>JASJET010000040.1:1257500-2487500 GCA_034092305.1 Diaprepes abbreviatus
TAATATGTCCACAATCGGGTCAAGAATGTACAATATATGGACATCCAAAATTAGTCCTATTAATATCCAAAAATGATCCATACTTGGATCATGGAATATATGTAATCCAAAAAAACATCCATGAGTGGGACAATCGTATAGTCCAGTGGATATCCATAGGATGTTGGTGAACAAATTCTGGACATCCCATGGATACCCAGTATGTCAAGCTTTGGATAAACGATGGATATCCAGTGGACTGAAGTGTGCTATTTGGGCTGTCTTCTTTAGTCCGGTGATTTTAGCAAAATTTGTTAGACACATATATTTTTCATAGGAATGGGTTAGAAATTTTATAATCAAAAATACCGGTCTATAATAATAAACTAAAACGTAGGATTATTCTCTCAAAAAATTCTAAGTTATAATTTAAATACTTACAAAATATCCATTGTCAAAAATACAAAAAGTTAAACATATATAAAAAAATAAATTCGTCTATATAATAATAAAATATTTTTGGGGCTATCGGTCATTTTATTATTAATTAAAAACATTTTTAGGGTATTTGACGTTTCAGTTTATTTATTTCTTAAACCATCTGCAGAATTACAATTAAACACTAAAAAGGGATTCAAATGTAATTACTTTTTTTATGTTGTAATTAAAATTAGACCTACTTATTTTTATTTCTATTGTACTGATATCTTAATTTAATTTACTTTTATATATAGAAATACGATAGCCCCCAAAGAATAAGATAAACGTGTTAATTCTACACGCTTAAGAAAAAGGCACAAACACAATAATAAAATAATAAAAAACTTACGGCTAATTAGAATTAAATATATATAAAATTAAAGAGTGGGACACTAAAATAAAAATATATAAAAAAATAAAAAAACATATAAACAACATTAAACAATAAAATACAACAAAAACAAAAATTTAAATAATAAATTGTGTTTACACTAGTAAACATTACGTATCTAATTCCTAATCAAAGTCAGTGAAACTATCTTCGCTAAAATTAATTATAACTGGTTCCTCTATCTTACCGATTATGAGATCGAGTTCTCACATTTTGTTTTATTCTTTTATTATATGGATTTTCCCCAATTTTCCGCAGTAACTTTATTCAAAAAAAATCTTTCAAAAGTTTAGTTAAATTACTAATTTTATTAATTGTGTTATTTCTAGCAACTCTACCTTTTACTTGGGAGGTATTTACGTCTCCAACGGACAGTTTCCGGATGATTTATAAGAACAGATTTTCTATCTGGTTTTTCCCAGTAAAAATTAAGTTCTCTGAGGAATTTCCAGAATTCAGTTCTTTTAATTTCAGGTAAATCGCGATCTTCAATGATTTTAGTTAGAATTTTGTAGATGGTTGGGATCTGCTTCTCATAATAAAATGTATATACAACCCCTTTAATTGCAGTTTTCATCTCTTCTTCCAACGAGATTTTTCGTTTGCCTGTGATCGAATGTGGCTTGGGAGTACTAACAATTCCAATCGTTTTTTCTCCTTCAGTATTCGGTACATAGTAAATTTTCCAACTCCTGTCATGTTGGAACATATCTCAACAGAGCTTTTAAGATTATTATCTAGATATTGGCATCTTAAGGCATCATAAACATTCATCGTAATAAGTTTTTCGTTGAGGAAAAATGCCCTGGTTTAACGATTTTGGAATAAATATAGAGGTGAAAGCCATATCTTTTGGATATCTCATTATTCTCAAATAATATATAAAAACAAGCGCAAACAAGATAAATCACTAAGAAAAAACTGTAAGTTGTACTTTGCTCACTGACAAAAATTAAATTAAACTATCAGAAATTCTATGTTGCAGTAAATTTATAAAATATATTTAAGTATAATGAAATATAATTAGATTTACGGCAGTTCTCAGTTACCTGTGGCACTGGAGCAGGTATGTTGGAGGTTTCGGTAACAGTTTTATTACTCTCTCTAGTTCTTGAATAGAGTATAGGAGTCTGTATGCTTGCGATCGCCCCCCCCCTCCCCCCCCCCAAAAGCTTTGAGTTCAGGAAAATAGAACCCATTCTGCCTTTTATATTAGGAATGAGTATGCTGCTTGCACCCCCCCCCCCCGTTGACAACTTGTTTTTCTTGCCATACTGTACTTTTGTGATATCACTGCCCCCCCCCCCAAAGAGAGAGACTGGATCCGCCCCTGCTCCAGTCTTCCTATTGAATTTGTAGCGATTTCATGAAAAAATTTATTGCAGATATCTGAAAGTTTCAAGTCGTAGGGCACTCAGTAGATGATAAATACGTAAAAAAGTACAGCTAGATCAGTCCTGTTTTTTTATAAACAGCATCCAAATTCGGAAAATTCGATTTTCTGTCCTTAGAATTTTCCAGTTACATTTTAGAGAAAACTTGTCCAAATGAAAGTTGTAGGTATTGAAAAGACCTTTAATTTAATTTTTTGTACGTCAAAATCGATAAATAATTTATCGAGATAATGGTGAAAAACCACCTTTTTTGCACTATTTTATAAAAGTTAATAACTTTTGCAAAAAAGTCCGAAAGTGATGTATAACCCCTTGAAGATAAGGCCATTATGTGCCTTTATAACTGTGTGAAAGCTGAACCAAATCGGTTTGGTAGTTTATAAATAATCTTAATTGTTTATCCCAGACATTGAATGTTCAAACAATTGTCCTTGCCCGGAGGATGATTCTACAGATATTTGCAAAAGCGGAATGGATTCTTTGAAGTTCAAACTACAAGCAAAGATGAAAAAACGATGGATTTTTAAAAAAATTGTTATTAAAAAAACTGTTTAAAAAGGGGGTGCCTTTTTTATTTATAAACAATTGCAATAACTTTGTTAATTTTAATGATACAAATTTGTGAATAAATGGACCTGAAAGCTGGTGAAAAAATAGTCTCCTACGACCAATAAGAGCTAAGATAGCACTTTTTTTAAAGTCATATCTCTTTTGTTTATAAACATTAAGAGTCGAAATTTTCACAGATTTTAAACGAAGACCTATATTTTATGATGCAATTGACAAGTATGAAATTTATGCATCTTTATTAAAGTTATAGCCCTCCGAAATGAAGGTACTTTTGCAAGTGCGTTGTAGCGAGTGGTGGGGGAAGCTCGGCTTTCTCACGATGTGCTTTTGAAATTCAAACTTCAAATTGGAGCATGCAACAAAATTGTATGATATCTCGGATTCCAGATAACGTAGAGCCTTCATTTTTTTAAAACTGGGGTAACTCGACGAAGTATAACGACTTATTTTCATTATCATAAAAAATCAGGAAATACCGGAAAATTGACATTTTATCGGAAAACACATTTTTTGGCAATATTAACACTAATATTGTTGCAAAAAACTTTACTAGCAGTTTAATTTCTTTGCAAATATTAAATATAAAACACTGTCACAATATATATATATATATATATATATATATATATATATATATATATATATATATATATATATACATTTATATATATATATATATATATATATATATATATATATATATATATATATATATATATATATATATGAAGTAAAATGCGAACAGTAAATGCAAACTTCTCTCCATCATATCATTTCTGTGTTAGAGGTTGCACAGTTAGAACAAACGCAATTTATCCTATTCCACCACCATCGAGATGATGGCCTACCTGTACCACCATACCGAGAAGAAAGTCAAAACTTACCCTCCCCGCCACAGTGCTACGGCAGAGGTACATGTTTCGTCTCTACTAGACTCATCAGGGTACCGACATGCACCTGGCTGTGCAAAGGACAGATCGGAAGGAAGCATACAAATACTGAACACGGCTTCTCCGACCTCCCGCCGGATGGCGTATATATATTTATGCGGATTTCACGGATTCCTCCGTGTGAGATCCACAACGGCATAATGTGGATATATCCACTGCTATTGCATCTCACACGGAGGAATCCGTGAAATCCGCATAAATATATATATATATATATATATATATATATATATATATATATATATATATATATATGTGAAATAAAATGCAAACAGTAAATGCAAACTTCGTTCCATCATATCCTTTCCGTGTTAGAGGTTGCACAGTTTGAATAGATTGCTACAAAACACAATCCATCCAATTCCACCACCATCGAGATGATGGCCTACCTGTACCACCATACCGAGAAGAAAGTCAAAACTTACCCTCCCCGCCACAGTGATACGGCAGAGGCACATGTTTCGTCTCTACTAGACTCATCAGGGTACCGACATGCACCTGGCTGTGCAAAGGACAGATCGGAAAGAAGCATGCAAATACTGAACGCGGTTTCGCCGACCTCCCGTCGGATGGCGTATATATGTTCATACGGCTTTCACGGATTCCTCCGTGCGAGTTGCAATAGCAGTGGATACATCCACATTATGCCGTTGCAGTACTGAAATCACATTCAGCAAACGTACAACTATATGCAACTTCGTGTATAAGTGAAATAAAATGCAAACAGTAAATGCAAACTTCGTTCCATCATATCCTTTCCGTGTTAGAGGTTGCACAGTTTGAATAGATTGCTACAAAACACAATCCATCCAATTCCACCACCATCGAGATAATGGCCTACCTGTACCACCATACCGAGAAGAAAGTCAAAACTTACCCTCCCCGCCACAGTGATACGGCAGAGGCACATGTTTCGTCTCTACTAGACTCATCAGGGTACCGACATGCACCTGGCTGTGCAAAGGGACAGATCGGAAAGAAGCATGCAATATATAGTTGTACGTTTGCTGAATGTGATTTCAGTACTGCAACGGCATAATGTGGATGTATCCACTGCTATTGCAACTCGCACGGAGGAATCCGTGAAAGCCGTATGAACATATATATATATATATATATATATATATATATATATATATATATATATATATATATATATATATATATATATATATGTGTTTATGCGGCTTTCACGGATACCTCCGTGTGAGATGCAATGGCAGTGGAAACATCCACATTATGCCGTTGTAGTGCTGAAATCACATTCAACAAACATACAACTATATGCAACTCCGTGAGTAGATGAAGTAAAATGCGAATAGTAATTGCAAACTTCGTTCCATCATATCCTTTCCATGTTAGAGGTTGTATATATATATATATATATATATATATATATATATATATATATATATATATATATATATATATAGTGACAGAGTTTTATATTTAATATTTGCAATGAAATTAAACTGCTAGTAAAGTTTTTTGCAACAATATTAGTGTTAATATTGCCAAAAAATGTGTTTTCCGATGAAATGTCAATTTTCCGGTATTTCCTGATTTTCTATGATAATGAAAATAAGTCAGTTCGTTATACTTCGTCGAGTTACCCCAGTTTAAAAAAAATGAAGGCTCTACGTTATCTGGAATCCGAAATATCATACAATTTTGTTGCATGCTCCAATTTGAAGTTTGAATTTCAAAAGCACATCGTGAGAAAGCCGAGCTTCCCCCACCACTCGCTACAACGCACTTGCAAAAGTACCTTCATTTCGGAGGGCTATAACTTTAATAACGATGCATGAATTTCATACTTATCAATTGTATCATAAAATATAGGTCTTCGTTTAAAATCTGTGAAAATTTCGACTCTTAATGTTAATAAACAAAAGGGATATGACTTTAAAAAAATGATATCTTAGCTCTTATTGGTCGTAGGAGACTTTTTTTCACCAGCTTTCAGGTCCACTAATTCACAAACTTGTATCATTCAAATAAACCAACTTATTCCAATTGTTTATAGGTAAAAAAGTTACCCCTTCTTTAAACGGTTTTTTAACAACAATTTTTTTAAAAATCAATCGTTTTTTTATCTTCGTTTGTAATTTGAACTTCAAAGAATCCATTCCGCTTTTGCAAATATCTGTAGAATCATCCTCTGGGCAAGGACAATTGTTTGAACATTCAATGCCTGGGATAAACAATAAAGATTATTCATAAACTACCAAACCGATTTAGTCCAACTTTCGCACAGTTATAAAGGCCCATAATGGCCTTATCATCAAGGGGTTATACATCACTTTCGGCTTTTCTTGCAAATGTTATTAACATTTATAAAATAGTACAAAGAAGGTGGTTTTTCGCCATTATCTCGATAATTTATTTATCGATTTTGGTGTATAAAAAATGAAATTAAAAGTCTTTTCAATACCCATAACTTTCATTTGGACAAGTTTTCTCTAAAATATAACCGGAAAATTCTAAGGACAGAAAATCGAATTTTCCAACTTTGGAGGTTGTTTATAAAAAAATAGGGCTGATCTAGTCCTTTTTACGTATTTATCATCTACTGGGTGCCCCCTACGACTTGAAACTTTCAGATATCTGCAACAAACTCTGTAACGTTCATAATAACTGAAATTTGGCAATTTTAAGAATAATTATACATGAAGGTGAAAATACTATAGTTTAACTTCATTTCAAATTGCAAGTAGATTCCAATTTGTTTCGTAAAGTTTTCTCAATTAGAACTTGAGATGTAAAAAACAGTATTTGGGGGTGGCTCACCCGCTTTTACTAGTTTATTTTTAGAAACCCCGAAACAGGACTACTTAAGTGATATTAATTCCCAGTATAGCGACCTGACATTTTGCTAACTCATGTCAATGTCAAACTTCGTGAGCGTCTTCCCTATGACGACTCCGACAAACATTGTTGATGGTGTATTACAATGCGATACATGTAAGTTTCTGTTTCATTGTAATAGACAGATTTTATGATAAAATCGAGGAAAAAATGTTTGTCCGACAAAAATCATAGGCGTGCGTGGGGCCGACACCCTTAATATGTCGATATGACGTAATTATGATTCTCAATACATATAAGTCTGATTTTTGCAACAGTGTTTAATTAATAAGTCTAAAATACAGTGGTCAACTTGTCCGACAAAAATGATGGAGCGTACGTGGGGTCCGCCACCCTCAATATGTCAATATGACGTCATTATGTTTCCTGATACATGTATGTCGGACAAAAATACACATGATATATAAGTGCATTTTTGAGGGAAATTTAGCACTGTCCGACATGTTTAATCGTCAGTCCGACAAGAAAACAGATAAAAGAA
Source organism: Diaprepes abbreviatus (assembly GCA_034092305.1). NCBI lineage: Eukaryota > Metazoa > Arthropoda > Insecta > Coleoptera > Curculionidae > Diaprepes > Diaprepes abbreviatus. The sequence goes on from JASJET010000040.1 coordinate 1,264,614, forward strand.
ATTATTACAAAATCATATACTTCTTATTCCACATGTATAGCTAAATAAGCTGTAGATATTGTGAAAAATGTAAGAATCACATATGCTTAATGGATAATTTTTGTTTATACAATCACTATATGTTGTCAATATAGTGTCCCCATCGGAAAAGCTCAAAAATTAGGAATAACATTTTTTTAGCAATACGTATTTTTTCAGCACTCCGTGCGGAAAGTGCGTTTTTCCGCACGCAAACGTGCGAAAATTAGCTCTTCCTGCACGTCGTACTGAAAAATTTTATGCAAAACTCCTGTGAAAGTATTTTTCTAGATGAGTGTGATTGTCACTCTCGTCTAGGAAAATAATTTCGTACCCGTTACGTAACCCAGATAGCACAAGACTTCTAATGAATATCCAAAATGGGTCCATATAATGTCCTGTATGTCCATGGACCCTTTATGGATATCCGTTGGATGTGATGACATGTACCCTATATGGACGTCCATAACTCGATGTCCAATGTAAGTTCATCAGACGTCCATTAATTTATTTTTTTTTTTAATTTTCTGAAATGAATAAAATTATATATCAGACGCACACAAAGCTCATTTTTAATTTTTTTAGCAGATACATAAATTGATTGAAAATTTGCTACACTACTTCGCCTTTAAACCTATATTATATTATAAGGTTAATTATACAAAGGAAAATAACTGCTAAACTGTAGAATATCGAGTATAATGATTATATTGCAACTAACTACTAAAGATTTTAATAAAATTTTGGTTCAACATAGATTTTATACATTTCCGCTCAATAATTTAAATGTCGGGTTGTCGGTAAAATCGAATACTGTAATATCGGCCTGTGGAATTGTCATTTCTTGGCCTGCCTGCCCGCCATTTTTGTGTTGACGTCGGGATAAAAAAGAGCTTTTATGTTTTACTCTAGCTAAAATGTACTTTTTATTTGAAGAAGATTCCACGGTTCAAGGTAAGTATAGTTATTTTTAATTTAATTTTTTTTAATTATGCCAAAAATTCCCAAACGAACCTATATATACGCCGGACGAGAAGCCGGTAATTTACCATCAATTTCTTTAAAAATGCCACAAATTTGTGGTGAAGTATTATGAACTTCTAAATTTTAGAGAAAATTCTTCCTGACAAAGTCATTATTGAGTAAATAGTCCAATAAGATTGCTGGCATTATTAAATGTTATCAAGATTTATAACTGAAAAAGCTAGAACAATTTTTAATAATTATACTTATTTTTTGATGACTATTTTGGATTAAACGCTATTACAAGCTTACATTGATGTGTATTCTTATGCAGTATAATTGTTAAGGAATATATAATAAAGGTTCAATCGTTCGACTCTAGGTCATGAATTATGATTTAAATATTTTTTGGATGAACTTTCCAAAGATTGGTCCAAAAAATTTCCTATGAGAAGGCCAATTTATTCCAAATTAGAGAAGATATTCAGACAATCTTAACCAGGAAAAATAAGCAGAATCTACAAAGAATTTTCTGCAGGAATTTAACTTGCCTTTTACAGAAGAAAATAATCAGTTGCTTGAAGTCACATTACACCTTTAGAACAATTTAAACTTTAAAGATGCAGTAAGTTTATTACATTTCTTCTAAAATAAAAGCTGAAACATCCTAATAATGCTTTTATACGTGTTTCAGTCTATTGGTAAAAAGAACTTAATTTTTTTGAAAAAAAAAAACACTAGTTTTTATGTAAGAAGTGCCTATTTGGTTGGTTTTAAAAATAGCATAAGAAATTACTTACCTGTGAGGAATTTAAATAAGGTATTTTTCCATACAAGAGGCAACAACGCTGAAATCACTTTTATTTTACAGGATTCTTTTAAATATTTTTTTTTACTTTGATTCTTAAAGTCAAAAAAATTCTTAGCTTAGCAAATGTGGAATTAAAATTCTACTGTCTTAATTATGTAACATAATTTTAGGTGTACAGTTGGAGAAAATTGGAGAAAACGATACCTATGAATTCACTAAAATATATTTTATCGCAACAATGACAGATAGCCTTTCCAAGAATTATACATATGATGAAACAGTAACAAAAATATCCTTTAAAGAACTTAAGCTATGGTCACTATTTGTAGGCAAGTTACCACTTGAACATAAAAATTTGATTGAAAAATTTTTTGTTAGCTCCCAGTCTGTTTTGTATGTCATAAATAATAAAAATAAATTGGGTATGTCAGATTTCACACGTTGAGCTGTAGATCCCCTCGTTCTGATATTACCCAGACAAAAAGTGAGTCTGTTGAATTTTTTTTTCTGGTCTGTTGGTTTAAGTACTCTAAGCAATTACGATGCATTTGGTTAATATATATAATTTTGTAATTATTTTTTAATGAGTAAAGAGACTGAACTTCATTTTAAATTCCTACAAACATTTCCGACTTTTATAGGATTTTGAGATTCCCAATTGATATTTCTGTCGTATCCCTTATTATTGCTTGTGGCTTTCTAATATTCTAATGTTTATTGTTATGGAAAATTACTATGGAACCTTAAAGCTTGAGGACAACCCAACAAACAAGAATAAATACGACACTTGGAATTTTTAAACTATACAAAAGTAATAAATAGCGCATCAGTTAGCGTGATACCTTATTAATTTTCAGGTGCGGCCGAACAATGAGGGGTCGACAAAAAAACAACCGAAGATGCGATTAGGAAATGGTTGAGGAGAGCGAATGAGAGAAATAAATCTAAAAAAAAAATAAACATAGTCACAATAAAAAAGTGTTTATTTAAATAATTGGTATATTTTTTATTACCCAATCGAAATTGTACATATTACTATGGAAAAGGATACCTTATTCATAACGATCCTTATACAGCTTGAATAATGAAAATTAACTCAAATTGTATTTTGTAGCACTTGCAAATCGACTAGTTATAAAATTATAATTGTTGTTCTTATATAGCGTAGTATAAAAAACTTGACAATTGTAAATCAATAAGTGCAATATGTGGATCCTGTTCTTGTTACCAGGTTTCCTAATTTAATTTATATCTGTTTGGTTTATGAGATTAATAGCTTGCCGTCTATGGTTACTTTTTATTGACGTTTCGATGATATGAGTGGTCTGTATTTTCAGAAGTGCAGATTAATTGGGAAACTGTAAGTCCTCGGACCCTAAGCAAATTCTGAAAATGTGTACCACTCGTGTTAGCGGGACATCAGGAAGAAGGAATAATAAATCATAACATAACCCTGACACTACAATACCATACTTGGACATTATATGGACATCCAGAATTAGTCCTATTAATATCCAGAAATGATCCCTATCTGGACAATATTTGGAGTCCAAAAGGACTGGGACATTCGTATAGTCCAGTGGATATCCATTGGATGTCGGGTGAACCAATTTTGGACATTCCTTGGAGATCCAGTATATCCAGCTTTGGACAAACAGTGGATATCCAACGGACTGAAGTGTGCTATTTGGGAATGTACTATTTCAAAATGGGGAAATGTAGATCTTAAAAAATTTTCCATTTTTCTGTAAAATTTTTAAACTTTTCAAATTATTATTTACATTGAAAAATATTACTTTAACATGTGAGTTTAATTATTTTTACTAATACGTTATCAAATAAAAAAATGCCCGTCAACAAATATTTTTGAATAATAAAAAAATGTTATATGAGATATATTAATATAATATATATATAATTATTCGACAATAGAAAAGTAAAAACATAAATATTTTACCGCGTTTTCCATATTTATTCATTAACAAAGAAGTATCATAACTATTTTAAAAAATATATAATGCAAATAAAATGTGTACTCCGAGTAATATTGATCACTTATCAGGTATTGTCATTACCAGTCAAATTATCGTCAAATTCAGCAATAGAGTTTAAAAATGCACTTATACATTGTAGCAGCTCGATCTTAAAATTTTATTTGTAAGTTGACAACATTATAATCGGAATAAAATTCAAAAATAAAAAATTTTAAAAATAATTTAATTTAAAATTTAAGTTTAAAAGTCAAAAATAAATAAATAAACCGAATAATAAAAAGTTCTAAAATATCAAAATAAATAAAATGTTAACTTACTCCAGTCTTGTTGTACTGAACCGGATTAAAATAAAATTCAAACACTTTTAGAATCAGCTTCTGAAATAAAATTGAAAATTTTTCTAAGTTCAATTTTTAATAACAGAAATCGACCGACTGCTAGTACCCGCTTTTGTAAAATAAAAGTATTTAAAACATTCCGGTGTTGAGTCTCCGAATCTCGTGCCTTTGACGTCAATAGAAGTCGCGTGATCCGCAGGTGTTCTTTTGCTTTTGTTGCATTCGTGAGATTCTAAGTACGCAAATTTAGGATGGTAGGCGATCAAATTGTTTACTCATTCCTTCACGACATTCTCTAGCTAGCAATGAACTCCTGTCAGTAATTAATTAAGAAATATTATTTATTGTTGTTTTTCGCCGAGATTTCTAGCCAAAAGTTACGTTCCAACTATAAAGCAAATTCTTAAGCTGCCAGATTTTAATTAAAAAAATATTGATTTATATATGTTTTTCGCAAAATCAGCTAACCAAGGCACGTATACAGAAAAAAGTCCCGTAGATTGCGACGTCACTAGGTGATATAAATACAGTCCGAATTTATTGCAAGAGGTAGTGTAATTTCAATCTTAGACGAGTTAGTTTGATAGTTAGTTCCGAGTTAAATGTAATAGTAATCTCACGGTACGGTGGGCCAGTCCGGTGGTGTGTAATCTGAAGATAACGCGAAACAAAATTAAGTCTTAGAGGTCGTGGCTCGAAATTTCTGAAGATTTAGAAAACGGCCTTAAGCAGATGTGAAAAGTAAGCAAAAATTGAAAATAAGTGAGTCCGTAGCATAAAATATGTAAATATCTTATAATTTTGAGAAAAAGTACATTCTGTAGAAAAGGTGGCTCCTAAAGTAATGAAAATAAATTATTCTACGTGAATTTTTAATTTAATTATTTTCAAACAAAATACTTATAATTCCAAAATTATATCAACTTTAAAGTTGAGAATAATGCTCCCTTTAAAGATAAATTAGCTTTTATAATTTACCAAATTCTAACAAGTAAAATAAACGAGTGATTAGTGCAGTCTCTGGAGTCATCCGAGCATGAAGAACTTGTAGCAGCCCAGGAAGATGAAAGGCCTAAAATAGTAAGTAAAAGGGGGTAAAGTGGTGGGCACTACAATACCAAAAAAAACTTAAAATTTAAGTTCCTGTTTGAAATTTTCAGTAAAACGTTACATAAAATGTGATAAAATGCATAAAACAATAAAATCAAAAATAGATTATTGTCAAAATAAAAAGTATTCAGTCAATGTCAAAAATATACTTTCACCAATATAATAAAAACTTAGGGAATTCATTGTTGCCAAACCAATTATTTGCACGTAATGACACGGAGCATGGTGGCGTCATTTTTAATATAAGAGCCGTTTTACACACACAAGAATTATAGCCAAATCTCTTATTTATGTTGAAAATTTTCATAAAACTAATTTGCTGTTTTACACATCAAAGAATTATTGTTAAAATTTTGGTGAAAATTTTCGGCATAAAAATATAGAACGTATTGTATATTTTTATGACTAAAATGCAGAAAGTGCGCGAAAATCGACGCAGAACAAAATTTGTTAATTTACAACCCGCGTTTGGTAATGAACCTAATCTCAATATTTACTCATGGTTTCTTGCAGAAAATATTCCTTATTTTGTGGTTTCTTGATGATGTGTGTTTGAAAACTTTCATATTTATGACGTTTTAAGGTTATCCCCAGATTATATATTCCTTTTTAACTGCTAGAACGTCACATGTTATGAAAATGCGCATGAGCAACGACAAAATTATCACCAAAATTATATTCAAATTTCTTGTATGTATCAAACAGAGTGGAACTTTATTTTAAAAATTATCTCTAAAGAATTTTCGGAAAAATTTTGCTGAAAATTTTTGTTATAATTTTCGGAATAATTTGTGTGTGTGTAAAACGGCTCTAAAGGAGGTATAATGCATGAGAGTGAGTCCACACGATACCAAAAATTTCGGCGTAGGCGTATTACGCCCATTTATGTTAAAAATGTCTCGTCCACACGGGGAACTTTTATCGTGCAGTCGTGCAGTCGTAATGTTTTTTTTGTGGTAACCTAACTTTTTTCTGATTTTTTGATAATATTTATTTATGTATAAATTAAAATGAAAGAAAATAAAAAAAATAATTGCAGCAATGTTGTTATGTAGAAAAAGAAAACTAAAGAAAAAATTACAAAAGATAAGGATATTATTAATATATTCTTTATTAAAATAACGGAAAAGTCGTTGCTACTAGGTCCGATCTGTTTTTGAGAAAAACATTGGAGAAAGGCTTGGACATACTAATGATTTAATTCAAGAAATGCGAAAAATTGATCCTGATTTTTTAAAAATATTTTCCTGTTACTCTTGGTGAGTTTGAAAAGCTGTTGTTGGGCCAATAATTAGGAAACATGCTATGGAAATGTGTACAGCTATACACTTATTACTAGGTTTGAAAAAACATTGTGATATTTAGCTGATGAAATCAGCATGTGAAAGCAACAGTGCGAATTCCGAGTCGGTAAACAGTGTTTTTGAAATTAGTCATGTTACTTGTGCAATAATATGAGACTCTTTAAAACAAGTTTTATTTCCGAAATTTGCCATTTCTGCCTGGTAAAGAATTGCCAAGGAGTTCAAAAACGAGAGTTTCAATATAAAGTGTCATTTTAACAATTGTTTTAATAATTACAATTGTTTGTAGTTTTTCGAAGAATATACTACGTATGACACTAACTGGATTTCTGTTATTAAATTTCCATCAATGTTAATTTTTACTTTTTAATTGCTTATAATAGGTTTATATAAAATTTGCTAAGGGTAGGATTACCAGACTACAGGAATTTTCCTGACATGTCTGAAATGTTAGCCCCTTGTTAGGAAGAAACAGGAAAAAACTGCAATTGTCAGTATTTTTTTGAAATTAAAAGAGGAAAATATAAGTAATGAAAAAATATTTATTAATCATTCTAGTGAGAAAAAATAAATTGATTAAACGTTAACAAAATGAGTGAATTGTTAATTTAGTATATTAATAAATTTAGTTTCATACTTTTTATTGTTTGATGTTTCTTTTGGCAATTGCTGGACTTTTATAACTATTTCATGACATTCTTCACATGATATGTTCTTTAAGTTAAATTGTATCTAGAGTAGAACCTTAACAGAAGACATTGTTGTAAACCAACTATTACTACAAATTATTAATTATTAAATTAGTATATATATTTTTAAGTTACTCTTATGGATTAATAGATAATTATAGTCTAATATTTAATACTCCCTTAAGAAATAGTTATATCTTAAGTAAATTTATGTTCTAATAGGTTCAAACAAAAGCATGCCTTAATCTCCGAAACTCTAAAACTTGACTTTTTACAGAGACCATTAGTTTTGTTTATATTGTCATCGTCCCATAAATACACACTTTTTCATTTCAGTAATCATGTAAATAAATAGTTATAAGTTATATTTGTTAGTACACCTATGACTGTCAAATATATAATTTAGATTCAGAATAGAATGTAACTAGGACATGAACATTGAAACGAGAGGAACTAAAATCAAAAAACTACAATAGTAACATTAAATTAGTAAGTAAGAACAAAAACTGTTGTTACCTCATGATTTAGTGAACATTATAATAAAATATTAAAAAAGTAATATTAGAAGATTTATTTGAATTCATCGAACTAGCAAAGTTATAACATTGATTGCAGCGAAAGGCAAAGCTTATAACAATGTAGACAGTCTGTCTCTCCTTAGTCCACTACGCTCCCATTAATGAGAAGACTCACTCGATATTGGCATTTGATGTTTTGATTGCAAAAATTTTGAAAATCTCACTGCCTTAACATACAACATTCAGATAAAATGTCCGGATATTTACAGAAACATTAGGGATATTGTCAGGAAAACTCATTATTTGATCTGGTAACCATAGCTAAGGGCATGTCTGTGAATTAGAGTCTCGATATCACAGATTGCCGTTGAATAGAAATTGTATTATATAATGGCCTTTATTTCATAAGCTTTAATTTATATAATGAACACCTGTATTATTGCAATTGTTATAAAATTAATAAAAAAATGAACAAAAATCGTTTATTTTTTTTTTTGAGGACCAAGCAGCAATGATCTTCGGTAACAAGCATTTTTAATAAATTAAAACAATTTAACATAATTCATAAATATCTATTATTTCAAAACTCGCTAAATAAAATATATAAATAAAACAACAAAGTTTAAAAAAAACATAGGTTATGTTTTCATACAAAATATTGAAAATAAACAGTTTCCACCATTTTGAAAGCAGTCCGCTGAAAAGTTAAACATGATTTGGCGTAATGACCTTGGAAGAGTCGGATTTAGGCGGGAAATCTTCGATCTTTGTCTTTTTTTGAATCTAACAAATCACAATGCTTGAAATTTGACATATGTCTTATTACGCTACGCTGCCGCCGAAATTTTTGGTATCGTGTGGACTCACTCTGAGCGGTCGAGTTTTATATGTCAAGTTCGTGGTGCAGTCAAATACTGCCCTCGATTCAAGAGTTTTAAGCTCGGGTGCATCAAACCCTGAGTAACTCCGAGCAAATCTGAATAAAGCGGTTAAAGTGTTAATTTGAACAGTAAATAACCTATAAATTATTTTTTTTTTCGGAATTTGTATCTTTAATATACATAGCGAAACATATTGAAGGCAAAAAGGTAAAAATCTTATATTATTACTTATTAGTTTTGAATTTTGTCTGGTGTCAAGGCATTTTCGGTCATAAATATTTCGCAAACTATGAACGTAAGTCCGATATCTTGTGAAATAATCTTATTTTTGTGTCTCCATTTCATGTATAAAATGTTTTTTACCCAAAAATAGCATCTAAAAATGATAACTGATAGTTACTAGGGCTTTATACACCAAATATTTTTATTGGTGCTTGATGGCCAAGGGGAAAGCAGATCTGACAAGCGTTGAGGCACAATACACTACTTGAATAAAGCGAGAGTTTCTTGCACCTGGACAGCTCTAAGCTGCCCATGCCAATGAATCGAGGGTAGTAAAAGAGGATTCATATTAAATAATCTTTGGTGCAGTTACTTTAAACGTGTGCAGTTTTCGGTAAAAATTTGGTATTAAGTTTGTTGAAATCAAAAAAAAAAACGTTAGAAGCATGCGCAGGCGATATTGGATTCTATATCGACATAAAAATAATTTAATGTGTCAAATTGCTTTCTGTTTTTATTAAAATTCCGTTTATTAATTGAGTCCCATAAAATACTTTATTTCTGATATTCTTGTAAATATATTAATTATCGACTAGATCCAACTTGAAATGAAAATAAACAAAAATAATAAATCCAACTAAATAACGCACAAGTTCATATGCGAATTGAGTACAGACACGGCGCGCAACATAAATATTTATATCGGCAGGATGCATAATTTGCACAGCAAATATTTCTGTCGAATTGTACATTCAACATACAACACATTTTTTACTAATGTGGACGCGGCTTAAAATAATAAATGAATGTATTGCCATAGAGTGATTCAACAAGTGGCCAAGAACAGTAAAAGAAGAATTAATTTAAGGTTATGTTTTATCGGTTTGTTTTTAATTTCAAAATTTTAGTGTTTCGTTGCAGATGTAAACAATAAAATATTTCTTTAAAAAATTGAGACCTTATAATAGAATTGAAATTAAAATAATGAATTATACAAGCAGAATAATTTTGTTAATTGATATGGACTGCTTTTATTGCCAAGTGGAGGAAAATTTGGATCCTAGTCTGAAAGGTAAACCAATAGCGGTGGTACAGTACAACCAATGGAGAGGCGGTGGGTGAGTATTTTTGTAATTAGTATATTACCCCTTAAGAAAAATTTGTCGGAGTTTATCATGCAAGGGAGTAATATTTCACCATTACTTTTATCGATGTTTATAAATGATCTGCCTAATTGTTTGAGTGAAGGCTCCGAATACGTTTGCGGATGATCTTAAGATCTTTAGAGTGGTTTCTTTTTTCTTTAACTGTGTAAAACTACAGAAGGGTCTTAACAGTGTAGCCTGATGGTTTTCGAGGAATGAAATGTTTATAAATATTGACAAGTGTTTTGCAATAACTTTTTCTGGAGATATCAAAAAGTAATTGGATTGTAATATGATATAAATAGTAAAAAATTGGACACCAGAGACTATTGCAAGGATCTTGGAGTTATGCTATAATCTAATATTAGCTTTATCCTGCCTTATGACCATATTGTAAAGAAAGCATACAAGATGTTAGCTTTTTAATTAGGAATACCAAGAAATCTAAAAATATCACTACATAATAATATTATATAATGCTCTAGTAAGACTGCACCTAGAGTATACTTCAGTAATCTGGTCAAACTGATTTAAACAACAATAGATTTGTTTGAAGACTGTTTATGGTCCGTTAGAGAGACGCTTTTTTGAAGTTTGACAGACATAAACATGTTTACTTATCTTGTCGTTCAGTTTAATTGCTTGTCGTGACTTTTTTCAGTGTTTTCAAGTGTTAGAATTTACTGTAAATCCGAAGTTTGCAATTAATATTAACAAAAAGAGGATTTAAAAACTTATTTTTATTATTAAATATTGTTAGATATTGTTTACATATTGAAAAGGACAATAATAATAATAATTTAGGCAATTATATATTCACACTTTATGTATTCAGAATTGACATACTGATTATCATATGATATTTGTTTAAATAATGCAATTAGAAAAGGATAGCATAAAGTCGGTATGGGTGTACCAAGAAATGAAATATCTGCTGTTTATCAACACTTTTTCAAATATAAATAAAAATATTATTACGTTATTCAGCGTTCAAACAATTAGGCCCTAGTTCTGACTTTATGTTAATTCTACAGGGTGTGATTGAAGGATCAACCACAGCAGAAAACAGCACTGATTCCACAGATTAAGTTCAAAAACGATTCTTGATATACCTTCATTTAAAAAAATTCAATGTTTTTCTAAACTTTCCCTTGTTAATATTATGTAAAAGCATGCTGGGAACTTTCATTATGCAATATTTGCATATACAGTCTGCATTATATATATATATATATATGTATGTTTATGCGGCTTTCACGGATTCCTCCGTGTGAGATGCAATAGCAGTGGATATAGCCACATTAAGCCATTGTAGTGCTGAAATCACATTCAGCAAACATACAACTATATGCAGCTCCGTGTTTGAATGAAGTGAAATGCGAACTTCTCTCCATCATATCCCTTCTGTGTTAGAGGTTGCACAGTTAGAATAAATTGTAATAAAACGCAATTTATCCTATTCCACCACCATTGAGATGATGGCCCACCTGTACCACCGAGAAGAAAGTCAAAACTTACCCTTCCCGCCACAGTGATATGGTAGAGGTACATGTTTCGTCTCTACTAGGCACATCAGGCTACCAACATGCACCTGGCTGTGCAAAGGACAGATCGGAAGGAAGCATGCAAATAATGAACGCGGCTTCGCCGACCTCCCGCCAGATGGCGTATTTATGTTTATGCGGCTTACACGGATTCCTCCGTGTGAGATGCAATAGCAGTGGATATATCCACATTATGCCGTTGTAGTGCTGAAATCACATTCAGCAAACCTAAAACTATATGCAGCTTCGTGTTTGAATGAAGTGAAATGCGAACAGTAAATGCAAACTTCTCTGCAAAATTTCAGTTGTATAAGATAATTTAGATTTGTTGCCCATTTTTTGTAAATTGCACCAATGTTGTAAAATAAGAATCAACGCAATCTGCATAAAACTTCTTAATTTTGACTATACTTCATTCCAGACATATTTTGTTTAAAGTAGAGTCATATTAAATTTGTGTTTTTCTACAAAATCCAAATAGGACTATTAAAATTTGATCACATGTGATGCAAAGTTTATTTGTTTTTGACCCTGTATAAAGTAACTTCATAAAATAACTATTTTAAAAAGTAGTTTGTGTCTAAAAGTAATACACATTAATATTTAGAAAATAGTTTAACTGAAAAAATTCTAATTTTCTAATAAAAAAATCATATTAAAAAATTAAATTCATTTAAAATTCCACCTTTTTAATTGATAACAAACTGTTTTTGGTATTTGAATATTAAATTTAAAAAAAAATGAAAACTTAAAATTTAAAATTACATTTATGTGTGCCTTCCATTTTTTTATTCCGTCTTAAAAATTTACACATTGACAACGTCAAGAGAAATGTACAGGGCGAGTCAACGATTGGATGAAGTAGGTTTGTGCCTTTTCGGTGAAATTAACAAAGAAACTATATTTATTGTTTGATACAGTTTATTTTTACGCAGATTTTAAAAATATTTAGGACTCTACAGGGTGAGCCCAAAAACTAGGACAGCATAAAGTTGTATTTTTTTAAATAGAACACCCTATATACGAATCGTATTTTCGATTTAGCTTATAATTTTAAATCTTTTTTATTAGGCGTTTACTATAACAAAACTTTATAGTTTCTGAGATAATTAAGTTTAAAGAAAAAAAGTCATATTTTCAAGCATCAATTCAATCCTAAATAACGTTTTCAATTTTGTGACAAATATATTCAAATTTGGAATTTAGCAAGGCCAAGGACAAGTTAACATAATTTTTACCTAATATTTGCAATAAAAGCTACAGGGTGTTGAACACATCGGCTCAAATTTGAACAAGTTTAAATGAATAAATATCTTTTTTTTTTTAAATGGTACACCCTGTATGTTTTCATGTTATTTAATAGAGTAATAAAAACCCTAAAAGTTTTGTTCAATATATCCTATATCTATTTATAATAGTTTTTGAGATATTTCAGTTTTTCTTATTTTCCATACTTTTTTACAGAAATAGTCTTCATTATCATAGTAGCCATGTAAAATAATAAAAAGAAACTACAGAAAAAACAGAATGTGGTTAAATATGATGAAATACATTATTCGTTATATTACAACGGCAATAGTTTAATTAAACATAATGTGAAAAAATTAACACAACAATAACGACAAGGCAAATACATATTTACTTTTATACTAAATTGAAACAAAAAAATTACCTATTAAATACTGAGATTAATTATTTCTTTTTAATAAGTGTTCGAATAAACGACCCTCTTGTGCAATGCACAAATTTAGTCTTTTTTGCAGATTTTCTCGGACCCTGAACAAAATTAGTGGCGTTATTGTTCTACAGGTATCCCTAATCCTGTTTCGCATATCTTCCACTGTTGTTGGTGGATTAACATATACCTTATTTTTAATATAACCCCATAGGAAGAAATCTAATGGGGTGATGTCGCAAGACCTTGGTGGCCACTCAATGAAACCCCCACGTCCAATCCATTTTTGCGGATATCGTTGGTCCAAAAACGCGCGAACTTCACGATGGTAATGTGGAGGCGCACCATCGTGCTGGAACCACATACTGTCGAGCTCATCCCTATCGAGACCTTGAAGCAGTTGGGGTAGTTCTTCTTGTAGAAAGTTCAGGTAACTATGGCCATTTAGTGGTTCATTAAAAAAGTTGGGTCCAATATTTCGATTATGATGAATACCACACCAAACATTTAATGACCAGTGGTTTTGATGTTGCACCTCTCTAATCCAAAATGGGTTTTCTTTGGCATAATAATGCATGTTGCGTCTATTTACGGCACCGTTACTTCTAAAAGTAGCTTCATCACTAAACATTACCTTGCATAATAAATTTGGATTTAATTGAATCTCCGCATTTATTGTACGAAAAAAGTTTACACGACTTTCAAAATCCTGTCCATGCAATTCTTGGTGTAATTCCATGTGATATGGATGATACCTATATTTCTTGGTAGTACGATTAGCGGTGGATTGTGATGTTTCACATAATACTGCTAACTGACGGCTACCAATATAAGGATTTTCCTGAACATTTAACAATACTTGTAGTTCTTTTTCTTCATTAGTTACTGGTTTGTTGACCACTTTACGTTTTGGATAATCAACAGTACCAGAAAAATCAAATCTTTGCATTAAGTTTTGAAAAGTATGGGTATTAGGCTGGCGTCGATCAGGATACTTCATTTTGTAAATTCTTTGAGCAAGAAGGCAATTTTTTTGAGCCTCTCCTATTGTATAAATCATATCTATTAACTCATTCTTTGGAAAATTCATTTTACAATATAAGATGAATGCAAAAAAAACCAAACTACACTACATAAAAACCAAAAGAAGCGATTGCGGGTATAAATTTGACACACAGAAAAAAGTTCTTTTACATTGTTTTTGCCATGGCTACTATGATAATGAAGACTATTTCTGTAAAAAAGTATGGAAAATAAGAAAAACTGAAATATCTCAAAAACTATTATAAATAGGTATAGGATATATTGAACAAAACTTTTAGGGTTTTTATTACTCTATTAAATAACATGAAAACATCCAGGGTGTACCATTTAAAAAAAAAGATATTTATTCATTTAAACTTGTTCAAATTTGAGCCGATGTGTTCAACACCCTGTAGCTTTTATTGCAAATATTAGGTAAAAATTATGTTAACTTGTTCTTGGCCTTGCTAAATTCCAAATTTGAATATATTTGTCACAAAATTGAAAACGTTATTTAGGATTGAATTGATGCTTGAAAATGTGACTTTTTTTCTTTAAACTTAATTATCTCAGAAACTATAAAGTTTTGATATAGTAAACCCTTAATAAAAAAGATTTAAAATTATAAGCTAAATCGAAAATACGATTCGTATATAGGGTGTTCTATTTAAAAAAATACAACTTTATGCTGTCCTAGTTTTTTGGTTCACCCTGTAGAGTCCTAAATATTTTTAAAATCTGCGTAAAAATAAACTGTATCAAACAATAAATATAGTTTCTTTGTTAATTTCACCGGAAAGGCACAAACCTACTTCATCCAATCGTTGACTCACCCTGTACATAAATAACTTAAAACTAGATTAAAATATAGAATAAAGTAGTTGTACGTGTAGTAAAACAAAAAGTGGCAAAATTGTATGAAGTGAGAAGTGCAGGCATTTTCCAGTCTCTCTAAAAGGATATGCGTGAATAACGACAATTATTTACCTTTTATCATAGTATTCTTGTACAGAGTACACGGCATTTTCCGCAAGGTAACCCCTTAAGATTTTTTAAAATTTGTTAAATAATCCCATTTCATAAATGTTGTGAAGTAATTTGTTACAAATGTAATAGGGACTCTTTTTATAAGCTGATAAACGAAAATTAGGTATTAAAATATCTGTGTTATTTCTCGTTGTTGTGATTGTGAGGAGTAGATCAGCAGGGAATTGGTGATGGTGTTGTTTAACGTAAACTGCCGCTTTCATTATAAGTATACAAGGCAAAGTTAAAATTTTTTGTTTTTTTAAAATGTGGCTTCCAGGATTCAGTAGAATTTAGAATAATTTAGGACGTATACGCTTTTGCACAATAAATATATATGTTATCTCAGCAGACTGTCCCCAGTAAAGGATGATATACTTTAAATGATTGGACACCAAAGCAAAATAAACATTCAACAGTTGATCAGTTGAGAGGATATTTTTAAGGTTAACAATAGCAAAATAGTGTAGTTTAGTTTTTCTGCTACAAAATCTACATATGTTAACCATATCGAGTGACTGTCTATATTCAGACCAAGAAATCTGTAGGTTTCTACCTCCCTTATTTAAAAACCATTGATACTTAACTGAACTTGAGGAACCATGTGTCTTTTGTGAAAAATTAAGTATTGCGTTTTTGTCTCATTTACTATCAATTTATTTCTCCGACACCAGAGGCAGAATTTGTTGAGAATGTTACATGATCCAGCGTTATGACCAATTTTCACGTGTTATGTAGACCGTGACTTGCATCTGTATTAATATTATTTGGATATTTACAAATTTCGATTGATTATCTAATTTTACACAATTAAAGAAACCAGACACTGATGCTAGCGTCTTAGTTTCTTTTACATTAAAAGTGTGACCTGAGCAATGCTGGTGTTCAGCTGCTGCAGATTGTACAATTTGTTTATTTTTAATACATCTTTCATGTTCCTTAATCCCAGTGGAGATAGACCGTTCTGTCGTTCTTTATTAGTTTTATATATGTTCCGAATTGTCTGCGGAAAAAAAAGTATTTCAGTAACTGGTAATATGTACAAATTTGACATTCAAGTCAATTTGTTGCGAAAATGCGCTCCTCAGTTCCCTTCAGAACCCGGTCTACTAAAAGTTTATTAAAAATTATGTTTTTTTAGGATAATCGCTGTTAATTACCCAGCCAGAGACAAAGGAGTCACAAGGCACATGAGAGGGAACGACGCCAGGGAGAAATGCCCTGAAATAATATTGGCAAAGGTACCAGAAGTGAGAGGAAAAGCTGATTTGTCAAAGTAAGATAGCTTTAAAATGTTTTTTAGACCAAATATGGTAGTGGAACGCTGATACCAGCGTTGTACTATATAATTATTTAAAAATAACTTGCCAGGTTTATTATGAAGTAATAATAAATTTGAGGCGATTCCCATGGGAACTTTAAATAAACTATCAGAACTTTTATCAGATTTGTCAGCATACTTAAATATATACCCACTGAATTCATTTGCGAATGTCTCGGGGAACATATTAAATTTGGTATTTGGCATATATATATATATATATATATATATATATATATATATATATATATATATATATATATATATATATATATATATATATATATATATATACAGTGCCTTCATTTCAAAACGAACCATCCTTAATAACTTTGTTAAATAGAAAAATTTTAAAAAAAGAAAAAACACGTCAATTTAGATATACAGGGGGAAGTTTAATTTTGCATTTGTTAAAAGTCTGTCAATCACCTCCTCACCTCCAGCTAACCTCACTTTGATATGTCAAATGGGAACCCCCACCTTGTGACACATCATTGTAAGCAGCATAAAATTGTCTATCCAACCGTATAAAAAAAATTAAATCGGTTGACGTACAAGCGAATAGTGTGTAAAAATGTCTTGTAATAATGCATAATATATCGGCCTCGAACTTTGGTATGTCAAATGATTACCCTATAGTGTGATACATCATTTTAAAGGACGTACGATCTGCTATCCAATGATGTCAAAAAAAATTAAGTTAATAGACGTTATAGGCAATTAGGATGCAAAAATGTGTGTTAAATATAAGCAGTTTATTCAGTTGAAGAAAATTATTTTATTAAATGTTCAAAATGTGCGCCGTTATTAGCGAGACAATAAAAAAGCCTATTTTGAAATTCCCCACGAACATTGGCAAGGGTTTCTCTGCTAATTCCTCTACATTCCCGAACAATTCGATCTTCTAAATCGTCAATATTTTCAGGTGGGGTTTTATAAACCTTGCTTTTTAAATACCCCCAAAGAAAAAAGTCTAGAGGGGTTAGGTCTGGAGACCGTGCTAGCCATTCAATTGCACCACGTCTGCCAATCCACGTCCCTGGAAAATGTTCATCAAGCCACTCTCGAATTGCCAAAGCGTAGTGCGGGGGAGCTCCATCTTGCTGGAAATGCAAATTATTTTCATTTAGTACCATAACAGCATTTTCATCCACTTGATTTTCTAAAGATTGCACAATGGCAGGGTATATTGTGTTTTCTAAAAGGTTTAAATAAATTTGCCCAGTTAAATTATCTTCCAAAAAAAATGGCCCGATGATTTCATTGCCATAAATTCCTGCCCACACGTTAATTTTTTCGGGATATTGAGTATGCCCTTCTCGGAAAAGGTGCGGATTTTCATTATCCCAGTATCTGCAGTTATGTCTGTTAACCAGTCCATTTAGAAAAAAAGTTGATTCATCACTAAAGCAGATATTCTTAGGTAAATGGGGGTCCTCGTCAATTCGTTGGCACATTAATTCGCAAAATTGAATTCTCCTATCAAAATCGTCTTCTCCGAGTTCTTGAAGAATTTGAATTTTGTAGGGAAAAAACTTATTTTGTTTTAAAACTTTATGCACAGAGCCAGCAGAAATGTTGGTTAAATCTGCGACCTTTGAGATGGATAAAGTTGGATCTATTGCAAACTGTCCTAGTACCTCGATTTGGCATGCTTCATCTACAACCCTTTTCTCAATATATTTTTTATTACAAACGGATCCCGTTTCTTCAAACTTTCGTACCAATTCGAGTACATATTTATGGCCCACGTTTTTGTCTTGATGCCTCTCGTTAAATGCTCTGGCGGTTCTACGAGCGCACCGATCTTCAGCTCCATAGAGAAAAATTATTTCTATTCTTTCGGCTAGCGTATACACCATTTATATTCACGTTTCAACTAGGCGTCACAATGACAATTTTAACAATAATAAACAACTGGTGTTTAAAGATCTTAAAAATTTTATTTATTGCAGTGATTTCTTGTACCTATCAGGTACCGCAAAAAATATCATTGAAATAAATACACTAGATTGATTAGACTGCAATGAATTTTGCGATGAATTTTAAAACAGGCTTAGTTTTTTTCTCGCAAATATTTTAACTGTTTATTATTTTAAAAAAATATTTATTTTAAATTTAAAATAATATTTTACTCTATGAGGTAGCCATTTGACATAATAAAGTTTAATGTGATAAGGTGTCTATTATTACCACACATCTTTTCTTACTATTCGCTTGTACATCAACAGATTTTGTTTTTTTTTATTGGCTAAATAGGAGATAGTATGCCCTTTAAAATGATGTATCACACTATAGGGTAATCATTTGACATACTAAAGTTCGAGGCCGATATATTATGCATTATTACAAGACATTTTTGCACACTGTTCGCTTGTACGTCAACCGATTTAATTTTTTTTATACGGTTGGATAGACAATTTTATGCTGCTTACAATGATGTGTCACAAGGTGGGGGTTCCCATTTGACATATCAAAGTGAGGTTAGCTGGAGGTGAGGAGGTGATTGACAGACTTTTAACAAATGCAAAATTAAACTTCCCCCTGTATATCTAAATTGACGTGTTTTTTCTTTTTTTTAATTTTTTCTATTTAACAAAGTTATTAAGGATGGTTCGTTTTGAAATGAAGGCACTGTATATATATATATATATATATATATATATATATATATATATATATATATATATATATATATATATATATATATAAAATAAACTAGTTAATATTGGGATGTGCAGTAAGTGAAAGAGTACTCTTTAAAGTTAATCCAAGCTTTTGAAAATCTTTATTATCATTTTCATCTTCAGGGAGACTACAATAATTACAAAAAAAGGGGAAATTAGTGAAATAAATTTTTCCCAATAATATTGATAACTTACATCTTTATTTGAGAATGTTCACTAAGATGTGCTACATTTTCTTATCCACTGTTTTAATGCGCTGCAGAGATATATTTTAAACAGGGTTGGAGAGAGGCAGAAGCCCTGTTGAACCCCTTTTGTTCGTGAGAAAGCTTCAGAAGTTTGATTTCCGACCTTAACAACCGCTTTGTTTTGTCTATATAATGCTTTTATGGTGTTTATATATTAACTATTTATGCCTGCTTCTTTCATTGCGATCCATAATTTTTGCAAAGGGACGGAGTCAAATGCATTACGAAGATCCATTCCTCTTGCTAGTCTCTTTCCTGCCAGTTATTTTCTTATAAATATATTGTCCCCGCAGGATCGCCCAGGTCGAAATCCACTTTGTTTTTCCATTTCCGTGGCTTCCTCTTCTATTCGGGTTGTTAGGATTCTTTCGGTAAGCTTTCCAATGGACGATGTAGTACTAATACCCCCGAAGTTGCTCCTATTTCCCTTTTTATAAATAGAATTTATGTAAGAGCTCCTCCAATCTCTTGGAATCGTTTCCCCTTTCAGACACTTGTTAAAAATTAAACAAAACAGCTTATACTTTCTTGTGGTGGCGAGCTTAATTAACTCGATAGGTAAATCCCCCAGTCCTGGTTTTTATTATTTTTCATTTTTTATAATGCTGTTTTTATTTCTTTTAATTTAATGGTATCTACTCCGATAACTCCTGTTTTTGTCTATATTTAGTTGCGCGTGTAAATACTCCACGTTGTTCATCCAGTAGATTATTATAGTAGTCTTTCCACTGTTCTTTATGGAATTTATTTTTCTTCTTTCATTTGTGTTTCTTTTAAGACTATTTATAGTTTGCCAAGCTTCTCTAGACGTAGATCCTCCCACCATTGAGCTAATTTCGGCACATTTGGTTTCCCATGTTTTGTTTTTTGTTTTTTTATATCTTTCCACTATATATTTATATCGATTATAGTTTTTTCTGTCGTCATCGTCTTTTGTATTTAACCACTATTTTTCTTTTCTACTATCAATTGGGTTAAATCGTCTGTCCACCAAGAATTATTGTGTTTCGTTTTATCTTTAACATCAAGGGCTTCCAGTGCTGCTTCATGAATTTTGTATTTTAAAGTTTCGTACATTTCCTCTGCTGTATCGTTAATTTATTCGTTTAATTTTTATACTAAACTTAGTTTGTAAAGGAAAATAATGGAATCGTCTCTTAAGCTATCTGTGTTATATTGCTTTGTGGCTTTCTTCTTGTTATTTTGTTCTTGATATATGAGATGTTTATTGTAATTTATTTCAACGGGTGCTTTTACTAGTAGGTGATCTGAACCACACTTAGCTCCTTTCCAACCCTTTACATCGTAGAGTATTATGAAAGTATCCTGTTTAATCACAAATAACTGAAGTTCAGATGTTAAAACTGTCATTTCCACAGAACCCATTATGCGTTGAGATGTTTATCATCCAGCTCTATATTTGGAAATTCCACTACCCACAAAACTTGATGTACTTAATTTTGAATATTATCATAATGATTTAAACACTGTAATTACTTGGAAATGATCTTTTTCTTGGCAAATAATTCTGACTAAGCTTCAATAATGATGGAAAATAATATTGACATAATATTAAATACGTTTTATGAGTGTTTGAATTGTTGCTTTGATATCTATGTTCTAAAAGCTAAAACAAAAAATAAAAATTTTCGCCATGGTTCGGTCCAAAATTGAAGTCTGATTTTTGAAAAAAAGAAAAATTAAAAAAAAATAAAATAATAATAAGCTTTATTGTTATAAAGAAATCAATCTTGTTAACAAAGCACTATGCAGAACAAAAAGTTAAAAATAAATGTAAACAAAAACATATGCAACACAAGAAATTGTGACAATAAAAAACTTAAAAAACTTAGATCAATGATAATAATAAACACATGATTAAAGTCAGTAATCAAAATAAACAGTATAAATAAACAAAAGTCTATAATTAACAAAACAGTTACCTAAAATAAAATCAATGTCTCCTAAATTAATTTAAAAGTTTATAGTCAAATAAAATAAATTAAAACAAGACAAAAATAGCCATAAAATTACATCATTATACACATTTTGAAAGCACAAACACACCCTGTTAAAAATGGTCAGCAAAATATTCTTCCAGTGGATAATACGGTCGTGTCACAAGAAAGCCCTTAAATTTTTTCCTAAGCAATTTATCATCCATAATATTTCTATACTTTAGAGAAATTTTGTTATATATTTTAATTCCCTCAAAAATAAGAGACTGTTTAGTGAGAGTAGTCCTGGGAATGGGCAATGGCAGGCCATTATTACGTGTATTATATGGGTTTGGAGTTGAATAATTTTTATATTTTTTATGAATCAGTCCCACTATTTCTAAAATGAAAATGCCTATCTCTGTTAATATTTTACCTTGCATAAATAAAGGCCTACAATGCTCCTTCATTTTTACATTAAATAAATAACGCACTGCTCGCTTTTGTAAGACAAGAATCGAATTTAATAACTGCCGACTACAGAATCCCCAAAATGCAATTCCATATCTCAAATGATATTCAATCAACGAAAAATACACTGTTCTAGCCACATTTGAATCTAATTTCCTTGACAATGTTCGTACCGCATAACACCCGGCGGCCTACTTCTTATTTAATGCCATTATGTGGTCAGTAAATTTCAACTTATCGTCAATAAGTATACCTAAAAATCTAGTCACTAGCTTATTCTCTATAAAATGATTATTCATAGTTAAACTATCACAGGTAAATTTGAAACTTAACACGTCGGTTTTAGTAAAACTAAAACTTAAACAATATGCAGCACACCATTCATTCATGCTAATCAAGTCACACTCAATAATATGTTTCAAATCACAGCCATTCTTTCCACGCCATAAAATTGTTGCGTCATCTGCAAATAATGTAAATGTTCCTCGGATATCAATCTTGGTCAGGTCATCACTACATAGTATAAAACAAAGTCGCTTTCTCTGTCCCTATGTCCCTTTGTATGCTTAAATCTTTAAAACTACGCACCGGATTTTGATGCGGTTTTTTTCAATAGATAGAGTGATTCAAGAGGAAGGTTTATATGTATAATAACATCCATTAAATAGTGGAGAAATACTGTTATTTTTGAGGTTTCTAATGTGATGTCGTTAATTATCATATTTTTTTCCTCTTACATTGCAAACGCAGGCTGAACCCTACGAGATTTATCAAAATAATGTACTAATTATTTGTACACATTGAAAAGGTCTACAGAAAACTCCGCGATGGTATATGTCTATCTCTCATGGATATCCCACAATAACATTTTTTTGTCATTTACTTTTTACGACAAATAATGGCAAATTTTGAAGCGATTTTAACCAATACAGCATTAATCCTTATCCAATTAAACAACTTAAATACATTGTTGATTTAATATAGATCTATATGGTCCTTTACAGCACAAGATTTAAATGAATATTTTCGAAGATATTACAGATTTAAAATTGCGGGAAGTAGCGCTTGCGGCGGTACTGGCCGACCGGGGCGGCGGCAGCGTGCCTATAAATAGCGCGTCGGAGGCCGATGTAATAATTGTTGTAAAAATAAAATAAATAGTCACAGTTTTTCTGTAGTGTATTTAGTATCAGCATTGCACCCGTGCGAAGCCGGGGCGGGTCGCTAGTTTATATATAAAAGAAAGAGCAGGAGTCTAAGAACAGAACC
Organism: Diaprepes abbreviatus; assembly: GCA_034092305.1. Classification (NCBI taxonomy): domain Eukaryota; kingdom Metazoa; phylum Arthropoda; class Insecta; order Coleoptera; family Curculionidae; genus Diaprepes; species Diaprepes abbreviatus. The sequence continues at coordinate 1,287,808 of JASJET010000040.1, forward strand.
TTGTGGGACGCCACAACTCAGAGAAGAGACACTGGAAAATTCTCCATCGTACTTAACCATTTGCTGCCTATTCGAAAGATAGGAAGCAAACTAATACCATATAATTCGAGCTTACTCAAAAGTACTTCGTGATTCACACAACGCCTTTGACAAGTCACAAAAGACCGCAGCCGCGACATCGCCCTCATTCAAACTGATGTAGAGTTTCTCTAAAAAAGAAAAAACTGCGTCCTTAGTGTTCTTGGAAGTCTGAAAACCAAACTGACATTCAGACAGAATGTTGTTGGCTAAGAAAATTTGTTAATCTCCCCTTAACCAGTTTTTCAATTATTTTAGAAAGAGTGGGCAGGAGAGATATTGGGTGAATGCCCATAAACAATATAAAATTTTTAATTCTAATTCTGATTACACATTATTTTTAGTGCTACTTAAGTTATGTAAAATATCATTTAAAGATGGAATGTAGGCAATGGTTAATGTTAATCGAATTTGTTAAAATTTTTGACTTTTGTATTTATAGAACCAATCATTCATTTTAGATACAGAGATGCTGGAAAGCGCGTTGCCGACGTTTTGCAAACTTTTACTCCTCATCTGGAAAGAGCTTCCGTCGATGAAGCTTATCTAGATATCACTGAAGTAGTAGAAAAACGAATAAGTGACAATATTTATCAAGTTACTCCAGATAAGTTACCGAACACTTTTGTTGTAGGAAGTTCAATAGCGGACTTTGTCGAAAATGTAACGAGTAGTAGGGAGTATGATGAGAGCAATTTTAAATTAGCAGTGGGTGGCATTATCGCCGAAGAAATTCGTGCGGAAGTCTATAAAGTCACTGGTAAGCATAAACAGGGTTGGATTGATTTTGATTTTATTAAATCAAAAATCAATGATTTAATTAAAAAAAATTATCCTTTTGATTTTTTTTTAATTTCCACATAAAAATTTATAGCGAGTAAGTCGAGAGGATTGTGTCATATTTATAAAATATATTTTTTATCGAGTAAAAGTACCCACGTAAATAATTCACTGACTATTACTTTAATATTTTTATTTATATACAGGATTATTCACCCTATATGGCACAGAATATTGCCGCCAAAATACGTGACTTTTGGGATATATGAGGGTATAATATAGTTACTTTTTAAAATTATTTTCATATTATACAGGGTGTCCCAAAAGCTCTGAAAGTATCAAAGTTGTTTTTTAAATGGAACCCCCTGTATATTATTGCATTTTTGTATTCTCCGATCATTTTCTCAGGCTTTTATGGCAACATTTGGTGTACCGCAGGGTAGCAACCTGGGCCCACTGTTATTTTTAATGTTTATAAGTGATTTACCTAATAGTGTTAAACATTCTGATGGTCTCTTATTTGCGGATGACTTTAAAATATTTAAGAAAGTAACAAACAGTAATGATTGTAGTGCACTGCAAGCAGACTTAAATTCAGTAACAGAATGGTTTCAATTAAATAAAATGTTTTTAAATACTAATAAATGCTTCTTTATGTCTTATACAAATAAAATAAATCCTATTAATTTTAATTACTTTATTGATGGAGCAAAACTACAAAAAAAGACTGAATGTAGGGATTTGGGGGTGCACTTCCAGTCTAATTTGAAATTTAATACCCACTATCGCAATATTATTAATAAGGCTTTTAGGGTGCTTGGTTTTGTGATTAGAAATACCAGTCAGTTTAAAAACCATAATATAATAATAAAATTGTAAAGGGTTTTCCAATAAGAGGTGTTATTTTGATATTCAAAGAAAAATGCCATTTTTTAAGATAAATGATCGGATATTTATTACATTATAAAGAGGAAGGTATGCCGTTAATGATGGAAAATAACATCAGCCAAATGACCACCACGACCATGCCTACAGGACCATATCCTTTTCATGAAATTTTCCATAACCAAATCGCAAATTCCATCTTTGAGGTCTTGAATCGACGCTGGGCTGTTGGCGTAGACCTTGTCTTTCACGTGGCCCCAAAGGAAGAAATCGCAAGGTGTCACATCACAAGATCTCGGTGGCCAATTGTGATCACCTCTTCGAGAGATAACACGGCCCGGAAACTTTTCCCGTAAAAGATCAATGGTTTCGTTGCTTGTGTGGCACGTAGCGCCGTCTTGTTGAAAGTAAACGTGGTCCAGATAAATACCATCCAATTCCGGCCATAAAAAATCATTAATCATCTCTCGATAGCGCAATCCATTCACCGTAACTGTTGCTCCAGCCTCATTTTCGAAAAAGTAAGGTCCAATGACCCCGCCGGACCATAAACCGCACCAAACAGTCACACGTTCAGGATAGAGAGGCTTTTCAACAATAACTCTTGGGTTTTCCGAGCCCCAGATGCGACAATTTTGTTTGTTGACGAAGCCACCGAGGTGGAAATGGGCCTCATCACTGAAGATGATTTTTCGATGGAATTCCGGATCATTTTCATGCATTTCAAGAACCCAATCAGCAAAGGCACGACGTTGTTGATGATCGGCCGGCTTGAGTTCTTGCGTTAACTGAACTTTATAAGCCTTAAGACCCAAATCTTTATGCAAAATACGGTGTAATGACGTTTGTGGAATCCCTAATTCCAAAGAACGACGAGGAATGGACAAACCTGGGTTTTCTTCAACACTTTCGGCTACAGCAGCAATATTCTCGGCTGTTCTTGAGCGACGTGCACGGGTTTTCTTCTTCACATAACTAACTTGTCCCAACAGCTCGAATTTTTTCACCAATTTCTTTATTGCGCTCCGACAAGGTGCTTCATGACGACCCAAAAATGTTCGAGTTTTACGAACCGTCTCTGCCTAATTTTCACCATTTTTATAGTGAATTTTAATAATTTCAATGCGTTGTTGAAGCGTGTATCGTTCCATCTTTATTTATGGCGTAGTTTCTACTTGTCAAACGTCAAAAACTTACAGCTTCAAAAGTGACATCTACCGAAATAGCGGGCTTTTCAAAATGACACCTCTTATTGGAAAACCCTTTATAATGCACTTGTTCGTCCTCATCTAGAATATGCATCTAATATATGGTCTCCTAGTGCAAATGTGCATTGTGATGCTATTGAGCGTGTTCAAAAAAGGTTTTTGAGATATTTATATGTTAGGAAAAATAACTTATATCCATATCTGATCTCTTATAGCAGTATGTTAGAAAGCTTTAAATTTCAAACTCTTCAGAAAAGAAGGCAAATTCAATCTGTGATATTTGTTTATTGTATTATCAATAATATAAAATTTAACAATTGTTCTTTGATTAATTATATACCTCTTCATGTACCAAAGATAGGATTAAGGGTACAAAAGGAAAAATTCTTTCATGTCTCCGTTGGTAGTCGTTCTCCAATGAATTTAATGTTAACTGAGTGCAACATACTATATAAGAATAATGATATTGACTTTTTTAATTGTACCAAGAAATTGCTATTGCAACTTATGCAGTGACCTTTAGGTTTATTCAGGTTCTTGTCTGTGCTGTCCTTGTTCTGTGTTAGTTAAGTCTGTAAAATTTCTCTTACTTATAATTACCTTGTAGAATGTTATGTTTAGGTGTTTGTAAGAGTATCAATAAATAAAATAAATGCCTATTTTAATAAGGTTAATAGTACCTAAACCTTAAGGGTTTTTAAATAATTTGAATTTCGACAAAATCTAACCTAATTTTCATGTTTCAAATACTTGAAAAGTATTTCAGTTATGTACTCGAAATTTACAGTGAAGCGTAACAATAAATCATATTTTATATCCCAATTATAATAAACTTGCTATATTATACAGGGTGTCTAAAAATTAAAACTAATCAAATAAGAACTTTAAGTGACTATAACTTGATTATTTCAAATGGAACGCTATACTCTTTAACTTACCAGAAAATGTACCTTTTAAATACCTATCGAATGGTATAAGGGTGTTCTATAACTAAGTCTTCGCGTTGTCACAGAATACGCCAAATAATCATTTTCTGCACCATTTTGTGTTTTTTGAATAGATGTTCTAATGTATCTAGTTGCCTATGGCATTTAGACACGTCAGATAATTCATTTAATCTGTCATTTTAGTCTGCAAACCTTGTTGCTACAAGAGCGGTATTATTTTTTGTAACTGTGAAATTTCATTTATTAAATTGAATTATTTGAATTTTGTTGTGTTATTGCTTTGTCAAAATGAAAATTTATCCAAAAGAAGAGCGTATTGATATGATTTTTATCCTTGGAGAATGTCATCAAAATTGTTTGTTGACTTCTCGATTCTATGCTCAAAGGTTTCCTGAAAGAAACCATCCTAAACCAGCCGTTTTTGTGAGACTATTTAACCAGTTTCAGGAAAGTGGAAGTGTCAGTTATAAAAGACTTGTTATAAAAAAACCTGTCACTGATGATGAAGAAAATGTTTTTACTATACTTGACTCAGTGATCGAAAATCCCAATATTAGTCAGAATAATATATCCGAAAACACTAACATTAGCTAGGCAAGTGTTTCAAGGATTTTTAACAAATACATATTTCATCGTTATAAAATCCAGCTTTGTCAAGAGCTTCACGGAAATGATTTTGACAACCGAACTGAATTCTCCTTGTAGGTGTTAGATAAAGTGGCAGAAAATGAACATTTTTTTTTGATAATGTGTTGTTTAGTGATGAATGTACTTTTCATAACAATGGTTTCGTGAATAGACACAACTTCCATTACTATTCTCATTCAAGTCCTCATAATACAGAGTTGTGAAAAACCAGAATAGGTGGTCGGTTAATGCGTGGTGCGGAATACACGGTCTATACTTAATTGGACGCTACTTTTTTGAAGGACCTTTAAATGGTTTGATGTTTCGCGATTTTCTTTTACGCCAACTTCCAGTGTTATTAGAAGATGTCATTTTAAATATTAGAACAACTATGTGGCTTCAACTAGATGGAGCTCCGCCTCATTATCATCGCGAGGTCTGGCAATTTTTAAATATCAACAATTCCACCAGATTTTTTTTTACGGGGATACATAAAAGGAATTGTCTACAATGCGCCCCCGACAACACCTCAAGATATATACTCAAAACGGTATATATCTTTACGTCAAAATTTGACAAATGCATTAAACTAGTGACATTTTTTTTTGGCAACTGTAACTGGATCGGAGTGGCTCATTCTACTATTTTCTTTTTCGGCTATTGACAAGAAATTTGTCGAATGGTTTATAAGCTAGTTTCACAAAGTAAATATCCTTAAGAAAGAGAAATGTTATACACAAAAATTTTAAAAATAAGGAGGGAAAACTAATAAATTTTCTAGAGCCCTACTGAATCTGGAGTAGATATGGAGTAGGTAAGAGTGTTAACCTTCATATTTTTATAAAAACATTGGTGGGATATTTTGTAGAATTATTAAATTTTAGTTAATCAAACATGTTAAAAATTATAAAACAAATATAAATATTCGTTTAATTTTAGAAATAACTTATTTTTCTCTATTCCGAGAGGAAGACAGAAAATCGAAATGAACAACCTTAGTTATATTTACTAGGAACATTTTTTTTTGGATGTATGGCAACTAAAAACCGTTATAATTACTAAATTTTTAAAGATATACACCGTTTTGACTATAAAAATACGCATAAGATACACCGTTCAAACTGTAACCACACAAATGTTGTGCAGAATTAGCAGTGGTTTCGAAAAAAGAATATGTAAATGTTTGGAAATGGATGGTCGACATTTCGAACATCTACTATAAATATGTTGTTTCTGTTTTGTGCTATCGTCAATATGTTATTACCATTATTGCTGTTATAGCCTGTTGGACGATTATAAATCGCGTTCCGAATTTCTGAACATTTGTAAAAATATTCCTGATTATTATTCCTATAGTTGAAAATTATCTGTCATTTCCAAATGCCATAGGCAACTAAATACATTAGAACATCTATTCAAAAAACAGAAAATGATGCCGAAAAGGCTTATTTGGCGTATTCTGTAAAAACGCGAATACTTAGCTATAGAACACCCTTATACCATGCAACACGTATTTAAAAGGTACGTTTTTTGGTAAGTTCAAAAGTATAGCGTTCTATTTAAATTAATCAAGTTATAGCCACTCAAAGTTCTTATTTGATTAGTTTTAATTCTTGGACACCCTGTCTAATATAGCAATTTTAATTCAATTGGGATATAAAATACGACTTATTGTTACACTTCACTGTGAATTTAGAATAGATAACCGAAATACTTCTTAAGTATTTGAAACATGAAAATTAGGTTAGATTTTGTCAAAATTCAAATTATTTAAAAACCCTTAAGGTTTAGGTACTATAAACCTTATTAAAATAGGCACTTATTTTGATCGGAAAGTCCAAAAATGCAATAATATACAGGGGGTTCCATTTAAAAGACAACTTTGATACTTTCAGAGCTTTTGGGACACCCTGTATAATATGAAAATAATTTTAAAAAGTAACTATATTAGACCCTCGTATATCCCAAAAGTAAAACTTTTTGAAAGTCTCCTATTTTGGCCGTATAGGGTGGAATAACCCTGTATTTATATTTATACTACTAAACTTATATTTTACAAGTAGCTATATGTGTGTATTTTTCAGTACATTTTTATTACGATTAAGAAAAATTAAGAAATAAAATTTTTGTCTTTTACGGACATCCTTCAGCAAAAGTTAATTTATTATTATCAATATATGTAGGTATAAAATATTTATTTATTTATTTATTTATTGTATCAACAACTTTACAAAGCCAATTACAGATACAACTAAACTTAATATACTAAGACTACAATCTAAATTAGAACTTAAATAAAGAGCACTATAATTGCCTACATAATTCATCTCTCACTTGCCTTTTAAACCTGTTACAACTTAGGCTAAAAATGTCAATGGCACCACAATACTTATTAAAATATCAACATAATCTTATTAATAGGGAATTTTTATACAGGTTAGTCCTAGGTGCATTAATATAAAATAAATTTCTGGATCTGGTGTTAATTTCGCCTATGTTAAATGGAAGTTGCTCTAAAAACTCTTTATTCAGTACTGTTCCCAATCAATTTAAACAAAAACACAACACCCGCTTCAATACGCATGTGCTTCAAACTGGGAAAGTTAAATAAAAAACACAAAAGCTTCTGATCAGTTCCTCTTTGAGGGTATACCGAGAATGCCTTGTAATGTAAAAACTTTAAAAATCTTCTCTGAACCACCTCCAAACTGTAAATTTTATTTTCATTCTGTGGATCCCAAATTACACACGCATATTATTAAAAATCTAAACCACTTTTTACTTATTTATTATTTAGCATAAATAACTGTATTGTAAACTACGTAGGATTTCTATTATTTTCACTTTTTCATTCCCAAATAAAAAAAATCAAGGCATATTGTCCTTTTCTGCTTTATCAGAACTTGCCTTAGGCGGTTTAGCGGCTCTTACTGCCGGAAAATTCATGTCAGTGTCATTAATTGTTAAGGGGTAATAATTCGTGCTCATTTTGTTATATTACTGGTTGTGTTTTGATTCAAATAATTATTTTCATTGAAATGGCTGGGATGCACTCTGGTTCAAGAAATGAATTTAAAAAGGCGGGAAATTAGTATTTCTATTTTGATTTTTCAATGAAAATTATAAGCTTACGATTTCAAGTTGTCTTTTATATTTATGTTTTTTAGCTGCTAAGTGTTTTAGAAATTAAATTGTTTGATTTTGAAGTTTATGATATTTAGGTAGTTGAAGATAAAGTTTATCTTTTTTATATTCTTAGACGTTGCATTGTAGCTATTAAGTCATTTGTGATTTTTTTTTCACAAATTGTTTGAAACATTGTAATATTTTTTTTTCAACGATGAATAAAAGATGAATATTTGTCAAATTTACACTATATTTAGCTAAAAAACTTGACGCGTTTCGCTAACTTTTCAATTTCAATTTCAGTTTATTCATCAGTATCATGTTTTACAACACTTACATTCGTCAGTATATAAAATAAAAAATACTACAAATACATTTACATTTAAAATCTTAATTATATACATTACACATGAAACTTAGGCTAAGTCTAGTTTAAAAATTATGATTAAAATTTGTAATGAATAAATTCGTTAAAACTATAAAATGCATTCTGGATTAAGATTTCTTTTATTCTATATTTAAAAGGATTATCTGGAAGCTCTCTCAATGACAGAGGCAAAACATTAAAGAATTTTATCGCCAGGCAACCAGGCCCATTCTGACACCTTTCCAAGCGAAAATATGCTGGCACCAAATTATCCATGTGCCTCGTGTCCCAGCTGTGGACCCCACTGTGCGTCTTGAAACTTTCTTTGCATTTCTTAACATACAGTAGGTTATCCAAAATGTATTGTGAAGGCAATGTTAATATTTTTAGTTCGGAGAATGCTGCTCTACAGTCCTCCCTAAAGTTCATACCCCGCACCACTCTCATAGCCCTTCGTTGAAGCCCAAACACGCGAGACGCCCGCGATGCATGGCCCCAGACAAGCAGTGCATATGACATTACCGAATGGAGCAGGGCAAAGTACGAAGCTCTCAGAACCGACATACCAACACACAGCGCCAGACGTCTCAAAACAAACAGGCTGCCACGGAGCCTCCCTGAAACCTGCTCTATATGAGCTTCCCAAGTAAGGCCAGGATCAATCTGGACTCGCAAGAATCTAGCACTCAGCAAATCCCCATTTATATCTCCCACGTCGCGAAGAGAAAACACCACTTGCTTGGTTTTATTTTCATTCAAAAGTAGTCCATTTGCGTCAAACCACTCCCTAGCACCAGACCGTGCCGCTTCCACTGTAGCTTCATCAGAAGTTCTATTTTAAATGACAAAATATTTGGTTACTTGGAAAATTTATACCTAGATTTACAATAATGAATAAGTGCAATACCCTAATTCACATTTTATTATCTATTATTTAAATTATTGGGAAATCCACACTGGTTTTTGTTAAAAGATATTTAGCAGGGGTGAGGTGTTGATATCTGTTTGGTCGTTTAAGAGATTACCTGTGTTCTTTAATTGATCTATTTCTATGGCTTCTAAGAAATTCAGTTTATAACCTTTCAAAATTATCCTCTAATTGATGATTTGGTTCTATTAGATGATTTGCATATGAAGAACTGTGTAAAAAATTATTTTTGTGTTTCTGAATCCTTTTTTTAAACGATCTGCCTGTTTGGCCTATATATAAAGGGTGTTTTTTTTTATAGAGGTATAAAACTTTAAGTTGGCAACACTTTTTTAACTGGTGGCCATTTTGTCAGCTGTCAAGTGATTTATGTTTAGTTTGGCATTTCAACATGAATAGACTGACGCAGTGGCGGCGCAAGATCAAAATTTTATGTGGGCAAGATATATTTTGCGAGGCCCTCTGCTCGCACATGAATACAGATTTTTTAAAATAAAAAGCATTTGGCATTATTAAATTTTTATTCATGCAAAATCTAGTCAAACTCACCACTAACATATAAATATTTAAGATATTTAAAGCCTACCAACATTAAAAACAATTTTAATTAAATATCAAAGGAACAGAAAGTTTCTACTTTTTACACTGCTGAATTGTTTAATTACGTGCTCGTAATCTAGCTTGGATGCTATATCAGCCTCGATAGACAAAATTGCGACCGAAGAAGGTCTTTCCTGTGACATTGTACTCCTTAAATAATTCTTAATAAGTTTTAATTTTGAGAAGCTCCTTTCAGCGGAGGCTGTACTAATTGGTATTGTTAATAATATTCTAAAGACGATGTATATGTTTGGGTATATTTCTTTTAAGCTATTTTCTGTAATATATTGAAGCAACTGTTTCACATCTGTTACGAAGTTAGGTAAATTAGGGATCATTTTTAATTCTTCATATAATTCGTAAGGTTGAAAGTCACTGCTCTCACCCACTCATAGCACTGTGTGTAAATCTTGACATTTTTTTAATATTTGATCGTGTGAAATATTTTTTAATTTACTTATATCATACAGAAAACCGAAATTTTCATGATGTTGATATAAAGCCATAAATTTCAAATCCATATTTGTAATAAGTGAATCAAGCATAGTGTTAAAAAAATTTGCTTCATACCCGCTTTTGGGAGACTGTAAAGGTAGATCCCCACCTTCATAATCAAAGACCCTTTTCTTTTTGGCTACTCTTTTATTTTTAAATTCGTTTGGCAGATCGTAACAGCTTCTGTCAATAAATTGTTGAGCATCAGACAAGCATTTTTCAAATCCAGTTTGCCGATATTCTTTGATCCAGTCACAAAATCTATGCAAATGTTCAAGGGCAATGCTTAAATGGACTTGTACAGATTGCCATAGTTTGCTTATTACATTAACACGCGATAACAATTCATACCATACATATAAAGATATTATAAATTCTAAACTGAGCATTTCGTTTAATACTGAATCACAATCACTGAGAGTGTCTGATTGATCCGTTTGATTTTTCAAACTTTCTATGCATCCCACGACATCATCAAATTGAAATAGTATGGACTTAACTGCCTCGATTCTGCTTTCCCACCTGGTGTCTGATAAAGGCTTCATGGTAAGTTTTAATTTATCTTTGACTAATTCCCAGCGTTTGCTGGAACCTGAAAACAGCAAAAAAATTTTTTGGATAAAACCAAAAAATGTTTTTGCTGCCACCGAAGAATTAGCGGCGTCTACCAACAGCAGATTTCAGCTATGACAACCGCAAGGTGTGAAAAATGCCCTGAGATTTATATTTAATATTCGAGTTTTGACTCCACTATTTATGCCTACCATATTTGCCCCATTGTCGTATCCTTGGCCACGACAGTTTTGGATATTTAAGTCATTCTTTTCTAGCTCTCCTAGTATTGCATTACTCAAATATTCTCCTGTTGTCTCACATACAACAAGAAATCCAATAAAGTGATCTTCTATTATGCCCGTTGATGTATTACAAAATCTTAAGATCACAGACATTTGTTCTACTTTACTACAGTCTCTAGTGCAGTCAAGCAAAAAAGTAAGTAATACATAAATCTCCGTGGCGCGAGGCCCCTCGGACTGCGAGGCCGTGGGCTGTGGCCCACGTCGCCCACGCCCTACGCCGCCTCTGGACTGACGCCTGAACAACGCTTCCAAATTGTGCAAATTTATTTTGAAAATCATGGTTCTGTTCGAAATACGTATCGCGCACTACGTCCATTTTACGGTCAACATAATCGTCCATCAGAGCAATTAATTCGATTAACTATGGAACGTTTTCGCACAACGTTTACTCTAACTGATAATACGCATCCACAGAGACGTCGTACAGTGCGTACAGAAGAAGTCATTGCTGTTGTAGAGAGTAGCGTAGAGGAAAACCCGAATCAGTCTATCCGCCATCGTGCACAGGAATTGGATATGTGTCCATTCACTTTATGGAAGATTTTGCGGAAAGATCTTGGTTTGCTTGCTTACAAAATCCAACTCGTGCAAGAATTGAAGCCACACGATCACCTAGCAAGGCGTAGATTCGGTGAATGGGCCCAAAACAAGATTGCCGTTGATCCCGATTTTCATAAGCGAATTTTGTTTAGCGATGAAGCTCACTTTTGTTTGAATGGATACGTCAATAAACAAAACTGCCGTATTTGGATTGATGATAATCCTCAAGTGTATGTTGAGACACCGTTACATCCAGAAAAACTGACTGTTTGGTGTGCTTTATGGGCGGGTGGAATCATTGGTCCGTACTTCTTTAAAAACGATGCTGGTCAGAACGTTACAGTCAATGGTGACCGCTATAGAGCCATGATTACTGACTGTTTCGTTCATCAATTGAACAACCATGATGTGCAGGAGCTGTGGTTTCAACAAGACGGCGCAACATGTCACACAGCTCGTGCCACAATTGATTTATTGAAGGAAACGTTTGGTAACCGCATAGTTTCACGTTTCGGACCCGTCAATTGGCCTTCAAGATCGTGCGACTTAACGCCGCTAGATTATTTTCTGTGGGGATATGTGAAGTCGCTAGTCTACGCCGATAAACCCGAAACGATTGATCACTTGGAGGACAACATTCGCCGCCTTATTGCCGATATACGGCCACAAATGTTGGGAAAAGTCATCGAAAATTGGACCTCCAGATTAGACTACGTCCGAGCCAGCCGTGGCGGTCATATGCCAGAAGTCATATTTAAATTATAATGCCAGAAGGTTATCTTTCGAATAAAGTCAATTTCATGTCAATTTAAAAAATTCATCTTTATTTTATTCCATTTAAAAGTTCTATACCTCTATAAAAAAACACCCTTTACTTTTGGGCAATTTCTGCATTTAAGTTTATAGACCCCAGACTTGTTATTTTTATTTGTTTTTGTTTTATAATTTTTTAAGCGTTTTCCTATTGAATTATTTCTTTTGAAGGCTACCCCAATACCTTTTTTGTTCAGAAACTTTTTAATTTTAATTGATGTTTTACCAAAATATGTTAAAGGGGTAAAGTTGCGTTTCTTGTTTTCTTGTGTAATAGGATAAACTTCTTGTGTGGCTTTCTTTTTTAATTTTTTTTGTTAAAATTGAGTCGACCATTGATGGAAAGTAACCATTGTTAACTGCAACTTGTTTAACCCAATTTAATTTTTTATTAAAATTCTCTTCAGATAAGGGAATGCTATTAAGACGATGAATAAAACTATGGTTAATCGCTAATTTATGTTGTTCGGGGTTAGATGAATTTCTATGTATAGTAGTATCCGTATGTGTGGATTTGTGGAAAAATTCAAAAGAGTATTTATTTAAAACTTTAATAATGACTAGATCAAGAAAATTTATTGAGTTGTTTTCTTCCTTTTCCATAGTGCATTGAAGATTTTGGTGGATTGAGTTAATAAAATCTAAAGATTTATTAAGTTGTCGATCTGTGCCTGTAAAACACTCTAATATGTCATCCACATATCTGTACCAGTACAAAAAATGTTGGCTTATGTGGTTATTAAATATTATTTTTTCTATATCACTACATAGTATAAAACAAAGTCGCTTTCTCTGTCCCTATGTCCCTTTGTATGCTTAAATCTTTAAAACTACGCACCGGATTTTGATGCGGTTTTTTTCAATAGATAGAGTGATTCAAGAGGAAGGTTTATATGTATAATAACATCCATTAAATAGTGGAGAAATACTGTTATTTTTGAGGTTTCTAATGTGATGTCGTTAATTATCATATTTTTTTCCGCTTACATTGCAAACGCAGGCTGAACCCTACGAGATTTATCAAAATAATGTACTAATTATTTGTACACATTGAAAAGGTCTACAGAAAACTCCGCGATGGTATATGTCTATCTCTCATGGATATCCCACAATAACATTTTTTTGTCATTTACTTTTTACGACAAATAATGGCAAATTTTGAAGCGATTTTAACCAATACAGCATTAATCCTTATCCAATTAAATAGCTTAAATACATTGTTGATTTAATATAGATCTATATGGTCCTTTACAGCACAAGATTTAAATGAATATTTTCGAAGATATTACAGATTTAAAATTGCGGGAAGTAGCGCTTGCGGCGGTACTGGCCGACCGGGGCGGCGGCAGCGTGCCTATAAATAGCGCGTCGGAGGCCGATGTAATAATTGTTGTAAAAATAAAATAAATAGTCACAGTTTTTCTGTAGTGTATTTAGTATCAGCATTGCACCCGTGCGAAGCCGGGGCGGGTCGCTAGTTGTCCATAAAAATCTCTGCTAACAGTGGGCTTAAAGGGCTACCCATAATCAATCCTTCTTTGCTTTTGTAGACTTTATCATTAAACGCAAAATAGTTTTGGTTAAGGCAGAACTCTAATAAGTTTAAAATATCGTTTTTTATGATCAAGTTTACTTTATTTTTATTCAATAGATTTCCTACTAAAGAGAGCGTTTCTTTTAGTGGAATACTTGGGAAAAGTTAAGTTTTTTATTTTGTTGACAAGTTCCAATGAATTTTTTATACTCTATGTTGGTGTAAAGTTGCAAAAGTATTTTATTTTATCTATTAGGAATGATGAGACATTATATGCTGGTGCAGACATGTAGGATATCACTGGTCTTATTGGATAATCTACTTTATGTAGTTTGATTAGAGAGTATAACTGAGGTATTTGAGGGTTCATTGTAAGTAGTTTAAATTTGTCTTTTTGTGATACAATGCTGAGTGCTTGATTTATTTCTTGTTTTATTTCTTTTTGGAATTTTTCTGTAGGGTCTTTATTTAGGATTTTAAACTCTCCTGATTTTTGCTTATAGCTATCACCGTATTTCCCTTATCTGCTCTGGTAAAAATAATATTATTTTGTTTTGTTTTTTGAATTATCGTTTTTAGGGTTTGTTCTTCCTTATTTTCTTGAATATTGTTTTTTAAAAAATTCGGATTTAATTATTTCTGTGCTCTGATATTTAATTGATAAGTTGTTACGATAATCTTGCAATGCAACTTCAGTTTCTACTCCTAATGTTTCGAAATCCTTAATATTGAGTTTATTTTGTAAGTTATTACTTAAAACCTTTATTTAATAACTCTGATTCTTCCTAATTGAAAGAAATGTCAGAAAGGTTAATAAATCTATCAAAAAACTGGTAATCTGAGAAGTTAGTGTTTAAAATAGTTGAATTTGGTTTTTGTTGAATTAGGTAGTAGTTTTCTTTTTTGCGTTAAAATTTTTTTGTGAATTATATCTTTTACTTTTATTCGGGTTTCAGTGTCAGAAGTGTAAAATTCAATGTAATGCAATCTATATAATAACTCAGTGTGAATTACCTTGAGATACATGTTGAAAGAGTCCCTTTTGTTGTATTGGATTTTTCTTTCTTCGTATATCTATCTCCGTCTAGCATAACACAATGCGCTTTGGACTGCACTACATTTGTTGTCTATTTTGAGATTGATGTAGCGAGGAACTACTTCATTCTTGAGACACTGGTTGAAGAACCATATATTTTGTGTAGTGACGGCAGTTTTTAGAAGTAATTTGAATTTTTTTTTTATCCTAAAACTCATCGACTCGTATATGTCTAATAGGAGTATGTTTGTTCGATACCAAAAAAGTAAATCAGATTACAAAAAAGTCGCCTTGGGTGTACCGCAGGGGTCGGTTTTGGGACCTCTCTTGTTTATGGTTTATGTTAACGACCTAGCGAGATTCATCAGTAGGGGAAAATTGGTTATGTTTGCTGATAATACCACGATAGCTATATCTGCGGATGCCCCAGAGGAGCTGTTGCGTGCAGCGGGAGGGGTATGTGAGGAGTTGAAGATTTGGTGTCAGCGTAATCAGTTAATACTTAACCCGACAAAGACTGTACATATAAATTTCAATATTAAAAAACCATTGCTTGTAGAGGATAAAGGCAAGTGGCTTGATGAATCGCTGCATTTCTTTTCCCATATTGAACATATTAGTAAAAAAATTAAATTCTGCCGTCTTTGCTATTTTGCAGATGAGGTCATCTCTAGACCGGGCTGGATTGCTGACTGTGTATTATTCTCTGGCATATAGTCATCTGTCAAATAATGTCATGTCTTGGGGAAGAAAGTGTGAGGTGAATAGAGTGTTTCTGGCTCAGAAAAACATACTGAGGTTGATATTTGGTCTTAAGCCGACGGATTCGTGTTGACCCATTTTTAAGGAAAACAGCATTTTGACTTTTTATTCTATTTATATTCTAAAATGTGTTTTATATGTAAAACAAAATTACTCAGAGTTTAAAAATCTTGGCCAGGGTCACAGATATGATACATGAAATAGTAACATTCTTAGTATACCTAAACATAGAACGGCATTCTTTGAGAGATCCCCAATTTATAATTTCAATATTCTGTTTAACAAATGACCTGCAAAATTAAAAAATAGTAATAAATTCAAAACATAAATAAAAAAATTTCTTGTTCAGGGATCATTTTATTTTTCTAATTAATACTTAAGCCTGTAGGATATACTGACTCTTTTACTGTGTACTGAGTGATTATCTCGTTGCGTCCTTCGCTGACCAGTGCGACGGATTGTGTTCTTATCGTTTTATTTTTTTCTTTCCTGTTAGTTGTCTTAGGAGTTTAATCTGTGGTTTTTATTATTAAATATTAGATTGTTTTACATTTTCCATATTATAACAAGTATCTTATGATACTAATATAATTGTTTCTTGATTTTTCTAGCTTTAAGGTGTGTTATGTATATATTTTTTTATTTAATTGTATACTGTTGACGAAACTAATGCTGAAGTATCAGTCATATGGCTAATAAATTATTTCATATCATTTCATGATTTCTATTGAAAAAAAAATCAAGTGATTTAAATCATTTGATTAAAGTCAATCCAACCCTGATATCAAAGCCAAATAATTAAATTTTTACACTAAAATCATTTTTTATTTCAGGGTATAAATGTTCCGCTGGAATTGCCCACAACAAAATTCTTGCCAAGTTGGTTTGTGGGTTGCATAAGCCCAACAAGCAAACGATTTTGCCTCATGAAGCCGTTCCTGAATTGTATGAAAAACTGCCCATTCGGAAAATCAAAAGTCTGGGAGGAAAATTCGGAAACACCGTAACGGAAAAACTTGGTATTGAATATATGGGAGAGTTGGTGAAATTTAACCAGAAGGAGTTGGCTAAAAAGTTTGATGAAAAAGCTGCGTAAGTGTAATGTTTTAATATTGTATTGTAGAATATGGAGTCATTCGACCCAAAAAAGGCGCAAAGAAGCTGTTTAATCAAAATTTATCTTACTAGGATCGTTTAATTAAGTAATTCTATAGCAGTAGATTATTTTCAGATTTCTTTTAGTTGGAGCAATTTAATTAGTTGATCGTCCACAGTACAGGGTGTAAAATTTTCTTTGGTTTTGCGGATTATCTTCGCTATTAATAAAAATAGAAGGATCTGGTCCCAACAAAGTATAAACAGAACGCACAAACAGAAACATACCTTTATTAAATACAATACCGAATCATTCGCTAACGATAGCACAAAAGTATTGTATCAGCAGAGACTCTCGGAGAAAATAAAAGCTAATACAATCCTAGAAAATGACGGAGTGGAGAAAGCTTGGCAAAAACTGAAAAGAAATATACAAGAGAGCGCCAGGGAGGCGATCGGAACACGAACAGTTAGCACGAACAAGCGAAGCAATACAAAACCATGGTTCACAGAAGAGGTGAAAATACTAGCAAAAGAAAAACGACAAGCATCTACAAAATACCGACAGCACAAAACAACAAACCATTTCGAAGAGTACAAAACGGTGAGAAACAGAATCAACAGTCAAATAGCTCATATAAAGAAAGAATACTGGGAAAAGTATTCAAAAGACATGGAACACGACCTATATGGAGGACAAAAGAAAATATGGAACATGCTGAGGAACAGAAAAAAAAACAATCAATGAATACGTTCAACTAAGTCCAACAATGGGTCAGCCATTTTAAGGACTTACTCCAGGCACCAGCTACAGAAAACAATGTAGACGAAAACCAACAAGAAATCACAGAACTAACAGATGTTAACATCAGTGAAGCAGAGATGCACCTGACAATTAAGAAATTTAAAAAACAGAAAATCACCTGGTACCGACCAAATTACGAATGAGATGCTAAAGTACGGAGGCCCCAGCCTTGTCACAGAACTCACTGTTCTGTTTCAAAAAATACTCCGCACAACGTCAGTACCCAACGAATAGCGGAAAAGCATCACAATTCCGATCCACAAAAGAGGATCAAAGAAACAACCCGAAAACTACAGGGGAATCAGCCTACTAAACAGTTCGGTCAAATTCTTAACCAAAATACTGTCACAACGGATCGTAGACAAGTTAGGGGCGTGCGAAGAACAGCAGGGCTTCCGGAATAACCGCTCTACTATCGACGGTATATTTGTTATCAGACAGCTGGTTGAAAAATCTATCGAATACGATAAACCCCTGTTCATTTTGTGGACTTTACACAAGCGTTCGACCGAGTCAAACTGGAACACATAACAGAACTACTGCGAAGAAAACAAGTAGACGAAGCAATCATACGCACAATATACGAACTGAATTCCAAAAACACCATGGTAATTAAAACAAATAACACTCTAACAGAGGAAATTCCATTATCCATAGGAATAAGACAGGGTGATAGCCTAAGTCCAACATTTTTCAATGTAATCACGGACGAAATCATTGATGAGGTAAAAAGCACAAATATTGGGTACCCAATGGGACACAACACCGTTCAGATTATATGCTTTGCAGACGATGTTGCCTTGACAGCAGATAGCGAGGACAACTTACAAAGAATGCTTTTCCATCTCAATCGAACAGCCAAACAGTATAATATGAAGATATCTGTGGAGAAAACCAACGCAATGGTAATAGCAAAAGAACCGGTAAGATGCAAACTAATGGTTGATGACAAACATATCGAGCATATTGGGAAGTTTAAATACCTGGGAGCACATATAACAAGTAACAGGGTAGTAACGGAAGAAGTACGCACACAAGCCAACAAAGCGGCCATGATATCAGGCCAACTAAGAGACATAATCTGGAACAATAAACATATGACGGTTGAGAGCAAAGCAAGAATTTACAAGGTCTGTGTAAGACCGATACTGACCTACGGCGCAGAAACAAGAAATGAAACAACAAAGACAAAACAAATTATGAGAACCACAGAAATGAAAACGCTGAGAATGATCACGGGAATAAGTTTAAGAGATAGAATAAGAAACGCAAAAATACGCGAGGACAGCGGAGTGGGGGATGTTGTGAAGTGGGTTTGAAACCGTCGTAAGCAGTGGAGAGGTCACGTGGAACGAATGGACGATGACAGACTAGCAAAAACCGCGATGAGCGAGAAACCAAACACCAAACGGCCGCCTGGACGGCCCCCCCAAAAGATGGAGAGACAGCTGGATCTCGACCTCAAACGAGGATCGATGAGGCATTGTGTAGATAACAGAACTTGGTTCTGTCTAGAAGAAGAAAAAGAAGGATAAGGTTTTTATGGCACTGTGCTGCTTTTTTAAGAAACGATTGATGCCACCATAGACATAGTAAAAAATAGACTAGACTAGTCATTCATGAATAGGTATTTTATAAACAACATGTTTGTGGGCCAAGGATTAGAGGGGTGTCATAGCTCACAGTCTGTTTTTCCATACGCCAACGGCATAACAATTTTAAAACGAATAAAAATATCAATATTCTATAATGCTGTTATTTGTAGAATTTAAATAAATATATTTTCATAGGAAATAGTTAACTATTCTATCAATATGTCGTGATATAGAAGTTGTACTTGAACATAAAGCGTTATGTTTAAAATCATGGTTATTGGGTTTAGACCGTATCAAATTGGAGTTATTATCCAACCTTTCGCCTACGATTGCACGAGGCATCTTCAGGGATCTTTACTCCACGAGATTAGAGCACCGAATGACTATCGAGGAGCAACAGCCCGCTATTTACACCCGATTCGTGCTCAGCCAACCGTGATCCAGCTTTACAATCGATTTCCACTTGTGATGTAGATTGTAACCTGCATCTACTGATTTAGAAGCCAAACGGCTTCGCACTCCCTCCAGGGATTATTCACTCATACCAGGCATACAAAGACACCAAAAGTATGAAGCTCTGTGGGAACCCTTTCCATGTTATCGGGTCCTAGGTGACGTGGTCTGCTGTATTTCCTACGAACTTTCGGATGGTTCGCGCGGTTGTTAGGAGAATTGCTTTCTGCATCGGCTTATACAGATGCTCACTAAGGCCCAGTCTGTTGATGTTCTGCAGGAGGTTCTTTGGTATCACTCCAGTTGTTGAGAGTATTATGGGAATCGTTTGGACGCTGTTCATTGCCCATTGTCTTCGGATTTGAACCTCCAGATCTCTGTATTTGGCGATCTTCTTGTATTTTGGCCTTAGGTTGTTGTTGTTAGGTACAGCAATGTCGATTAGTGTAGTTTGCCTAGAAATTTTATCTATTAGTATAATGTCTGGTCTATTATGAGCTACTGTTTGATCCGTCAGAACCGTTCGGTCCCAATATAACTTGAACTGGTTGGTCTCAAGAATAGGCTCCGGATTGTACTTATAATAAGGCACTTTTCCTACCTGTAATAGGTTTAACTTTTCTGCTAACTCTTGATGGAGTATCTTAGCGGCTGAGTCGTGTCTTTCCTTATACTCGGTTGCGGCAAACGCTTGGCATCTTCCAGTTATGTGCTGAATTGTCTCCGATGTTCGAAAGCCATATCTGCATTGGTCATTTTCTATTGAGGGATGTCTAATGATGAACTTCCGATAGTTCTTCGTCGGAATAACCTGATCTTGGATAGCTAACAAGAAACCCTCCGTTTCCGGAAACATCTGTCCTGAAATCAACCAGTAGTTCGACGCTGAGTTGTTAACATTATCCTGATTGACCTCATTTGGATGCCGTCCATGAAGTGGCTTCCGTAGCCAGGTTTGTAACTTCTCTTGATCTGTTTGGTGGTGAGAAGTAATATCTTGTTCCCTCAACTGTAGCGGCGTTGAATCGTTTGCCTCGCATATTGTTCGATGTAGTGTGGAAGAGTCCGCTAACCTGTGGAAATATATTTGTTGGTCGAGCTGCTTACCAATATCTACCACTCCTCTTCCTCCTTGGTGTCTTGGAAGCATTGCACGTCCAATAGCACTCCGAGGGTAATGTTTTTGTGCTTTTGTTAGGAGTGCCCTTATTTTTCTTTGCAGGTTTTGGATGTCCGTCCTGCTCCAGTTTATAATTCCAAAAGAGTAGCTCAGCGCAGAGCAAGCATACGTGTTGAGCGCCTTAAACAAATTTCTACTATTTAAATTAGTTCGTAATACCCGCCTTACCCTCCTGACAAATTCGGCTGTCAATTCGGCCTTCATAGTGCCATGGTCAATTTTTTTAGCTTGTTTCATACCTAGATATTTGTATGTTTGGTCTGCTTCCATTGCAGCTATAGTTTCACCGTTCTGCATTTCAAAAGCCCCCGGTTGAATCTTCCCTTTAACGATGTTCAAAATACGGCACTTGTCAAGTCCAAATTGCATTCCGATATCCCCGGAGAACTCCTCTATAATTTTAAGCATTTGTTTCAGCTGGTTTCTGGTAGCAGCCATCAGTTTAAGATCATCCATGTATAGAAGATGATTCACTCTGACTACCTCTTCGTTGTTATTTCTAACACTAAAGCCGTATCTAGTTGAGTTCAAACGGCGTGATAGTGGGTTCATTGCAAGGCAGAACCACAATGGGCTAAGTGAATCGCCCTGAAATATTCCCCTTCGTATCGGAATGGTGTTAGTTTCGATGGTGTCGCTGGATGGCACTTGTAATTGGATCCTAGTTTTCCAGGTTGACATGATGCGTTCTAAAAAGGAAACAAAATTATTATCGACTCTATATATTCTCAATATAGTTTTGAGCCACTCATGTGGCACCGAGTCGAAGGCCTTATAAACCACGTAGGCAGCAAAGAGGTTTCTTCGGTTGGCACCGGCTTGGTTACATATGACAGAGTCAACAATCAATTGTTCCTTGCATCCCATTGCTCCCCTCGTGCATCCTTTCTGTTGAGTTGCAATGATGTTACTTTGCTCACAATATGCATAGATGCGCTGGGTCAAGCAGGAGGTGATTACCTTATACAGTGTTGGTAGGCAGGTGATCGGCCTATACTTAGCTGGGTCATGTGTGTTATGTCGGTCCTTTGGAAGGAGGTACATAATACCTTCGGTCAAGAACAATGGCATTTTTGCTGGGTTAAGGAAAACATCATTAATAAGATTAGCCAGCTGATGGTGCATACACCAGAACTTTTTGAGCCAGTAGTTTTGGATCCCGTCGAGACCTGGAGCTTTCCAGTTATGGGATTCCTTGATTATTCTTGAAATTTCCTCGGTGGTAAATGGCTCAAACTGCATCTGGCTGTAATCTTGGCAGACCTGCATCTATATTAATATCATTTGGATATTTACATATTTCGATTGATTCTCTAATTTTACACAATTAAAAAAACCAAACACTGAGTCAAGCACCTTAGTTTCTTTTACATTAAAAGTGTGACCTGAGCAATGCTGGTGTTCAGCTACTGCAGATTGTACAGTTTGTTTCTTTTTTATACATCTTTCATGTTCCTTAAGCCTAGTGGTTATAGACCGTCCTGTTTCTCCTACATACACTTTACCACAAGAGCAAGATATCTTGTAAACGGCTTTTGTTTGAAATGGAATTGCGTCCTTTGGAAACTTCAAACATTCTCCATCTTTCTTAGATGTGTTGGAAATTATCCGAATGTTTGATTTTCGGAGCAATCTGGCAATCTTGTCGGTGGCTCCGTGTATGTAAGGTAAGACTACAATGTCCATAGGAGGTTCATTTTAGACATTTTGTTGAAGAGTTGTGATTTTATATTTATTAATAGGACGTCTTATATCTTCAGCGCAATATCTGTTGCCTCTCAGAGCATTAGTCAGTTTTTCTGTTTCTGATTTCAGTGATTGTTCGTCACATATTAAAAGTGCTCTATGTACCAAAGAGTTTATGACAGATTGTTTTCGAGAAGGATGATGGTGTGACGTTGCATTAAGATATCGATTTGTGTATTTGTGTGTTGATTTTCTGTACACAGATGTCGTAATTTGCCATTATTTTCCTTCGTACTAGTACATCGAGAAAGGAAAGGGCATCCATTGATTCAGTTTCCATAGTAAATTTTATGCTAGGGTGTTGTTGTTTAGATTAGACGTATCATCTACAAATTTGCACTAAAATTTAGATTTTAAAGGAGCAGAAGACAAGGCATTTTCTTCGAAAGCTTTCATGAAGATGATAGCGGAGATCCCATGGCCGCTCCCGAAGTCAGCTCGTAAAAAATTCCTCAAAAGTAAAATAAGTGGAAATCAGACATGCTTGATTAATTCTAGTAGGGTGGAGCCCATGTTGTTATTTCGTAATATGTCCGATATTATGGAAATTGAATCATCTATAGGAACACTTGTGTACAGAGATTCTACATTAAAACTGACCTATACGTCTCCGGGCTCTAATTGGATTGTTTTTAATCTTTGGACAAAGTGTCCACAGTTTTTAACAAAGGATTCGGTTTGAGTGAGGAGTGAGGACAGACACGAATACGGGTGTGGCTTTTTCATAGCTAAGATACTAAAAACAGCAGTGATGGATTTCAAACCAGTTAATGAAAGAATTTGTTATATAAGAATCAAGGGTAAATGGTTCAATCTCACAATGTTCTCGATACATGCCCCAACAGAAGATGCTGAAGATGACAGTAAGGAGAAATTTTACGAACTACTAGACCAAGAGTATAAAGCAGCTCCAAAACACGATATAAAAATAGTGATGGGTGATTGTAATGCCAAAATTGGCAAGGAAGAATATCTAAGAGAAGTGGTAGGTAAACATAGCCTACACGACATAATAAACGATAACGGACACCGGTTAACACAATTTGCAATATCCAATAACATGATTGTGAAGTCTACACAATTTGAGAGGAAGGGCCTTTACAAAGTCACATGGGTGTCAAACGATGGAAGAATGCGTAACCAAATAGATCACATTCTTATAGATGCAAGACACTCTAGTAGCATCATTAATGTACCTAGTATGAGAGGAGCAGACAGCGATACTGACCACTTCCTGGTTAAAACCAAGTTGAGAACAAGAATAACAACACAGAAACTGGAACACAATGAGCAAAGAGAAGGATGGGACTTAGAAGTCTTTCAAACACCAAAGAAAGTATCAAACAGCCATAAGTAACAAATTCCAATGTTTATAACATGAGGATGATAATATAGAGCTGGAGAAAACATGGCAGCAATTGGCAAAAGTCATAGAAGAAGCAGCGACGGAGACCATTGGTAGAAAGAAAAAACGCCCAGAAAGAAAGTGGTCTGACAACGAATACGATGAAATGCTAGAAGTAAAAACTCGAAAAAGACTCATAATGCTAAAAAACCCCACTGAGGAGAACAAAGAAGAATTTCACAGAATAAGAGCACAGACAAGAAGATTACTTAGAACCAAAAAGAAGAGCTACCTGGAGAATCACATGCAGGAAATAGACAGAAATAGGAACATGAACCAAGTAAGGAAATTCTTTAGGGAGGTAAATACTGTGAGACGGGGTGGAAATGTTGGAGAAACGAAAGCCATGAGAAAAGAAACAGGAGAGTTAATAATGACGGAAACAGAAATTGTCGAGCTATGGAAAGGATATTTTCAGCAGTTACTAAGTATTGAAAATGGGACAGAGGAAGAGGACATTACATTCCATTCCGCAGATATAAGAGTGCCATCACCAACACTTCAAGAAGTTAAAAATGCTATAGCATCACTCAAAGATCACAAAGCGCCAGGCAGCGATGGTATAAATGGAGAGCTGCTAAAAAACGGTCTACATCAAAAAATATATGAAATCATTTTGAAAATATGGGAACAACAGAAAATGCCTGAGGAATGGAATGGAAGTGTCATAATACCTATACATAAGAAAGGAAACAAGGAACAATTTCGAAATTATAGAGGTATATCTCTTATCAACACAACATACAAAATCCTGGCAATTACTCTACCAAACAGACTGACGCCTTATGCGGAAGATATCGGCGACTACCAATGCGGTTTTCGTGCTGGAAGGTCAACAATAGACCACATATTTACGATCAGACAAATATTGGAAAAAAACTGGGAATTTAACCGAGATGTCCACCAAATCTTTGTGGATTTCCAGCAAGCATATGACTCCGTGAAAAGAAGCAGACTATGGCTAACAATGCTAGAAATGGGCGTACCAAGAAAATTAGTCGATCTAACACAAATGTGCGTGACCAACTCCTACGCACAGGTAAGGGTAGGAAATAGAACATTAGCGCCATTCAGTGTAACATCAGGACTCAGACAAGGTGACCCTCTGTCACCGTTGCTTTTCAATTTTGCCTTGGAACATGCAATAAGCAGGGTTGCGTCTGGGCTGACAGAGGGTTTTGCGAACCAAGGTTCAAAACTGGTGCTGGCCTTTGCTGATGATATCGATACAGTCGCTCATTGAACAAGAGACGTGCGAGAGGTATTTTCACAACTCGAGGAAGAAGCAGGTAATATGGGTCTCCGAGTAAATGAAGAAAAAACTAAATACATGGTAGAAACCAAGAATCCAAGACCTCGAATCGGGCAAAATATATCACTGAATGAATACAACTTCGAAGTGGTTAAGGAATTCAGTTACCTAGGAGCGGTAATCACAGACGACAATCGAGTTGAAAAAGACGTCTCGGCGAGAATAGCGGCAGCAAATAGGGCGTTATACTCCCTCACAACATTATTGAAATCTAAACTGTTAAAAAGACAATCCCAACTAACTCTGTACAGGTCAATTATTCGCCCGGTAGTTACTTATGGCTGTGAAACTTGGACCCTCAATCAACGGGAAATAAATAAATTACTCATATTTGAACGAAAGGTTCTTAGAATGATATTTGGTCCCCAAAGAGATGAAACAACAGGAAATTGGAGAAGACGCCACAATGCTGAATTGGCGACACTGTATGGCAGTGAAAACATAGTCCGTTGTATAAAAGCCAATAGAATAAGATGAGCAGGCCATTTGGTAAGATCAGGGAACCCCAGATTATTGAAAACAGTATTCTTGGAGAGACCAGATGGTAGAAGATCAATAGGCCGTCCCAGAAAAAGATGGAAGGATGCCATCGAAGCTAATTTGTATAGGATTGGAGTCCAGCAGTGGGAAATGGACCGTAGGAGATGGAGGGCGATAGTGGATGCGGCTAAAACTCGCCCAGAGTTGTAAGACCAGGAAAAGAAGAAAATAAAGAAGATTCGGTTTTTCCTCTAAAGGGAAGTACAAATTTGGCCAGATATTTACCTATTTTGTAGGTTGGTGAGTTTATTGCGCTGACGATTGGACGTAGAGGTACATTTTCTTTTGTGTATTTTAGGCAGTCCGTAGAGGCGTGGAATCTTGGAGCTGCTTGGCTTAATGGCTTTCTTTTCTTCTGGAGTGAAGCTGGAGGTGTTAATTAGAGATGCGAGGTTCCTTCCGACATATTACGAAATAACAACATGGACTCTGTCCTACTAGAATTAATTAAAATATGTCTGATTTCCGTTTATTTTACTTTTCAAGGAACTTTCTACGAATAGGCTTCGGGAGCGGCCATGGGATCTCCGCTGTCACCTGTGGTAGCTAACATCTTCATGGCAAAATTATATTTTTATTTGAATACAGTCAGTATCCCAATTGAAGGCCACGGCCAGACTGATTTGTCTACAGATACCGGAGGCGCGGCATTCGGAAGAGAAGGCTTCAATCTACACAACGGTCGGTCGTTCACCTTCTGTAGAAAGTTCATTTTCTTTATTTTATAGCCACACCTCGTAAAATTTTTCTAAAACAACTCTTTATCATTTTGCAGATTTTGGCTGTACAACATCGCAAGGGGAATTGACACGGAGCCAGTAAACACCCGCCTGATCTCAAAATCGATCGGTTGCTGCAAGAAATTTCCAGGAAAACAAGCGCTCGTGACTCCGGAAGATGTGAAACACTGGCTGAACGAGTTGGCGGAAGAAATATCGGAAAGACTGGAGAAAGACTTTGAGGAAAATAACCGAAGAGCAAAGCAAATGGTGGTTAGCTTCGCGCAAGAAACGAACGGCGAGGAAATCAGTAGTACCCGAACCCACCCGCTCAATTCATACGAACAAAATAAAATATTCGACAATGCCCTGAAAGTTATAGAAAAGAATTGCCTGAAAGCGGACGGTAGTTATATCGTTACGTATTTAGGTATCAGTGTTGGGAACTTCCAGGATGTAAAGAAAGTTAAGGAAATCACATCGTTCTTTAAAAACATGATGAATAACGTTAAAAAGGAGAAAAAGAATCAGGTTTCTGACTCTTTATTGGAAACGCACAATGATGAATTTATTTACAACAAGAGGATTGTAGCATTAGAACATCAGGATCCCTCTCCATTTAATAACAAGCACAGTGAAGATATGGATCATAAAGCTAACCCAAAAAGCCCCAATCCAAGTCCAAAATCAGATTCAGTATACTCAAATAGCACCGAAGCAGATGATACAGAGCAGAATCATTATCTCTATTATGAACAGGTCAACTCGGACTCCATTTTGGATCAAAGTTTTATTGGAGATAAGTCAAACTGTAGGGAGGGTAATAATGATTCCAATGCTTCCAGAGATTCCATAAGTCAAGAATTTAATGCGGCGACATCGGATAAAAAGGCTGAAAAAACAGAAATTCCAGCTCCAAGTTCGTTTTTCACCAAGTATTTTGATGAAAACTTAAATAGAAATTTTAATACCTCAAAAGTATTAGTGGAGGATGTTGATGTTAATCACGATACTACTGGGAATGATGATGATGATAATGATGATGTTGAAGATAATGAAGATGGAAACGATAATACTGAAGCTGTATGTGATAATAAAGCCTGTGATTTATCAAATTCTGAATTTAGAATAACTAATTTTGAAAATTATTATGATTGTATTGATACAAAAATTAGTTGTCCTGAATGTGGAAAAGTGATACATTCTTTGGAGTACCAATCGCATATGGACTACCATTTTGCGATAAAAATGGTGAAGAATGAAGCGCATTTGTACAAAACGGAGAGTACTAAACGTGCATCCACGAGCCCTAAAAGCAAACCGACAAAACGAAAGGAAAACGAGGGAGTTAAATCTAAACCTATTGCGCAATATTTTAAAAATAGTACTTCAATAGAAATGAACGAGGAAGATGCACAAAATTGTCCGGAATGTAATAAAAGGATTCGTTTGGACGATTGGGGCGTTCATACGGATTTTCATGCTGCGAAAAAGTTACATTTAGAAATGAACGTTAATCAGATTAAGCCGGTGATACCCGTCGCGGTTTCACCCAAAGTTAAAGGTCAAAAGAATATAATGGGGTTTTTAAAACGGTCGTGATAATGAATTTTATTTAAGGTTTTTTAATTAGGTAATTATTTAATTTACTACACCACGTCAATAAGGTTAATCAGTAACACGTGTGACTAAAAATGTCCTGGAAATTATTCATATTCAATAATTAATGTGAAGCGATTATTGTGAAAATCATAGTTCTTGGGTATAGACCGTCTCAAATTGGAATTATTATCCGACGTTTTGCCTACGATTGCACGAGGTATCTTCAGGGATCGTTACTCCACGAGTTTAGAACACTGAATGACTATCGATGAGCAACAGCCCGGTATTTATCTCGTCTGGTGTTCAACGAACCGTGATCCAGCGTTACAATCTATTTTCACGTGTGATGAAGACTTTAACCTGTAACTCTCTTAATATAATAAAAATAATAATAATGGTTTATTAACGGCAATAAATCGTACAAATTCCATTTTATATAATACGTCAAATAAGAATAAAAAAATCTGAAACGAAACAATCACAAAGTCACATCAGTACTAAAAGAATAACAATTAACTAAAACAATAATACTGTCATTACAGTCTATTATGTATAAAATTCAATTACTTAAAAAATCTTTAATACAACCCTTAAATGAGTTCAGAGAGAGTATAAAAGGGTCAACATTCCTAGGCAGTGAATTTATTTCCCTACTCATTCTGGACATTGGGGTGTTAAACGCATAGTTTGTCCTATCCCAAATAGCACACTTCAGTCCACTGGATATCCATCGTTTATCCAAAGCTGGACATACTGGGTATCCATGGGATGTCCAGAATGTGTCCACCAACATCCTATGGATATCCACTAGACTATACGTTTGTCCCACTCGTGGACGTCTTTTTGGATTACATATATTGTCCAAGTATGGATCATTTTTGGATATTAATAGGACTAATTTTGGATGTCCATATATTGTAGATTCTTGACCCGATTGTGGACATATTATCCGATGGTATTGTGCTTTTTGGATAAATAGGTCATAATCTATGGTTCCCTCTTCTTGACGTTCCGGTAACGTGAATGGTAGATATTTTCAGAATTTGCTTAGGGTCCGGGAGCTTACAGTACCTAATTAATGTGCACTTCTGAAGACACAGACCACTCATGTCATCAAAACGTCGATAACAAGTAACCATAGATGGCCCTATTAGTCCCAAAAATTAAACAGATATAAATTACATTAGCAAACCAAGTAACAGGAACTGGATCCACATATTACACTTATTGATTACAATTGTCAAGTTTTTAATACAATACTATATAAGAATATAAAATTTTATAATTAGTCGAATTGCAAGTGCTACAAAATATAGCTTCAATTGATTTAAATTGTTCAAGCTGTAGAAGGATCGCTATGAATAAGTTATCTGGTTCCATAGTAATAGGTACAATTTCAATTGGGTAATAGAAAATATACCAATTATTTAAATAAAGACTTTTTATTGTTACAATAATTATTTTTTTCTAGATTTATTTCTGTCGTTTAATCTCTTCTGCCATTGTCTAATCTCGTCTTCGGCTGTTTTTTATCGGCCCCCCATTCTTCTACCGCAGCTGAAAATTAATAAGGTTTAACGTTAAATGATGCAGTATTTTATGGTTTTGTAGGAATTTAAATCTGTCTCTCTCTCTATGTATATATATATATATATATATATATATATATATATATATATATATATATATATATATATATATATATATATAACCAAATGCATCGTTATTGCTTAGAGTGCTTAAACCAACAGGCCAGAAAAAAAATTTTAACACACTTTTTGTCTGGTTATTATCAGAACAAGAGGATCTAGAGTTCAACGTGTGAAATCTGACACCCAATTTGTTCTTATTATTTACGAGTATGACAAATAAAACAAAGAGATTTTTTTCATCAAATTTTTATATTTAAGTGGTAACTTACCTACAAATAGTGAACATAAGTTCTTTAAAGGGCACTTTACTGTTCCATCATATGTATAATTCTTGGAAAGGCTATCTGTCATTGTTACAATAAAATATCTTTTAATAAGTTAATAGGTATAATTTCCTCCAATTTTCGCTAATTGTAAAACCTAAAATTATATTACGTTATTGAGATAATTAAACGTTAATTCCACATATGCTAACCTATGAATATTTTTGACTTTAAGAATCAAAGTAAAAAAATATATATAAAATAATCCTGTAAATTAAGTTTTTTTTTTGTCAATAGACTCATACACATAAAGAAGCATTACTCGAATAAGTTTCAGGTTTTATTTCAGGAGAAGTGTAATAAACTTACTGCATCTTTGAAGTTTAAATTGTCCTGAAGATCTTATGTGACTTGAGGCAGCTGATTATTTTCTTAAGTAAAAGGATAGTTGAACTCCTGCAGAAAATTCTTTGTAGATATTTGTTGTTTTTTCCCTATTTAAGATTACCTGAATATCCTCTCTAATTTGGTACAAATTGGCTTTCACATAGGAATTTTATTTGGACCAATCTGTGGAAAATTCATCTAAAAAATAATTAAAATAAATTAAATTATAAGTCTAAACCTAGAGCCGAACTGTCAAAACTTTATTATATATTTTTAAACAATTATACTGGACAAAAATACACATCAATGTAAACTTTTAGTAGCGTTTAATCCAAAATAGTCCTAAAAAAATTAATATAATTATTCAAATTTGCTATAGCTTTTATTCCATTATAAATTTTGATAACATTTATTAATGCCAGCAATCTTATTAGACTGATTACTCAATAATGACTTTGTCAGAGAGAATTTTCTCTAAAATTTACAATTTTATTATTACACAAATTTACAACTCTATCTGTGCTCCATTTTAACCAACAAGATACAAAATTCATTGGCCTATCAAAATATTTGCACTTATTTGTAGTAATTTCCATTTAAATAAGTAATTGTATGAAAAAGTATAGCTACAAAAGCTATATTTTAACATACGTGTTTTGATACTGAATATTTTGTTCACTTTCAAATTTGTGCGAGTTTGATACTAAATTATCAGCTTTTCGTCGGGCATGTCTGTAATTTCGTTCGGTAATTTTTGGTATAATTAAAAAAATTAAACTAAAAATAACTATACTTACCTTTAACGGTGGCATATTCTTCAAATAAAAAGCACACTTGATTTTAGCTCAACTAAAACTCCAAAGGTATTTTTTAGCTCGACGTCAACACAATAATGGGTTTGTGATCATGGCGGGCCGGCGAGTTAAGAAATGACAATTCTACAGGCCGATATAACAGTATCCGATTTTACCGACAACCCGAAA
This sequence comes from Diaprepes abbreviatus, assembly GCA_034092305.1. Taxonomy (NCBI): domain Eukaryota; kingdom Metazoa; phylum Arthropoda; class Insecta; order Coleoptera; family Curculionidae; genus Diaprepes; species Diaprepes abbreviatus. The sequence goes on from JASJET010000040.1 coordinate 1,319,131, forward strand.
TGTAATTAATGGACGTCTGATGGACTTACACTGGACATCCAGATATGGACGTCCATATAGATTACAGGTCATCACAGCTAATGGACATCCATAAAAGGTCCATGGACATACAGGACATTATATGTACGTATTCTGGATATCCAATGGAAATCTTGTGCTATCTGGGATGGTATGGTTCATTAAAAAGACTATGGACCCGAAGCACCCTCTGAGGTACAGAGAATCCAACAGCCCCCAACAATTCAGGAGCATCAACCATAGAGTTTATGGTCTTATAAAATAATATTAGGTCAAGATAGATGCGTCTATTATATAATGATAACAAACTCATATAATCCCGTATTACACTGAATGGCACATCTTGCTTAAAAGCAACAAATTTCAAGAATCGGTCCTGTTCATAGTTTGGTGCTCAGACTGGAGATGCATACTCCAAGACAGATCGAACCATTGAGCAGTATACAGATTTAAAACACTGCACACTGCTGAACTCAGCTATTAAGCGTTTAATAAAGCCAACAAGCCTCAAACCACGGCTCGAAATACTATTAACGTGCAGGTCAAAAGAAAGACCCTCATCAAATATCACCCCAAGATCCTTTATATGATCTGAGCGAATCAGCATTCTATTGTGCAATGTATAATTATAAACTATACTATCTTTTTTCTTTGAGAAAGTAATGGCAGAACATTTTGTTAAATTAAGTTGCATGAAATTGCGGTCACACCACTTTAGTAAAACTATCCAGGTCACCCTGCAAGGCTACACAGTCCCCTATCTCTCCAACAACCTTAAATATCTTTAAGTCGTCAGCATATAAAAGACATCTGCTTGAGATTATAGAATCCTCTATGTCATTCACGAAACAATTAAAAAGAAGGGGTGCCAAATGTGCACCCTGTGGAACTCCAGAAGTGACAAGTATATCAGCAGATTCAACGCCATCAATCTTCACCCTTTATGTTTGAAAGATAACTTTCAAACCACTTAAGAAAAACTCCGTGGATACCCATACTACTTAGCTTCATCAAGAGAAGCTGATGATCCACCTTGTTAAAGGCCTTGGAGAAGTCAGTGTAAATAGCATCCACCTGACAACGCCTCCAACAAGACCTGCTCATAAGCCAACAGATTAGTGACCGCAGAGCGACCCCGGACAAAGCCATGTTGGGCAGTAGAAAAAATACTTATAAAGAGGGGATATATTTTTTGATGGACTATCTGTTCAAACAATTTGCTAAATATAGAGAATTTTGAGATACCTCTATAATTCTCAACATTCGTCCTATCACCACACTTGTAGATAGGGGTAATATAAGTAACCTTCCAAACACCAGTGGACAGAGATACATTAAATATTTGAGATAATATTGTGGAAAGAATACACTGGCAACTTTTGATAAAATGAGATGAAATACCATCTGGCCCCACTCCCAACCTACTTTCTAGATGCGAGATTGCGTTAAATACATCCAAAGGTGTCTTATTGGATATTTATAAATTTCGATTGATTCTCTAATTTTAAATAGTTAAAGAAATCAGACACTGATGCTAGCACCTTAGTTTCTTTTACATTATAGAATAGACCACGGCTGTATCTGCCACATAAAAATGTGTTTATCTAGAATAGAATTTTCGATTTTCACAATAAGCGATGCTTTTTATAATAAAATGGTGTTTTGTCGTAGGTACCAAATGATTTTCCTTTCTTTGTAGATTTAAAAAAGAAAATTTGTGTCCGAAGTCATCCCTGCACGAGGTTGAAATCAGTTTTACGTAGTTTAATAACGTCCGAAGTCGCCCCATGAAACGAGGTGACTTCCGACCACGAACTTGAGATATAAAACTGGACTGCTCATGAAAATAATTTTTGACCCCCCTTATTGATCGCCATTCGATGCAATGATTTGTATGGCAACATTGAATTCCCTGCTAGTTTCTTACATTGGCGTGAATGTGTTGTGTATGAATGTCAATTCTATTATTCTAACTAACAGATTTAGACAATAACTATCTCTTTCTATACTATATCTAAAACAATAAATCGCTCTTCCTTGTTTTACTTGAAAGGTTAATCGAGTATATTCAATAAAAAAGACCAGAGCTCCGATTCTGTAAGTATATTTTTTGACATTCTCTTTCCTTATCTCTTGTAGGACAGTAATATACTTATGTGTTAATACAGACTGAACAAAGATAGAAGATCCTTATTATGACATTCTCTTTCCCTTTACTCTTATAGCATTGCAGCCCAGGATAATTGTTTCTGTAAGACAATATTTAACTTGAATTTCTACTTTTAGTTTCCTCAAAATTATAATTTTCCTGTTTAAAGCAACTCCAATAAAGCAAATTTTTTTAACTTCTTTGGAACAGCGTAAATATGTAACAATTTTATTATTTTTAGATAACAAGCATGAAATGTCAGTTGATATAAATAAATGAAAATGCTTTTTCTATGACTATTTACATATTTTATTTTTTACAATAAAACTGTTATTTAGCAAAATAGCTAAAATGTGAAATATGCGCCAAAAACAAATCGAGACTAATTTTTTTTTGAAGTATCTGTTTTAGAAACATCCTTATTTGGACGTAGAGTATAAGAAGTCAACGAAAAAACGTATTAAGGCATTTATTTTTTAAAATTTTATATCATGAATTAATATAGTATATTGTTTAATGTAAGGTATCGAAATGTCCAAATAATCTATTGCAAAGTATTTAAAAATAGCTTCGATTAGGTCTTTATTAAAATTATTTTCTCCTCGATGCTTTTAGGAAACTGATATGTTGGGTATTTATATAGAGTTAACAACATTCATAATAATGTTGACATTTCCTTTATAAAAACGGAGCTTTAATTAAATGAAGTAAAGTAACATTATGTACTAAACCATTTTTATATAAAAAAAATAAACCCTAAAGGGGATAGTGTTAAAGCAGTTTATATTTAATTGTAAACACAACAATATTTATTAAGACACTTTAAATATAAAGAAGCTTGCAAATAAAAGAGAATTCTTACATTAATACAATCATTTTTAATCTAAATATATACATAAAGATTTACTAGCAATTTTTATTTTTACACTAGGTCAAACTTTCAATTTACTTAACTAAGGATCTGGAATTGACCTTTCCTAGAGTTGAATTTTCGAAATGGCAATCAATCGCAGCTTCTCACTACTTTGACAAAGGATTTTCATGACACAAATTTCCTATCTGAGCTAAAAACAAGAATTTTTGTTTTATTAATTCATAACATATTCAAACAAGAGGTTATTATTTTATTTTTAGAAAAAAACGATACATAAAAGTAACATTTATGTAATTTCCAGACATGTTCGATAATATTGAAAAATTTCATATTATGTGCAATCATTTATTTCTATTTTAAATGGCATATTGGTTTTTAAACGTATAATCATTTTAAAATTTAACACCATACCAGTTTCGATAATCAGCTTTATATGTCAGTGGAACATTAACTTTACGGTAAAACGACATTGTTGTTGGTTAATGCACATCTAATTCAGGACTTTTTTTTGTAGAGCCAGTGTATGTTATTAAGTCCAAGTTTAGTTTTTTCAAGATGTTTACATCAAACAGTACTTCGTAGTTTTTTTCAGGCAGTTTATTTGTAAGAAGCACAACACAAACTTTTTGCTCATCTTCTTGTATAAAACAATTTCCAGAAATATACTCTGAACAGAGTTACTTATCTGATGTATAATTGCATATCTGGCATTATTTTACCAATAGGGTGAAGGGGTGCTGACTTAGGGTGGGGAGGGGAGGGGAGTAATATTAAAAAAACGTAATGGGTATCGTTTTATATGTTGACTTAGGGTAATTGTACGTTTTCCCATAAAAAGTTTATCTTTTACAAAGTTTGACATTCTAAAGTTTTCTAACGACTTTATAATGGTTGTCAAATAAAAAATTTATTTTGACAAAAACTGATTGCCATCAAAATTGAGTTAAATGGACTCTGTTTAATTTTTTTAATAATGTCTAAACAAGGCAACAAACAATCATAAATTATTTAACTGTGCAAAATTCTAAGAAAAACAATTAACATCATACGATTTGCTGCCTGTTAATCCTATTTAATTTTTTATTGCTAATAGAAGTGTGCGAATTTATGCACGATTTGCAACCTGATTTGTTATTCGTCCTTTAAAGTTATAACATTTTTTATAAGAGCATAGATACATTTGTATATATGAATTAAAATATGTAAGGTTTTTTTTTTTATTTTGCTTTTACTTATGTATGTATATTCACACGCTTCTATTAGCAATGAAAAAATTAATAAGATCATAATTGTGTTGACAGCAGGCAGCAAATCGATTATTGTATGCTTTGATAAATCTTTCTTTTATTTAAAAGGATACCAATAAAATTGACATCGAATTACAGCGATAAAAACTGTAAAAACTGTATGGATTTTAAATGCAAGAATTGGAAATCCCAAAAGATTTTTGTTGTTTGTGAAAAGGGTGACAAAATGAAAAAATCAGAGATTTTGATTAGAGTCTCTATTCGCTTGCCACGATTTGAGCATTTTGTCTCAAAAGCCGGACAAAATTTTTTTAACCTATTTTTTTTTTTGGAAAATTAATAAAAATGCATGAGTGAATTTAGTTAACATGTTATTTAATAAGAATAAAGAAAAAATCATTAAAAAACATATCGTCTTATTCTTCTTCTTCTTCTAGGTAGAACCAAGTTCTGTTATCTACACAATGCCTCATCGATCCTCGTTTGAGGTCGAAATCCAGCTGTCTCTCCATCTTTTAGGGGCCGTCCAGGCGGCCGTTTGGTGTTTGGTTTCTCTCTCATCACGGTTTTTGCTAGTCTGTCATCGTCCATTCGTTCCACGTGATCTCTCCACTGCCTACGACGGTTTCGAACCCACTTCAGAACATCCCCCACTCCGCTGTCCTCGCGTATTTTTGCGTTTCTTATTTTATCTCTTAAACTTGTTCCCGTGATCATTCTCAGCGTTTTCATTTCTGTGATTCTCATAATTTGTTTTGTCTTTGTTGTTTCATTTCTTGTTTGTGCGCCGTAGGTCAGTATCGGTCTTACACAGACCTTGTAAATTCTTGCTTTGCTCTCAACCGTCATATGTTTATTGTTCCAGATTATGTCTCTTAGTTGGCCTGATATGATGGCCGCTTTGTTGGCCTGTGTGCGTACGTCTTCCGTTACTGCTCTGTTACTCGTTATATGTGCTCCCAGGTATTTAAACTTCCCAACCTGTTCGATATGTTTGTCATCAACCATTAGTTTGCATCTTACCGGTTCTTTTGCTATTACCATTGCTTTGGTTTTCTCCACAGATATCTTCATATTATACTGTTTGGCTGTTCGATTGAGATGGAAAAGCATTCTTTGTAACTTGTCCTCGCTATCTGCTGTCAAGGCAACATCGTCTGCAAAGCATATAATCTGAACGGTGTTGTGTCCCATTGGGTACCCAATATTTGTGCTTTTTACCTCACCAATGATTTCGTCCATGATTACATTGGAAAGTGTTGGACTTGGGCTATCACCCTGTCTTATTCCTATGGAATGGAACATATAATATCAATAAATAATACAAATTGGGTCAATACGATTCACCAGATTGATTGATTCCAGCAGTTTCCTCTTCAACTGTTGTTATAATCGGTTCTTCGGGTTCTAACAATTCTAAAGTTTCACTCAGGAAAGGTTGGCTTTTGCTAAGTAGTTAGATGACATCCATCTCTTCTACAAATCACTATTAAAACGTTTTAAATCGTGACTTAAGGTATGGTACTCGTTTTGGGGACATTTCATCATTTCGCGGAGCTTATGTACCATAAATGCAACCTTATCTTCAAGTGTTCTGGATGTGCTTTGTTTAAAAAGCATGTATAGCGTTTTCCGATATACCTCAATAACATTTGATGTCAAATCTGTACCTACAGGAAAAAAATATGTATGTAAGTAAAAAATAACCAAAATTATTGCAAAAAAAACCGTGGAGCTAAAAGCGGTCTTTTTAAGAGGTGGAAAATGTTTTGACTGTTATGATATGACTGTGACAGAATTTGATTATAGACTCTTGCCGATGACATTTTGAGGTAGCGTTAATTATCTTATCTATAATCATTTTTGTCCCATATTAATTAGTAACTATTTTGATAACCTACAATTAAATATCACAGTAATAAAGACACTCTGGAAGTCTAGTCGTTCAACTTCTCTCTTGCAGCTTTAGTACCAAACACTACGGTTATTAAAGCTTACCACAACCATGACTCAGATCTTCAGGACTCAGGAAAGGCTGCTAATTAGTTGGTCAGTAGACATCTCTGGTTTTGTAGATCTCGCAGCAGCGCGCCCGCAAGTTAATTCGCGTGAAGGTTTTAATTAAATTGAATAAAACAAGTTTCTCAAAACACTTAGTCTATTAACAAAATAAATAGAATAAAACGAACTATTTACAATGAGAAACTTAAGAGTAAATCTGGATTATAATTAAAAAGCTTAAAACTACAAGCTCTTTAGGTCGTTCTGATATTCCCCTTAATGAAATAAACCCAAATTTATTTGTTTAATTAAAAGTTTAAGGGATGGTGGACTCCCTTCCCCGGTAGAAAATAAAGTAAATTTCCCCTTACTATTTGAAATGCTGTCTGGAAGAATAGAAAAAAAAAATAAGACAAAAATAGCGAAAAAGACAGCAGAGAAAAACCTTCTTACACTGGTAAAACACTAAAACGCACGCCAAACTGACTTAGACGAATTCTAAATTGTAACTGCCCTTAATTAATTTCTCAAAATCGAACTCAACTTTCATCCCTTAGAACCGCCCTTCTCCCTATTAGATGCGTTGGTCCCGTTATGCGTGTTTTTCCACCAATAGAACGCCCTTACGCGATGCATCCCCGCGCGCGAAAGGTAGTTTTCGTTCCCGAGCGTCGGTATGCTTTCGGTCCCCTGGTTCATAGATGGCATAAGTCATCCATGCGTCGAATTTAATTTAATTTAATATTAAAACTGACCAGAGCTCAAAACTAATAATTACTTTATATAAATGTGATCAATAACTATTCTACATCTATTCTAAAAGATGCGTGAAAGAACCCATAAAAAAACCCCAAGGTTTTAACCATTTTCTCTCTTTCTTATTCTTATTTTCGTCAATTGGGGAAAAATGGGTAACAGTCGCGAACTTTGTACATAATAACAAATACTAATACTGCATTTCAGCGATTTTATTTAAATATTCTTTTGTTTTCTTATGATGGGAAAATTTGCTCAGTTTAAGTAAAAGAAAGCTCTCTCACGATCGCCACATGTGGTTATCACTTTACAACTTAACCTTAGACCCTTAACGATATGGTTTTTAAGATTATTAAGTTACTTTGACAGCTTTATATTAAAAACTTCGAGAGGGTGGAATAGTTTGGTTTTTGTGTCACATAAATTCTCTAAGTTTATGTTGTTTTTTTCAGAAAATTAACTACCCCAAAAGTAATAAAACTAGGCTTAAGTTTGTTAATGGATTTATATTTCCCTGATATGTGACTATTTTTGGCCAGACATAAGATATACAATTTAACGGTCCAAATCCTTATACAGAGGGGGACTCAAGTAAATTCTTCCATTTAGTAGAATTTAATTTAGAGTTAATAAATGTTAAAATTAGTAAAAATCACAATAAACTTTTGTTCCCTTACATGACTAATGTCTCTAGTTTATTATAAAAAAAGAATTGTAGCCCGACCTAGCTCGGAACATTTTCAAAAACACTAATCAGTTAAAAAGAAAAACAAAAAAATACAGTCTATATTTTTAAATAAAACATATTAAAATTAAAAAAATACCTTGTTTTCAGATTTCATCACAAAATTTTTTTTTATTATTCACTGTACAAAATACCAAACACAAGTCTAAAAAAAAATCTATCAAGAACGAATGCGTGCGTATTGCACGAAGCCTAGATTGAAATTAATTGTGCGGAGCGTAGCGGTGGGGAGGGGCCACTTTATCATAACTTTATGATAGTACGGTATACAAAAAAAATAATTTCGATGATTACTTATATAGGTTGCATTTCTCCTTTTTGTCCGGTTTTTGAGGCCAAATGCTCGTTAGTGCGGTGGTTCCGTGTATGTAAGGTAAGACAACACTGTCCGTAGGAGGTACAGTTATGGCATTTTGTTGAAGAATTGGGTTTTTATATTTATTAATACAACGTCTTATATCTTCAGCGCAATATCCGTTTTTCTTTTTCTGATTTCAGTGATTGTTCGTCACATATTGAAAGTGCTTTATGTACCAAAGAGTTTATGACGGATTGTTTTTGAGAAGGATGATGGTGTGATGTTGCATTGAGATATCAATTTGTATGTGTTGGTTTTCTGTACAAAGAATGTCCTAATTCGCCATTCTCTTTCCTTTGTACTGGTACATCAAGAAAGGGAAGGGCATCATTTGATTTAGTTTCCATAGTGAATTTTATGCTAGGGTGTTGCTGATTTAAATGATCGAGGAAATTATGGATATACGCCATGAGGCCAAACTACGAACGTATCATCTACATATCTATATCAAGATTTCGTGCTTCCATGAAGATGTTAGCTACCACAGGTGATAGCGGAGTTCCCATGGCCGCTCTCGAAGTCTGCTCGTAGAAAGTGCCTTAAAAAGTAAAATAAGTGGAAATCAGACATGTTTTAATTAATCCTAGCAGGGTGGAGTCCATGTTGTTATTTCTTAATATGTCGGAAAGGAACCTCACATCTCTAATTAACGCCTCCAGCTTCACTCCAGAAGAAATGAAAGCCGTTAAACCAAGCAGCTCCAAAATGCCACGCCTCTACGGAAAGCCTAAAATACATAAAGAAAATGTACCTCTACGTCCAATCGTCAGCGCAATAGACTCACCAACCTACAAAATAGGTAAATATCTGGCCAAACTTTTACATCCCTTCACAGGAGAAACTGAAACATTTGTTAAAAACTCTGGACACTTTGTCCAAAGATTAAAAACTATCCAGTTAGTGCCCGGAGACGTATTCAGTTTTAATGTAGAATCCCTGTACACAAATGTTATATAGATGTTTCAGTTTCCATAATATCTGACTTATTACGAAACAACATGGACTCCACCCTATTAGAATTAATTGAAGCATTCCACTTATTTAACTTTTCAAGAAACTTTCTACGAGCAGACTTTGGGAGCGGCCACTATCACCTGTGATAGCTAACATCTTCATGGAAGCTTTCGAAGAAAACGCTTTGTCTTCTGCTCCTCTAAAGCCTAAATCTTGGTGTAGATATGTAGATGATACGTTCGTAGTTTGGCCGCATGGCGTAGATAATCTCTATAATTTCCTGGATAATCTAAATCAACAACACCCTAGTATAAAATTCACTATGGAAACTGAATCAAATGGTGTCCTTCCCTTTCTTGATGTATTAGTACAAAGGAAAGAGAATGGCAAATTAGGACATTCTGTGTACAGAAAACCAACACGTACAAATCGATATCTCAATGCAGCGTCACACCATTATCCTTCTCAAAAATAATCTATCATAAAGTCTTTGGTACATAAAGCACTTTCAATATGTGACGAACAATCACTGAAATAAGAAACAGAAAACTGACTAATGCTATGAAAGGCAATGGATATTGCGCTGAAAATATAAGACGTTCTATTAATAAATATTAAAACTCAACTCCTCAACAAAATGTCATAAATGTACCTCCTATAGACGGTGTTATCTTACCTTACATACATGGATCCACCAACAAGATAGGAGCGTCTACTCGCAGTGTTATCCAACGTTGCCAGATAGTCTGTATTCCGAACATTCATTAATTTCCGCATCCTTACAAACTTGTCTTGGCGCCTTATTTGAATCGTGTAATGTGCTTGCTGGGATGATCCAATTCCTAGAGCACGTATTTTAGCAGCTAGGTATTCTTTAAAAATCGATCAATATGTGGTAATAAATACTTTATTAAATAAAATTAATTATTCAATATTATAATGGAGACAGGTAAAGTGCTTATATATACGATAATCAATTCTTTATAACTTATTATTTGTTTTTATTATGTTTCTTACTTAAAATCTGAATAAAAACCTAAAAGTTATTAAACCAATATATATATATATATATATATATATATATATATATATATATATATATATATATATATTGCAACATTCATTTTCACAAAGACAACAACTGCTTTTTTATTACGTTTGGTATTCATTTCCATTGTACTTATTCATTTGGAAATTGATATTTTAATTTGAATACATAATTCAGTGGCAGATTTACGGATGGGGGAGGTTCAGGTTCAACATTTTATGAAGATTTGAGCTTGATACAAAACCCCCATAAAATCATTTTGACGTCCACACTCCCTCACGTGAAATCAATGAACTTTTCCTTGATACTGCAGCTATATAAAGAATATTTTGCCTATAAATTTTGTTTCTTGATTTTATTGTAAAATTACTAAAAAGTATTTTATTTAGAAAATATTGAAGGGAATAAAAATTCTCACTTATTATTTTTTAAAATTTTTATTTAATGCAAATATGTAATTACACAACAGACACTTTAGTGTGAGATAAAGGTAAACACAGAAACAAACTTTATAAAGTGTACTTAGACAAAATTTAATAAAACATATAAATCTACCGTGAGTGTAATAAACTTTTTATTAATTAAAAAACAAAAATTAAAAACAACTCTTAATAATATTCATACCAACACCTCAATTTCTAAATCTATTAAAAACAAATATATCAATCTTTTCTTAACCTTCATAGATACTAACACAAATACATAAACTGTACTTGGACAAAACTTAATACAATATATAATCCTACAGTGACTCTAATAATCTCTATATTTATTAAAAAACAAAAATTAAAAACACCTATTTTTATTAATACCAACACCTCAATTTACAAATCTATTAAGCAGATCTTCATATATACTAAAATCTTCATATATACTAAACTTGTTTTTGAATGATGTCGTCAAGTCTTTTTCGCATGGAACGGCACTGCTTTTCGCTGATGATTTAAAATTTTTTAAGTGCATTAGATCTTTGCAAGATTGCATTGATTTGCAGTCTGATTTGGATGCATTTAGCGTATGGTGTACTACTAATAGATTGTACCTTAACATTGGAAAGTGTAAGACAGTGCGGTTCTGTAGAAAGAAGACTTTAATTGAGTACAATTATGAGATTAACGGTGTGTCTGTGGAATTGACCGATTCTATATCTGATGTTGGTGTAATATTGGATAGTCAGTTAACTTTTAAAGAACATATACATAATATCACTAATAAGGGAATGAAATTAGTGGGGTTTGTTACACGAAATTTGTCTGACTTCAATGATATTATTTGTCTTAAAAATGTTTATTGCAGTGTTGTGCGTTCTATATTAGAGTATGCCTCACCAATATGGTCACCTTTCTACAATGTACACAAATTGGAGCTAGAAAGGGTGCAGAAGCGCTTTTTAAGATTTGTAGCGTATAAACTAGGTGTTCCTAAAGAGAATATCAACTACCCTCATTTACTACTCCAATTAAATTTGAAGCCTCTTGAGCATCGCAGGGAACACATTGACTTACTTTATCTATTTAAAATCGTTAATAGTATAATAAATTCTCCAGAACTACTAATGCGTATTGGTTTCAATGTGCCTCAGAGAAGTAGTCGATGGGTTGAAGTGTTCTCTGTGGATGTTCATAAAACCAACTATTCCACCTATGCACCACTAAATAGAATGTGCACTTTAGCTAATGAATTATCCCGTGATCACGTTGATTTGGATATTTTTAACATGTCCTTAAATAGTTTTAAAAATTTTTTAAAGCGTAATCTATAGTCCAAATTTTTTACTTCTCATTGTTTATGTAGTCTTAAATGTGAGCTTACTGTAGTTTTACGGGATCCTTTGGATTTATTTGTTTATTGTTTACTATTGTTTTTTTTATCTATTTGGAAACTTGTTTGTAGTTGTAAAGTGTTGTAAATTTTTAAATGGTTTGACCGTTAATAAAGCCTTTATTTATTTATTTATTTATTTATAAATAAATACATCCAAAACAATCAATACATTATCTATATGTATATTTTAAAAATTGCAGCCGAACAGCAACTTGGTTTTCTGTACAGCAAAAAGATGAGGATAACTCTGAAAAAGAACAAACTGTCATATTATGTATAATTAATGTTAATAGGTTTAAGAAAACCCTTTTATTTTTTTTAGAAATAAAACTGTTTTTCCATACTCCTTTGTCTGGTTATTTCATATCTTTTCGGTACCATATCCATTCTCTCAAATCCTGTAAATTCAGTCCCAAATTTCTGATTTTCATCCCAACCTTGACGATAGCTATAAATTATCATTTCTTTTTGGGCCATCTATAATTTTACATTTCCTAATAAACTTCTACTTTTCTATACCCAATTCAAAACCAATCTTCTATATCTCACGTCATCTTTTAAAATCTGTTGATTAATTAATACTAGCATTAAACCCCTCAATAAAATTACATAGTTTATTCTAGTAATGCAGTTTGCTTCTTTTTTTTTGTTTTTTTTTGATCAATATATAAGGAATCTTCTAACTCTCTTATGGTGTTTTTTATTTCAACAATAAACTATTATATCCACAAAATCGGAAAAAAAATATTGGAACAACGTGAAAAACAAGGGTTCATGAATCTGAAGCTTTAAAATAACAAGTTTAGGTTAGGAAACAACTATAGGCGGGAAATGATATGACCCCCATTTGAATAAATGCTCGAGTTACAAACTATCTGGCAACGTTGGATAACACTGCGAATAGGCGCTTCTAACAAGATTGCCCGATTGCTTCGAAAATCAAACATTCGGACAATTTTCAACACATGTAAGAAAATTAGAGAATGTTTGAACTCTCCAAAGGGCGCAAGTCCATTTCAAACAGAAGGCGTTTACAACATACCTTGCTCTTGTGGTAAAGTGTATGTTGGGTAGGTGAAACAGGACGGTCTATATCCACAAGGCTTAAGGAACATGAGAGATATATAAAAAAGAAACAAATTGTACAATATGCAGTAGGTGAACACCAGCATTGCTCAGGTCACACTTTTAATGGAAAAGAAACTAAGGTGCTAGCATCAGTGTCGGGTCTCTTTAAATGTAAAATTAGAGAATCAATCGAAATTTGTAAATATCCAAATAATATTAATACAGATGCAAGTCACAGTCTACATCACAAGTAGAAATCAATTGTAACGCTGGATCACGGTTCGTTGAGCACCAGACGGGTATAAATACCGGGCTGTTGCTCCTCGATAGTCATTCAGTGTTCTAATCTCGTAGAGTAAAGGTCCCTAAAGCTCTCTCATGCAATCGTAGACAAAACGTTGGATAATAATTCGAATTTGACACGGTCTAAACCCAAGAACTGATTTTCAACTTGACCAAACCGTGAAAGCTTTCCTTCTTTATAAGTGATTATTGTACTGATAGTATGAGAGGCACGAGCACAAAATGCGTACTATACACAAATTTATCAATCTTCTTATATGTGTGCCGGTGGTTTGGCAACTTGGGGTGGTGCAGGAGTTGGGAGGGAGGACACCCGTAGCAGACTGTTAATGCATCACAATCAAGGCGACATACTAGTTTTTTACTGTTTGTGAACCTCAAATAACCTATTGGCCAAGTTTCATCTGTTTGCTAATTCCTCAAAAATGACATGTTGACACCCTTAGCAGACTGCCAATGCACCGCAGTCAAGGTGGCAGACTGGTCTTTTTACTATGTATAAACCTCAAATAACTTATTAACCAAGTTTCATCTGTTTGCTAATTTTTCAAAAAGCCTCTCAAAAATTACATACTCCCTCCCAGTCCTCTGCATCACCCCCAAGCTGACAGACCATCGGCGGGGTATTTATTTATTTATCTCAAACAGTACATCACAGAATAAATCCAGATAGTACATTCTTTATAGTATGTTACACAAATAAAATAAAATGACTTATCTAATGCTTAACGGTGATACAAACCTTTAACAAAGAATACATACCCAGAAAGAAGAAAAAAGGACTATACACAAAACAAAAAAAAAGTTATATAGTAATATACTCTAAATACCAGATGAAATGAACCGTCGAAGTTGCAACACACAAATATTCAAGTATTATATAAGAGGGATTTTAGTTTCTTTTTGAACGTCGGCAGAGCATTCAAAATTGAAATTAAGGGGCATATATGTGTTGAAATGTTGCATAATACGATTCATTATATTATTTCTACCAACATCAGTCCGGCTTCTCTTAATGGAGAACATTTGGAATAGGCGAGTGTCGCGTGAAGGAATGCGGAAGTTAATTAGTTCAAGAAGACCAGGACAGTCAATGCTATTCCTAATTATATTAAATCCAAAAAGAATGGTTAAATAAGTTCTACGCAATTCCAGGCTTTCCATACATATTAGCTGCAATCTCTGAGAATGTGAAAGAAGATTTCTGTTGACGCCGAGCTTATAGAGCATAAAATTCACAAACTTTAACTGTATGCCTTCAATCCGCTAAATATGCGTTAAGTAACAAGGGCTGCAAACAACGCAGCAATATTCTAGGTGGCTACGCACAAGTGAATAATATAAAGATTTTAAAACTTCGATACTTGAAAAATCTCTGCAGCTTCTCATTATAAACCCCGCCATTTTATAGGACTTTGCTAAAATATAATTAATATGGTCATTAAATCGTTATTCAGTGTCAAAAATAATGCCAAAGTCATCGATTAAGGAAACTCTGGTCATAAGGGCATTAGAGATGATGTAAGGAAGTAAAATTGGAGATTTCTTCTTAGAAAATGAAATGATCTTATATTTTGAGTTGTTGAATTGCATCTGGTTTGCCTCACACCATTCCATTAATTTGTTAATTGTTTATTCTCTTAAATACCTTCAAGTCGTCAACGTAAAAGAGAAATTGGCAGTCAAATACACTGCTAAGACCATTTATAAAGATGAGAAAGAAGATAGGTCCCAGGTGTGACCCTCGAGGTACACCGGATGTTACATTTATCAGTTTAGATAAAGTATTATTGAATTTAACTGCTTGTGTTCGATTGTTGAGATAACTAGAAATCCATGACAGTAGAGAGTCCGTAACACCGAGTGAGTATAGTTTGTTGTGCAATATAGAGTGACCTACTCTGTCGAATGCTTTTATAAAATCAAAGTAATTTGAGTCAACCTGAACGCCCGAGTCCACAGCTGTAGTTAGATAGTTAGAGTATAGAGACAGATTAGTTTGGCACGAGCGTCCTAGTAGAAAGCCATGTTGATGTTCTAATAAAATTCTGTGGAAATTTAGTAACAATTGAGCAACGATTATGGATTTAAGAACCTTGCCCATACAGTCAAGACCGGATATCGGGCGATAGTTACCAATATATTGTCTGTTACCACCCTTACAAATTGCTATATGCTAGGAAACTGCCCCGAATTCAATGAGAGCTGATAAAGATAACTAAGCGGCAACGCTAAAGTTGGGCTACAATTCTTTATGAGAACAGGTGGAATTTCATCGGGTCTAACACTCTTACTCTCATCGAGCTCAACCAGTTTTTCAAACACCATGGAGCTACCGATATTTATGTTTGGGAAATTTGAGTTAGTGATAGACGTAGACTATATGGGGCAGAGATCTGGACAATTAAGGCTGCCACGATTAATCGGTTGGAGGCTCTCGAAATGTGGTTACACCGGCGAATGCTGAGAATACCTTGGACAGCTAGGCAGACCAACGAAATGGTACTCAATAGGGCCGACACAACTCGTCTACTATTAAACACTGTGAAGTGTAGAAAGATCTCATATCTTGGACATATATTCAAAGGGGAGCGATATAGAATTCTTCAGCTAATCATGATGGGTAAAGTAGAGGGACGTAGAGGGGTAGGAAGGAGACAGGCTTCCTGGTTGAGGAATATTCGTGAATGGACAGGTATACGTAGCGCGGGGGAACTGTTCCAGCTAGCGCAGGACCGTGAAAGACTTGCCAATGTAATTGCCAACGTCAGGGGGACCTGATATGGCACTTGAAGAAGAAGAAGATAGACGTAGACTATGGGCATTTAGTTATTATAGCATCAGTACAAGTGAAAACTGATTGAAAGAAGTCAGCAAACATGTTAGCGATTATTTTTGGATTACTTGATTCAGTGAGTCACCGGCAACCTACATACAAGAATATTGATGAGTTTGCTTATGGTGCATTTTTTTTTGTGCTCGTGCCTTTTGGACTATAAAATTTGGGATGAGTTTACAGTCTAGTTTCTGAGAAAATCAACATAAAAATGGGTTCTTTTATATGCACTCTTATGGCAGAGGTCAACAAAGTTAACGTAAAAGTTTAATATTAATTTATTTATTTATCTCAAACACTACATCGCCGAGTAAATTGAAATAATACATTCATGCATTTGAAAATCGGGAGTACAATGTCTTCTTGTTTCTGGACTTGAGGAAGGCCTTTGACCGTATTTCCCACATGCTGTTGCTTCAGAAGTTAAAATTCTATAATTCTTCTGACTCTACTGTACAGTAGCTCGTCATATCTAGAAAACCGACGCCAGAAGGTGCAAGCGGTGGGAGCGGTATCGTCGGAGAGAGGGGTGAAAATAGGAACGTTTCTTTTTATTTTTGTTACTTTAGTTGTATAAAATAACGTTGTTCTTGTTTTTTTGCAATCAAATTTCAATATTCTAGTTTTATAATAACAGTGTTGTTTATAGAAAAAATGTAATAATAATTAAGTGTTTACAATTAAAAATATAGAAAAACATTAAAATTAACTTTTGAAGTGTCTAATCTTTGGTATAATTATTATTGTCGTTTGTTTCTTATAAATTGGCCATATCCTTTCGTTACGAATAAAGTAATTTATTGAAAATATCGATTTCTGACCTTGTTTTTCAAAATAAAATAAACACATTACATATTTTTGAAAAGCCTAAATTGTATTTAATTAATGTCTAAAATAATATACGGAGTGCCCTGCGCCACTGAACTCTACCCACACAGCACTAGACGTCTTATAGACGTCATTTTTATATCCAGATTATGTCTGAACGTCTTAAGACATAAATAAGGCGTCTTATAGACGTTGTTTTAAAGACGTCCATAAGACGTCTATATACAACGTCTTTAAGATATCTTTTAAAAGTCTACATACAACTTTTTATATGAAAATAAATACAGTTGTGCATAATTTAGTTGATAAAAACTAAAAAGCATTTCCTTCCCTATGGATTTTGTCGCAGTTGGGTAATAATTTAAGGTTAAAATATTTGATCTTTTTTATCAATATTTTGGTGCTTTTTGTCACAGACTGTTTGATGTACCGATAACAATAACAATATGATGCCAACTAACTTTTAAAAACCCGCCTTTTGTTTCTGCCAACTCTGTCATTTTTGTTTTTGTATTTCGTCATGTCGTTATTCATTTTTAATGTTGTTGGGGTGCCGACTCTGAAAATTTAGCTTTTGAAAGAATTTTATTAAATATAGTTGATTTATCTATGTGCCTCTGAAAATCTTTTTATTCGTGTTTATGTAATACTTAAGGTAAAATCGAGAATCATATGTACTTAGGAAAAACAGTTATTTATAGGTTGTGTTACAGGAAATTTCCGAATGCTTTACCGCTTATATTTTTGTAGTAACTTTATGTTAGAAGTATGAAATGAAATCTTCAAAAATATTATCTGTGCGAAAAAGGCTTGCACAGCTCATCCAGACCCGGTCCTAAATATTACAAGAAATATTACTAATGAAGTGGAAGGCGAAATGCTTTTTTATGGAGTGCTCCACTAATTAAACCTGTAAGATTTAATTTGTTCCTGATGATTGGTTTATATTTAAAGAACATAGAAAATAGAGTTTTGTTAATTACGAGAAGTAACTTTCTTTAAGGTTTTAGAAATTTCAAAACTGGGAGTAGGGAGCATTTATGACTTTGTAAAGCGAGCTTGTAAAATTACCATGTACAGTTGATTAGTACGAAAAGGAAAGAGAAAGTTCTACGATTGCAACTTGGCGAGACTTATTATGAGTAAGTTCTGTCTTTCATTATGCATATTAACCTTGAAATAGCATAAGTCACGATTCTATAGTAGAGGACAATTATAAAAATACGCAAAAATATCACAAAATTTACTCCCACAAATGATAAACTTTATTCTATAAAACTAAAATCAGTTTGTTATTAGGATCTACAGAGACAACAGGACTAGCAAAAAGTCAGAAGAATGAGGAAATTTCAATCCAAACATGGCTGAAAAGGGCATCAGACCAGATTTGTTATTCGACTAAATAAAAATTCTTGTTTTTAAAACTATTTAAAGATTTGTGTACTTTTTATTTCAATAAACTTTTATTTTGTTGACAGTCTACCTTTTAGAGTTATTATATCGAAGGGATAAACTAAGGCTTAAATTTGATAGGTTCACTTATAGTTCGAACAGTAGTAGTTCTGAAAATATTTGCTCTTCTACCTCACTTCTTAAATTTCAAATTAGAAAAAGTTTATAATATGCTTAAGTTATGTATTTTTTGTATAAAGAGATTATGTTGAAGATATTTTTTGAAGCAAATTATTCATGCGGAACTTGTAGTTATTTAAAATGGTAGTGTATATTTTGCTCTTGATTTTTTCTTAATTAAAGTTATTTCTTGGGCTTTTGAATAATTAAGGTTTGACTTTGTAAACAAGACAAACAAAAAATTAAAGGGACCCTTTTTAATATACATAATTTTATTGGTGGAATATGTTGTTTTAATGTTGGGAAGGGACGTCCATAAGACGTTGTAAACAAATGTCTTAAAGACGTTACCTTTTGTAACATAAGACGTCTATACAACGTCTTATGGACGTCATTCGTCTTTTATGGACATACATAAGACGTCCTGAATGTCGAGATCAAACGTTTTATGGACGTCTTTAAGACGTATTTGTGCTGTTTAGGTACGTAAAAAGTTATACAAAAATGAGTTTTTACCTTTTTGATAAATTAACGCATAACGGAAATACGAGATGTGCCTAAAAAACGAAGATTTCCAAAATCACCCTGTAGATTAAAAACTAAGAGAACCGTGACAAATTAGACATCGAAATCTTTCGTTTCGTTAAAAAGTAGGACATTAAACCTCATATTATTGGGATTACCAGGGTAGCACGGGATCAGTCCGGCTCTCCACTAGAGAACATTTTTAGCAACATACAGAATGATAATATCGATTCAGAGATACAAATCAGCAATATTTCTGACCACTGGGGCCAAGTTTTGCAAATAAACGTAAATAGGAAGTATCAGCAGGCTTATACAAAAAAAAAGATTTTTCAATAAACATAATTTATTACGTTTTAAGGACTACCTTATAAATGAGCCTTGGAATGAGGTAGATCGAGCATACGATGCTGACGAAAAATATAACACCTTTTTTCGAATATTCTACTATTATTTTGACTTTTCTTTCCCAGCCAGTATAAGTAGAATCAAAAATCATAAAGCAAGCTGGGTAAATATCGAAATCCGTAACTATTCCAACTACATCAAAGACCTGTATGTGTGGTACAAGCAGACAAAAAGTCAAGCTGTGTATAGAACATACAGGGCAGAAAGAATAATTTAACGGAAATACCTATCTGATTATCATAAAAATTTGAATGATGGTCAGATTATTAATTCCAAAAATAAAATTAAAACTGCCTGGAATATCCTTAATACCGAATGCAATGGGATCAAAAAGAATTACAACTTAATCCTAAAAATAGATGATCATATTCATAGTGACCCAAAAGATATTACTGAACTATTTAGCAGACAGTTCAATGTACATAATAATTCAAATCTTAACCTTACATTTCAAACTGAAGTTAATTATCCTACAATATTTTTATCACCAGTTAATTCTGATGAAATTTTTCAAACACTTACGAGTTTACCTAATAAATTTTCAGCGGGACTGGACGACGTGCCCGTATATGTTTTAAAATTTGTCGCACACTGCATAAGTAATCCCTTGGCAAATATTGTTAATGAAAGTTTTGCCACACAGATCTTTCCCACTAATCTCAAGACAGCCAAAGTGATTCCTATATTTAAAAAAGGGGATCGCCAGTGCATCAGAAATTACAGACCAATCTCCCTGCTTCCAGCAGTATCAAAGGTCTTTGAAAAAGTTGTATATACTAGATTATTTGAACATCTAAGCAGACTCAATATCCTGAGTAAAAATCAGTTCGGCTTTAGACCTAACAAATCTACTGAAATGGCAATATTCAACACAATTTCCTACATAAATGAAATAATTGACACAAATGATAAAGTGGCAGGTCTATATTTTGATTTGTCCAATGCCTTTGACACTGTGGATCATGACTTGCTTTTGACAAAGCTTATTGCGTACAGGGTCAGGGGTGTTGCTGCCAGTTGCTGCAATCCTACTTATCGGATAGGCAACAAACAGTCGGCTTTGCTAAAAATAATCATCATTACTTTTCAGATAGAACTAAATTGTTACAGGGGGTACCTCAGGGCTCCATTCTGGGACCCATATTATTCTTAATATATGTAAACAATCTGGGGGATGGATTGGCCGCGGATAGCGTTTGCCAGTTTGCTGATGACACATCAGTGATTCTGGCAGACACTTATATGGCGGGACTGTCTCAAAAGTGCACAAACTCTGCATTGAAAATACAGCCGTGGTGTTCTGATAACAGTCTCACTTTAAACGTAGATAAAACCGGCCTCATTCTCTTTTCAAAGCATGCAACAAGGTCTGAGTCACTTTGTGTGGCTTGAAGATAGATCTATACCTACTTTGGAACAGGTTAAGTTCTTGGGTATTCATTTGGACCCTTCTTTAAACTGGGCTCTCAGCTCTTGGGGCTAGGCTTAACAGTTTGTGTGTAGTCCGAAGGCTTCGTGACGTCATCACTGCAGAGACTGTTAGGCTTTTCTACCTTGGGCAAATACAATCTCTTGTCTCTTATGTTATTTCCTTTTCGGGATCATCAAGAAAGGCTGTTAATATATTTAAAATTCAAAAAGGCCTAATAAGATCCATTTTCCACCTATATTCGAGAGCTTCATGTCGACCATTTTTTACTCAGTTTAGTTGCCTACTGTTCCCTCATCATACTTTAGATGTTTAGTCATGCTTCAAAAGGAATACGGAATTATTTCCGGTAAATAGACAGCTTCTTGGGGAAAACATGGTTATGACTACCAGGAGAGCGAATGACCTAAGGGACCTTTACATAACTCCACCTTCTATGAGAGAGGACCATACTATATGGCGATTAAAGCCGTAAGGATGTTACCAAGAGAAATCTGGCTTATCGAGTCGATTAATTGCTTTAAGAGACGCGTAAATGAATGGCTGTCTGATGGGTGCTTTTACTCTTTCAATTTTAATGAATAGTTTTTGTAATGTCAATATTTTTAACTTAATATTTTTTGTTTAGTTGGTTTTTCTCATCCATTTGTTTAATGTGTAAAAATTTTATTCCTTTTAAATTGGAATATCTTATTTTACAAATTGTAAAACTTTGTTCAGTTTAAACTGACTCTTTTATTACTACTTTTTTAAATTATTTTGTATCTGTCTTTTTCTCTTTTTGTTTTCCTTTGTGTAAAGTTCCTATCGAAATGTCGATTAGTTTGTATCTTAACTATAGTTAGATCAATATATATATATATATATATATATATATATATATATATATAATTCTTAATGTTGAAACATTTCTCTCTTTGACGTTGCTTTGTTATGTGATCATAATTTTATTGGCAAATAAAGGATATTATATTATATTATAAAGTTAAAACTGGAACACTATATCTTTTATAACAATTCCAATACCCCCTAAAAGTGTCGAAAATGGGACACCCCGTAGCATCTTACTGATGTTTTGCTTACGTCTTACTTATGAATCTGCTCTACGGTTTCAAAAAATAAATCGAAAGAAATGTACGTAACTCTGCTCTTGTTTGTCTGGAATATATCATAGAATATAGCGTCTTACGAATTTCTAAATATGCCCTAAAGATCGCATGTAATTTGTACAGGATTATCTGTCGAGCAGGGTATGTTACCAGGGAACCTAAAAAATAAATCTCTAACTACACCTTTGCGGTCTGATCTATCGAATAGGAGGAATTTTAGGAAAATTATTAACAGGGAATATAGTTTTATTTCAACTTCCCTTATACGCTATCGAAAGATCAGTCAAAACTTATTGGACACCCTGGGCCCCTATCCTCGTAAGTGTGATGTGAAAAGTGAGGTGAACGGCGATGGGAATGGCGATGTGAACTTTTTGACAGTAAAAGCCGTATTCTTAAAAAGCCAATGTTGCCAAATATGAACGTGTTAAAACCCGAGAATTTCAAAAAATAAAATTGATGACAGATTGAATTGAGCTGTCAGACCGAAAATGTTCGTAGTATATTTTGTTGCTTTTTTAGGGAAAAAGTAGTTTTGTTACTTTAAATTAATCGTCGAAAGTAAAAAAAATACTGCTGTTGTCATTTTTGTGAAGTTATTGATTGTCATTACAATATTTGTACTTTGCCTGGATTAAATTTATCTTAAATTAACACTCTTAGAAATGTTAAAACAAAAATGCATACAAAGAGCCAAGTACTTGAATATTCTAATATATAAAGAAAAGGGGATAACAAAAAAAAGCAGCAATCATATATACAAAGTAATATACTGACAGTAATTGCAGAAAGTCAGTACTGATAAACCTTGAAACGGTGAAAATTACCACTCTACGTAGTATGATTAAGAGCCATCATCTCTATGCACTATGGACACTATCCAATCAGTTATTTATTGTATGAATTCACAAAGTGTCCAGCCTCTTACTGCAAGATGTTCTGTCCTGACAAGTAAATTTGAAAGAAAGCCTGAAACTTCAACGAAGATAGTGAAACTGTTTATGACCAGGGACCGAAACCAAAGGCATGACAGAATACGTCCATTAAAGATACTGGCGGATCTCACATTCAACTTTAAATATATATATTTTTTTATTTTATAAAGATTTGTAGAGGCTTGAAGATAAAATGTACCATAAATAAGGTTTTTATGCTGAAGGACATTCGTTGGTCTGTAGGATTCATATTTATATGTCTCGATAAATTATAATCATAATATTTATTTAATTGTAGTGTCGTATAGTGTTTAACACAGTCTAATTAAGTTAAGTGCTGTAGTTAACATAATTTAAATATAAAATTTGTTACTTATATAAATAAAAGTTTCATATAGCTTACAAATTATGATTTCTCAAATTTGTTATAAGTCGTGTCGTGAAAAGAATTATGTTAGATTTAACTGTTTAAAACTAAGATACTCAGCTGTTATAGACACAAGTATTTATGTTAAATCCATAAGCAGAACTGGCCCTAGAAAAAAATTTTTTAAATAGCACACTCATACAATTGAGTTATGAACAGAATCTCCTGTAATAATTTTATATGTCTGTAATCTCAAATTTACTTAATATTTGCGAGACATATTCAACTTTCTAAGGATATTTTATTAAAAAGTTTGAAAATATTAAAAATATCGGGGTACCACGTTTCAACTGTTTATTCAAAAAATAAAACGTCTTAAAGAAACGGTTCGTCAACATATTATTTTTTTTTTGACAAGTTATTTTGAAGAACCAAAAATAAAATAAAAATTTTAATGCTATTTAATTTTTTGAAATTCGTGCGTTCAGTATGTCATTTAGCGGCTGACATTTCATTTGCGCATGTTTCACCGTTCGCTTGCCTTTCACCGGGCGAACGAGGATATGAGCGATGAATATTTCAAGAATATGCGTTCACCACCTTTTCACCGTTCACTTCACGTTCCCCAGTACGAAGATATAGTCCGGTCAAGTTAGCATCAAAAATAGGGGTAAGGTTACATTAATTCGCACCTTGCTAAAAATTGGCATGAATGTTGGGAACCCTATTATACACAATTTGTCAATTATCCACATCAATCCGAAGTGTGGAAAAAAATTTATTCAAGGTCAAATGTTGCAAAAATCGGTTTTTTGAGTTTTCCAGCTAAACGGTAAGTTTTATAATAAAAATAGGTGAGACAAAAATTATTCATCATGCAATTATCTATAAAAATTGTTCATACACTTTTTTTCCTAAGAATCACCATTTCGGAGATACAGGGATGCAAAATGTTGAAAAAGTTGTATTCTTCATAATATGCACACGTTTCCGCGCCACCCGTGAGGTAGTGTACATGGCGCGTTTTTTTTTACGTGGTTTCCCCGGTAGACCTTGGTCGAACAGCAGTCATAATACTATGGCTAATATTTGTGCATACTAATTTCAAATGTTGTAAATTAAATCGCTTTTTTTTCAAAATAACTTTCTCCAAAAAATAAGTCAGTGACTCTGGAATTTGACTGTTAATATCTTCAAACATACGACCTGGCGGGGGGTAATGAGAATTATCAAAAACTGCAGATTGAATATCTTCTCAAATGATTGCTGCCGCAGCCTTCACGATTCTAAATCGCTCTTCTTTTTCATTTGTTGTTTTTTTTTTCGTAGCTAGCTCGATTTAAAATGTCATAGTGATTATCAACAAAACATATTAATGTTGATGCTCCTGACTTTTCTGTTATAATAATTTTATCGCCATACTTCAACTTTAATCGTAACTTAATGGTTCTATTATCTAACGAATTGTTGCAAATATTTTGTAATTCGTCTAATGAAAATTGACAATCATCACTATTTTCGATGTGTGCAAATATTTCTTCCATTAAAAGATTCGTACTTTCAGATTGAGGACGACCGGCTTGACCCCCCGTAGTCGGTCTCAAGAAGGCATTATGACAGTCTTTATGATACTTAGCTTCGGCAGCAACTAAATCATGTTCGAACTCAATTCGAGTAATAACAGCTTTTGCTACATGATCAGAACGAGTCTGGGCTATATTCAGGATTGTTTCTTTGAATGAAAGTGTTGTTACATGAAAAATTTTACGCCGATACTTCAGTGCTTTTCTGTTTTCTAGCTCTTCATTCAATTCATTGCCACAAAATAAGCAACACTTTTTAAAACAAAAAAATGGTTCACTTACGCGTGCTCTAGTACGAGGTGGACTTATTTTTGATGTACTAGCTTGTTCTTCATCCTGTTTTCTTTTCAATGCAGCGATTGTACCCTTCCGAGTATAGTTTTTTCGACACTGCACATGAACTGTCACAGAAGTCTGGTCTTTCAGGTATTCCGAAAATTCATCACCTCTTTCAATACTTGCATTAATTAATGTCTTTAGGCCACGATCAACAGTAACTGTTTCGCTTTCGGTCAAATGTTTATTACAAATAAAGCACAACTGCGACATTTCTATTACAAACACAAAACTGCACAAATTTTGTTTGAAAATATAAGCAATAACTACGTGTTCTTACTACGAAAGAATGCTTGAGACTAATACTATTCTATCTAGGGAGGCCCTTCAAAAAGGAGCAGGTATACGAGCGTCGCCACGTGGACAATTGAATAGCAGACAGATGTTGCTCAAGGCCGTACGGTCATATAAAATGAGGGACTGGGTTTTTTTTGGAGTTTATATTTTTAAAACTGTATAATATGTATGTATACGCTACGAAAATTAATATTTTTACTTATATTATCGTTCTGTAACCTATATTACGGTAATTGACATGCATATTATGAAGAATACAACTTTTTCAACATTTTGCATCGCTGTATCTCCGAAATGGTGATTCTTAGGAAAAAAAGTGTATAAACAATTTTTATAGATAATTGCATGATGAATAATTTTTGTCTCACCTATTTTTATTATAAAACTTACCGTTTAGCTGGAAAACTCAAAAAACCGATTTTTGCAACATTTGACCTTGAATAAATTTTTTTCCACACTTCGGATTGATGTGGATAATTGACAAATTGTGTATAATAGGGTTCCCAACATTCATGCCAATTTTTAGCAAGGTGCGAATTAATGTAACCTTCAATGTCTATTTTGACCAGACTAATAGGGCCCCTGATTAGTCGCAGAACTTGTGGGAACATAAAGAACACAATGACATTTTCAAAACAAGTTTTATTAAGTATAAATAAAAATATCACAAACTTAACAAACAAAATGAATATACAGAATAATTGTTAAATATAATTCAAGATCTAAAGGAAGTCTGTCTGTTACAGTTTTCATAAAAAAAATTATATTTTTACAATGCCCGCCACGCAATTTGCCCACCCCACACAAAAACCAGTCGAGTTTCAAAGTTATATATTTCAGTAAGGAACAATCAAACGACAATTTTCAAAAAGCATTTTAAACCTCTTTCCAAGTTCTTTCAGATAATGTTAGATTTTATTTGAGAATAAAAACATTAAAAAAATTATTTTTTCTTGGTTTTACTAATATCAGTACAGTTTTGCGGGAAATACTCATAGGAAAAATCTGATCAGTTTTTTTTGGGTTTTTTCTAGAGCTTTAAAATGCTTTTTCAAATTTTGTTCTAAGTGCATTTTTGACCAAAATACGGCCTTTTTAACGAAAAATAAATGACTTTTTTCTTCAAGGTTTGATATATCTATAACTACGAGAGGTAGAAAAAAAACTTTAAATAGAAAAAAATGTTTCTATCTGTAAGACGCTCCACAAATGAGAAGCTGAAGGGGTTGAATTTTTTTACAGCTTGATTAAGCTTATCCCATACTAGCTCAATTGGATTTAAATCCAGGCTTTGTGGCGGCCATTCCATTACTCGAAGTTTTCTTTTTTTGTCATACTTGTCAAATAATCGTTATAAAATTGATGGATGGATGGAACGGCATTATTTTCTAAACATTTTTTGTATCCCTCTTTATTTAATATATCTTTAATCTCCCAAACCATCACCGACCCAGATAGCACAAGATTTCCATTGGATATCCAGAATAGGTACATATAATGTCCTGTATGTCCATGGACCGTTTATGGATGTCCATTAGATGTGATGACCTGTAATCTATATGGACGTCCATATCTGGATGTCCAGTGTAAGTCCATCAGACGTCCATTAATTAAATTTCGGGTTGTCGGTAAAATCGGATACTGTAATATCGGCCTGTAGAATTGTCATTTCTTAACCCGCCGGCCCGCCATGATCACAAAATATCCCCTTCAGATATTTTGTGCCCATTATTGTGTTGACGTCGAGCTAAAAAAGACCTTTGGAGTTTTAGTTGAGCTAAAATCAAGTGTGCTTTTTATTTGAAGAAGATGCCACCGTTAAAGGTAAGTATAGTTATTTTTAATTTAATTTTTTTAATTATACCAAAAATTACCGAACGAAACTACAGACATGCCCGACGAAAAGCTGATAATTTAGTATCAAACTCGCACAAATTTGAAAGTGAACAAAATATTCAGTATCAAAACACGTATGTTAAAATATAGCTTTTGTAGCTATACTTTTTCATACAATCACTTATTTAAATGGAAATTACTACAAATAAGTGCAAATATTTTGATAGGCCAATGAATTTTGTATCTTGTTGGTTAAAATGGAGCACAGATAGAGTTGTAAATTTGTGTAATAATAAAATTGTAAATTTTAGAGAAAATTCTCTCTGACAAAGTCATTATTGAGTAATCAGTCTCATAAGATTGCTGGCATTAATAAATGTTATCAAAATTTATAATGGAATAAAAGCTATAGCAAATTTGAATAATTATATTAATTTTTTTATGACTATTTTGGATTAAACGCTAGTAAAAGTTTACATTGATGTGTATTTTTGTGCAGTATAATTGTTTAAAAATATATAATAAAGTTTTGACAGTTCGACTCTAGGTTTAGACTTATAATTTAATTTATTTTAATTATTTTTTAGATGAATTTTCCACAGATTGGTCCAAATAAAATTCCTATGTGAAAGCCAATTTGTACCAAATTAGAGAGGATATTCAGGTAATCTTAAATAGGGAAAAAACAACAAGTATCTACAAAGAATTTTCTGCAGGAGTTCAACTATCCTTTTACTTAAGAAAATAATCAGCTGCCTCAAATCACATAAGATCTTCAGGACGATTTAAACTTTAAAGATGCAGTAAGTTTATTACACTTCTCCTGAAATAAAAGCTGAAACTTATTTGAGTAATGCTTCTTTATGTGTATTGATGAAAAAAACTTAATTTACAGGATTATTTTATATATATTTTTTTACTTTGATTCTTAAAGTCAAAAATATTCTTAGGTTAGCATATGTGGAATTAACGTTTAATTATCTCAATAAAGTAATACAATTTTAGGTTTTACAATTAGCGAAAATTGGAGGAAATTATACCTATTAACTTGTTAAAAGATATTTTATTGTAAGAATGACAGATATCCTTTCCAAGAATTATATATATGATGGAACAGTAAAGTACCCTTTAAAGAACTTATGTTCACTATTTGTAGGTAAGTTACCACTTAAATATAAAAATTTGATGAAAAAAATCTCTGTTTTATTTGTCATACTCGTAAATAATAAGAACAAATTGGGTGTCAGATTTCACACGTTGAACTCTAGATCCTTTTGTTCTAATACCCAGACAAAAGTGTGAGAGAGAGAGAGAGAGAGAGAGAGAGAGAGAGAGAGAGAGAGAGAGAGAGAGAGAGAGACAGATTTAAATTCCTACAAAACCATAAAATACTGCATCATTTAACGTTAAACCTTATTAATTTTCAGCTGCGGTAGAAGAATGGCGGGCCGACAAAAAACAGCCGAAGACGAGATTAGACAATGGCTGAAGAGAATAAACGACAGAAATAAATCTAGAAAAAAATAATCATTGTAACAATAAAAAGTCTTTATTTAAATAATTGGTATATTTTCTATTACCCAATTGAAATTGTACCTATTACTATGGAACCAGATAACTTATTCATAGCGATCCTTCTACAGCTTGAACAATTTAAATCAATTGAAGCTATATTTTGTAGCACTTGCAATTCGACTAATTATAAAATTTTATATTCTTATATAGTATTGTATTAAAAACTTGACAATTGTAATCAATAAGTGTAATATGTGGATCCAGTTCCTGTTAGTTGGTTCGCTAATGTAATTTATATCTGTTTAATTTTTGGGACTAATAGGGCCATCTATGGTTACTTGTTATCGACGTTTTGATGACATGAGTGGTCTGTGTCTTCAGAAATGCAGATTAATTAGGTACTGTAACCTCTCGGACCCTAAGCAAATTCTGAAAATATCTACCATTCATGTTAGCGGAACGTAAAGAAGAGGGAACAATAGATTATGACCTATTAATCCAAAAAGCACAATACCATCGGATAATATGTCCACAATCGGGTCAAGAATGTACATTATATGGACATCCAAAATTAGTCGTATTAATATCCAAAAATGATCCATACCTGGACAATATATGTAATCCAAAAATACGTCCATGAGTGGGACAAACGTATAGTCTAGTGGATATCCATAGGATGTTGGTGGACAAATTCTGGACATCCCATGGATACCCAGTATGTCCAGCTTTGGATAAACGATGGATATCCAGTGGACTGAAGTGTGCTATTTGGGTATATCTGTAACTAGGAAAGGTAGAAAAAAACTTCAAATAGAAAAAAATGTTTCTATCTGTAAGACGCTCCACAAATGAGAAGCTGAAGTGATTGAATTTTTTTACAGCTTGATTAAGCTTATCCCATAATAGCTCAATTGGATTTAAATCCAGGTTTTGTGGCGGTCATTCCATTACTCGAAGTTTTCTTTTTTTGTTATACTTGTCAAATAATCGTTATAAAATTGATGAATGGATGGAACGGCATTATTTTCTAAAAATTTTTTGTATCCCTCTTTATTTAATATATCTTTAATCTCCGAAACCATCACCGAACCACCACCGTGTTTTACTGTCGACACAACTCCTTCCTCTAAATATTTTTCAAATTTAAATTCATCGCTCCAAAGAACAGTAAACCAATCTTCAATCGTCCAATCTTTGTGCTGCTTTGTCCACTCTAGTCGTTTTAATCTGTTAACATGCTTCAACAAGGTTTTTTTGACAGCGACCCGACCATTGAGACCAACTTCTTTTAGTTTCTTGCGTATAGTTGTCTCATTTATAGGATTTTTTAAAGTGTTGCTAAATAATTAGAATTTTCAGTTCTGGAACGGTTAACTTTCTGTTGCTTAAACACATTCTTACTACGTACTTGTCATTTGTAGCAGTTGTTTTTCTCTTTCTTGGATTTTCACGTCTTCTATTTTCATCAGTTTTATTTTGTAACTGACCAAGCCACCTGAGTTAACATCTTTATATACCCAACTCGGAGAACATGGAGTTGTAATGGAACAACACTGTTCAATGTGAACTATATTCCGTTAAAATAAATAATTAAATAATCACTCTGTGAACAGATTTCTCGTGGGAATAGGGTAGTTATATTTTTTTTTTATCACTATCGAAGAAAGTGTAAAGGAAAAATAAATCAGTTATCGAACTTTACTTTTATTATCTTTGTCGTTTAAATGTTTTTTTTTAAAAATACATAAACTCAGCCAATTTATGACGACCTAAAAGACCTTCTCTTAGAACTGCCTATAAATCTGTCTAAGTAATCCTGCCCTGGTTATGTAAATAAAACCGAAAGATAAGGGAGGTTTATAACATATGATATATGTACAAACCGTTAAAATGTCTTAGAATATTGAACGATTTTCCCATTATTAGGAAACAAAAGAATGATCAAATAAACTCACTATAATAGAAATATATCGTTTGGCCATTTGTAAAAACAGTTTTGATTAATCACTGTTTTTTTTATATACAAGAAATAACAAGTTAAGTTGTTTATTGCCAAAACAGCCAAGAAAAGTGAATATTTTTTTTTACAGTCTTTAACATATATTCTTTTCGTTATAGGAAGACGTAGGTTAGTTTGTTTTACTATTCTTTTATATAAAAATTAGGATTTACACGCTCAAGAGGCCAATTCGGGAATGAAACATCCGGTATAGAATAGCTAACGCCCTCAGCACGTAACGATCGAAACCTTCGAACTTTAAGGGAAAGAAATTGACGTTTACAGGGTTCCATCGGTTAATATGGGTACAAACGGGAATCAGAGGGGGTGTAAGATTCGAAGACACTCTTTTAAGAAATAGTAAATTTCAGTAATAATTTGAATGCCGTTAAAACGGTACCGCGAGTATCAGTGCCGTAGAATAATTACGTCACGGGTATAATCGTCGGGAAAGAAGGTTATCTTTGTTTAATTTGAGAAATTAAGGGCTTATCGTGTGTTATTTTAGTGGGGCATTTCGCGATTTTCATACGGTTCGATTAAGTAATATAAATAGCTGTTTTTTCACGTTTTATTTATTGTTTTGTTTAATATTTTATTAAGCTGTGTTAACGTGTTTTTTCAAAATTAGGTTTTACGTTTTTGATCAAAATAACGGCCGAGAAGAGCAATTATGATAGTTTTTTCGTAATTGTTATTAATTTTAATTTTCTCATTGTAAATAGTTCGTTTTTATTCTATTTATTTTGTTAATAAACTAAGTTGTTTTGAGAAACTTCTTTTATTTAATTTAATTAAAAAACCTTCTCGCGAATTAACCTGCGGACGAATTTCCGTGTGAGCTGTAAACAAGAGAAGTCATCCGTCCAGCTAATTAGCAATACTGCCCGAGTCCTGAAGTTCTGAGTTGTGGTTGGTAAGCTTAAATAACCGTAGTTCTTTGGTACTAAAGCTGCAAGAGAGAAGATGCACGACCAGACTTCCAGAGTACCTTTATTACTGTGAAATTTAATTATGGGTTATCAAAATAGTTACAAATTAATGTGTGGCAACAATTTGGTTATAGATAGACTGGCTAACGCTACCTCAATATGTCATTGGCAGGAGTCTATGATCAAATTTTGTCACAACCTTTTCATTCACGCATGCACTGATCTTGAGTAATTAGTTCATCAAATTACAATTTTTGAGTCAGTTTTCCTTTATTTATGGATTTTTGAGGCTTTATATTATCGGGCACGGAACGGCCCTCGTATTTTTGCCTTTGCAAATTCGTCCGGACTTTTGCACTATTGCCATGGCTTTCGACGTATCGCTCGGCTTCAAAATAACCAGTCTCGACAAGGGTCTTATACTGGAACTCCATAGGCGTAGACGGCTGAGAGTCATCCGAACTCAGTGCTGAATGCATGTCAAACGGATCTTCTGCTTGGTTTCTGCGTCCTGTAAGCGCATCGTATTGGATATCGCGGTCCATGGATCGTGAACCAGGGATAAACGCGGAACGAATATTGTGAATTTGGGAAGAAAGCAAGGTTTGATACGTGGGCGAAACGTCGTGACGGATCGCGGTTTCGATTGCGAAGTCCTTGGCGTTTTGTCTTTTGGGACGAACGTCATGTGTGACAGGGTTATCGAAGTGAAGAAGATTTGGTTCAAAGTGATGCATCAAATCTTGTGCGTTTTGTTCTGAAGAAAGAAAAAATGGGGCACCAGCAGGTAGTGCCGGAGAGGACCCACTATAACCTCCCGACCCGGCTGAAGGCCAAGCCGCCTCACTTTCCTTGATGTTTAGAATGGGCACTTTTTGTTGAGCCATGCTCATAAATTTGGAAAAAATTGAAAATGTTTGTTTGCCAAAAATTAAAAAGGGGATAAATTGAGACAAAGGACGCGTAAGGAAGGTGAGCTGAAATGCTCTACGTGTCTTTGTATAAAAATGAAACAGGGTTAGCTAATTGTATTTGGAAAAAATTAGCTCTATGTGTTGCAACTTTGAGAATTTAGTAAACGTATACGAAACGTTTCCGAATTTTTTGTCTTTTCCGCTTCACGGATTTTTTTGTTTTGTGAGACAGGGAGCGGGAAATGTTCTTGGGGGGGATTGTCTTTGTTTATCTCACGTTTTGAAAAGCCAAAAAATGATGTTTTCTGGGTTTTAATTTAGAATAAAAACGGGCGTGCCCCGTCCTAGAAAAAGGATTTTTTTAAAGGACTATGGTCGGTTTTTCTTTGTTTTTCAAGGCTTAGGCCAAGCCTCTAGTTTAATACTTGGGAGTATGGGAAACTCCAATAATTTATAGAAACGAATACGCGGAGTTTATGTCGGTGATCCGCTTCTACAACGCCAGTTCGCGTATGTAGTCTCGAATAACACCCGACTTTCGAACTTTAGTGTCTGAGGGCCTGGTAGTTCGGAAACTTACCTCAGGTGTTCGTAAGCAGATACTACCTGTCGTGATTCACTCTAGTTTATACTTAGGGAATCCTCAGACACCGCATTTAATCCGGAAATTTGCTTTCGCTATAAGTCTTCTATTTTTGGTTTTTCGCTACCGGGGTGCAAGTGGTTGTTACTAAACGCCCAAAAATTCCGTATATGAGTTTTTTATGTTTATTGGCTCTTCCACGAAGATCTGGAAGTTCTATGCTGACTTCTACAAGATCGTCGCGGTTGAGGGGAAGATCTAGTCTCGAAAATTCAGTAAAATCTGCGAGGAAATCGTCCTAAATCCACCTGAATTTTCGTAAATCTTGATAGAAATCCGCAACAAAAGTGTTCTGCCGTAAAAACAGCAGCTTTTAATGCGAGATTCCACGCTTCTCTCTTCTTGCTTCAAAACTGATGGCTTCTTTCTTCACAACTGCTGGTCTTGCTGTTTCTTCTTCCTAGTTTGCTTCTTTAATACCAAGTCGATACTGAATCTGACTCGTTTTGTCAAGCTTTTTATAGTTTTGACCAACTACGCTAAGTTGGACCAAACTATGCTCGAAATAACCAATCAGCGTGCTTCTAACATTTTGTAGAATTAGGCCACGCCTCCCAATGCTTTTCTTATGGGAAAATTTCTTTTTTGAATTTCAGAGGTCTTACTCGATCGATTGTCGAGATTTTTTCTGAAATCGATAGGGACAAATTTTCTGCATCATCCCACAGCATTGGGAATATAAAATTGTTTTTCATATTCACAATAGTGGTCGCAGATAGTAACGGTTGGTTGGCGTTGGCTCCGCCTCCCTCTCGAGCGCCACCGTTGGTGTCAGGTCAAGCGTGGCATGCGTGTCGGTACAATGGTCCCGCTTAAAGAGAGTTTTCCAAGTAGAAGGGAGATTGAGTGCATCGTCTCTCTTATTCAGAGTGCCGTTCTTTTTAATTTCGATGGATTCACGGATCAATCTTGCCTTGTAGTGTTCTATGTTAGCGATTTGCTGGCTGATGTCAAAATCAATTTTGTGTCCTGTTTCGTGCTGGTGTTGAAAAAGCGCCGATGATGTCTGTTTGTTTCTTATACTGAGTTTGTGTTCTTCTAGTCTAGCTGATATTCTTCTGTTGGTCTGGCCTATGTATGTTTTATTGCAGGTGCCACATGCAATTTTATATACGTCTTGATTTTCGAGATTGATTTTGTCTTTTGGATTTCTTAAAGAAGAGCCTATGGTTTGTAGGCTGGAGATATGTTGTGTTTCCGGAGTACTCTGTCGATTCTGTCTGTTGTGCCTTTTATGTAAAAACGTGTACTTGTTTAATATTCCAACCACATTGATGAGTTACTTAATAATTATAGGTTAGGTTAATACTCTAACTATTTAATTAATAATTGTAGAGATGTCCTGAAGAAGGGGTAAATAAATTCTGGAAAGCTTGACAGAATCAAAAAAGAGGTTTTCTCCTTACCAAGGCCTACAAATTTAAATACATTGCATCCCCAATAACCCTCCTCCTCGACTAGTCAATCGCGACTACTTCCCCCTATATATATATATATATATATATATATATATATATATATATATATATATATATATATATATATAAATATGTAGATAAGTTTTTGTCCGTGTAATTTAAAATAAAATAGAATAAAATATTGGCGAAGCGGACGTGAAAATTTGTCAATCTACATGATTCTCGTATTAAAAAGTGCGGAGCACTCCAAAGTATGGAATAACTCCGGGTCCGACAGATGGCGACAGCGCTGTTTCGTCCTAATATGGGACTCGTCAGGCCACCGCAGTCGGTACAAACCATCATCTCGCCTTTGCATCGTATAAGCCATACTTATAATCAAAATACGGCAAATAAGACGACAAAGGCGACATCTCGATGGTCCACTTGATAATACAAGAACCATACAGATTAACAAAGTTTGTAAGAGAACCGTCATATGGTGGCGCGACGGTGAATTAAAACAGAAATATGTAAAATCGAGTACACGAAACGCGCTGCCCAAAAGATAGGGGTCGCATTTTTCGGTACTGGCAAGCAAGCATATCCCACCATGAGAGCATGGTGGCCATTCAATTGCACCACGTCTGCCAATCCACGTCCCTGGAAAATGTTCATCAAGCCACTCTCGAATTGCCAAAGCGTAGTGCGGGGGAGCTCCATCTTGCTGGAAATGCAAATTATTTTCATTTAGTACCATAACAGCATTTTCATCCACTTGATTTTCTAAAGATTGCACAATGGCAGGGTATATTGTGTTTTCTAAAAGGTTTAAATAAATTTGCCCAGTTAAATTATCTTCCAAAAAAAATGGCCCGATGATTTCATTGCCATAAATTCCTGCCCACACGTTAATTTTTTCGGGATATTGAGTATGCCCTTCTCGGAAAAGGTGCGGATTTTCATTATCCCAGTATCTGCAGTTATGTCTGTTAACCAGTCCATTTAGAAAAAAAGTTGATTCATCACTAAAGCAGATATTCTTAGGTAAATGGGGGTCCTCGTCAATTCGTTGGCACATTAATTCGCAAAATTGAATTCTCCTATCAAAATCGTCTTCTCCGAGTTCTTGAAGAATTTAAATTTTGTAGGGAAAAAACTTATTTTGTTTTAAAACTTTATGCACAGAGCCAGCAGAAATGTTGGTTAAATCTGCGACCTTTGAGATGGATAAAGTTGGATCTATTGCAAACTGTCCTAGTACCTCGATTTGGCATGCTTCATCTACAACCCTTTTCTCAATATATTTTTTATTACAAACGGATCCCGTTTCTTCAAACTTTCGTACCAATTCGAGTACATATTTATGGCCCACGTTTTTGTCTTGATGCCTCTCGTTAAATGCTCTGGCGGTTCTACGAGCGCACCGATCTTCAGCTCCATAGAGAAAAATTATTTCTATTCTTTTGGCTAGCGTATACACCATTTATATTCACGTTTCAGCTAGGCGTCACAATGACAATTTTAACAATAATAAACAACTGGTGTTTAAAGATCTTAAAAATTTTATTTATTGCAGTGATTTTTTGTACCTATCAGGTAACGCAAAAAATATCATTGAAATAAATACACTAGATTGATTAGACTGCATGAATTTTGCGATGAATTTTAAAACAGGCTTAGGTTTTTTCTCGCAAGTATTTTAACTGTTTATTATTTTAAAAAAATATTTATTTTAAATTTAAAATAATATTTTACTCTATGAAGTAGCCATTTGACATAATAAAGTTTAATGTGATAAGGTGTCTATTATTACCACACATCTTTTCTTACTATTCGCTTGGACATCAACATATTTGTTTTTTTTTTATTGGCTAAATAGGAGATAGTATGCCCTTTAAAATGATGTATCACACTATAGGGTAATCATTTGACATACCAAAGTTCGAGGCCGATATATTATGCATTATTATAAGACATTTTTGCACACTGTTCGCTTGTACGTCAACCGATTTAATTTTTTTTATACGGTTGGATAGACAATTTTATGCTGCTTACAATGATGTGTCACAAGGTGGGGGTTCCCATTTGACATATCAAAGTGAGGTTAGCTGGAGGTGAGGAGGTGATTGACAGACTTTTAACAAATGCAAAATTAAACTTCCCCCTGTATATCTAAATTGACGTGTTTTTTCTTTTTTTTTAAATTTTTCTATTTAACAAAGTTATTAAGGATGGTTCGTTTTGAAATGAAGGCACTGTATATATATATATATATAT
Organism: Diaprepes abbreviatus; assembly: GCA_034092305.1. Taxonomy (NCBI): domain Eukaryota; kingdom Metazoa; phylum Arthropoda; class Insecta; order Coleoptera; family Curculionidae; genus Diaprepes; species Diaprepes abbreviatus. The sequence goes on from JASJET010000040.1 coordinate 1,356,217, forward strand.
ATATATATATATATATATATATATATATATATATATATATATATATATATATATATATATATATATGCACTGGTTTTTCCGGTTTTCACCTTTAAAAAATGAAAAATTTAATTGCCATTTTACATTATCTAAAAGTGCTTGGAAAGAGCTTTAAATACTTTTTTGAAAATTGTCGTACGACTATTCCTTACTGAAATATAAAACTTTGAAACTCGACCGGTTTTCGCGGGGGGTGAGCAGAAGTACATAACGGGCACTGTACATAATTTCGTAATAGATTAAATGATCATTTTTAACGTTATCTTTACGAATTTCGTTTTCAACCAATAAGTTTCTATATGATTATATTTTTTGTCAGTCACCTTTTTATTCACGCATGCACTGATCTCGAGTAATTAGTTCATCAAATTACAATTTTTGAGTTGATTTTCCTTTATTTATGGATTTTTGAGGCTTTGTATCCAATCAGGAATCCTTGTAGTTTCGTCATGCTCACCCGTTTTTCGTGATTAAATTTTCGAAGTATATGCTTACAGTCAGAGGCGGATCCAGCCTCTCTCTTTGGGGACGGGGGGACGGGGGGGGGGGGGGCGGGGGCGGTGATATCACAAAAGTACAGTATGACAACCAAAAGCAAATTGTCGACGGGCGATGGGGGGGGGGGGAGCGACACCAACAACACCATTTCAAGTGTAAAAGGAAGGGTCGGGTCTATTTTTCTGAATTTGAAGGTCTTGGAGAGGGGGGGGGGTGATCACAAGAAAAAATAAGTTGCCGACAGGGAGGGAGGATGCGAGCATCATACACATTCCTAGTATGAGACAGAATCGAGTCTATTTTCCTGAACTCAAAGCTCTTGGGGGGGGGGGGGGGCGATCGCAAACATACACATTACTATACTCTATTAAATAACTAGAAAGAGTAATAAAACTATTACCGAAACATCCAACGTACCTGCTCCAGTGCCGCAAGTAACTGAGGACTGTCGTAAATCTAATTTTATTTAATTTTATTTAAATATTATAAGCTTTTATAAATTTACTGCAACAATAAAATTTCTGATAGTTCAGTGTAATTTCTGTCAGTTAGCAAAGTACACCATACAGTGTGTCCTTAGTGATTTATCTTGTTTGTACTTGTTTTCATATATTGAGATTAGTAGGATACCCAAAAGATATGGCTTCCACCTCTATATTTATTCCAAAATCGTTAAACCTGGGCATTTTTTCCTCAACGAAAAACTTATTACGACGAATGTTTATGATGCCTTAAGATATCAATATCTAGAGAATAATGTTAAAAGCTTTATTAAGATGTGTTCCAACATGACAGGAGTTGGAAAATCTACTATGTACCGAATAATGAAGGAGAAAAAAAAACGACTGGAAATGTTAGTACTCCCAAGCCACATTCGATCACAGGCAGAAGGAAAACCTCCTTGGAAGAAGAGATGTAAACTGCAATAAAAGGAGTTGTACAACCGTCGACAAAATTCTACCTAAAATCAATGAAGATCGGGATGTATCTGAATTTAAAGAAATGAGCTCTGGAAATTGCTGAGAACTTAATTTTTGCTGGGAAAAACCAGATAGGAAATCTGTTCTTATAGATTGTCCGGAACATGTCCGTTGGAGACAGAAATATTTCTATCAAGTAAAAGGTACAGTTGCTAGAAATAACACAACTTACAAAATTAGTAATTTAACTGAACTTTTAAAAGATTTTTTTTTGAATAAAGTAACTGCAGAAAAGTGGGAAAAATCCGTAAAATAAAAGAAAATGTGGAAACTCGATCTCATGATCGGTGAGATAGAGGAACCAGTTATAATTAATTTGAGCGAAGATAGCTTCACTGACTTTGATTACGAATGAGATACGTATTGTTTACCAGCGTAAACACAATTTATTATTTAAATTTTCTGTAACAAATAAAAATTAATTACATTTGAATCCCTTTTTAATGTTTAATTTTAATTCTGCAGATAATTTAAGAAATAAATAAACTGAAACGTGAAATGTCCTAAAAATGTTTTTAATTAATAATAAAATGACCGATAGCCCCAAAAATTTTAATATTATATGGACGAATTTGTTTTTTTATATATGTTTAACTTCTATTTTTGACAATGGGTATTTTGTAAGTATGTAAATTATAATTCAGCATTTCTTGAGAGAAAAAGGCTACGTTTTAGTCTGAATGTGCCTAAAACGGTTTCTATGCCAAAATTAAAAATAAAAAACTACAGTTGTGATCTGTTTTATATATGTAAAAATTATCTATATTTTCTAATGTATGTGAGTTATTAAGAAATCATAAGAAATAAAATAATATTATATAAACTTTTTATTTTAAGTTTATTACCGAAATATTATTCTATGCCATAAATACTTAGTGATAAAATAAACCTGCTTCCGACGTCTATCACAAGGATTAAAATCCTTTTTAACACTTCACACATCCAAATATCTATTGTTATCCAACCCAAATAGTCCATTATTATAGACCGGTATTTTTGATTATAAAATTTCTAACCCATTCCTATGAAAAATATATGTGTCTAACAGATTTTGCCAAAAACACAGGTAGTTTGCGAAAAAAAAAAAGGTAAAAAATGATTTATCACTCTCTCTAGTTCTTGAATAAACTATAGTATAAGAGGCAAAATCGGGTCTATTTTCCTGAACTCAAAGCTCTTGGGGGGGGGGGATCGCCCCCACCGCCCCCCCCCCCCCTTGGATCCGCGCTTGCTTACAGTTAACCCGAAAAAAAAACGCTAGATAAAATTGCGAAAGATTCTTTTTATTTACCCCATCAAATGCAAATTTAATTCCATTTTAGACACTGTAGAAAATCGAAAACACCTGCAGACGGCCAAATTTTTACAAATATCAAGCTACGACGATAAAATTTGGTTCGAATGTCAATGATAAATGTTGCAACCTAACCAAAAAAACAGAACTCAAATCAGCTAACTCAGATCGCCATCTGATGGTAATTCTGGGAACTTTTTGATCAAGGTTATTTGCTTTCAGTTAACCCAAAAATAATTTCTATGAAATTTTAAGTCCGCGAATTTTTACACCGAATTATTTTTGTTCCTCTGAACTCTTTTCCAGATCTCCTCTAATATCTCCATTATTACTCTTCTTCAATTTCATCGCCCCGTCTTCTTCAATATTCCATTGGGAATGTATAATTTCCCGAATCCCTCGTATATTCGCAACCACTTCATCTGGATTTTTATACAAAGCTTGATTGACCTGAACTTCTTTGATGGCGATAGAGCAGCACTGTTTTAAAGCCGCTCTTATAGAGCCGGTATATAACGAACGCCTATTTTTTAGCGTGTTGGCATTATTGAAAGCGCAATATTTGACCGCTTGTACGATCGTCTTGAAATGTTCCGGTTTTAATGCGTCAAATAAATTGATAATTCTCGGATTCAACATTTGCATTTCGATAAGCAATCTAGCGAGTAAGCGCATTTTTTGAGAAACAGTATTTACGAAATCTTTTTCCCGGTGGTTTAGGTGATATGTTACAGCGTAAGAAGCAATCAGTGTGTCCTGCTTGGCTACTGAAGAAATGATATCATCGGACATTGAATCGAATACTCCTTGAAGTCTTGAATCAAGTTTTTGGTGCTTTACTAGCGAATTACTTCGTGATGACTTGGTTGTTTCGGGATTTCGAGGGCGCTTTTTCCTGCGCTCCAGGCGTGGTATACATATACTGAATTGCTTTGGTGTAGCTTTACGCGCCGGTGGAAGTCGGTTCTGTTGGTTTTGTGAATAACTGCTTTTATTTATTAATAGTGTAAGTAACTTCTTCCTTTCCTCACTATCTTTCGGTTTTGATAAAATTTGCTGGACTTCGAATTCTGATGAATGGTTGGTTTCGATGTGCTTTTGGAAGTTGATTACTGGCATTTTACAGAACGAGCAAAATGATTTTTGAGATGTTCTGCATTTTTCCTTAGTTTTGGCGATATTTTGTTCCTTACTTTCTGGTTTTTCTGATTCACTATTTTCTGTGATCTTTGAGGGAATACTTGTGCCTTCTTCATCTGGACAGATCTAAAATTAAACACATTATAAAAAGTATATAAGGCTGTTTGAAAAATACATGTAAAAAGTTTGACGGCAGATTGTTAGTTATATCCGATATTGCTTCGATTAGGCGGTAGAAGGCGTCAAATTTTAAGAAATATTGATGAAGTGGTTTAATACTATAATATGACGTTTTTATGAGCGTTATTAAAGTCACTTGTAAACATAGCTTCTGATTTTTTTATGTCATCAACGTTAGGGCAACCTAGATATTTCTGTCGGATAATCGCATGTATTTGGAAGCTTTTTTACCTATTGAAAAATTTTCGTTAGGTGAGCTGTTTCACCAGAAAAAAAATAAGTAATTCTTGGAGAAGGAGGAAACACACAATTTTCCGAATTTTTCAATGATTTTTTACATATCTCCTATTTTATCCCGTGGTTTTTCCGAAAAATAATCCATTTTCACTCATATAATTTGTATTTTTCGATCACTACGTTTAAATTTTGGACATTTATAGTAAAATATACAAACACTACACGATATTTAACCATTTTTTTAACAAAATTTTCATAAATAACCGCGGAAAAATATGAATTTTCTATAAAACTTAAGAAAACCGTTGTCTTGTCGTTTTATACTGTTTCTGGACATGCATGGTTGGTTGCATATGATTTAAATCCAAACACGTGATGCGATGTTGCCACGTTAACGTGGATTTTAAATTTTATTCTGACGGAAAACTTGATGGTTCAAATGCAATTAATTGTGGTCATTTATTTATTTATTTATTTATTAATATCAAAGCCCAACAACAATAATTAATAGGGCCGTAATAAAATATAACAAACAAAAAAAAACATCTATTACAAAATAACAAAAATAATATCATAATATCACGTAATAAAATATAACATAAAAAAAAACGTACTTATTACAAAATAACAGAAATAATATCACAATAGCAGTCCCAGAACTACAATAATATTGAACAGGAACGTAAAAACTGGGTATAACTCATACTCAGATCACACGATTGCGACACCCTATTAAACACAGAACACATTCGATATATTGGCGACATACAATATACATTAGTCCTAGGTATCCTTAAATGAAAGTATACACCATGCCTGCTCGTCAATCGTGGCACATTAAAATTTAGTTCGCCCAAAAGCTGAGGACAAACAATCTGACCGTTGACTAGCTTGTATAAAAATAAAACTGAATGTAAGTTACGTCTCATTTCAAGACTTTGCAAACTAAATTTATCCAGCAACAGTCGATTGTCTATCCCGACCGGTGGGTACACTCCCTCAGTTTTCAACCACAAATACTTCATAAACTTGCGCTGAACGTTCTCCATAGCCAAAACATATTTATTATAAATTGGAGCCCAAACAAGTGAACAGTATTCAAGTTTACTTCTTACTAGTGCTTATAAACAATAATTTTAGGCTTTCAATATTGTTAAATGATCTACAGTTTATAATAATTAAACCCATCATTTGATTAGCTTCAGACACTATTCTGCTATAATGAAGGTTAAAGTTAAGTTTAGAATCCAATACAACACCCAGATCCTTAGCTGCATCAACTCTTTTAAGTAGGTCATTATTTATTTGATAACTATATAGAATTGGAGATTTTTTACGAGTTATAGACATCACTGAACATTTGCTCACATTCAATAACAATTGATTATTCATACACCACCTCTGGACTGCACTAATACTATTTTGCAATCTATCACAATCCTCCTTCGACTGAACTTGGACGTACATTTTCAAATCATCAGCAAACAGTAGGAATTCAACATCAATTGATTCAGTGATATCGTTTATAAAAATTAAAAACAAGAGAGGCCCCAAATTTGAGCCCTGAGGTACCCCCGAAGAGGCCGCAAAACACTTTGATTGAAATCCATTATATTGGACATACTGAGACCTATTAAATAAATATGATTTAAAAAATCGCACAAATTGATCAGTAAAACCAAACTTCGCAAGCTTTGTCAGAATCAAACTATGGCTCATTTTGTCAAAGGCCTTTGAGAAGTCGGTAAACACCACATCGACCTGGCCGCCCGCATCCACAGCATCCGCTGTATACTGCAGAAAAGACGCCAGATTAGTGGATGATGACCTACCCCTCAAAAATCCATGCTGTTTTGTAGACAACAAATGTTCGACTTTGTCAATAATAAAGTTATACAGCAGCATCTCAAAGATCTTAGAAAAACCACATATCAGAGAGACAGGCCTGTAATTTTCCACTTCGGTTCTATTTTTGCTCTTAAATACGGGACATATTTTAGCTACCTTCCATCTCTTGGGATACACCAGCTGCTCAAGAGAGGCATTAAAAATTTTACATAGAGGAGCAGCTAAAACATTTATAGTGTATTTAATAAGAAAACTTGGAACAAAATCTGGCCCACTAGACATTTTAGGTTTAAGCCCTTTCGTAATTTTTATTATATCCTGTTCCGTAAAGACCGGAACTGCAACTGTACTATTACCCAAATCCCCCAGACTAACCTCTTCAGTAGACGATATTCCATTATAAACTCCCTTAAAATACTCGGCGAAAGCCGTAACAATATCATTAGGGTGTGTCATGCCAGTATTGTAGCGTAAAATGTGGTACTCGTGCAGAATCGGGATGCCAAACATAAACAGATCGATCCGTAAGCTACGTTGATCTAAAAACGAATATCATAGCTAAACTAACCTGAACTAAACTTATCTAGATTCCATAGAGAAACCACGCAAGATCGGCAAAGAAAAACACTATATTCATGTTCTAGGACCCGAAAATAGAAAGTATGTAAAAAATTATCGAAAAATTCTTTAGATTAGTTTAGTTATAATTTTCGTTTTTAGATCAACGTAGTTTGCCGAACGATCTGTTTATTTGGCATCCCGATTCTGCACGTTTACCCACATTTTACGCTACAATACTGGCATGACCACAATTAATTGCATTTGAACTATCAAGTTTTCCATCCTAATGGAATTTAAATTCCACGTCAACGTGGCCATATCGCATCACGTTTTTGGATTTAATCGTATGCAACCAACCATGCATGTTTAGAAACAGTATAAAACGGAAGACAATGGTTTACTTACGTTTTATGGAAAATTCGTATTTTTCTGCGGTTATTCATGTAAATTTTGTTAAAAAAATTATTAAATATTATGTAGTGTTTGTGAATTTTACTAAAAATGCCCAAAAATTAAAGGTAATGATCGGAAAATACAAGTTATATGAGTGAAAATGATTTTTTTTTTCAGAATAACCATGCAAGATCGGCGAAAATTGACAACATATTTATGTTCTATGACCCAAAAATAGGAGGCATGTAAAAAAATCATCGAAAAATTCGGAAAATTGTGTTTCCACCTTCTCCAAGGATTACCAAAAAATATTGTCAATACATGCATACGTCAATTAACTGTAATAATAAAAATAGCCTGTAATAATATTTTTTCGAATGACTTTGTTGCTATAACATTTAATAATTTGACTATTGACAAATTGCCATCACTGTATAAGAAGTCGACTAAAGTAAGATCAACATTCTAAATTTGTAAGCCTATTTTACTATAAATAAAATTTTTATTTAACAAAATGAACCGACTTCTAAAAGTGCGCTAAAAAGTGAAAAATAACTATAAATTTTTATATGAAATTGAAATTTTTGAAGTCGGCGCCAAAGTAATACCTGACAAAATGTGATTCGCATTAACAGATTAAAAATACTTTATTTGTAATGGCTTTTTTACCATAATTTGTATATTTTTGTAGTTATTTATTTCATTTAGAAATAATTTGGCGCCGACTTCAATTTCATATAAAAATTTATGGTTATTTTTCCCTTTTTAGCGCACTTTTAGAAGTAGGTTCAATTTTTTTTATAAAAATATTATTTTTTGATTTTTAGTTTTGAATTCATTATGATATCCAAAAATTATTTGATCTACGTCATAACCGAGATTAGTGTACCGCGCAATGATTCCAAGGTTGCAAAAAATCTCCATTTTATCCAAAGTTGTAAATTACTCTAAAATGAACCACTATAAATTTTTTGATTCTTAGAGTTCTCCAAATACCAGTGAAATTGTATCAAACAAATATTTAGTCTGCCATAGTAAATCCAAAACCTTCCAATATCGATATCGATCGATTTAGAAAGATATGCTAAACTCTTTAAGACTAAAAAATTAGCTCAGTAATTACAGACTAAAACCTCACAGCTCAGTTTACAAAATATGCTGAATAATTGTAAGTAAGCTTACCCTTGGTTTTGAGTAATTGTGATCGTCAAGGTATCCACTCAGTCCTAAAAAAGATTAAAAAAATCATATGTCTAATCATCAATCAAATGGAACTTTTGAATTTAAGTTGGTACAACTGTAAGTGACAACCATGTGAAATTTCATGACGCCACACACATTAGTAAACAAAGTACAGTGATTTCAGTTAAAGTCGTCTATGTTTTGTGACCATCTGCATTAAGTTTTGTTCTTTGAACTAAATTAACTTTACGCAAACATTAGTGATTGTATGTGACGTAAAAGAGTTTAATATGGAAAAATTTTTAAAGAAAAGAAAGATCATGAGCTTGTTGCTTTATTATAAAAGGGTGTATTTATAGCTATTGTCCAAAATGTTTGAAGATGTGTATACATACACAGCGGTAACGGGTGTATTGTGAAAAAATGCTAATAAATGCTGTTTTTTTTGCTATTTTGACTATGTTTCGCTACTTTTAAAAATCTGAAAAAATTCATGGACATACTTTGGCGTCTAAAAAACAACATATTTTTTTTCGGCCCTGCTATTGTCATAGTTCTTATTTTATTGAATTTACAAATTTTCGAACACCCATAAAAAGGTAACTTCATAAAATAACTACTTTTGAAAACATAGATTATGTCTAAAAGTAATACACATTATAATTAAGACATAAAAGTACACAGTGTCATCAGTAAAGTATGCATTAGGTGGAAAATAAATTTTAAATGCGTTAAATTTTTTTATTATGATTTTTTTATTAGAAAATTTGAGACTTCAATTAAACTATGTTCTTAATATTAATGTGTATTACTTTTAGACACAAACTACGTTTTCAAAAATAGTTATTTTATGAAGTTAATTTATACAGGTTCAAAAACAAATAAACTTTTCATCACACGTGACCAAATTGAATTTTTGTAGAAAAACACACATTTAATATGGCGCTACTTTAAACAAAATATGTCTGGAATGAAGCGTTGTCAAAACTAAGAAGTTTTATGTAAGTCCCGTTGAATCTTATTTTGCAACAGTGGTGCAATTTACAAAAACATTGGGCAAAAAATCTAAATTATCTTATATAGCTGAAATTTTGCATATAGGCTAAAACTTGCATTTATAAAAAAATTTTTCGCACTGAATCAGCCTGATTTTACTGGGACCTAAGAAGCAAGCGGTTTCCGAGATATTCAGATTTTCGAAAAAAAATACCCTTATTTCTATGGAAAACTTTATTGATGGTTTTTTCGATTTCAATATTTTGCATAGGCACATAACGCCTACCTTCAAATATATATATATATATATATATATATATATATATATATATATTACGTCGAAGCTTGCAATGATGTCGTCCTTGTCAATTTTTACGGAGTGTAGAATGGTTAAGAAGTGGTCTGAGTTTTTGACGTAAGAGGCGGCATTCTCAACACGTGGTTGCATGAAGCCAGCAAGGTATTTTTCTAGTTTTTGAGTGGCAGAGTTGTAGGCGCTAACGATAGGTCTTAGAGGAACATTTGATTTGTAGATCTTTGGAAGTCCGTATAGTCTTGGGCACCTGCTGGATTTACCACACCATAACAAGGAGAACAGTTTCAATATTGGAAACATCTCGAAATGCCCTACTTAGAGAAGAAATACGGCAGAAAAGGATACAAGTAAGCAAAACGGAACAGGCACTCTACCAACTTCCCCTGACTCTGAGTAACTTAATGCATCCCGTCCTATGGAACAGCTTAGAAACTCTTTGCCATTGGCGAGCAGAAACTACAAAAACCACAAAAACAGAAACGCATTTAAAGGAATTTGATAATATTATGAAATACCATTACAAACAAGAGAATAAACAAGCGACAACCAACAACAACAGAACAGTGTACAACATATCCAAACACCAACTAACTGAAGCAGAAAAAACAGTTTTAAGTAAAGGTTTCAACTATGCAATAGCTCCGAAAAAGATCCCTATGGAAGAAATAATCACACAAACCGAGTCTACTCTTTCTTCTAAAGACAACCACGAGGCTGAGCAAATACGGCAGGATGTGTCAAGAATTCTCAGAACATCGAATCCTCCGAAGTAGAACCTGAGTAGAGCAGAATCTACAGCCCTAAAAGACCTGAACCAAAATAATATTACCAGCAGATAAAGGCAATGCAACGGTCATCATGGATACCAACGACTATACTGCATAAATTAAAGATATCTTGAAAGGTCCTGCTTACAAACCTGTGTCAAGGGATCCTACTACGTATCTTGAGAAAACAACAAAGACCATGATCATGGACTCACCCATAGAACTGGATGTCAAACAGAAACTAATACCACGGGAAAAATCTAGCAGGTGCCCAAGACTATACGGACTTCCAAAGATCCACAAGCCAAATGTTCCTCTAAGACCCATCGTTAGCGCCTACAACTCTGCTACTCAAAAACCAGAAAAATACCTTGCTGGCTTCATGCAACCACGTGTTGAGAATGCCGCCTCTTACGTCAAAAACTCAGAGCACTTCTTAACCATTCTATACTCCGTAAAAATTGACAAGGACGACATCATTGCAAGATTCGGCGTAAAATCCCTGTATCCGAGCATACCAATAGATGAAGCACTGGATCAGATCGCCCAATTCATATCATGGATCTCACCAGACACTGTCTTAAAAACGCATATTTTCTGTTTGATGGTCAGATATACCGGCAGATAGATGGCGCTGCCATGGGCTCTTCACTACCTCCAACCGTGGCAAATCTATTCATGACCTATTTCGAAACGGAAGCTTTTGAAAAATTCCACCTCAAACTCAAACTCTGGTGTCGCTACGTCGATGACGTATTTGGTGCCTCATGGCGAACAACAGCTCAAATGCTTCCATGAGTTTTTTAATTCTATGCACACAAAGATACAGTTTACTCTGGAACCTGAGGAAAATAATCAGCTTCCGTTTCTGGACGTCCCCATAACCAAAACAATGGATGGTGATCTACGACACACAGTATATCGAAAACCAACACACACGGATAGATATCTGAATGCTGATTCTCACCACCACCCCTAACAAATACAAGGCGTAGCCAATATCCTAATATCAAGATCCCTTCGTCTATCTGATGACCAAGAAAAACATAAAAAGGGCCCTCCAACAAAACAGCTACAAGACACTAACAATAAATAAAGCAATAAAATTACAACAAAAACCAACGCAAGAAACAAGGCCACCTGCCGAGGATAGACAAATCACTGTAGTTCCTTACATAAAAGGCACAATAGACAGAATCGGCAGATTACTCCGGAAACACAACATATCTACAGCCTGCAAACCATATAAAACCATAGGCTCTTCTTTAAGAAATCCAAAAGACAAAATCAATCTGGAAAATTAAGGCGTACATAAAATCGCATGTGGCACCTGCAATAAAACATACATAGGCCAGACTAACAGAAGAATATCAGCTAGACTAGAAGAATACAAAACCAGTATAAGAAACAAATATCGGCGCTTTTTCAACACTAGCACGAGATAGGACACAAAATTGATTTTGACACCGGCCAGCAAATCGGTAATATAGAATACTACAAGGCAAGATTGATTCGTGAATCCATCGAAATTGAAAAGGACGGCACTCTGAATAAGAGAGACGATGCACTTAATCTCCCTTCTACTTGGAAAACTCTCTTTAAGCGGGACCATTGTACCGACACGCATGCCACGCTTAACCTGACACCAACGGTGGCGGTCGAGAGGGAGGCGGAGCCAACGCCAACAACCGTTAGTATCTGCGACCGCGTATAAAGCACGGTGCACGTTGAATTTCTTTCAGTTGATCTACAACCAACAAGCACAGAAGATGCCGAATGAGATTTTGGCGAAACGTCTGCAAACTTCCACAGGAAACCAAACGAACGAACAGATGTATTCCCGGATTAATACTGAATCATATATATATATATATATATATATATATATATATATATATATATATATATATATATATATATATATATATATATATATATATATATATATATATATATATATATATATATATATATATGAAATAGTAAAAAAAAACACTTTCAAACCTTAAACAGCACCCCCAATTCACCATTTTACATGATTTATAGTTTAATTTTCGTTTTATCTTTTTGTTATAATGTTAATTTAATGTTCCGTCGGGTCCCGGCCTGTATATAATTTTTTCAGCCTTCTGAATCGGCTATTGTACCAGCCTATAAGGGAATAAATAACACCTATTAGAAAATCCTAGAGAAAAGCAATTTTTAATATGTTCCCAAGAAAAAAATTAAATCTTCGTTATGGGAAGGGGAAATGTCACAGCTTACAAAAAGAGTAGAGAGAGACAACTTGAATTTTAGCTTCAAAGTAATAAGCAAAAATTAGTAACCATGGAAATTAAGAGGCGAAAAGCATATGTCTAAACAGCTATGACCAAATGCACTTAGATATGGAGAGACAAGTTAATCAGTAGTCTGATAACATTAAATGAGATGTAGATTTGGATATTCTAGTCTATATTAGAGGAACTACGAACTTAAGATGGATTTTCTTTTAATTTATAATGATGATAGTGATGCTGCTTCACGGTGTGGAATAAATTTATAAGTTTTAGACTTCTAAACTTATTATACATACCCACTTCTGTGAGATGTACCCCAATTTCTTGCTGGCCCATTTGATGAGAATTGTGAGATGCTGGCATTTTTTTATCGACACTTGACGTATCCAGACAACTAAAAAATATTCATTTATCAAAACCTTAAACTTATTAATTGCACTTTAAGAACTTTTTATAATAAATATTCTTATTACAAGCGGTTTATATTTCGGGAGCTGGCAATACTGGCGTTATTAGGTGGCATCTGACGTCCGTTGTAAAGACGTTTTAGACGGTTGTTTGTGTCGTTTATAGTAACTTCAAAATTTCATTTTGGTCAAAAAACTATTGAACATTTTCGTGCGATTATTTCTACAACTTTCGACGTTATTTCAATATGGCGATGAAGCATCTAAAAACAACTGTATATCGCTGATTTAATGTATTCAATCGTGGCCTTCGTTCGCTTACGGACGAGTCGTTTAAAGGTTGTAATGTAAAAACATCGATGCTTTGCGTGAACTAATAATGCATAATCGTCATGTGACGTGTCATGAGATCAAGGCATCTCTAGGCATGAGTAACACTAGGTGGTTCGAAAAGTTCCGAGAATGGACATATATGGCGACTCTAATAACATCTATACTATTTTAAGCTAGTACCGACCTTTAAACGATACGTGTCAAAATTTGATGACATTTCAACCATTAGTCATCGAGGTATTGAAATTTTGGTAATGCGTTTTTCGATATTTTCAAAACAATGGAAAAAAAACGTTTCGTAAGTTGATAAAACATCGTTATTTGATGGGGAAAAATACCTTTAAAATTCAAGAATAGCTTAAAAAGTGTTATAAGGAATCTGCTCGGTCGAAAACAACTATTTGTCGCTGGTTTGCTCAATTCAAACGCGGTCGCACAGACACAAATGATGCAGAACGCTCTAGGCCCGTATCCTCGAAAGCGTGATGTGAATGGTGACGTGAACTGTCACTTCATACTTTTGGCAGTAAAAGCCGTATTCTTGAAAGGACAATGTTGCCAGCTATGAATGTGCTAAAAACCGCGGATTTCAAAAAATAAAATGGATGTGACAGATTGAACTGAGCTGTCAGACTGAAAATGTCAGTAGTATCTTTTGTCGCCATTTTAGGCAAAAAGTAGTTTTGGTACGTCAAATTAACCGTCAAAAGTAAATAAATAGGGTCGTTATTATTATTGTTGTGAAGTTATTGATTGCCATCAAAATATTTGTACTTTCGCTGGATTATATTTATTATCAGTTAACAACCAAGAAATATAGACCAAGCCATCAGTCAAATATAGACCACAAAATTATCTTAAATTGACACTCTAGAACTGTTAAACAAAAATGCATAAAAAGACCCACATACTTTAGTATTCTAATATATAAAGAAAAAGGGATATCAAGAAAAACAGCAACTCAAAACAACAATATGCCGATGTCAATTGGAATATAAGCCCTTATATACAGTAATTACAGGAAGTCAGTACTGATAAACCTTGAAACAGTGGAAATTGTAATTCTATATAGTATGACTAAAAGCCATCATCCCAACCCACTACGGAAACTATCCAATCAGTTATTTATTGTATGAATTCACAAAATATCCAGCCTCTTACTGCAAGACGTCCTGTCCTGACAAATAAATTTGAAAGAAAACCTGAAACTTGAACAGTGATAAAGAAACTGTTTATGACCAGGAACCGAAACCAACAGCCAGACAGATATTTTGTGTAGTTTTGTAGAGGCTTTAATCAAATGTATCATAAATAAAGTTTTTATGCTGAACCTTATTCGTTGGTCTGTAAAGTTCAGATTTATATGTCCCGATAAATTATAATCATAATATTTATTTAATTGTAGTATGGTATAGTGTTTAACACAGTCTAATTAAGTTAAGTGCCGTAGTTAACATAATTTAAATATAAAATTTGTTACTTATTTAAATAAAAGGTTCAGATAGCTTACAAGTTGTGATTTTTCAAATTTATTATAAGTTGCGTCGTGAAAAGAATTATGTTAGACTTAACTAGTTTTTACTTTTTTGGGTTTCGGTCATATTATTACTTTATAAAAAAATTTAACACATGTTTTTTTCTGACGTTTCGGTTTATTTTATTGATTAAAGCATCTTCAGAGAATTACGGTAAATATGAAAAGGAATATGTAAATTTATGCTATATAAACTGAAAATTTTACTTTCTTACCTAATGTTAACAGGTGGTTCACTTGAAAAACTTACATTTAACTATTTTATTACTTTAATATAATATAATTAAACACTTCTTATTTAATATAAATATAAATATAGAAAACTATTATTTTTTGATGCATTTTTTTTTCACATCTGGTTTGTTGTGCTTTTTCAAAGCATAGAAAATTATTGGGAAAAAATAAAAAACTTCACACCATTAACAAAAAATGATTTTAGTGAAGCTACCAAATTATGTAAAACGCAAACCTTTTTTCGCTTTCAAGATTCTTTCTTTTCACAAATCTATGGTGTTGCCATGGGTTCACCAATATCTGCAACAATAGCAAACCTTGTCATGGAACTTCTAGAAGAAAGTGTAATTAAACAACTAAATTACAAACCTTTTTTTTTTTTAAAGATACGTCGACGACCGTATATTATGCATACCGGAAGACAAAGTCCAGTACACCCTCAATAAATTTAATAGTTATCATAATAAAATACAATTTATATTAGAAAAAGAAAATAATAAAGCCATTAATTTCCTCGACATTACTATTCAATATGATCACAATGGTAAAATAAAAACAAACTGGTACACAAAACCGGTATGGTCAGGGAGATACCTAAATTACAATTCTGTAGCACCCATAAAATACAAAAAGAGTGTGGTCACAGCACTAACCGATAGAGCTATCAAATTTTCCCATCCACAATTTAGACCGCAAAATTTAAAAAAAAGTTAAAGACACTTTAGCGAAAACCAATTACTCAAAGAAATTTGTTGAACCCATAATAAAAAGCCGAGTAGATAAAATCTATAACAACAATCAGCCAACAAAAAGCAATGTTCCGTCAACCCAAAAATACATATCATTGCCGTATATACCAGAAATTACTAATCCCATTAAAAAAGTGCTAAAACCATATGATATCCAAATAGCTGAAAAACCTTCTAACAATTTCAAAAACCTTTACACAAAACTTAAACCTGATATCCCTAAAGACGAACAAACAAATGTCATTTACAAGATCAATTGCTTAGATTGCAACCAAACATATGTCGGTCAAACCAAACAGTATTTAAAAAATAGAATACAAAATCACAAATACAGCATTAGACATCACAATAACGATAATAAAACCGCCTTAGCCAAACATGCACAACATCGATTTTAACAACGTGGAGATTTTAGACAAAGAAATTAATTACAAAAAAAGAACAATTAAAGAAATGATCCATATTAAAAGAACACCCGGTACAATGAATTTCAGAACGGACACAAATGACCTGAGTAATGTATATACGAATCTAATAGGGCAATAAAATTGCAGATGGTCCAGAAACTTTCAAACCCTTTGGTCGTACTCTGTCAAAAGCACAACAAACCAGATGTGAAAAAAAAATGCATCAAAAAATAATAGTTTTCTATATTTATATTTATATTAAATAAGAAGTGTTTAATTATATTATATTAAAGTAATAAAATAGTTAAATGTAAGTTTTTCAAGTGAACCACCTGTTAACATTAGGTAAGAAAGTAAAATTTTCAGTTTATATAGCATAAATTTACATATTCCTTTTCATATTTACAGTAATTCTCTGAAGATGGTTTAATCAATAAAATAAACCGAAACGTCAGAAAAAAACATGTGTTAAATTTTTTTATAAAGTAATAATATGACCGAAACCCAAAAAAGTAAAAACTAATTAATAACTACACGGTCAACAAATAGAAACAAGTTAGACTTAACTGTTTAAAACCAAGATACTCGGCTGTTATGGACGTAACTATTTATGTTAAATTTATAAACAGAACTAGCCGTAGAAAAACATTTTTAGATAGCATGCTCATACAATTGAATTATGAACATAATCTCCTGTAAGAATTTTATGCTTGAAATCTCAAATTTACTTAATATTTACGAGACATGTTCAACTTTCTAAAGATATTTTAATTAAAAATTTGAAAATGTTATAAATATCGGGGTACGACCTAATTAACATTTCAACCGTTTATTGAAAAAATAAAACGTCTTAAAGAAACAGTTTGTTAACATATTACTTTTTTTAATAACGAGTTATTTTGAATAACCAAAAATAAAATAAGTTTTTTTAATACTAATCGTCAAATATGTCATTTAGCGGCTGACATTTCATTTGCGCATGTTTCACCATTCGCTTGCTTTCCACCGGGCGAACAAGGATATAAATGACGAACGCCTCAAGAATATATATTCGCCACCGTTAACTTCACATTCCCCAGTTCGAGGATATGGCCCCTGGGCGACCAAATGCGGTTGTTACACGTGAAAACATCAAAAAGAATTCACAAAATCGTTTTGAACAACCGTCAAGGGAAAGTGCGTGAGACAGCTGACATCATAAAGATATCTATAAACCGTGTTAAATATTTAAGTTTAAATTGTTGATAAACTGATGAAAAATGAGGAGGCCTGGAAAACAAATGATTTATTTTAATTTTCACTGTGACGTTTTAATATACTGTAACGAACTTTATAGCGTTATACATTTCATAGTATTAGTTTGTGTTTGTAGTTTGTAGGGTTTTAGGTTTATTTTCTACGATTTCATAATTTTTTTAATTAATTTTACCTTTGTTAATTTCCCCAGGAGACGTCTATGAAAGAAGGTCTGGAACCTTTTAAAAAATTCTCTTTCCTTATTTTTAACACAGAACGCCTATGACAGCAGGTGTAGAAATCGCCAGGTTACTCCTTTTTCTTTTTTTTATTACACCATGTAGACGTCGTCAAAGTAAGTGGAATTGTTTGACAAGTGTCAGAATTGAAGTTGACAATAAAGAGCTTTTGAAATAATAGAGTGTGTTCGAAGATCGGCCGGCCGGGACAAATTGGTGTTAGGGGTGCGATCAAATCCGAAAAGGTCAGTTCAGATAAAAAAAAATAGAAAAAAAAGTAAAAAGTGAATTGAAGTTGTATGCCAGTGAAAACTAGAAAACAGAAAGCAAAAATGGAAGAACAACTTCAAACTAGTTTAAATCAGATACTGATGATAATACAAGACATAAAAACAAGTCAAGAAAAGATGAAACAAGAATTGAAACAAGATATTACACACCAAAAAGGTTCCAGAAGTACTGCAAGCTTTACATAATTGTGTAGGTGGCGGACACTTAGGGGTTAAGAAAACTTTTGAAAAAGTTCGAGAGAGGTTCTATTGGCTGGGGAGCCGCGCAGATTGGTACAAAATCTGTACCAACTGTGCTGTCAGTAAAGTGCCAAGAACTCGTAGCCATGGTAAAATGAAACAATACAATGTAGAATTGCAATAGATATAGCATGACCAATTCTTATTAGTAAATCCGGGAATCGCTATATTTTGGTAGCTACGGATTACTTCAGTAAATGACCAGAAGTCTATGCGATATCAAATCAAGAAGCCACCACCGTCGCTAAAATATTGTTTGAATGGTGGATTTGTAGATATGGGGGAGAGATACACTCTGATCAAGGCAGAAACTTTGAATCTAACATTTTTACGAATCTTTGCAAGCTTCTGAAAATCCACAAGACTAGAACAACACCCCTACATCCACAGTCAGATGGAATGGTTAAGAGATTTAACAGAACGCTGGAGAATTACATCAGAATAGAAATAAATGAACAACAAAATGACTGGGATAAATGCATTCTGCCATTTTTATTAGCCTATTGTTCAGCCACTCACGAAACCACTGGAAAAACACCTACTAACATAATTTACGTCTTTCAGTCGAATTGCTTACTGGACGTCCACCCGATTCTGAAGCAACTTGAGAAGACTATTCCAATCAAGTTAGTAAACGGCTGCAGGTCTTACATGAAGAAGTCCATCAAAAATTACAAATAGAAAGCGACAGAATGAAGACTCGCTATGACCTCAACGCCAATACTGGTGGATTTATGGTTGGTGAAAAAGTTTGGTTGTACAGGGTGAGTCAACGATTGGATGAAGTAAGTTTGTGCTTTTTCGGTGAAATTTACAAAGAAACTATATTTATTGTTTGATACAGTTTATTTTTACGCAGATTTCAAAAATATTTAGGACTCTGCAGGGTGAGCCAAAAAACTAGGACAGCATAAAGTTGTATTTTTTTAAATAGAACACCCTATATACGAATCGTATTTTCAATTTAGCTTATAATTTTAAATTTTTTTTATTAAGAGTTTACTATAACAAAACTTTATAGTTTCTGAGATAATTAAGTTTAAAGAAAAAAAGTCACATTTTCAAGCATCAATTCAATCCTAAATAACGTTTTCAATTTTGTGACAAATATATTCAAATTTGGAATTTAGCAAGGCTAAGGACAAGTTAACATAATTTTTACCTAATATTTACAGTAAACGCTACAGGGTGTTGAACACATCGGCTCAAATTTGAACAAGTTTAAATGAATAAATATCTTTTTTTTTAAATGGTACACCCTGTGTATTTTCATGTTATTTAATAGAGTAATAAAAACCCTAAAAGTTTTGTTCAATATATCCTATACCTATTTATAATAGTTTTTGAGATATTTCAGTTTTTCTTATTTTCCATACTTTTTTACAGAAATAGTCTTCATTATCATAGTAGCCATGTAAAATAATAAAAAGAAACTACAGGAACAAACAGAATGTGGTTAAATATGATGAAATACATTATTCGTTATATTACAACGGCAATAGTTTAATTAAACATAATGTGAAAAAATTAACACAACAATAACGACAAGGCAAATATATATTTACTTTTATACTAAATTGAAACAAAAAAATTACCTATTAAATACTGACATTAATTATTTCTTTTTAATAAGTGTTCGAATAAACGACCTTCTTGTGCAATGCACAAATTTAGTCTTTTTTGCAGATTTTCTCGGACCCTGGACAAAATTAGTGGCGTTATTGTTCTACAGGTATCCCTAATCCTGTTTCGCATATCTTCCACTGTTGTTGGTGGATTAACATACACCTTATTTTTAATATAACCCCATAGGAAGAAATCTAATGGGGTGATGTCGCAAGACCTTGGTGGCCACTCAATGAAACCCCCACGTCCAATCCATTTTTGCGGATATCGTTGGTCCAAAAACGCACGAACTTCACGATAGTAATGCGGAGGCGCACCATCGTGCTGGAACCACATACTGTCGAGCTCATCCCCATCGAGACCTTGAAGCAGTTGGGGTAGTTCTTCTTGTAGAAAGTTCAGGTAACTATGGCCATTTAGTGGTTCATTAAAAAAGTGGGGTCCAATAATTCGATTATGATGAATACCACACCAAACATTTAATGACCAGTGGTTTTGATGTTGCACCTCTCTAATCCAAAATGGGTTTTCTGTGGCATAATAATGCATGTTGCGTCTATTTACGGCACCGTTACTTCTAAAAGTAGCTTCATCACTAAACATTACCTTGCATAATAAATTTGGATTTAATTGAATCTCCGCATTTATTGTACGACAAAAGTTTACACGACTTTCAAAATCCTGTCCATGCAATTCTTGGTGTAATTCCATGTGATATGGATGATACCTATATTTCTTGGTAGTATGATTAGCGGTGGATTGTGATGTTTCACATAATGCTGCTAACTGACGGCTATCAATATAAGGATTTTCCTGAACATTTAACAATACTTGTAGTTCTTTTTCTTCATTAGTTACTGGTTTGTTGACCACTTTACGTTTTGGATAATCAACAGTACCAGAAGAATTAAATCTTTGCATTAAGTTTTGAAAACTATGGGTATTAGGCTGGCGTCGATCAGGATACTTCATTTTGTAAATTTCATTGAGCAAGAAGGCAATTTTTTTGAGCCTCTCCTATTGTATAAATCATATCTATTAACTCATTCTTTGGAAAATTCATTTTACAATATAAGATGAATGCAAAAAAAAACCAAACTACACTACATAAAAACCAAAAGAAGCGATTGCGGTTACAAATTTGACACACAGAAAAATGTTCTTTTACATTGTTTTTGCCATGGCTACTATGATAATGAAGACTATTTCTGTAAAAAAGTATGGAAAATAAGAAAAACTGAAATATCTCAAAAACTATTATAAATAGGTATAGGATATATTGAACAAAACTTTTAGGGTTTTTATTACTCTATTAAATAACATGAAAATATACAGGGTGTACCATTTAAAAAAAAAGATATTTATTCATTTAAACTTGTTCAAATTTGAGCCGATGTGTTCAACACCCTGTAGCTTTTATTGCAAATATTAGGTAAAAATTATGTTAACTTGTCCTTGGCCTTGCTAAATTCCAAATTTGAATATATTTGTCACAAAATTGAAAACGTTATTTAGGATTGAATTGATGCTTGAAAATGTGACATTTTTTCTTTAAACTTAATTATCTCAGAAACTATAAAGTTTTGTTATAGTAAACCCTTAATAAAAAAGATTTAAAATTATAAGCTAAATCGAAAATACAATTCGTATATAGGGTGTTCTATTTAAAAAAATACAACTTTATGCTGTCCTAGTTTTTTGGCTCACCCTGTAGAGTCCTAAATATTTTTAAAATCTGCGTAAAAATAAACTGTATCAAACAATAAATATAGTTTCTTTGTTAATTTCACCTAAAAGGCACAAACCTACTTCATCAAATCGTTGACTCACCCTGTACAATCCGAAAAAAACCAAAGGGTGTTCACCAAAGCTTCAAAAGTCATGGGAAAGTCCGTACAACGTAGTCAAGAAAAAGAGATATATTGTTGTGTATTTCAGTGTATATTTTTGAACTATCGACCAAGTGTTTTCAGTCTTACTTGTTTTTAGGGTCTGAGCCCTGAGGAAGGTCTAAGTAAGACCGAAAGGACTTGACCGATAATTCAAAAATATACACTGAAATACACAATATCTCTCCTTTTCTTGATTTCTTCAGTGTACAACCTGTTAATAACTTCTTCGCCCCACGTAGTGGCCCGACTAAACGATCTGGTGTACCGAAATCAGAAAAGCCCTCATGCGAAGATGAAAATCGTGTATCTTGGCCCATTATCAAGATCAAAAAGGTTGATCGGGACGATTCAAGGCTTGGAAGGGGGCAATGTAACGAACTTTATAGCGTTATACGTTCCATAGTATTAGTTTGTGTTTATAATTTGTAGGGTTTTAGGTTTATTTGCTACGATTTCATAATGTATTTAATTAATTTTACCTTTGTTAATTTCCCCAGGAAACGTCTATGAATGAAGGTCTAGAAATCGCCATATTACTCCTCTTTCTTATTTCTATTCCACCAGGTGGTATGAAAATCTATCTAGAAAAATCCGTAATCTTCTGGTATCAGGAAAAAGGGTATCTAAAGGGTCCAGATTGGCTTTCGTGGACAGTTTAGTTAGAGACGTCGTCGCAGTAAGTTGAATTGTTTGACAAGTGTTAGAATTGAAGTTGACAATAAAGAGCTTTTGAAATAATAGAGTGTGTTCGAAGATCGGCCGTCCGGAACAATATGTTAGTCCCGAGACTTTTCGAACCACCTGTTAGTTTGCCATAGGTTTAATACCGTTGTTTTCGAAATATTCAAGTTTGTAACAATACAAGCGTATGTATGTGCGCTTTAAAATATATTAATGGTTTATTAACGGCAATAAATCATATATATTCCATTTTATATAATACGTCAAATAAAAATAAAAAATCTGAAACGAAACATTCACAAAATATCACAAGTCACATCAGTACTAAAAGAATAACAATTAACTAAAACAATAATACTGTCACTGCAGTCTATTATGTATAAAATTCAATTACTTAAAAATTCTTTAATACAATCTTTAAATGAGTTCAGAGAGAGTATAAATGGGTCAACCTTCCTAGGCAGTGAATTCATTTCCCTACTCATTCTGGACATTGGGGTGTTAAACGCATAGTTTGTCCTATGGTATGGTTCATTAAAAAGACTATGGACCCGAAGCACCCTCTGAGGTACAGAGAATCCAACATTCCCCAACAATTTAGGAACATCAACCATAGAATTTATGATCTTATAAAATAATATTAGGTCAAGATAGATGCGTCTATTATATAATGATAACAAGCTCATATAATCCCGTATTACACTGAATGGCACATCTTGCTTAAAAGCAATAAATTTCAAGAAACGGACCTGTACCTTCTCGATTTTATTTTTGTATATTTCATAGTTTGGTGCCCAGACTGGAGATGCATACTCCAAGACTGATCGAACCATTGAGCAGTATACAGATTTAAAACACTGCACACTGCTGAAATCAGCTAGTGTGCGTTTAATAAAACCAACAAGCCTCAAACCACGGCTCGAAAAACTATTAACGTGCAGGTCAAAAGAAAGACCCTCATCAAATATCACCCCAAGATCTTTTATATGATCTAAGCGAGTCAGCATTGTATTGTGCAATGTATAATTATAAACTATACTGTCTTTCTTCTTTAAGAAAGTAATGACAGAACATTTTGTTAAATTAAGTTGCATGAAATTGCGGTCACACCACTTAGTAAAACTATCCAGGTCACCCTGCAAGGCAACACAGTCCCCTATCTCTTCAACAACCTTAAATATCTTTAAGTCGTCAGCATATAAAAGACATCTGCTTGAGATTATAGAATCCTCTATGTCATTCACTAAACAATTAAAAAGAAGGGGTGCCAAATGTGCACCCTGTGGGACTCCAGAAGTGACAGATATATCAGCAGATTCAACGGCATCAATCTTCACCCTTTGTGTTCAATTGGAAAGATAACTTTCAAACCACTTAAGAAAAACTCCGTGGATACCCATACTACTTAGCTTCATCAAGAGAAGCTGATGATCCACCTTGTCAAAGGCCTTGGAGAAGTCAGTGTAAATAGCATCCACCCGACAACGCCTCTCCAAGCCCTGCTCATAAGTCAACAGATTAGTGACTGCAGAGCGACCACGGACAAAGCCATGTTGGGCAGTAGAAAAAATACTTATAAAGAAGGGATATATTTTTTAATGGACTATCTGTTCTAACAATTTGCTAAATATAGAGAATTTTGACATACCTCTATAATTCTCAACATTCGTCCTATCACCACACTTGTAGATAGGGGTAATATAAGTA
The DNA here is from genome assembly GCA_034092305.1 of Diaprepes abbreviatus. NCBI lineage: Eukaryota > Metazoa > Arthropoda > Insecta > Coleoptera > Curculionidae > Diaprepes > Diaprepes abbreviatus. The sequence continues at coordinate 1,380,502 of JASJET010000040.1, forward strand.
ACCTTCCAAACATCAGGAAACACACCAGTGGACAGAGATACATTAAATATTTCAGATAATATTTTAGAAAGATTACACTGGCAACTTTTGATAAAATGAGGTGAAATACCATCCGGCCCCACTCCCAACCTACTTTCTAGATGCGAGATTGCATTAAATACATCCAAAAGTGTCACGTGCAGAGAACCAAGATCAGTTGACCCTGCACAGTTGTGAGATGGGAGGCCGCCGGAGTTACTAAAATACACAGATGAAAAAAATAACCTGAAGAGATCCACTATGTCTGATTGATTATTAGCCCAACAATCACCATAGGACATTGAGTTGGGGAAACAACCTCTTTCATTTTTTGCATTCACATAACCCCAATCGGAGCACATAGTTCCCTCCATATTCGAAATATAAGCATGGTAGGTACTTTCATATAACTGCTTACATGATCTTCTCAAATCAGAGAACACCATATAGTTTTCAGCAGAATTAGACATTTTAAAATTTCTGTGTGCCTTCTTCTTTTCTAAGATCAGTTCCTTTAATTCAGCGCTCAACCAATGAGGAAACTTCTTATTTTTAGCAATTGCTTTAGGTACATAAATATTAAAACATTCATTAAGAATATCATAAAAGGTATTCAAAGTAACATTCACATCATTTTCATCAACAAGTAAGTGCCAATCAAAACAAGACAAATAATTATTAATTTCTAAATAATTGCAGTTTTTAAAATCATTATAGATACAACAGTACGGAAACTCATGCATTTGCTCAGGCATTGGGATCTCAAAGCTTAATGCTGGATGATAGATATCACATCTGGTAATAGGGACATTTGATATATTCAATTTAACTCCTGGAGTACTACTAAACACCAAATCCAGTACATTACCAGATATATTGAGAAATGAATTCAGCTGATACATATTTAAATACACAAACAAGTCCAACAAAATGTCTGCATTTTGGTCTGAACCACTCGAGAAAACAGGAACAGCTCCATATTCTTCATTCCTCCACATGATACCAGGCAGGTTAAAATCTCCACACAACAGAATGTCATCATAGGTGTTATTGTCTAAAATATTCTCCAATGAGCAACAGAACTCCTCATATATCTATGCAGGAGAAGCAGGAGGAATATAAACACATCCTATGATTACTCTATACCGGTTAACAGTTATCATGACAAAGACCTGCTCAATCCGGTTACAATTTAAATGAAGTTGATATGATGGATGATCCCTCACAGCAATTATCACACTACCTCCATGATCACTAACACTGGTATTGACCGAGCGATCACACCTATACAAAGTGAAACCGTGAAGGCCAATCTCACCATCACATACTTCACTCCTCAACCATGTTTCGGTAGAAAATAATAAATCAAATTCATCAACCACCGTATATTCAAACCAACAGCGAATGTGGTAGAACAACTAAGCAAAGCCTTTTATTTGCTAGTTATTTTGATTGATGCAGAAAAACTTCTTGCTAGCCAAGTGAAATCAAACGATTCTGTTTTTACAACACCCAAATCCTTAGCTGCATCAACTCTTTTAAGTAGGTCATTGATAACTATATAGAATTGGAGATATTTTACGAGTTATAAACATCACTGAACATTTGCTCACATTCAATAACAATTGATTACTCACACACCACCTCTGGACTGCACTAACACTATTTTGCAATCTATCACAATCCTCCTTCGACTGAACTTGGACGTACATTTTCAAATCATCAGCAAATAGTAGGAATTCAACATCAATTGATTCAGCGATATCGTTTATAAAAATTAAAAACAAGAGAGGCCCAAAATTTGAGCTCTGAGGTACCCCCGAAGAGGCCGCAAAACACTGATTGAAAGCCATTATATTGGACATACTGAGACCTATTAAATAAATATGATTTAAAAAACCGCATAAATTGATCAGTAAAACCAAACTTCGCAAGCTTTGCCAGAATCAAACTATGGCTCATCTTGTCAAAGACCTTTGAGAAGTCGGTAAACACCACATCGACCTGGCCGCCCGCATCCACAGCATCCGCTGTAAACTGTAGGAAAGACGCCAGATTAGTGGATGTTGACCTACCCCTCAAAAATCCATGCTGTTTTGCAGACAACAGATGTTCGACTTTGTTGATAATAAAGTTATACAGCAGCATCTCAAAGATCTTAGAAAAACCCCATATCAGAGAGACAGGCCTGTAATTTTCCACTTCGGTTCTATTTTTGCTCTTAAATACGGGACATATTTTAACTACCTTCCATCTCTTGGGATACACCAGCCGCTTAAGAGAGGCATTAAAAATTTTACATAGAGGAGCAGCTAAAACATTTATAGTGTCTTTAATACGAAAACTTGGAACAAAATCTGGCCCGCTAGACATTTTAAGTTAAAGGCTAACAGAGCTATTGGACCAGATGGGTTGCCTGGCTATGTAATAAAGGGCTGTAGCAAATCTCTGTTAGAATCTTTACTATATATATTTAACTGTTCACTTAAAACAGCAACATATCCAACAGAATGGCGTATTACAAAGGTTATACCTACTTTCAAAGGAGGAGTTAAGCATGAAGTAACTAATTATAGGCCTATTACCATAGTAAATGTAACGTCAAAGCTATTTCAAATAGTGATTTTTAACAGAATATATGATGAAGTAAAGCACAGTATATCTGAGTGCCAACATGGGTTCTTACCAAAGAAGTCAACATTAACTAACTTAATTACTTTTACACAATACATTCATAACTCTTTTAATAAAAAAGCACAAGTTGATGTAATCTACACGGATATGGCAAAGGCATTTGACAGAGTGAAACATACCCTCATAATACAATCTCTTACGCAACTGAATGTTACAGAGAATCTAATAAATATTATTGTCTCTCTCTGGTGTTCCTCAGGGGTCTAATTTGAGATCTCTTTTGTTCTTAATTGCCTTTAATAATATATGTAACGTGATAAAACACTCAAAAGCATTACTGTTTGCAGACAACTTTAAACTTTTTAGGGAAGTATTGACTGCTGATGATTGTGACTGTTTACAGCAGGATCTAAATAATGTTGTTGAATGGTGTGGAATAAACGGTTTTTGTCTTAATGATAACAAGTGCTCGTCAATGTATTTTACTCTTAATAAAAATATTTTAAATCAAGCCTATTCTGTAAATGATAAAGTGTTAAAACGGACTTCTTGTCAGAAGGATTTGGGAGTATTGTTTGATAGTTCATTGAATTTCAATGAGCATATACTAACCAAGTATGTCAAATCATTCTGCTATTTTATTTAATTACAAACCTAAAAAACCATCCATAGCAAATAATGTTAGGGTAACCTATAGACCGATTACGGATCTAGGGCTCTTTAATCTCTATAATGATATCAGTAATACCGATTGGTCATTTGTTAATAACACATCAATCTCTCCTAGTATACAGTTTGAAACATTTATAAATTTAATAAAGGATGCCTGTGAAACATCGTTTCCTGTAAAAACAAAGCTGGTAAACAGGAATAATTTTGGAAATTCTTATAAGATCCACTGGTTTAATGAGGAGTTGAGGCAGATGAGGGATACCTTAAAGTTTCTAACTCAGCTGAATAAAACAAGTCTAGTCTTGGTTACCCATGATATGCTAAAATCTTTTCGAAGTGACTATAAAAATAAAATTGAAAAAAGCAAAAAACAAGCGAACAGTAAGCATATTAACATATCAAAAAATAAGAATAAAGCAGTATGGGATGTTATTAAAAACAACAACCCCATTATTGACAAGTCAGTGACTGAAAAGTTAAATGCTAACGATTTTAACATCTCCTTTTCACATATTGCTGATAATATAATGCAGAATATTCCGAATTCAGTTTCCAACCCACTTGGCTACCTAGACTCCCTAAATATAAATAGCTCGGGTCCAACATTTCACTTTAATGAAATTACTTTTAATAATCTGAGGGATATAATATCTAACCTTAATAATAGTCCTAGCAAGGACTGCTTTGGTTTAAATATTAGGATACTTAAGACTATAAAAAATATTATAATATACCCGCTAACTAAAATTATTAACAACTGTATAAAATTAGCAGTTTTTCCCGAATGTTTGAAATTGGCTCGTGTGGTGCCAGTTTTTAAGAAGGGAGCCTGCGATGATGTTGCTAACTACAGGCCAATTTCAATTGTGCCACTATTTAGTAAGATCTTTGAGAGTGCTTTAAAAAATCAGATGTGTGACTATCTTGAAGACCAGTGTTTGTTCGATCCATGTCAGTTTGGTTTTCGTTGCAACATGTCAACTACAGCTGCCATAAGCCATCTAACTTCGTACATTCAAGAGTGTTTTGAGGGAAGAATGTATGTCCGGGTCTCCTTCTTTGATTTAACAAAAGCTTTTGACTGCGTGTCCCATGATCTGTTGATTCAAAAGCTTTATAAATATAACTTTAACGATTGCACAGTCAATCTTATTAAATCTTACTTATCAAATTGTCTCCAATATGTAACATTTGATGGTGAGACATCAATCCCGAGACTGATTTACTGTGGCAAATTTGTTTTTTTTTTTTAAACCGGGTTTTCTAACTTATTATTTAGCAGTAGCATTTGAGAATACATTTCTACTATTCCCCAAAACACAAAAAATTAATGGATTAAAATACATACAGTTATTTCCACAACACCCCAATTTACCTCTGAGCGATTTGAGCTTCTCTTGGCTTCATTATTGTTGTTCTCTCAGAAACTTCTGACAGATTCTCCATAAATAGGCTGACATCAGAAATAGGTTCCTCTAGTTTAATGGTATTAATTATGTCAGGTTTATCATAGTACTCCAACTGATTATCCATCTTATTTGTATGTGAGAGTGAGGAAGGCATATATGATTCTTCAATACTGATCTGTTGGTGATAAGAATAAAGAATATCTGGTATTTACACAATAATGTAAAGTACATTTGCTGTTATAGGCACCTAATAAGATTGTTTCTCCGCATTTTATTTTAAAACCTACTATCAGTGTTATTTGTTATTATCATTACATTTCAAAAGCAAAAATAGTTTTAAAACATTTTTAAAAGTATTTGTTAAGTAAGTGGAGTAAAATCAATTTCCAAATATTGACTCTTTTACTGATATTTAAGTAACAGATATAAATATTGTATTAAATGATTAGCTGCAACTTGGTTAAGCAAAAAACTTTTCATATTGTAGAAATGGGCCTTACCTCTTCTTCCTGCTCAATCCCCTGTCTTCCCAGTGTCTTATATTTTTGACATCCGGTGCTAGAACATGGAATATCTCTGTTATAACCCATATTTTGACTAGGAATATAATCTGGATTACAAGGATCATCGACAGGTGCACCTAAAAGGGCGTTTTTATCTGGTAAGTACAGATATTTTAAGTGCATTAGATCTTTACAGGATTACATTGATTTGCAGTCTGATTTGGATGCATTTAGTGTATGGTGTACCACTAACAGATTGTACCTTAACATTGGAAAGTGCAAGACAGTGTGGTTCTGTAGAAAGAAGACTTTAATTGAGTACGATTAACGGTGTCTCTGTGAAATTGGCCGATTCTATATCTGATGATAGTGTAATATTGGATAGTCAGTTAACTTTTAAAGATCATATACATAATATCACTAATAAGGGAATGAAATTCGTGGGGTTTGTTACACAAAATCTATCTGACTTTAACAATATTATTTGTCTTAAAAATGTTTATTGCAGTGTTGTGCATTCTATATTGGTATATGCCTCACCAATATGGTTACCTTTCTACAATGTACACAAATTGGAGCTAGAAAGGGTGCAGAAGCGCTGTTTTAGATTCGTAGCTTATAAATTAGGTGTTCCTAAAGAAAATATCAACTACCCTCATTTACTACTCCAATTAAATTTGAAGCCTCTTGAACATCGCAGGGAATACATTGACTTACTTTATCTATTTAAAATCGTTAATAGTATAATAAATTCTCCAGAACTACTAACGCATATTGGTTTTAATGTGCCTCAGAGAAGCAGTCGATGGGTTGAAGTGCTCTCTGTGGATGTTCATAGAACCAACTACTCCATCTATGCACCACTAAATAGAATGTGCATTTTAGCTAATAAGTTATCCCGTGATCATGTTGATCTGGACATTTTTAACATGTCCTTAAATAGTTCCAAAAATCTTTTAAAGCGATATCTATAGTACAAATTTTTACTTCTCACTGTTCTACGTGTAGTCCTAAATGTGAGCTTACTGTAGTTTAATGGATACTTTGGATTTGTTTGTTTATTGTTTAGTATTTTTTTTTAATCTATTTGGAAGCTTGTTTGTAAGTTGTAAAGTGTTTTAAATGGTTTGACCGTTAATAAAACATTCATTTATTTATTTATATAGTTACAGAATGTTTTTCAACAACATTGAATACAAATCGGGTGAAGACATTTGCAATGTATTTGGTAACTATTTTAGAAATGTGACTTCTGATGACCTAGGATAAAACCGTAATATTGTAGAAAATATTTATGCTGATGTTAGTTTGATAAATAATAAGGAACAGGAAAATATAATTGAAGCAATAAAGATTTTAAAAGAATGGAAAGCGATTGGTTCAGATAGTATTCCACCTTTTATATTTAACTATTTTATTGGCATTTGACGTTATCTTCTTTTGGGTGTTGGCCCTGATGATGTATCTGTATCATTTTTAAAAAATTGCGTCTTTATTGTATCTTATGTAATGTGTAAAAATTGAATGTTTTGTTCCCAAATTGCGATCAAAGAATCCAAAGTTTCCTAATTGGTTTAGTTCTGAGCTTAAAGAATTGATATTTAATAAAAAGATTGCTCATAAACGATTTAAGACTACTAACTCTAAGACTGATTATGTGTTATTCTCAAACTTAAGGTCTCAATGTAAGATCGTATCTAGGTTGAATTATGAAGAATACATTTCTTCCCTGCAAAAGTTATTGGGTGGTGATAAGAAAGAGTTTTGGAAGTATGTAAAAATGAAGAAGGGTGGTTACACTCTTCCAGGTACAATGTCATATAACGATACAACTAGCGACGACCCAAATTCGATAGTGAACTTATTTGCCGATCATTTTTCATCTTCATATATATATGATCACGATCCTGGGGCAGCTTTTAACTTTTATTGTGACTCTAATATAAATTTTTCAACGTGTACATTTTCACCCACTGATGTTTTTAATAAGATAAACACATTAAAGGACAACTTAGGCTCTGGTCCTGATAATATAACAGTGTTCTTTTTAAAACAATGCCAATGTATCTTTTCACTTATTTTGAGTAAATTATATAATTTGTCCCTTCAAAGTGGGATTTTTCCTGATGAGTGGAAGAGGGGTTATGTTTACCCTATATATAAGAATTCAGATAAAGCACATATAGAAAATTGTAGGCCAATTTCTAAATGTTCCATATTTTCAAAAACATTCGATTCTCTTTTAACTGATGAATTAACAACTGTTTTTGGCAATTATATAGTTCCGGAACAACATGGTTTCTGTAAGGGGAAGTCCACAGTTACAAATCTTTTGATTTATGTTGACTTTTTGCTATGTGCTTTGGAGGATCGTTGCCAGGTTGATGCTATATATACTGATTTTTCCAAGGCGTTTGACACAGTGAATCATACTTGTCTTTTAACTAAACTGAAATCTATTGGTATTCAAGATCCGCTCCTTTCGTGGATGCGAAGCTATCTTACGGGTAGAATACAAATTGTACGATATAAGAACTTGTCGCGTGAAATTAGGGTACAATCTGGGGTTCCTCAGGGTGCGCATTTGGCCCCTCTTCTGTTCAACTTGTTTTTGAATGATGTCGTCAAGTCTTTTTCGCATGGAACGGCACTGCTTTTCGCTGATGATTTAAAAATTTTTAAGTGCATTAGATCTTTGCAAGATTGCATTGATTTGCAAACTGATTTGGATGCATTTAGCGTATGGTGTACTACTAATAGATTGTACCTTAACATTGGAAAGTGCAAGACAGTGCGGTTCTGTAGAAAGAAGACTTTAATCGAGTACAATTATAAGATTAACGGTGTGTCTGTGAAATTGACCGATTCTATATCTGATGTTGGTGTAATATTGGATAGTCAGTTAACTTTTAAAGAGCATATAAATAATATCACTAATAAGGGAATGAAATTAGTGGGGTTTGTTACACGAAATTTGTCTGACTTCAATGATATTATTTGTCTTAAAAATGTTTATTGCAGTGTTGTGCGTTCTATATTAGAGTATGTCTCACCAATATGGTCACCTTTCTACAATGTACACAAATTGGAGCTAGAAAGGGTGCAGAAGCGCTTTTTAAGATTTGTAGGGTATAAACTAGGTGTTCCTAAAGAGAATATCAACTACCCTCATTTACTACTCCAATTAAATTTGAAGCCTCTTGAACATCGCAGGGAATACATTGACTTACTTTACCTATTTAAAATCGTTAATAGTATAGAGAAGTAGTCGATGGGTTGAAGTGTTCTCTGTGGATGTTCATAAAACCAACTATTCCACCTATGCACCACTAAATAGAATGTGCACTTTAGCTAATGAATTATCCCGTGATCACGTTGATTTCGATATTTTTAACATGTCCTTAAATAGTTTTAAAAATTTTTTAAAGCGTAATCTATAGTCCAAATTTTTTACTTCTCATTGTTCTTTACGTAGTCTTAAATGCGAGCTTACTGTAGTGTTACCGGATGCTTTGGATTTATTTGTTTATTGTTTACTATTGTTTTTTTTTAACTATTGTAAACTTGGTTGTAGTTGTAAAGTGTTGTAAATTTTTAAATGGTTTGACCGTTAATAAAGCATTTATTTATTTATTTATTTAATTTTTAATCGGTCTCTATCTAGTGGAGTATTTTCCGAGGCTTGGAAGTTGACATTTATACCTCCAATATTTAAAGATAGATCTGATATCAAATTACAGAGCTGTCTCAAAATTTTCATTAATGTCAAAGGTATTTGAGCAAATAGTAAATACAAAATTGGAATCCAGGCTTCGGGGAATTTTGATTGAGAACCAGCATGGCTTTACTAAGGGCAAATCAACAACTACAAATCTGCTGGTGTATGAACAAAATATTGCACAATCCTTGGAATCTAAGAATCAAATTGATGCCATTTATACAGACTTGAGCAAAGCATTTAATAAATAAATAAATAAATAAATGCTTTATTAACGGTCAAACCATTTAAAAATTTACAACACTTTACAACTACAAACAAGTTTCCAAATAGATAAAAAAAAAACAATAGTAAACAATAAACAAATAAATCCAAAGCATCCCGTAAAACTACAGTAAGCTCACATTTAAGACTACATAAAGAACAATGAGAAGTAAAAAATTTGGACTATAGATTACGCTTTAAAAAATTTTTAAAACTATTTAAGGACATGTTAAAAATATCCAAATCAACGTGATCACGGGATAATTCATTAGCTAAAGTGCACATTCTATTTAGTGGTGCATAGGTGGAATAGTTGGTTTTATGAACATCCACAGAGAACACTTCAACCCATCGACTACTTCTCTGAGGCACATTGAAACCAATACGCATTAGTAGTTCTGGAGAATTTATTATACTATTAACGATTTTAAATAGATAAAGTAAGTCAATGTATTCCCTGTGATGTTCAAGAGGCTTCAAATTTAATTGGAGTAGTAAATGAGGGTAGTTGATATTCTCTTTAGGAACACCTAGTTTATACGCTACAAATCTTAAAAAGCGCTTCTGCACCCTTTCTAGCTCCAATTTGTGTACATTGTAGAAAGGTGACCATATTGGTGAGGCATACTCTAATATAGAACGCACAACACTGCAATAAACATTTTTAAGACAAATAATATCATTGAAGTCAGACAAATTTCGTGTAACAAACCCCACTAATTTCATTCCCTTATTAGTGATATTATGTATATGTTCTTTAAAAGTTAACTGACTATCCAATATTACACCAACATCAGATATAGAATCGGTCAATTCCACAGACACACCGTTAATCTTATAATTGTACTCAATTAAAGTCTTTTTTCTACAGAACCGCACTGTCTTGCACTTTCCAATGTTAAGGTACAATCTATTAGTAGTACACCATATGCTAAATGCATCCAAATCAGACTGCAAATCAATGCAATCTTGCAAAGATCTAATGCACTTAAAAAATTTTAAATCATCAGCGAAAAGCAGTGCCGTTCCATGCGAAAAAGACTTGACGACATCATTCAAAAACAAGTTGAACAGAAGAGGGGTCAAATGCGCACCCCGAGGAACCCCAGATTGTACCCTAATTTCACGCGACATGTAGTTCTTATATCGTACAATTTGTATTCTCCCCGTAAGATAGCTTCGCATCCACGAAAGGAGCGGATCTTGAATACCAATAAATTTCAGTTTAGTTAAAAGACAAGTATGATTCACTGTGTCAAACGCCTTGGAAAAATCAGTATATATAGCATCAACCTGGCAACGATCCTCCAAAGCACATAGCAAAAAGTCAACATAAATCAAAAGATTTGTAACTGTGGACTTCCCCTTACAGAAACCATGTTGTTCCGGAACTATATAATTGCCAAAAACAGTTGTTAATTCATCAGTTAAAAGAGAATCGAATATTTTTGAAAGTATGGAACATTTAGAAATTGGCCTATAATTTTCTATATCTGCTCTATTTGAATTCTTATATATAGGGTAAACATAACCCCTCTTCCACTCATCAGGAAAAACCCCACTTTGAAGGGACAAATTATATAATTTACTCAAAATAAGTGAAAAGATACATTGGCATTGTTTTAAAAAGAACACTGTTATATTATCAGGACCAGAGCCTAAGTTGTCCTTTAATGTGTTTATCTTATTAAAAACATCAGTGGGTGAAAATGTACACGTTGAAAAATTTATATTAGAGTCACAATAAAAGTTAAAAGCTGCCCCAGGATCGTGATCATATATATATATATATATATATATATATATATATATATATATATATATATATATATATATATATATATATATGAAGATGAAAAATGATCGGAAATAAGTTCACTATCGAATTTGGGTCGTCGCTAGTTGTATCGTTATATGACATTGTACCTGGAAGAGTGTAACCACCCTTCTTCATTTTTACATACTTCCAAAACTCTTTCTTATCACCACCCAATAACTTTTGCAGGGAAGAAATGTATTCTTCATAATTCAACCTAGATACGATCTTACATTGAGACCTTAAGTTTGAGAATAACACATAATCAGTCTTAGAGTTAGTAGTCTTAAATCGTTTATGAGCAATCTTTTTATTAAATATCAATTCTTTAAGCTCAGAACTAAACCAATTAGGAAACTTTGGATTCTTTGATCGCTTGAAAGTTAATCATGGGGTGTTATTGGATAAGCTTTATGCTATGGGCGTTATTGGTGATCTACTCAAGTGGTTTAGTAGCTATCTAACAAATAGGTCTCAGATCGTAAAAATAAAGGGCTTCCACTCAAAACAAGTTCATGTAAAGTCAGGAGTTCCACAAGGGGCACACTTATCTCCCACACTTTTTAATGTTTTTATTAATGATATCTATAATGTTGTTAATTAAGTACTCTTCTGTACTTCTTTATGCGGATGACTTGAAAATATTCAAGCATATTAAATCAGTCGAGGACTGTAGGAAACTTCAGGAGGACGTGTATTGCTTGGAGGACTGGTGTCATAAAAATGGAATGGAATTCAATACAAAAAAATGTAAAATAATGCAATTTTATAGAAGGAAAAAATATCATTAACTTTCAATACGTTATTAATAATGAAAATTTAGAGAAAGAATTAACTTTTAATTACCATGTTAATTGTATTACCTCCAAAGCTCTGCAAATGTTAGGATTTGTGAAGCGTATTTTAAAGGATTTTAATGATTTAAATTGTTTTAAAGTATTGCATTGTTCTTATATAAGATCTATTTTGGATTATGCCTGTCAGGTTTGGTCACCATTTTATAAGGTTTATATTGAGCAGCTAGAACGAATTCAGAGAAAATTCATAAGATTTGTTGCATTCATACTTAGAATACCTGTTGATGAAATTAATTATGTAGATATCATGAAACTGTTAAATGTGCCTCCCCTCGAACAAAGAAGAGAGTTGTTGGATCTTTGTTTTCTTTTTAAACTCATTAATTTTCAAGTTGATTGCCCCAACCTGCTGGGACTTATCAGTTTTAATGTACCACAAAGAAACTTGCACACCAGTAATACTTTTGGAATTGATTATCATAGAACCAATTATGGATTGTCATTTAGCTTAGTTAGATCATGTAACTTAGCCAATAAAGTTTGTAAAGATATAGACATTTTCAACTTGAGTGTAAATAGTTTTAAACAAAAGGTGCAAAAAAAATTTTTTTATACAGATTTGTTTGTCTAATGTATTTGTCTTTCATTTGTCCTTTTGTATTTTCTTTTAACTTAATTTATATGTTAAATGGCTGGCCCGTCAATAAAATACAGGGTGATTCAAAAATCGATCACGAAACTTAAGGGGGTGATTCTACTTGACAAAATAAGGGTAGAGCTTCATATAATTTTTTTTCAAAATGTCATTCGTTTTCGAGTTACAAGCCGTCCAAGTTCAAGTTTTTATTTTTTGTTTTTTGAATTACTCGCTTACAGGAAAACCGATTTGACTAATATTTGAAAGATAGGCTAAGTCTTCTGCGCTTCATCATTTTAGTAACAATTCACATTGATTGTTTGCCGCTAGAGGGCACTTTACCTACATTGAAAATTGTTTTTTTGTCATAATTTTTTAGTGTTGACAGCTACAGTAGTTTTTGGCATAATTTCTGAAAGACTGATGCCAGGCCTTTAAAAAAGGTGCTCTTTATTTACATCGCTAAACCCAACGGTTTAGACGTAAATCACCCTTAAAAATTAAGTGGTAAATTTACTTTTCTCATTTCATTATCACCAGCTACCAGGTAAATAGCTATCAAAGTATACTAGAGCTGTCAGTTTAACATCAAATAAATTCGCTTTTTAAACTATTTAATTTATAATCTTAAAATAACTAATAATGGCTAATCAGTAAATATTCATATTATGGATTATTGCGATATACATTTAATTGATAAAAATTAATGAAACAGTACTAAACAAACTAAAAAAGATTCTCAAAATGTCCCCCATTTTCTTCAATACATTTCCTAACACTCTTCAAAAAATGTCGCCTAACTCAATGAAAAATTTCTGGTGTTTCTTTAATAATTTGGCACTTTTCGATTATCCTGAAGCGAAGATCTTCGACGTTGATTACTGGAATATCGTACACCAATTGTTTCAAATGACCCCAAAAGAAAAAATCCATAGGATTAAGGTCTGGTGACCTCGCTGCCCATGCCAATGGTCCACTTCGTCCTATCCATCGCTCAGGATACGTTGCATTCAAATACTGTCGGACACGTATACTAAAGTGGGGCGGAGCTCCGTCTTGGAGGATCCACATGTTGGCCCTTACTTCCAATGGCACATCTTCCAGATACAATGGGAGACGATTTTGGATAAAATCTAAGTATACGTCACCAGTTAATGGGCCATCAAAGAAATGAGGACCAATAAGGTAATCTCCTATTATCCCTGCCCACACATTTAGTGAAAATCTACGCTGATGTTTCGTTTCTACCACATTGTTTGGGTTCTCGTAAGCATATGTGTGGATGTTGTGTAGATTTGTTATGCCATCACGAGTGAAACCAGCTTCGTCAGTGAATAATATGACGCCAATTAATCGATTATCATGTTCATACTTAGCTAGGATCTGATTGCACATTTCCAACCGTCTCGGCCGATCATCGTCATAAAGAGCCTGCACCTTTTTTGAATGAAACGGGTAGAGTTGTTCTTCTCTTAGTATCCTCCATGAACTAGCCTGACAGAGCCGCACTTCATTCCCAATTTTTCTAGTACTAATACCTGGATTATCTTCAATAATTTCAAGCACTCTTTCTTCTTGTTGCACGTTTCTAGCAGTTCTAGGTCTTCCCCTATTTCCATTATAACTTTTAAAGGAACCACATTCCGCAAGCCTCCTGTGCACACTGGAAAATGTTTGAGCATGAGGGATATTTCTTTCCAGATAACTCTCCATATAATATCTTCTTGCCAACTCTGCATTACCATTTGCTTTTCCATAACAAAAATGGATATCACAATATTCGATATTTGAATATTGGTGATTAGCCATTATTAGTTATTTGAAGATTATAAATTAAATAGTTTAAAAAGCGAATTTATTTGATGTTAAACTGACAGCTCTAGTATACTTTGATAGCTATTTACCTGGTAGCTGGTGGTAATGAAATGAGAAAAGTAAATTTACCACTTAATTTTTAAGGGTGATTTACGTCTAAACCGTTGGGTTTAGCGATGTAAATAAAGAGCACCTTTTTTAAAGGCCTGGCATCAGTCTTTCAGAAATTATGCCAAAAACTACTGTAGCTGTCAACACTAAAAAATTATGACAAAAAAACAATTTTCAATGTAGGTAAAGTGCCCTCTAGCGGCAAACAATCAATGTGAATTGTTACTAAAATGATGAAGCGCAGAAGACTTAGCCTATCTTTCAAATATTAGTCAAATCGGTTTTCCTGTAAGCGAGTAATTCAAAAAACAAAAAATAAAAACTTGAACTTGCACGGCTTGTAACTCGAAAACAAATGACATTTTGAAAAAAAATTATATGAAGCTCTACCCTTATTTTGTCAAGTAGAATCACCCCCTTAAGTTTCGTGATCGATTTTTGAATCACCCTGTATTTATTTATTTCTTTTTATTTAAAATATGATAACGTAACAATGTTCCATTATCTCAAAATAGGGGATAGGTGTTGAAATTTTTTCAAAAAAACGTTTCCGTAGATTTCACTTAACCAAAATAATTACTATAAATATTAAACTCTAAGACATGTAGCTTCACTGCTTCATTAATAGTTTCTATAAAACGATTTATGTATGAAAGGATGAATATTCATTATTGCAACTCAGCTGTATTTTTAGCGTTATGTTTTAAATAATCATTTAAAATTCAAACATATATTTTTACCTGTTATGAAATGTGCAGAACATACAGCTCCATTTTTTATTTTAGCTTCCGTAAGGTCACTTCTACATAATGCAGCCACCCATTCTGCGTGTCTGTTCATTCGACCTTGATCAACAACACCATCCATGTTTTGAATGGATGGAATACAGAATAACTGAACATCCACATTTTTGTCTGACTGATAATTGCAACCAAGCACCAAGCACGATCTCGGCATGGTAAATAGTCTTAAAAGCCAACAAAAATTATATAAATTACTAAGCAGTGTTTAGTAAGGTTTGTTTGTCATAAACGTTTTTTTATATATACTCTAAAATTTTTATGAGTCATTATTATAACAGTTTTTAGTCATTAAAATACAAACATTTCTTAATTAAACTGTTATAACTATTAAGGGGAAGGGGGCTATTTTTACCATGTATGTGTTAATTTAAAAAAAAAATAAAATGTCAAATTTTTAAATTCCTCTTTTTGACCAATTTCCCTAAAATTATGTAATAGCTTACCTTGGGAATTTCTGCAATGACGCTACCTTTCTTTTACCACTTATTTCTAATTCTCTCTTGGTTTGTAAACTCCGTTCGCAACTATAAATTAATTTTTATAATTTGTTGAACTGAGTAATTTACAGTCAACACAGAAAGAAAACAGAAAACATAACTCAACTTTTCGTTTCTATTAAGAGTACGTTCAGATTAGAATTTAGCTACCAGTGGGTTGAAATGATCCTGTCAGAGTGGGTCCACACGATAAGAAAAATTTGGGCGTAAGCGTAGCGTAATAAGACATATGTCAAATTTCAAGCATTCTGATTTGTTAGATTTAAAAAAGACAAAGACCGAAGATTTCCCTCCTAAATCCGCCTTTTCCAAGATCATTACGCCAAATGATGTTGAACTTTTCAGCGGACTGCTTTAAAAATGGTGGAAACTGTTTATTTTCAATATTTTGTATAGAAACATAACCTATGTTTTTTTTTCAGAAGTTTGTTGTTTTATTTATATTTTTTATTTTGCAAGTTTTGGAATAATGGATATTTATGAACTATGTTAAATTGTTTTAATTTATTAAAAATTCTTGTTACCGAAGATCATTACTGCTTGGTCCTCAAAAAAAAAACAATTCTTGTTAATTTTTTTATTAATTTTATAACAGTTGCAATAATATAGTTGTTCGTTATATAAATTAAAGCTTATGAAATAAATACAATTTCTATTCAACGACAATCTCTGATATCGAGTCGCTAATCCACAGACATGCCCTTAGTTATGGTTACCAGATCAAATAATGAGATTTCCTGACAATATCCCTGACTTTTCAATAAATATCCGGACATTTTATCTGAATGTTGTATGATAAGGCAGTAAAATTTTCAAAATATTTGCAATCGAAGCATCAAATGCAAATATCGAGTGAGTGTTCTAATTAATGGGAGCGTAGTGCACTAAGGAGAGAAATAGGCTGTCTATATTGTTATAAGCTTTGCTTTTCGCTGCCACCAATGTTATAACTTTGCTGGTTCTGCTTTTAGTTTATCACTGGTTTCGATGAATTCAAATAAATCTTCTAATATTATTTTTAATATTTTAATAAAATGTTCACTAAATCATGAGATAACAACAGTTTTTCTTCTTACTTACTAATTTAATGTCACTATTGTAGTTTTTTAATTTTAGTTCTTCTCGTCTCTATGTTCATGTTCTAGTTATATTCTATTTTTGTGTCTAAATTATTATTTTACAGTCCTAGGCGTACTAACAAATATAACTTATAACTATTTTTTTACATGATTACTGAAATGAAAAAGTGTGTATTTATGGGACGATGACACTATGAACAAAGCTAATGGTCTCTGTAAAAAGTAAAGTTTTAGAGTTTCAGAGATTAAGGCATGCTTTTGTTTGAGCCTATTAGAATATAAATTTACTTAAGATATAACTTCTTCTTAAGAGAGTATTAAATATTAGACTATAATT
The DNA here is from genome assembly GCA_034092305.1 of Diaprepes abbreviatus. Classification (NCBI taxonomy): domain Eukaryota; kingdom Metazoa; phylum Arthropoda; class Insecta; order Coleoptera; family Curculionidae; genus Diaprepes; species Diaprepes abbreviatus. The sequence goes on from JASJET010000040.1 coordinate 1,397,612, forward strand.
ATCTATTAATAACAGGAAAATATTTATATTTTTAAAAAACCAGCATCATTTTCTCACATTTCTTGAATTCAATTATTAGTATGTCCAAGCATTTCTCCAATGTTTTCCTCAAATACAGACCAGACCCAGTAGCGACGACTTTCCTGTTTTTTTTAATAAAGAATATATCAATATTCTCCTTACATTTGGAAACTTTTTTTTCTAGATTATAATACTGCCGCACTTAATGTTTTATTTTGCTTCATTTTAATTTTTAGATAAAATATAAACAAAAATTCTGATAAAAGTTAGGTTAAGACAAAAAACCATACCCCTACGACGGCGTAACGAAAAGTACCGTGTGGACGAGACATTTTTAACACATAAGCGCGTAATACGCCTACGCCCAAATTTTTCTTATCGTGTGGACTCGCTCTTAAAATGTGTCACCCACGAACTATGACTATATTCTTTTGAGTAATTATCAATTGATCAAAGTGAACAAAGTGAAACTGATAACTTCATGTTCTTTTGAATATGCATTTACTTGTCATTGGCCTGAAGTGATCATGATTACTTCAAGTGATAGAAGTGAAAGTGATAATGAGTCAAAAGAATAGCCCTTATGTCAAGTTCGTGGACGTATCCTATTTTTCATGTTTCCACCGAATTCCACCGTTTTAGGTGTTTATTTGAACTCGCCCTTAGGTCGGAACCTTTTGTAACGGCGTAATTGCAACCGAGTCCAGTACAATTTTTAAAATAAATAAAATTGAAGATGTAAGAAATTTAGCAAAATAAAATAGTTGTGATCTCATACCGTTTTACAGAAATATATACATGGCTCTATCACCAGATATTTTAAAGAATCTTGTGTGTTCACAATGCCAATTATACCTTTCGGTACTTCCCGTAAAAGTCTACCCAAGCAGAGAGATCAAGTGCGCTAGATGCCATAAGGAAAATGATGGTGGGACCTTCTCAGGATTGTATAATGAAATAACTAAGCACGTTAGATTTCCTTGTAAGTACCACTACGAAGGCTGTAAAGAGTTACTTTTACCCTCCAAAACAGTAAGACACGAGAGAAACTGTTCACACTCCATTGATGCTATATCGTGTGCATGTTCTAATGACCTTCCCGAATTTTCTTCTTTACTTTTGTTTTTGAATCATGTTAAAGATCATCATAGAGAAAAATTTTTGGAAGACCTGGAGTTTTACATAAATTTAGATGAATACAAAGGACAAACTGACATGTTCGATTATGTATTTTGTGAGACTAATCGTGTAATTTTTATAAATTTTGAATACAGTGATGAAACTAAACAAGTTGCTTTATCTATAAAACATCTTCAGGCAAACCAAGCTGAAACTATCAAATACAGGGTGGTTCTATGTTCTTTGGATAAAACAATAAAGATAAACACATCTTCTTATGATATGCATTCTTTTCGTGACATGGTATATATTCCAATTCAGCCTTACAAGTTTGTGAAAAATGTTATAACTTGTAGAATAATATTGGAACAAAATCCCAAGCTCATTTTCACAGAGAACTATTTTACTCAAGGAAATACTAGGAATAGAAAAATTTCTATTAAACATACCTTTAATCAACTAGACCATCTTCAATTTGATCAAAAAATGTATTCACCTAAATATTACTTTTATGGCATTCCATGGACAATATGCATTAAGAAAATTTTATACCAGAAAGTATACATGGGGATATTTCTGGAAACTGACAACAATTTACCGAATAATATAATTGTTTGGGCGGAAATGCTACTGATATCAGCTGAAAAAAGAAAAAATAAAAGTGTTGTAATGGATCCCTTTAATTTTAATGTGTCTAAAAGTTGGGGCTCCAGTAAATTTATTGACTGGACTGATCTTTACAAGTCTTCTAATGGTTTCGTCTACAATAATTCTTTAACTGTAGTTGTAAAAGTCGAGAGACTAAATAAATAATGTGTTCTGTTTTGTCCTGTTTCTAAGAAAATTAAAGTTGATAAATAACTTTTTTAGATAATGTAAAGAGAGAAAATAATACTTTCAGTTACTTTTTTTATACTCAACAAGAGTTTTTAGTTATCTGTTTTTATGTTCAGTAATTTTTTTTTTAGTTATGTTCAATAAAAGTCTTTAGTTACATTTTTGATGCTCTTTTTTTTTGTGTACCTATTAGTAATTTCCTCTCACCTAGGGATTTCAACTTACCTCTTTTGTTAGAGCTACTGTCTGCCACAGTACCAAATTACCAATTACATAAAATTTTGCTTTTGTTTGCTTTAAATCGTTTGTAAGTTTTGTTTTATTTATCTGTTATCAATATTATTTTTAGGCTATTCTTAATCAGATTCTTTTTCTGTTACAATGTGACTACTAGTTATCCCAATGTATATACTTGGTCTAGCCAGAATAAGCCTATGGGAAATGAATCCTATACTTTCATTCACCCTATTTTGTTATTAATATCAGCATTGACAGCAGATTCCAATATTCAATTGTACCTTTCACCTTGGCCATTGGATCGGGGAGATTTATTTATTTATTAGCGACACCTTACAAACACAACAGTAATTACGTGTAAGGGAAAAACCAACAAAAAATTTTATTTTAAAAGTAAGGAATACTAAACTACATAGCAAATAAACTCTCACACACATATACCGGGTGAGTCAACGATTGGATGAAGTAAGTTTGTGCCTTTTCGGTGAAATTTACAAAGAAACTATATTTATTGTTTGATACAGTTTATTTTTACGCAGATTTTAAAAATATTTAGGACTCTACAGGGTGAGCCAAAAAACTAGGACAGCATAAAGTTGTATTTTTTTAAATAGAACACCCTATATACGAATTGTATTTTCGATTTAGCTTATAATTTTAAATCTTTTTTATTAAGGGTTTACTATAACAAAACTTTATAGTTTCTGAGATAATTAAGTTTAAAGAAAAAAAGTCACATTTTCAAGCATCAATTCAATCCTAAATAACGTTTTCAATTTTGTGACAAATATATTCAAATTTGGAATTTAGCAAGGCCAAGGACAAGTTAACATAATTTTTACCTAATATTTGCAATAGAAGCTACAGGGTGTTGAACACATCGGCTCAAATTTGAACAAGTTTAAATGAATAAATATCTTTTTTTTTTAAATGGTACACCCTGTATATTTTCATGTTATTTAATAGAGTAATAAAAACCCTAAAAGTTTTGTTTAATATATCCTATACCTATTTATAATAGTTTTTGAGATATTTCAGTTTTTCTTATTTTCCATACTTTTTTACAGAAATAGTCTTCATTATCATAGTAGCCATGTAAAATAATAAAAAGAAACTACAGAAACAAACAGAATGTGGTTAAATATGATGAAATACATTATTCGTTATATTACAACGGCAATAGTTTAATTAAACATAATGTGAAAAAATTAACACAACAATAACGACAAGGCAAATACATATTTACTTTTATACTAAATTGAAACAAAAAAATTACCTATTAAATACTGAGATTAATTATTTCTTTTTAATAAGTGTTCGAATAAACGACCCTCTTGTGCAATGCACAAATTTAGTCTTTTTTGCAGATTTTCTCGGACCCTGGACAAAATTAGTGGCGTTATTGTTCTACAGGTATCCCTAATCCTGTTTCGCATATCTTCCACTGTTATTGGTGGATTAACATACACCTTATTTTTAATATAACCCCATAGGAAGAAATCTAATGGGGTGATGTCGCAAGACCTTGGTGGCCACTCAATGAAACCCCCACGTCCAATCCATTTTTGCGGATATCGTTGGTCCAAAAACGCACGAACTTCACGATGGTAATGCGGAGGCGCACCATCGTGCTGGAACCACATACTGTCGAGCTCATCCCTATCGAGACCTTGAAGCAGTTGGGGTAGTTCTTCTTGTAGAAAGTTCAGGTAACTATGGCCATTTAGTGGTTCATTAAAAAAGTGGGGTCCAATAATTCGATTATGATGAATACCACACCAAACATTTAATGACCAGTGGTTTTAATGTTGCACCTCTCTAATCCAAAATGGGTTTTCTGTGGCATAATAATGCATGTTGCGTCTATTTACGGCACCGTTACGTCTAAAAGTAGCTTCATCACTAAACATTACCTTGCAAAATAAATTTGGATTTAATTGAATCTCCGCATTTATTGTACGACAAAAGTTTACACGACTTTCAAAATCCTGTCCATGCAATTCTTGGTGTAATTCCATGTGATATGGATGATACCTATATTTCTTGGTAGTACGATTAGCGGTGGATTGTGATGTTTCACATAATGCTGCTAACTGACGGCTACCAATATAAGGATTTTCCTGAACATTTAACAATACTTGTAGTTCTTTTTTTTCATTAGTTACTGGTTTGTTGACCACTTTACGTTTTGGATAATCAACAGTACCAGAAGAATCAAATCTTTGCATTACGTTTTGAAAAGTATGGGTATTAGGCTGGCGTCGATCAGGATACTTCATTTTGTAAATTCTTTGAGCAAGAAGGCAATTTTTTTGAGCCTCTCCTATTGTATAAATCATATCTATTAACTCATTCTTTGGAAAATTCATTTTACAATATAAGATGAATGCAAAAAAAAACAAACTACACTACATATAAACCAAAAGAAGCGATTGCGGTTATAAATTTGACACACAGAAAAATGTTCTTTTACATTGTTTTTGCCATGGCTACTATGATAATGAAGACTATTTCTGTAAAAAAGTATGGAAAATAAGAAAAACTGAAATATCTCAAAAACTATTATAAATAAGTATAGGATATATCGAACAAAACTTTTAGGGTTTTTATTATTCTATTAAATAACATGAAAATATACAGGGTGTACCATTTAAAAAAAAAGATATTTATTCATTTAAACTTGTTCAAATTTGAGCCGATGTGTTCCTGTAGCTTTTATTGCAAAAATTAGGTAAAAATTATGTTAACTTGTCCTTGGCCTTGCTAAATTCCAAATTTGAATATATTTGTCACAAAATTGAAAACGTTATTTAGGATTGAATTGATGCTTGAAAATGTGACTTTTTTTCTTTAAACTTAATTATCTCAGAAACTATAAAGTTTTGTTATAGTAAACCCTTAATAAAAAAGATTTAAAATTATAAGTTAAATCGAAAATACGATTCGTATATAGGGTGATCTATTTAAAAAATACAACTTTATGCTGTCCTAGTTTTTTGGCTCACCCTGTAGAGTCCTAAATATTTTTAAAATCTGCATAAAAATAAACTGTATCAAACAATAAATATAGTTTCTTTGTTAATTTCACCGAAAAGGCACAAACCTACTTCATCCAATCGTTGACTCACCCTGTATATGTGTGTGAAAGTTAATTTTAGGTACATTAAATTTAATAAGGTTAATTAAAAAGAAATCTTTGTATTTTATGCTGTTCAAAATAAAATATATAAATAATGCAGACTGTATTGATCTCCGTGTTTGCAAATATTACATATTGAAAGTCTCTAATAGGCTTTTATATGATATTAACAAAGGAAAGTTTGGAAAAACATTGAATTTTTTGAAATAGAGTTATCTCAAGAATCGTTTTTGAACTTTCTCTATGGAATCGGTGCTGCTTTCCGATGTTGATGACCAAATTACTGAAGCATACCCTAGATGCGGTCTTACTAGAGCATTATATAGTGTTTTTAATGTAGTGATATTCTTAAATACCTTGTATGCTTTCTTTACAATATAATCATAGTGCAGATTAAAGCTAATATTAGACTAGCATAACTTCGAGATCCTTGCAGTGGTCTCTGCTGTCCAATTTTTTACTGTTAATATTATATTTAAAATCAATTACATTTTGGAAAAGTTATGGTAAAACACTTGTCAATATTTAAAAACATTCTATTCCTCGAAAACTATGAGATTACGCTGTTAAGATCCTTCTGTAGTTTTACACAGTCTAAGACAGAAGAAACCACTCTAAAGATCTTAAAGTCATCCGCAAACAATAGACATTCGGAGCCTTCACTTAAACAACTAGGCAGATCATTTATAAACATTGGGAAAAGTAATGGTGAATTATTACTTCCTTGCGGAACTGCAGAAGTTGCCAAATGTCTCGCTGAAAGTTCCTCTCCTACACGAACAGCACATGGCCTTGAAGAAAGGTAAGCTTTCATTAATTTGTAAGAGCGTTGGGAAAAACCAAAGTTGACAAATTTCTGTAATAAAAGATTATGATCGACTTTATCGAAAGCTCTCTCTGCTTCTGTGAAAATAACATCTATTTGCTCTCCACTGCCAATATGAGACACTATCTAGGATGTGGCAAATGATATTTTAATTCTTTGCCTCGAACTAAAATGATATTTTTTGGTACTGCAAACATACTACAAAGATCTTGTAAAATATGAACAATGTCTTTTGAATTAGTTGTATTGGTAGGTTGTGCAATTAAAAATTTAGAATCATTGGAACATTAGTATTTATGAAAATCTACGCAAACTTTTTAAATATGAACTGAAGACTCTATAAAGTCTGATAGTAGATTTTTCTGGAGGTATGTTAATGCCAAGACTACGAAATTTTCTCTTCACATAATAATGTTAGAGCGGAAGACTCATCCGCTATAGCAGAGCTCTTTAGAGCTTTTTTCTCCACAGTCTACACGCATGAGCATTGTGAGATCCGTACTTTTAATTACATGAAAACTGTAAACCTTAGTTTCCTTCAAGTTGAGCCGGTGGACGTGTTTAATGCAATAGATCACTTGAACAGTAAATTGGGTATCGGACCCGACGGGATACCAGTCATATTTATTAATAATTGTCACGGTGTTTTGTCTGCAGTGTTGGCTCAGATTTTTAATAGATCTTTATTAACGGGTGTTTTCCTAAAAGTATGGAAAACTACTTACATTACGCTAATCCATAAGAATGGAGACAGAGCTAACGTCGAAAATTATCGTGGAATTTCGAAATTTTCACTATTTAGTAAGATTTTTGAGGGTATTGTTTACCAAAAGATGTGTCCTCTTTTTAGGCATGTGTTAGTAACTTCACAGCATGGCTTTATAGCAGGTCGATCGACTACTACTAATCTGCTTGTTTATGAGCAGTACTTTGTGGAGGCTTTGGAGGGAAGGTGTCAAGTGGATGCTATTTACACTGACTTCTCCAAGGCTTTCGACAAGGTTAACCATCAACTCCTTATTTACAAGCTGGAAGGCTTGGGCATCTATGGATCATTTCTACAGTGGATAAATAGTTACCTGTCTGGTAGAGTACAGCGAGTAAAAATTAATAACTGTGAATCATCCGATATATGTGTTACCTCTGGTGTTCCTCAGAGTGCTCACCTCGCTCCGCTCCTTTTTAACTGCTTTATTAACGATATTGAGGACATTATAACTTTCAGTAGATGTCTTCTTTATGCAGATGATTTAAAGATAAGTCGGGAGTCGCAACGACTGCGAAGGCATTTAGCAGGATCTAGCTCGATTCTCTGAATGGTGTAAGTTAAATTTTATGCACCTCAGTATTAATAAATGCTTCATTATAAGTTTTTATCGTAAAAGGGATTGGATAACTTTTGATTGCTTTCTTGATAATGACATGATTAATCGCGTTGAATGTGTGAAGGATCTGGGTGTTACATTTGATCTGGCCCTTTGCTTCGACACACATATTGATAATATTGTAAACAGGGGTTTGAAGTTGCTCGGGTTTGTGAAGAAAATACTTACAGATTTTAATAGTATAGACTGTTTTAAAGTTATATACTGCTCTATAATTCGATCAATCTTAGAATATGCGTCCCAAGTTTGGTCACCTCATTATTTTACATACAAAGAAAAAGTGGAAAGAGTACAAAAAAAGTTTTTAAGTTTCATTGCCTTTAAACAGGGAATGCAGCAGGAGCGGTATGTATATAATGATATTGCCGATGCTTTGAGGTTGCTACCATTGTGTGTGAGACGCATATATCTTGACCTCGTTCTACTTTACAATATTGTTAACTCTTGTATTGATTCTCCTGAACTACTCAATAATATTGAATTATCGGTTCCTCAAAGAGCTTTTAGAGCGCACAATTTGTTTGATGTGATATATCACCGAACGAATTATGGCATTAACAGTCCTATTTCTGGAATGTGTAGGGAAATGAATTCAGTTCCTACAGAGATTGATATTTTTCATTTGCCAGTTAATGTCTTTAAATTAAAAAATTTACAATTTTTGAAAAACTAGATAATATTGTCAATTGTCAATACTTGTCTTTTGAAGCACTTTACTGCATGTTTAGATTTGTAAGTTTTTTAATTCTGACTGTTTTAAATAGTGTTTGTATTTTTTATTTTTGAAATGGATTGTATTTATTTGATCCGTTAATATACTATTATTTATTAGTCATACGACTATTAGGCCGGCGGAGTAGGCCTCATATAAGGTGATTTTGAAATTTATTGTTAGTAGATTTCTGATTACGTAGAAACTTTCAGAATGATAATAGTAATTATGTAGTATCTTATGTCTCATTTGCTTTTTTTTGGGGAAAATTTTATGTTTAACAATTAAGATGTCAAAAAATAGTTTTTTCGAGTTCTTGGAAAATCTATTATTTTTCAGTAAAAAAGTTTCAAACAAAAGTTGTGCGCATTGAAAATACCTACAAAATGAGCTAAAGCTCATCCAAATCGGATAATGTGTTATTTAGTTATTGCAAAAAAAAACTGCTTAAATGGCTGTTTTTTCAATTGTTTATAAACAATAGAAAAATATGAAAATCATGGTTCTTGGGTCTAGACCGTGTCAAATTGGAACTGTTATCCGACGTTTCGCCTACGATTGTACGAGACATCTTCAGGGACCTTTACTCCACGAGATTAGAACACTGAATGAATCCTTTTTGGCATGGTCCGGACATTTTCAGTTTATTACACGATCAGTACAGTTATTTTACACATGCGTGCTTTCATGTAGGAAATCATGGTTCTTGGGTTTAGACTGTGACACTAAATTCGGTGTTCTAATCTCGTGGAGTAAAGAGATCAGGGCCCCTATCCTCGAAAGTATGATGTGAAAGGTGATGTGAATGGCGATGGGAATGGCGATGTGAACTTTTTAACAGTAAAAGCCGTATTCTTGAAAAGCCAATGTTGCCATATATGAACGTGCTAAAACCCCAGAACTTCAAAAAATAAAATGAATGACAGATTGAATTGAGCTGTCAGACCGAAAATGTCCGTAGTATGTTTGGTTGCCATTTTAGGCAAAAAGTAGTTTTGGTACTTTAAATTAATCGTCAAAAGTAAAAAAAAAAATAGTGGTGTTGTTATTTTTGTGAAGTTATTGATTGCCATTACAATATTTGTACTTTCCTGGATTAAATTTATCTTAAATTAACCCTCTAGAACTGTTAAACAAAAATGCATACAAAGAGCCAAGTACTTTAAGATCTTCGAACATACCCCTATAGAAGTAGCATAACGTCAGAACTAGGGCCCGGTTGTTTGAACGCTGAATAACGTAATAATATTTTTATTTATATTTGAAAAAGTGTTGATAAACAGTAGATATTTAATTTCTTGGTACAGACATACCGATTTTATGCTATCCTTTTCTAATTGCATTATTTAATCGAGTATCATAGGTACGTCCTTCGAACATACCCCTGGGTACGTCAATTCTGAAAATAAAATATGAATATAGGGTTGTCTAAATTTTTATTATTGTTATTTTCAATATGTAAACAATATCTAACAATATTTACCGATAAAAATGATTTTAAATCCTCTTTTTGTTAATATTAATTGTAAACTTCGCATTTATAGTAATTTCTAACACTTATAAACACCGAAAAAAGTCACGACAAGCAATTAAACTGAAAGACAAGATAAGTAAATATGTTTATGTCTGTCAAACATCAAAAAAGCGTCTCTCCCACCGACCATAAACAGCCTTCAAACAAATCTATTGTTGTTTAAATCTAGAGTATGATCGAAGTTTAAGATTCTAATATATAAAGAAAAAGGGATATCAAGAAAAACAGCAATCATATATACAAAGTAATATACTGACAGTAATTGCAGGAAGCCAGCACTGATAAACCTTGAAACGGTGGAAATTACAACTCTACGTAGTATGACTAAAAGCCGTCATCCTAATCCAGTACGGAAACTATCCAATCAGTTATTTATTGTATGAATTCACAAAATGTCCAGCCTCTTACTGCAAGATGTTCTGTCCTGACAACTAAATTTGAAAGAAAACCTGAAACTTGAACAATGATAGAGAAACTGTTTATGACCAGGGACCGAAACCAAAGGCCAGACAGAAGATGTTCATTAAAGATACTGGCGGATTTCACATTCAACTTTTAATATATATTTTTTATTTTATAAAGATTTGTAGACACTTGAAGATCAAATGTACCATAAATAAGGTTTTTATGCTGAAGGACCTCATTCGTTGGTCTGTAGTGTTCATATTTATATGTCCCGATAAATTATAATCATATTTATTTAATTATAGTGTCGTATAGTGTTTAACACAGTGTGCTGTAGTTAACATAATTTAAATATAAAATTTGTTACTTATTTAAATAAAAGTTTCAGATAGCTTACAAATTGTGATTTCTCAAATTTATTATAAGTTGCATCGTGAAAAGAATTATGTTAGATTTAACTGTTTAAAACTAATATACTCGGCTGTTATGGACACCAGTATTTATGTTAAATCCATAAGTAGAACTGGCCCTAGAAAAACATTTTTAAATAGCACGCTCATACAACTGAGTTATGAACAGAATCTCCTGTAATAATTTTATATGACTGTAATCTCAAATTTGTTTAATATTTGCGAGACATATTCAACTTTCTAAGGATATTTTATTAAAAAATTTGAAAATATTAAAAATATCGGGGTACCACCTAATTAACGTTTCAACTGTTTATTCAAAAAATAAAACGTCTTAAAGAAACGGTTCGTCAACATATTATTTTTTTAATGACGAGTTATTTTGATAAACCAAAAATAAAAATTTTTAATACTATTTTATTTTTTGAAATCCGTGCGTTAAATATGTCATTTAGCGCCTGACATTTCATTTGCGCATGTTTCACCGTTCGCTTGCCTTCCACCGGGCGAACGAGAATATAAATGAACATTTCAAGAATACGCGTTCGCCACCTTTTCACCGTTCACTTCACGTTCCTCAGTTCGAGGATAGGGCCCCTGAAGATGTATTCTGCAATCGTAGGCGAAACATCGGATAATAATTTCAATTTGACACGGTCTAAACCCAAGAACCATGATTTTCAATTTGACCAAAGTTGTGAAAGCTTTCGTTATTTATTTACTTTCATGTTCGATGTGCGCACGTGTAATTTGTAAGGCTTGGGTATTTGTAATTTATTTACACAAGAAGAAATCACTAAACTGGTCTGCACTACTAATATTTATGTATACACTATGCATTAACTTCTAACTCATTTATTTTTTGAAATCACTCGAGAGTCATCATACCATTCAGTTTGACCCTACTCTTCCTCATATGTGACTGCGGCGGTTTTTATATTGGCACACATTATTTTTGTTCTTTCGTGCGCATTCCTGAAAAGTCTTGGTTCGCCGAAGTAGAAGTTGCCGGCTCGTTCTAGAATGAACTCGCATCGCCGGTCGCGTAGTGATTCGTCGAGTTACAAATTATTGCCTGCTGCGATGTTTAATTTAAAATTTTACCATTACAATATTTTTTTGCGAACCCCTGGGAGTTCGCGAACCACCAATTGCGAAACACTGCTATAGAACAAAGTTGACTCACGCTTAGAAATAAGCAGAGCGTTTTCGATGAGTAGTATATCTCTTTCTAATGACTGACTAAAATTAAAAAGCTCTATCTCTTTTTAAGCCTGAGCCAACTTTCTTCTATAGGATCCGCAGTCTATATTAGGTACTACGATTAATTACGGCCTTTTTCACTTATATCTATGGTTATCACAAAAAAAAAACAGAAAACTACCTTATTTTTTGTTGCCTGTTAAGGGTACATTCAGATTAAAATATAATTGCTTTGTTGGATTGAGTGAAAAAACTGAAAGTGATAATGACAAAAGAATATGACTATTATTATTAGAATAAGCCTATTTTTTATTCTAGGATAATTATTTTAAAAAAAAACCTCTTTAAATACCTACATATATTTTTTCTGTAGTCTTCTAGATTTACTTCTAGAAATACTTTTTACTTTTGATTTAATTTTTTCCATTAAATCGTTAAAATTCTATTAAATCCACAAATTTTACCTTTATTGAAGTTTCATATATAAAATGTCATAAATTTGCACTTTTATAATCGCAAAAATCACAAAAAGACGCGCGTGTAAAATAAATGTACTGATTGTGTGATAAACCGAAAATGTCCGGACCTTGCTTTTCGCCATATTGGGAAAAGTTCACTTATAACAACAGTGAATACGCTGTCGGCGTAGAAAAATTATACGGGCTTAAGGCGGCATTTTTCAAGGTCATTTGCGTCAAAATAACCTATTATTTTGGCCCAAAAATCGTCATTTTTAATACGTTGAAATTCAACGAGGAAAAACGATTCTTACTTAAAACTTTCAAAAAACGCTTAGGAAAGGCATAATGAAGGGGAGAGTTACATAATATGCAAAGAAAAAAACTTAAAAATAGCATTTTTTATTATTTGAGTACACACAAGTTTCTAGCCGTCAGAAAAGACATGTTTTTTTAATATCATTTAAAATCTAGCCAACGTTTCACAAATTTTATTGAAGTCTCCCCTTGTATTTTTACAAACACTATTCTGTCTAAAAAATCACAACCAATGGATATTTATTTTAAAAAAGTCAACGTATATAAAAAAAAAACTAGTAAAAAGTAACAAATCATAATTCCCGGGTCGGCCCTAGGTCTATTCAAAAACTGTAATTGATGTGACCTGAACAGTCTGACATTGGTGTTCTTTTTTTATTTGCACTCAACAGAAGAAGACATTCGACTTCCAACTAATAATCGGCGTAGAACGTTACTGTTAGGATACCGGAAGTTGATTTAGTTCGGCCTTGTTGGCGCAGCAGTCACTGCCGAATTATGAATGGAAATATTTCAAATGGGAATGATTTCTATAGATTAGGATTCTACAAAAATAAATTATAACAAAATGTCATAAAAACAGATCTTGCATCTTCGTTACCTTTGTGGTAATGCATAAGTATGTCACTGTCTTTAACAGATACGGAAAGGAAGTCAAAAAATATGCTAGGAACTTTCTGAACCTTATCATAAGAGGTTTTTAATTTCTTATTTATTGTTAATTTTGTTACAAATAAAACTTTATTTGAAGTTTAAAAAACTTGTAAAATTCTTCCATTTCAGGAGATTTTTTCATAACATACTGTCAAAAGGTAAGAATTTTACTTGTTATAAAGTTGACCACATTGAGGATATTTTTTTAACATTGTGTATTTGATATTATTTTTATATTATTTGTGTGTTAAAACTTTCTAGCATCAACGAGTTATTTGGAAGCGATGATAAAGTCATTTAAAAAGCCAAAATGCATTTGAGTCCAATCACATAAGAAAATTCAGTTTAATGTTTATTGAAAAAAAATCCCTTGCTAGTATGAAGAAAAAATCAGACAGCGTTGAGGTAAATTATAAACCTTTGTTCAGCGTTATTAATTATGAATTATAATTTTTTTATTACAGATTTCATTAAACAGATCTGGAGATGTTGAAATTACAACTTATGCTTGTCCAAGGGAGATAAAATGTCACCATATTGGTACTTTGGACGGGAAACATGCCAGTAAAAAAGTATCGAGATGAAAATGAGCCAGGAAGAACTAAATAAAATAAAAATGAAATTAAGCATAATACTGTAGGATTTATTAAGTTGTGGCAAACAGATACTACAGCAGGGGTAAGATGTAAATTTACCCATTATTGAAGACAATCTTTCTCTGATGGTTTTGCCAACTCGTCTGACAAAATTAAATATTTGTCATTAATTATATCATTAAGAAAATTGCAAAAGTTGCCACTAGACAAATTTGTAATGAAAATTGGTACCTAAGAACAAAGTTCACTTAACTGCGAGCAATTTGGTGACCATTTTATCAGCTTGTCTAGGGAATCGATATCCTGATGATCTGTTTAAAAATCTTTATGGTATATAAGTATTTAGTTAGAAATTATGAAAATAAAACCGTTTTGTTGTTTTCTATACTACTAACATTTAACACTTCCTTTAATAGTCCAATAATATTTTAGGTTTCTACAATCTTTGTGGTATCAAATCCATTCAGTGGAGAAGAACCTATAATAAAAATGCCATAGATTTTCTTAAAAAAGAATTAAATTTAGATGTCGGTATGAACAAATACGTGAAAATCTTAATTTTTTGAAATAATTGAAATGTCACCTCTGTCTCTGAACATTAAGAGAAGTAACAGTACAGATAGAATATGATACTTCATGGAAAGAAAGTTTAGTAATATTAGGGAATTTTTATAATCATCAGTATTTACCAAAACTTTTAGGAAATTAAGTAATTTATCAAAAAATTTGCTAGGTTTAAGTAATAAATACATATTGTTTTAAAAGATGTTAATATTTTAGTTTTATATAAATGCCATTAACACGTTTTTATTTTGGATGTATCCAGATTTCATGTTTTTTTTTAATTGTAAAAAATAAATTAGTTTTTACCTGGAAAAATTAAACAAAAATGTCCTAATCTTAAGAAATAAAACAACACCTACGAAAATATTTTCTTTTTATTAATACTTAAATAAAATTATATGATTTACTAAATATAAAAAACAGAAAAAAAAATATTTATAATTTGGAAACATTTATTTATTCAATAATATTACCCATCTTCTTTTATTAGAGGATACTGGAAATTAAAACACAAATGATATTCAAAAATTCTACGAATAGCTCTTTCAACATGTATTTTTACCCTTGCTATAGTTTGTGTTTCATACACTTTAAATTCTGTGGAAAATAAAAATAGTGGGATATTTAAGGAAGCCTGCAGGAAGTAATTCCTTGATCAGGAATCATTTATCAGCTAGTATAAGATCACTAAAAAATTATTTGTTTCAAAATGTTCTATAACTTTTTTGTCCGACATAGATTCTGGATATGCCTTGCTCACAAAAATAATCATTTGAAATCTTTCTGTGTTTATGGACTCTGTAAGTCTTCCTTGGACTTTCTAGGTTTGTTGGAAGCGATGAGTAAATTTCTGTGCAGTGTAATATTCTACAATTTCTAATTGTATACAATGCTGTTGGAAACAAGCTTTCGTCTTCATTAATTAGTCGAAAAGAACTTAACGTGGTGCTATATTTGTTACTGTAGTACTTTACAACTAAAGCAGATATCCCAAATCAAAATTTGATTAATATTTGATAGTAGTTTAATTTGCTATGCTTCGTAATACCTAATATTAATTATTTACTAATAATTAAGTGTTTATAGTTTTAAACAGTGTACATCTGAATTTCTGCTTACACTTTTGTATGTTGATGGCATATCTTCTCCAATGGAATTTGCCCTTTTACATCTTGAAGGGCCTAAAGATTCAAAAACAATTGCTATATCAGGCCCAGCTATTATTATTGTTTTCCACTGTGGAAAGAATGACTTTGTCATCTGTTTCTTTCAAAGCTATTTTCCTGAAAAAAAGAAAGTTTATATAAATATGCAGTTCTCTTAAAAAAAGTAATACTATTTCTTAAAATTTCATTTCTAAATATTTTCTGTTATATTTGTAGATTTCAGCCAAAAAAATATGATGAATAGGCCTCAAAAAAAAGTTTATATTTTGATATAGATACATACCGTTTCTCTGGAGAAGGAAATTTAAGTTTCCTTTGAATGTTAAATTTAAATATGTTGATCCATTTCTTTAATCCATATTTAAGTTTTCTTTGAATGTTAAATTTAAATATGTTGATCCACTTCTTTGATCCATATTTACAAAATGACAGTTGCATAGTAATTAATATTTTGAGGGTTCTCTGTCTTCTGTCCTACAAATTTGAATTTATATATAAAATTGTAATAAAATGTATTACCAGGTTTGTTCTTCAACATATTTCCTGACATAAATGCTATTATAAGTGGATACCTTATTAAAGAAATCCATTTTTTTTTGTTTCTCTTGAATCTGCAGCAAATGCAAAAAGTTTCATATCTTATGGTCACTGTAATGCTTCCAGCCAGGTACAAAACCATTTTGGTGAATTTATAAAGCTAGAAACATAATAATTATTAAGGATTATCATAGAAACAAACACTGATTTTTGCATGCTATTTTTTGTAATGTAAAATGTACCATATTGTGCCTACCTATTATTTTTGAAAAAACAGGAGTCCCCACCTGCGATGAAATGCTTACGTTGTTTTATTTAAAGCCTTTTTTACAATTTTAAAAATATTTATGTTTTTCTGGCTTTGTGTTCCGATCTTGAACACATCACGCAAAATTTATTCTTTATTCCTATTAACAATGTTTTTGTTTGTATATAAATGTTTAATCTAACTTTTAGGTTATACGAGTCAAAATTTACAACAGCTTAGGTTGAAATTAAATAAGCTGTCAAGGTCAAGTGGTTAGTCGGGGCCAGACACGAACTTGAGATATAAAACGCCAGAACATAATTTTATTCCCGTTTTTGCTAAATAAAATGCAGGATGCCATATGTTTCAAAAAAAATGAGACTCATGGATTGCTGATAATAATATCTGTCGAATTCGAAATCCAATAATAACTCTTAAAATTCTAAATATTATTCACTAAATATTTCCTTATTTTTTATTCTGCAACATTTTAGATTTAGTGCTAGAAAGTGACCAAAAAGTCATTAAATTTAGGTATTGTAATGTAAGATGTAATCTTTGAGATAACACCGCCTTCATCAATGGAGATTTCTTAAATTGAGGATTTACTATTTTTTACGCTAAGAAATTTATTTCTTCTTTTCTGCATAGGGGTGACATCTAGTATAAAACATCGGAATTAGTTCTGAATGACAGATAACTGGGCAAAAATGGCGGACCTAATGCCCCCTTATATAATCCGTTATCTCTAACTGGCAAGGGTAGAAGCAATTCGCATAGCTTTCTGAATTTGTATCGACATAAGTAGTTGAACGAAACGGATAGTACAAAGAGCTAAAATGATAGTATTGTGTTTTAAACTCACCTGACTGATCCAATTCGTGTCAATTGATTATAATCTCTGAATGTCTGCGATACTATTGGTCGGTCATTAAAAAAAAGCAATATGTTGACGAACCGTTTCTTCAAAACGTTTTATTTTTTGTTGACAGTTGAAGTGTTAATTAGGTGGTATCCTGTTATTTTCAGTATTTTCTAATTTTTAATTAAAATATCCTTAGAAAGTTGAATGTCTAGCAAATTTCAAGTAAATTTGAGATTATAGACATACAAAATTATTACACTAGATTCTGTTCATATCTCATTAGTATGAGAATACTGATTAAAAATGTTTTCCTGTGGCTAGTTCTGATTGTGGATTTAACATAAACCCTTGTGTCCATATGTCCATAATAGCCGAGTATCTTACTTTTAAACAGTTAAGTCTAACAATTATTTTCATCAACACAACTTATAAAAAATTTGAGAAATAATAATTTGTAAGATATTTGACACTTTTATTTAAATAAGTAACATTAAATTTTATATTCAAATAATGTTAAATGCAATATTTTACTTCCTTACGCTGTGTTAAACACTATACTACACTACAATTAAATAAATTAGGATTTACAAGCCAAACGGCTTCGCATTCTCTCCAGGGATTATTCACTCATACAAGGCCTACAAAGACACCAAAAGTATAAAGCTCTGTGGGAACCCTTTCCATGTTATCGGGTCCTAGGTGACGTTGTCTGCTGTATTTCCCACGAACTTTCGGAGGGTTCTCACGGTTGTAAGGAGAACTGCTTTCTGCATAGGTTTATACAGATGCTCACTAAGGCCCAGTCCCTCGATGTTCTGCAGGAGGTTCTTTGGTATCACTCCAGTTGTTGACAGTATTATGAGAATCGTTTGGACGCTGTTCATTGCCCATTGTCTTCGGATTTGGACCTCTAGATCTCAGTATTTGGCGATCTTCTCGTTGTATTTTGGCCTTAGGTTGTTGTTGTTAGGTACGGCGATGTCGATTAGTGTAGTTTGCCTAGAAATTTTATCTATTAGTATAATATCTGGTTTATTATGTGCTACTGTCTGATCCGTCAGAACCGTTCGGTCCCAATATAACTTGAACTGGTTGTTCTCAAGAATAGGCTCCGGATTGTACCTGTAATAAGGCACTTTCCCTACCTGTAATAGGTTTAACTTTTCTTATAACTCTTGGTGGAGTATCTTAGCGGCTGAGTCATGTCTTTCCTTATACTCGGTTGCGGCAAACGCTTGGCATCCTCCAGTTATGTGCTGAATTGTCTCCGATGTCCGACAGCCATATCTGCATGGGTCATTTTCTTTTGAGGGATCTCTAATGATGAACTTCCGATAGTTCTTCGTCGGAATAACCTGGTCTTGGATCGCTAACAAGAAGCCCTCCGTTTCCGGAAACATCTGTCCTGAAATCAACCAGTAGTTCGACGCTGAATTGTCAACATTGTCCTGACTAATCTCATTTAAATACCGTCCATGAAGTGGCTTCTGTAGCCAGGTCTGTAACTTCTGTTGGTCTGTTTGGTGATGAGAAGCAATATCTTGTTCCCTCAATTGTAGCGGCGTTGAATCGTCTGCCTCGCATATTGCTCGATGTAGTGTGGAAGAGTCCGCTAACCTGTGGAAATATTAACGTAAGTTTATTATTTGTTGGTCGAGCTGCTTACCAATATCCACCAATCCTGTTCCTCCTTGGTGTCTTGGAAGCATTGTACGTTCAATAGCAATCCGAGGGTGATGCTTTCGTGCTTTTGTTAGGAGTGTCCTTATTTTTCTTTGCAGGTTTTGTTTGTAAATATTATTATGATTATAATTTATTATGACATATAAGTTTGAACCGCACAGGCCAAGGAACGAGGTCCTTCAGAATAAAAACCTTATTTACAGTACATTTGATTTTCTTGCCCCTACAACACTTTACAAAATAATAAAGAAAAGTATATTAAAGGTTGAATGTGATATCTGCCAGTATCATTAATGAAGGTCTTCTGACTGGCCTATGATTTCGGTCCCTGGTCGTACACAGCTCCTCTATCACTGCGCAAATTTCAAGTTTTATTTCAAATTTAGTTATCAGGACAGGAAGTTTTGCAGTAAGAGACTGGATGTTTAGTGAATTCATACAATAATTGATTGGATGGTTTATGTAGTGGATTGCTAGGATAATAGATTTTAGTCATACTACATAGAGCTGCAGTTTCCACCGTTTCAATGTTTATCAGTGCTGGTTTCCTGCAATTACTGTATGTAGGAGGCATGTATTCCAATTAAAGTCAGTATATTGCTTTGTATAAATGAGTTGATGTTTTTCTTGATATGCCTTTTTCTTTGTATATTAAACTCCTAAGATATTTGACTCTTTGTATACATTTTTGTTTAACAGTTCTAGAGTGTCAATTTAAGATAATTTTGTGGTCTATATTTACACCTAAATATTTGATTGATGGCTTGGTGCATATTACTTGGTTGTTAAGTAATATAAAATAAATTTAATTCAGAGAAAAAAAAACAAAGATTTTAATGACAATCAATAACTTCACAACAATGACACTATTTTTTTGACTCTTGACCGTTAATTTGACGTGTCAAAACGTCACTTTTCCCAATATGGCGCCGAGCATACTCCGGACATTTTTCGTTTGACAGCTTCATTACAATCTGGCATCCATTTTATTTTAGAAAATCCGTGTGAAAACAAAATCGCGAGATACATCTGCCAAAAATGCCACTTGTCTCAAATTGCGCTGTTGCCATAACATAAATATGATTTCTGTGAAATACACATATATTTTTTCTTTCAATTCAAACTTAACAGAAAAATACCCAAAACCCATATTATGTTCTTCATTAAATTTTATATTACCCACAATATTTGCTATGGTGTTTTCCCCTTCTTTAATTTTATCTTAGCCGTATTTTTCCCTTCTAACATTAAAGGCTGTAAGGAGATCTATTGCACTTGTTAAAAGGAAGTGTTGAAATAGATTAGTGTCAATTGGGCAAAAGAAAGTACAATAGGGATAGAATAATTAACAGTCAGTGGATTTTTGGAAGGATAGAGAGGTGATCTCTTCCCAACAATAACATTTTTATTAATAAATCTATGTTAGTCCAGGTTAGTTTTAGTTTGTCAAACTAAGTAAAACTAAGCTAAACCTGAACTAACCAAAACTGACCAAAAATTTTGGGTGGTTAAGATTAATTTTACCCTCTTTTATACATTACAAAAATTAAACTATATTGTTAACTATAATGGATACATTTTATAATTTATATTACGGAAAGTATAAGGCTAGGTCAATTTAGGTTAGTTCAGAATAGTTTCAGTTTTACAAATTAATCAAAATCAAGCTAAACTTGAACGAACTAAGAATTTTGAATGGTTAAAATTAATTTTTCCCTGAGACTGTATAAAATATTACATTATGTTGTTGACTGAGTCGGGCAAATTTTATAGTTTATACCACGAAAGTATTTTACATTTGACAACGTGTTAAACGAATATTAGTCGTTTTCGCGAGTCTGATGATCGATGGGCTTTCCGTAACGTATTTTTAGTTTTTCGTTGAAAATACAAGTTTTTCTAAATTTATTCACTAAAATTTATGCAAAAATAGTTGTAAGATATTACATTCATGATATTTTAATTAGTACCAGTGAAAATAAATATGTAAGTTCTTCAGAATTAAAAGTGCTTGACAAAGTGACGCTGGCGTTTTTTGAGTTTTTCGGAAAACTGAAGAAAAATAGTAAAAAATCAAAGCCAAAATCATGTTCTATGACTTTGAAATAGGGGGTAAGTATTGAATTTTTTTTGAAAAAACGTCGATTTCCTAGGTTTACCATAATATAAATAATTACCGAAATATAAAAAATGTATTTACCGAAAATAATGAATTAACGGGATTTACTACACAATACCATACATTGATGCATCGTTATAAATCAAAAGTCTGCACAAATGTCTTGATAACATACACAAATATAAATTCCGAAATTTAACTAATGTCATTGCAGACTACAACAAAAAAATCAAGAGAATTTTAAGCGTCGTGGATAATGACAAACTACCACATTAAACACAAAAAATATACCGGGACGCCAATCGCCACTTTCGCAAGCCCTTCTCTGGATTTCTGATTTTCATATTGCCAACCTTATACAACAAATTTACTATGAAATTTCTTTCTGCGCTTAGGGTGAGTCCACACAATAAGAAAAATTTGAGCGTAGGCATATACGCGGTTTTGTGTTAAAAATGTCTCGTCCATACGGGATTTTTGTTATGCGGTTATAAGGGGTATGGTTTTTTGTCTTAACTTAACTTTTATCAGGATTTTTGTTTATATTTTATCCAAAAAGTAAAATGAAGCAAAATAAAACATTAATTGATGCAGTATTTTAATCTAGAAAAAAAGTTACAAGATGTAAGGAGAATACTGATATATTCTTTATTTAAAAAAAAAACAGGAAAGTCGTCGCTACTGGATCCGGTCTGTATTTGAGGAAAACATTGGAGAAAGGCTTTGACATACTAATAATTTAATTCAAGAAATGTGTGAAAATGATCCTAATTTTTTAAAAATATTTTCCGGTTACTATTGGTGAATTTGAAGAGCTCTTCGCTGTTGTTGGGCCAATAATTAGGAAACATGATATGAAAATGTGTACTGTTACACCCTTATTACTAGATTGAAAATAGCATTGTGATATTTAGCTGATGAAATCAGCATGTGAAAGCAACAGTGCCAATTCCGAGTCGGTAAACAGTGTTTCTGAAATTATTCAGGTTACTTGTGCGGTAATATAGGACTCTTTAAAATTAGTTTTATTTCCAAAGTTTACCACTTCTACCTGGTAAAGAATTGTCAACGAGTTCAAAGACGAGAATTTCAATATAACAGTGTAATTTTAACAATCGTTTTAATAATTGCAATTGTTTGTAGTTTTTAGAAGAACACATTACATATGATTCTAACTGGATTTCTGTTATTAAATTTCCAGCAATATTAACTTTTAATTTTTAATTGTTTATAATAGGTTTATATAAAGTTTGCTGAGGGTGGGGTTACGAGAAGACAGGAATTTTATTGACATGTCTGAAATTTTAGCCCCCTGTGAGAGAAACAGGAAAAAACTGCAAATGTCAGTATTTTTTTGAAATTAAAAGAGGAAAATATAAGTAATAAAAAATATTTATTAATCATTCTAGTAAGAAAAAATATATCAATTAAACGTTAACAAAATGAGTGAATTGTTAACTTAGTATATTAATAAATTTAGTTTCATACTTTTTATTGTTTGATGTTTCTTTTGGCAGTTGCTGGTCTTTTATAACCATTTCATGACATTCTTCATGATATGTTCTTTAAGTTAAACTGTGTCTAGAGTAGAACCTTAACAGTTGTAAACCAACTATTACTACAAATTATTAATTATTAAATTACTATATATAAATATTTTTAAGTTACTCTTATGAATGAATAGATAATTAGAGTCTAATATTTAAAACTTTCTTAAGAAGAAGTTATATTTTAAGTAAATTTATATTCTAATAGGCTCTTACAAAAGCATACCTTAATCTTCGAAACTCTAAAACTTTACTTTTTACAAAAACCATTAGCTTTGTTCATATTGTCATCGTCCCATAAATACACACTTTTTCGTTTCAGTAATCATGTAAATAAATAGTTATAAGTTTTATTTGTTGGTACGCCTATGACCGTAAAATAATAATTTAGATGCAGAAATAGAATATAACTAGGACATGAACATAGAAACGAGGGGAAATAAAATTTAAAAAACTACAATAGTGACATTAAATTAGTAAGAAAGAAGCAAAACTGTTGTTACCTCATGATTTAGTAAACATTTTAATAAAATATTAAAAGTGATATTAGAAGATTTATTTGAATTCATCAAAACCTGTGATAAATCAAAACCAGCAAAGTTATAACATTGGTGACAGTGAAACGCAAAGCTTATAACAATATAGACAGCCTATTTCTCTCCTTAGTCCACTACGCTTCAATTAATGAGAACACTCGCTCGATATTCGCATTTGGTGCTTCGATTGCAAATATTTTGAAAATCTCACTGCCTTAACATACCACATACAACATTCAGATAAAATGTCCGGATATTTACTGAAAAGTCAGGGATATTGTCAGGAAATTTCATTATTTGATCTGGTAACCATAGCTAAGGCCATGTTTGTGGATTAGCGTCTCGATATCAGATATTGTCATTGAATAGAAATTGTATTATATAACGGCCTTTATTTCATAAGCTTTAATTTAGATAACGCACAACTGTATTATTGTAATTGTTATAAAATTAGTAAAAAAATGAACAAGAATGGTTTCTTTTTGAGGACCAAGAAGTAATAATCTTCGGCAACAAGCATTTTTAATAAATTTAAACAATTTAACATATTTCATAAAAATCCATTATCTCAAAACTCAAAAAATAAAAAAAATATAAATAAAACAACAAACTTCTGAAAAAAAACATAGGTTATGTTCAAACATTGGTTCATCTTTGGAATATTAAGTCAGGTTTCGTACCTATAGACTTGTATGCTTGTTGGTTATGGACTTAGAACGGTATGAGATTGAGAATTAAATTTGGCTTTTAAGCTAGTTAAATTTGGAAAAAGTGACCCGGTTTAATGGTCAAGAAGCCAATCTCTGACGTAGGGGTACCGTTGGCGTGGTGTTTTGGTGAGTGTGTGTGAGTCTGAGATAAGTGGGTTGGTCGAGTGTTCAGCTCGATCCAAGTATTTAGCGATATTTTCATGTATAAAAGTGCTGAAACTAACACAATTTAATTCTCTGTGAATTACCGTGTTCCTGACATAGTATGGGGCTCCCCAGATCATGCGTAAAACCTTGTTTTGGAAGCTCTCTATTCGCCTAAATCGAGACCTGCCAGTGGTGATCCAAGTTGGAGCACCAAATGACAGGATCGAACGTATGAATAACTTGTAGATGGTAAGTTTGTTCTTCAAATTTAACTTGCTATTTCAATGTAAGAGCGAATAGAGAGCCAACCATGACGTTTTGGCCTTGGATAAAATATAATTTATATTTAGTAGCCAATTCAGTCTTTTATCAAAAACTATCCCCAAATACTTGGCGCTATCCCGCCAGGGAATGCGCACGTTCGAGGATTGTTAAAGCGTTTTCTTGAAAAAATGACTGTTTGAGTCTTATTTGGATTAATTTTGATTTTCCAATCAGTCATCCATCTCTCAAGTTTATTGATATGCCGCTGCAATCTCAACACAACATAACATAATGACCCGGAAGAGGTCGCAAACGCAGTATCGTCAGCGAACAGAAACAGCTTACTAAAATTGTCTGTCGGAATATCTGCCATATATAAGTTGAATAGAGTCGGTGACAGAGGTGAACCCTGTAGCACGCCCGCTCTAACATGCTTTGTTTCTGACATTGCGTCATCTGACGATACTACGAAAGTTCTCCCTTCTAGAAAACTTGAGACTAGTTTGACCAGGTAACTTGGAAATCCTAACCTTATCATTTTGACAATCAGTCCGTTGTGCCACACCTTATCAAAGGTCTTGCTTACATCAGAATTACATGCTCTATTATTTTCCCCAGATTGGAAAGTAGGCTAATAGGCCTGTAGCTGTTAATGTTTGTGGCCCTTTCGCCTTTCTTTTTAATAAGGATTACCTTAACCACCTTCCAATCTGTGGGAAAATGACTTAACTGTACAACGGCATTAGCTATATTAGTAATCGCCGAGAGGGTTCTGTCCGGAATGCCCTTCAAGGCTGCGTTCGGCAGACCATCCAAACCCGGCGCTTTTCTGACCAATAGGCCCGCGACAATCCCTTTGACTTCATCAAGGCCGATAACAGGTATGCCCAAGTCAATAAACTGGACTGATTTAAATAGGCGAACTGTTCTGTCAATTCTCTGCTCTTTTGCACGATCGATGCTTGGATTGGGACTAAACTGCTCATAGAGCTTGTTTGCAAATAGGTTATGTTCATACGAAATATTAAAAATAAACAGTTTCTGCCATATTTAAAGCAGTTCGCTGAAAAGTTAAACATTATTTTGAATAACGACCTTGGAAAAGGCTGATTTAGGCTTGAAGTCTTTGGTCTTTGTCTTTCTTTAAATTGAACGAATCACAGTACTTGAAATTTGACATATGTCTTATTACGCTATGCTTACGCCCAGATTTTTCTTATCGTGTGGACCCACTATTACTTTATCATCATAGGGCTATTCTTTTGAGTCATTATTACTTTCAGTTGTATCACTTGAAGTAATCATGATCACTTCGACCTAATGACAAGTAAATGCATATTCAAAAGAACATAAAGTTATCAGTTTCACTTCTTTCACTTTGATTAATTAATAATTACTCAAAAGAATATAGAACATGTGGCCATTTGAGTCCTGATTCTGTAAGCATATTTTTTGACATTCCCTTTCCTTATCTCTTTTAGGACAGTGACATACTTACGTGTTACTACAGACTAAACAAAAATGGAAGATCCTTATTATGATATTCTCTTTCCCTTTACTTTTATAGAATCGCAGCCTTGATGTCAATTTACGACATTTATTTTCTGCAAGGATATTTTTTTTACGTTTAGCCTATTTTTATAAGGTATATTCTTTTGAGTAATTATCACTTTCAGTTCTGTCACTTGAAGTAATCATGGGCTGTATTCTTTTGAGTAAATTATCACTGATCAAAGTGAACAAAGTGAAACTGATAACTTCATGTTCTTTTGAATATGCATTTACTTGTCATTGGGTCGAAGTGATCATGATTACTTGAAGTGATAGAAGTGAAACTGATAATGACTCAAAAGAATAGCCTTATGATCACTTCGACCCAATGACAAGTAAATGCATATTGAAAAAAACATGAAGTTATCAGTTTCACGTTGTTCACTTTGATCAGTGATAATTTACTCAAAAGAATACAGCCATAGCTTTCCATATCTGCTCTAACTTCCATGATTTCACGTGCCAAAACTACTTTTTGCCCAAAATGGCGGCAAGCCATTTGTGCAGGACATTTTTGGTCTGACAGCTCAATTTAATCTGTCATCCATTTTACTTTTTGAAATCCGTGAGGTACTAAAGTGTCAACAAAGTTTGGAAAATTTATTTTTGCTTTTTCATAGAAAATAGAAGTTTTTCTTCGTTTGATTTGGTAAAATGTATGCAAAAATAGTGAAAATATTTATATTACGTACATTCAATGTATTTCAACAGTGTGAAAGTTCGGTATTTTCTTAAGAAATAAAAATATCCTTGGAATGATGAATGTCTTTTTGATTGAAATTTGAAAAATTAAAAATTATGGAAAACCATGACCAAAATCATCTACGGCTTTGGCCGATAGGGGATAAGTAAAGGAATTTTCAAAAGAAAAAACCTATTTGTCCTAGATTTCCTTAACCTAAACAATTACTTAAACTGTTAAAATATAATAGTTTGTTTAGATACAAGACCTCAGTAGGGTGTGACGTACACTATTTTTGCATATTCTCGCTGAATTCCACCGTTTTAATTGATTGTTTGAACTTAGCCTTAGGTTGCATTTTTAAAATAAACAAAATTAGAGATAAACAATTTAGTAAAATGAAATAGGTGTGAACTCATTTTTTAACGTTTTGCCAAGATCGGAAAAAGCTAATTTTACGTAGGTTATTAAAATACAGAAACATACACATGGCTCTATCACTAGATATTTTAAAGAAACTTGTCTGTTCACAGTGCCAATTATACCTTTCCGTACTTCCAGTGAAAGTCTACCCAAACAGAGAAGTTAAGTGTGCTAGATGCCATGAGGAAAATGATGGAGGAACTATTTCAGAATTGTATGATGAAGTAACTAAGTACGTTAGATTTCCTTGTAGGAACCATTACGAAGGCTGTAAACAGTTACTTTCATCCTCCGAAACACTAAAACACGAGAGGAGCTGTTCAGACACCATTGATGCTATATCGTGTGCGTGTTCTAGTGATATTCCAGAATTTGCTTCTTTAATTTTGTTTTTAAATCATGTTAAAAATCATCATAGCCAAAAATTTTTGGAATATCTGGAGTTTTACATAAATTTAGATGAAAGCAAAGTGCCAAACGATATGTTTGATTATATATTTTGTGAGAATAATTGTGTCATTTTAATAAATTTTGAATACAGCCATAAAACTAAAAAAGTTGCTTTATCTACAAGACATCTTCAGGCAAACCAAGTTGCAACTATCAAATACAGGGTGATTTTATGTTCTTTGGATAAAAAAATACAGATGAAAACATGTACTTATGATATGTATTCTTTTTATAACACAGAATGTATTCCGATTCAACCTCAAAAGTTTATGAAAAATGTTGTAATTTGTAGAATTATTCTGGAACAAAATCCCAAGCTCATTTTAACTGAAAACTATGCTACTCCAGAAACTGGAACACTAAGGAGTATTCATATTGAACATACCTTTAATAAACTAGATTGTCTTAATATTGATCAAAAAATTTATTCACCTAAACGTTCTTTTTATGGCATTCCATGGAAAATTTACATTAAGAAAATTTTACATGAGAGAGCATATATGGGGATATTCCTAGAAACTGACGTTAATTTACAAAATAAATTAATTTTTATGGTGGAAATACTACTGATATCCTGTAACAAAAGTAAAAATAAGAGTGTTGTGCTGCAACAGTGTGATTTTAATGTGTCTAAGAATTGGGGCTGCAGTAAATTTATTGACTGGACTGATCTTTACAACTCTAATTTTATCCACAAGAATTCTGTAACTGTAGTTGTAAAAATCGAATTATTAGATAAATAATATCTCCAATCTTATTCTGTAAATAATTGTAAGAAAATTGAATTTAATAAATATTTTTTTTGGATAATTTGATTAAAAATTACTTTACATACCCCCTATTTCAATTTAAATCACGATTCTGGCCTTGAATTTCCACAATATTTACTTATTTTTCTCCAGGAAACTCAAAAAACACTGTCCAATTCAAGGTCATTTTTATTTCTTTAAAAAATACAAAATTTGTTATTATTCGGATTAAAGTAAATCTAGGAAAAAGACTTTTGTTTAAAAAAATTTCAATGCTTCATCCTATTTCGAGATCGTAGAACACGATTCTGACCTCGGTTTTCCATAATTTTTCTTCAGTTTTGCGGAAAACAGGCAAAAATTCCTTTTTACTTTAGGTTCAATTTTTTTCACTCAATCGTTAAAATTTTGTTTCAACCACAAATTTCACACCGATAGAAGTTTCTATATTATATAGAAACAAATAAAATATATTTGCACTTTTTTTATCGGAAAAATCAAGAAAATTATCAAAAAAACAAATAAAAACGTCCTTAGGTTCAGTGTTTTCTTCAGAAATAAAACTACTGTATGAAGTGACGCTTGGAGTTTTTTGAGTTTTCTGGGAAAATGAAGAAAAACAGTGAAAAATCAAGGCCGAAGGCGTGTTTTACGATCTCGAAATAGGGGGTAATCAGTGAAATTTAAAAAAAAGTTTTCCTAGATTTACTTTAATCCGAATAATTACCCAGAATTTTTATGATTATTATTATTATACATGATTTACAAGCCAGACGGCTTCGCACTCCCTCCAGGGAATATTCACTCATACCAGGTACACAAAGATACCAGAAGTATGAAGCTCTGTGGGAACTCTTTCCATGTTATCGGGTCCTAGGTGACGTGGTCTACTGTATTTCCCATGAACTTTCGGACGGTTCGCGCGGTTGCTAGAAGAGTTGCTTTCTGCATCGGTTTATACAGATGCTCACTAAGACCCAGTCCATTGATGTTCTGCAGGAGGTTCTTTGGTATCACTCCAGTTGTTGAGAGTATTATGGGAATCGTTTGGACGCTGTTCATTGCCCATTGTCTTCGGATTTGCACCTCCAGAGCTCTGTATTTGGCGATCTTCTCGTTGTATTTTGGTCTTAGGTTGTTGTTGTTAGGTACAGCGATGTTGATTAGTGTAGTTCGCCTAGAAATTTTATCTATTAGTATAATATCTGGTCTATTATGAGCAACTGTTTGATCCGTCAGAACCATTCGATCCCAATATAACTTGAACTGGTTGTTTTCAAGAATAGGCTCTGGATTGTATTTGTAATAAGGCACTTTTCCTACCTGTAATAGGTTCAACTTTTCTGCTAACTCTTGGTGGAGTATCTTAGCGGCTGAGTCGTGTCTTTCCTTATACTCGGTTGCGGCAAACGCTTGGCATCCTCCAGTTATGTGCTGGACTGTCTCCGATGTTCGACAGCCATATCTGCACTGGTCATTCTCTATTGAGGGATCTCTAATGATGAACTTCCGATAGTTCTTCGTCGGAATAACCTGGTCTTGGATAGCCAACAAGAAGCCCTCCGTTTCCGGAAACATCTGTCCTGAAATCAACCAGTAGTTCGACGCTGAGTTGTCGACATTTTCCTGATTGACCTCATTTGGATGCCGTCCATGAAGTGGCTTCCGCAGCCAGGTTTGTAACTTCTCTTGGTCTGTTTGGTGGTGAGAAGTAATATCTTGTTCCCTCAACTGTAGCGGCGTTGAGTCGTCTGCCTCGCATATTGCTCGATGTAGTGTGGAAGAGTCCGCTAACCTGTGGAAATATGAACGTAAGTTTATTTTTTGTTGATCGAGCTGTTTACCAATATCCACCAATCCTCTTCCTCCTTGGTGTCTTGGAAGCATTGTACGTTCAATGGCACTCCTAGGGTGATGTTTTTGTGCTTTTGTTAGGAGTGTCCTTATTTTTCTTTGCAGGTTTTGGATGTCCGTCCTGCTCCATTTTACAATTCCAAAGGAGTAGCTCAGCGCTGAGCAAGCATACGTGTTGAGCGCCTTAAACAAATTTCTACTATTAAAATTAGTTCTTAATACCCGCCTTACCCTCCTGACAAATTCGGTTGTCAATTCAGCTTTCATAGTGCCATGGTCAATTCTTTTAGCCTGTTTCATACCTAGATATTTGTATGTTTGGTCTGCCTCCATTGCAGCTATAGTTTCACCGTTCTGCATTTCAAAAGCCCCTGGTTGTATCTTCCCTTTAACGATGTTTAAAATACGGCACTTGTCAAGTCCAAATTGCATTCCGATATCCCCGGAGAACTCCTCTACAATTTTAAGCATTTGTTCCAGCTGGTTTCTGGTAGCAGCCATCAGTTTAAGATCATCCATGTATAGCAGATGATTCACTCTGACTACCTCTTCGTTGTTATTTCTAACACTAAAGCCGTATCTGGTGGAGTTCAAACGGCGTGATAGTGGGTTCATTGCAAGGCAGAACCACAATGGGCTAAGTGAATCGCCTTGAAATATTCCTCTTCGTATCGGAATGGTGTTAGTTTCGATGGTGTCGCTGGATGGCACTTGCAATTGGATCCTAGTTCTCCAGGTTGACATGATGCGTTCTAAAAAGGAAACAAAATTATTATCGACCCTGTACATTCTCAATATAGTTTTGAGCCACTCATGTGGCACCGAGTCGAAGGCCTTCTTATAATCCACGTAGGCAGCAAAGAGGTTTCTTCGGTTGGTACAGGTTTGGTTACATATGACAGAGTCAATAATCAATTGTTCCTTGCATCCCATTGCTCCCCTCGTGCATCCTTTCTGTTGAGTTGCAATGATGTTATTTTGCTCACAATGAGCATAGATGCGTTGGGTCAAGCAGGAGGTAATCACCTTATATAGTGTGGGTAGGCAGGTGATCGGCCTATACTTAGCTGGGTCATGTGTGTTATGTTGGTCCTTTGGTAGGAGGTACGTAATACCTTCGGTCAAGAACAATGGCATTTTTGCTGGGTTAAGAAAAACATCATTAATAAGATTAGCCAGCTGATGGTGCATACACCATAACTTTTTAAGCCAGTAGTTCTGGATCCCATCGAGACCTGGAGCTTTCCAGTTATGGGATTCTTTGATTATTCTTGAAATTTTTTCGGTGGTAAATGGCTCAAACTGCATCTGGCTGTAATCTTGGCAGATTTGGTGTTCTTCATTGATCCAGCCAGCTGCGATGTTAAAATCGGCTGGTGTGGAAAGTTGGTTTCCCCAAAACTCTTCTACCTGCTCTCTATTGGGATATCTATTATCTGCTATATTAGGTGGAGAGTTTAGCTTACGGTAGAAAGTCTTTTCTGATCGTTGGAAAAGCGCATTGTCTCGTTTTCGGTTATTGCTGGTCTTGTACCTCCTTAGCCGTCCTGCAATAACAGAGAGCTTCTGTTTCAGCGAATCAAGGCATTGCTGAGCAGTAATATTCGCTGGATCTTGTTGCGAATGATATCGGACACGATTCATGATTTCTTCAACTCGCATTTGCAGTCGAAAAGTCCTTGTGCCCCTGATGTACTCCGTCAGCTGTCCTATATCTATTCGAAGATTTTCAATTTTCTTATTTAGACGTCTTTCCCATGGTGGTGTGTTGGGTTCTCTTCTTGCTGGTCGGCGCTCTGTTGTAACTTTAATTTCTAGAGCTCTAGCTATAGCAATCGCGGCACAGTAGATGGTCATATGTAAGGACTCCAGAGTGTAGGCATCCGAAACATAAGCTGGTAAAATCCGATTGTTCATGATGTCCAACATGGCACCCAGTTTTTTGGATGAATTAATTTTTGGCAGTGCCGGTCTTCTCAACGGATTGCTTCCATCATACTCCAACACCGCAGCACTCATTTCCGTTTACAGTTTTTGATAAAAGAGTTCAGTGTTGTCCTGTTGAGTTTCGTCATTCAGCTGATCCTGCTGTTCTTGGACCTCAGGTTCCGGTTGTGGCTCAGGTTCAGCAATCGGATTGTTGTTATTGTCAGTGCCTCTGATCTCACGTTCAATTTCTTCTTTGATGCTATTAAGCCGAGCTTCAGAAATTAGGCTGTTTCGGAGAATAACTCTATACTGGTCAGCTATTCTCTGCTGGGACACTTGCATGTGTGGATACTCTCTGCAAAATTCGGCATGTAGTTGTTGTCTGTAGCCGATCATCTCTCGTCCTAGTTGAGTCACCCTATAAAATATGCACATTATTGTCTCGTTCATGGACACAGTCCATTTCATGCGCTGTCTTGGTCCTCCCGCTTGAGTAAGAGTTGGTTGGGATTCTCGCACAGCATCTTCGGCGGGTAGAGCTCTTGGAGTTATCTGATCCTCGTGTTGATGTAGTTGTTGTTGCCTGTCCACAGCTATGTCAACTCTCATGCTGTTGTTTGGTTGTTCTGGAGTCTCTGGGTCTGGCTGTGGCGCAGGTTCTGCGGTTTGTTCATTGTTATCATCGGTACTTCTTATCTCTCGTTCTATTTCCGCTTTGATGATGTTAAGTCGCGCTTCTGAGATTAGTTTGTTTCAGAGAATAGCTCTGTATTGGTCTGCTATTCTCTGTTGTGACACTTGTAGGTGTGGATATTCTCTACAAAATTCGGCATGAAGCTGTTGTCTATAGCCGATCGTTTCTTGTCCTAGTTCAGTCACCCTATAAAAAATGCGCATTACTGTTTCATTCATGGATGTTGTCCATTTCATGCGCTGTCTCGGAAGTCCCGCCTGAGTGAGCGCTGGCTGAGGTTCCTGCGCAACACCTTCGGAGGGTGGAGGTCTCGTTGTTGCTTGGCACTCATATTGTTGTTGGGCTGTAGCTTCTTGTGCGACAGGGGTTCGCCTCCTTAACACCCTGTCACTTGAAGTTTGTGATGTCGAAATGTTGCTCCCCCCAGAATCCGTGGAGCAGACCGCTTCTGCGGTGTGGGATTGTGGACCATGCGTCCTACCCACCTGGGGTACATTATGTTTTGCAGTCGACATTTCATTATTTAAAAGTTCTCCCCATTAAATCGCCTCCTACGATTGGTTGAGGGAAACCCTGGATCTATTCGTTGCCGGGTCCAGTCGGAAAGCTGAAAGAAAGTGGCTCCTAAGGAATTATGTAGGAATTGAGTGTAAGTGGGTCAGGACAGAGGATTATTATTATAATTATTATTGATAGTACTAATTAAAATATTATATAATAATATTAAAATTGTAGGGGGAGTTCTCCAGGGATATCGGAATGCAATGTTGACTTGATAAGTATCGTATTTTGAACATCGTTAAGGGAAGATACAACCAGAGGCTTTTGACATGCAGAACGGTGAAAATATAGCTGCAATGAAAGCAGACCAAACATACAAATATCTAGGTATGAAACAGGCTAAAAGAATTGACCATGGCACTATGAAAGCCGAATTGACAACCGAATTTGTCAGGAGGTAAGGCGGGTATTACGAACTAATTTAAATAGTAGAAATTTGTTTAAGGCGCTCAACACGTATGCTTGTTCTGCGCTGAGCTACTCTTTTGGAATTGTAAAATGGAGCAGGACGGACATCCAAAACCTGCAAAGAAAAATAAGGACACTCCTAACAAAAGCACAAAAACATAACCCTTGAAGTGCTATAGAACGTATTATTCTTCCAAGACATCAAGGAGGAAGAGGATTGGTGGATATTGGTAAGCAGCTCGACCAACAAATAATAAACTTACGTTCATATTTTCATAGGTTAGCGGACTCTTCCACACTACATCGAGCAATATGCGAGGCAGACGATCAACACCGCTACAGGTGAGGGAACAAGATATTACTTCTCACCACCAAACAGACCAAGAGAAGTTACAACCTGGCTACAAAAGCCACTTCATGGACGGCATCCAAATGATGTTAATCAGGACAACGTCGACAACTCAGCCTCGAACTACTGGTTGATTTCAAGACAGATGTTTCCGGAAACGGAGGGCTTCTTATTAGCTATCCAAGACCAGGTTATTCCGACGAAGAACTATCGGAAGTTCATCATTAGAGATCCCTCAATAGAAAGTGACCAATGTAGATATGGCTGTTGAATATCAGATACAATCCAGCACATAACTGGAGGATGCCAAGCGTTTGCCGCAACCGACTATAAGGAAAGACACGACTCAGCCGCCAAGATACTCCACCAAGAGTTAGAAAAGTTAAACCTATTACAGGTAGAAAAAGTGCCTTATTACAAATACAATCCGGAGCCTATTCTTGAGAACAACCAGTTCAAGTTATGTTGAGACCGAACGATTCTGACGGATCAGGCAGTTGCTCATAATAGATAAAATTTCTAGGCGAACTACATTAATCGACATTGCTGTACCTAACAACAACAACCTGAGGCCAAAATACAACGAGAAGATCGCCAAATACAGAGATCTGGAGGTCCAAATCCGAAGACAATGGGCAATGAACAGCGTCCAAATG
Source organism: Diaprepes abbreviatus (assembly GCA_034092305.1). Classification (NCBI taxonomy): domain Eukaryota; kingdom Metazoa; phylum Arthropoda; class Insecta; order Coleoptera; family Curculionidae; genus Diaprepes; species Diaprepes abbreviatus. The sequence continues at coordinate 1,432,157 of JASJET010000040.1, forward strand.
ATTCCCATAATACTCTCAACAACTGGAGTGATACCAAAGAACCTCCTATAGAACATCAAGGGACTGGGCCTTAGTGAACATCTGTATAAACCGATGCAGAAAGCAACTCTCCTTGCAACCGCGCGAACCGTCCGAAAGTTCGTGGGAAATACAGCAGACCACGTCACCTAGGATCCGATAACGTGGAAAGGGTTCCCAAAGAGCTTCATACTTTTGGTATTTTTGTGTACCTGGTATGAGTCAATATTCCCTGGAGGGAGTGCGAAGCCGTTTGGCTTCGAAATCTGATATTAATAAGACTGTCTGCCCGGCAGTGTACTGCAGCCAGCAGTATACTTGTCGCTACTGTAATGCGTAGACAGTACAGCTAACTGTCCCCTGACCTTTAACCATATCCTTTCTCCACCTTTTAAACATCACCACATTCTTTCAGCTTGCCTACTGGACCCGGCTACGAATAGATCCACGGTTTCCCTGAACCGATCGTAGGAGGCGATTAAATGGGGAAAAATTTCAGATTTTAAAAATGAATATGTCGACTGTAAAACATAAATTACCCCAAGTGGATGGGATTAATGGTCCAGAATCCGCAGAAGCGGTGTGTCCCACGGATTCTGGGGGGGGAGGCAACATTTCGATATCTCCACCTTTAAGTGGCAGGGTATTGAGGAGGCGGACCTCTGTCGCATAAGAAGCTACAGCCCAACAACAACGTAAGAGCCAAACAACAGCGAGAGCTCCACCCTCCGCAGGTGCTGCGCAGGAACCTTGGCTAGCACTCATTCAGGTGGGACTTCTAAGACAGCGCATGAAATGGACAACATCCATGAATGAATCAATAAGGCGGATTTTTTATAGGGTGTCTGAACTAGAACGAGAAACGATCGACTATAGAAAACAGCTTCATGCCGAATTTTATAGGGAATATCCACACGTACAAGTGTCACAAAAGAGAATAGCAGACCAATACAGAACTATTCCCCGAAATAAATTAATCTCGCGGGAATCTCAACCAGAGCTCACTTAAGCAGAACGACCAAGACAACGGATGAAATGGACTGTGCCCATGAATAAGTCAATAATGTGCATTTTTTAGGATAGCTCATCTAGGACGAGAAACAATCGGTTATAGACAACAACTTCACGCCGAATTCTGCAGGGAATATCCACACATGCAATTGTCACAACAGAGAATAGCTGACCAATATAGAGTTATCTTCCGAAACAACCTAATTCCTGTAACACAACTTAATACCATCAAAGCGGAAGTTGAACGTGATATCAGGAGCACTGACAATAACAACGATCCGGTTGATGAACCTGAGCCAGAGCCGGAACCCAAGGTCCAAGAACCGCAAGAACAGCTGAATGACGGTACCCAACAGAAAAACACTGAATTCCTCTATCAGAAATTATCAACAGAAATGAGTGCTGCGATGTTGAAGTAAAGGGTGTTTTTTATAGAGGTATAGAACTTTTAAATGGAATAAAACAAAGATGAATTTTTTAAATTGACATGAAATTTACTTTATTCGAAAGATAACCTTTTGGCATTATAATTTAAATATGACTTCTGGCATATGACCGCCACGGCTGGCTCGGACGTAGTCTAATCTGGAGGTCCAATTTTCGATGACTTTTTCCAACATTTGTGGCCGTATATCGGCAATAACGCGGCGAATGTTGTCCTCCAAGTGATCAATCGTTTCGGGCTTATCGGCGTAGACTAGCGACTTCACATATCCCCACAGAAAATAGTCTAGCGGCGTTAAGTCGCACGATCTTGGAGGCCAATTCACGGGTCCGAAACGTGAAACTATGCGGTTACCAAACGTTTCCTTCAATAAATCAATTGTGGTACGAGCTGTGTGACATGTTGCGCCGTCTTGTTGAAACCACAGCTCCTGTACATCATGGTTGTTCAAGTGATGAACGAAAAAGTCAGTAATCATGGCTCTATAGCGGTCACCATTGACTGTAACGTTCTGACCAGCATCGTTTTTAAAGAAGTACGGACCAATGATTCCACCAGCCCATAAAGCACACCAAACAGTCAGTTTTCCTGGATGTAACGGTGTCTCAACATACACTTGAGGATTATCATTACTCCAAATACGGCAGTTTTGTTTATTGACGTATCCATTCAAACAAAAGTGAGCTTCATCGCTAAACAAAATTCGCTTATGAAAATCGGGATCAACGGCAATCTTGTTTTGGGCCCATTCACCGAATCTACGCCTTGCTAGGTGATCGTGTGGCTTCAATTCTTGCATGAGTTGGATTTTGTAAGCACGCAAACCAAGATCTTTCCGCAAAATCTTCCATAAAGTGAATGGACACATATCCAATTCCTGTGCACGATGGCGGATAGACTGATTCGGGTCTTCCTCTACGCTACGCTCTACAGCAACAATGACTTCTTCTGTACGCACTGTACGACGTCCCTGTGGATGCGTATTATCATTTAGAGTAAACGTGGTGCGAAAACGTTCCATAGTTAACCGAATTAATTGCTCTGATGGACGATTATGTTGACCGTAAAATGGACGTAGTGCGCGATACGTATTTCGAACAGAACCATGATTTTCAAAATAAATTTGCACAATTTGGAAGCGTTGTTGAGGCGTCAGTCTATTCATGTTGAAATACCAAACCAAACTAAACATAAATCACTTGACAGCTGACAAAATGGCCGCCAGTTAAAAAAGTGTTGCCAACTTAAAGTTCTATACCTCTATAAAAAACACCCTTTATAATGGAACCAATCCGTTATGCAGACCGGCATTGCCAAAAATTATTTCATCTAAAAAACTGGACTTATGGACTGGTATCATGTTGGACACCATGAACAATCGGATTTTAGCAGCTTATGTTTCAGAGGCCTATACTCCCGAGTCCTTTCATACGACAACCTATTGTGTTGCGACTGCGACTGCGATATCTAGAGCTTTAGACATTAAAATTACAACAGAGCTTCGATCAGCAAGAACGGAACCCAACACTCCACCATGGGTGAGATGTCTAAATAACAGAATCGAAGATCTTCGAAAAGATATAGGACAACTGATGGAGTATATTAGGGGCATGAGAACAAGTAAACTTCAAAAACGAGTTGAAGAAATACTGACTCGAGCCCGACACTATTCGCAATACGATCCAGCGAATAGTACGGCTCAGCAATGCCTCGACACACTGAAACAGAAGCTCTCTGCTATTGCAAGACGGCTAAAGAGATACAAGACCAGCAATAACTGAAAACGGGACAATGCGCTATTCTAACGATCAGAAAAGACTTTCTACCGTAAGCTAAACTCTCCACCTAACATGGCAGATAATAGACATTCCAACAGAGAGCAGGTAGAAGAATTCTGGGGAAACCAACTTTCCACACCCGCCAATTGTAACATCGCTGCCGGCTAAATCAGTGAAAAACACCAAATCTGCCAAGACAGTTTAAGCCATGTACCACCGAGGAAATCTCAAGAATAATCAAGGAATTCCATAACTGGAAATCTCCAGGTCTCCACCGGGTCCAGAACTGCTCAAGAAGTTTTGGTGTATGCACCATCAGCTAGCTAATCTTATTAATGATGTTTTTCTTAGCCCAGCAAAAATGCCATTCCTGACAGGAGGTATTACGTATCTCTTACCAAAGGACCAACATAGTACACATGATCCAGCTAAGTATAGACTAGTCACCTGCCTTCCCGCACTATATAAGGTAATTACCTCCAACTTGACACAACGCATCTATGCACATGTGAACAAAATAACATCATCGTAACTCAACAGAAAGGATGCACCAGGGGAGCAATGGGATGCAAGGGCCAATTGATTATTGACTCTGTCATATGTAACCAAGCCTGTACCAACCAAAGAAACCTCTTTACTGTTTATATGTATTATAAGAAGGCATTCGACTCAGTGCCACACACGAACTTGAGATATAAAACTGGACTGCTCATGAAAATAATTTTTGACCCCCCTTATTGGTCGCCATTCGGTGCAATGATTTGTAGTTTCTTACATTGGCGTGAATGTGTCGTGTATCAATGTCAATTCTATTATTCTAACTAACAGGTTTAGACAATAACTATCTCTTTCTATACTATATCTAAAACAATATATCGCTCTTCCTTGTTTTACTTGACAGGTTAATCGAGTATATTCAATAAAAAAGACCAGAGCTCCGATTCTGTAAGCATATTTTTTGACATTCCCTTTCCTTACCTCTTTTAGGACAGTGACATACTTATGTGTTAATACAGACTAAACAAAGATAGAAGATCCTTATTATGACATCCTCTTTCCCTTTACTCTTATAGAATCGCAGCCCTGGTCTTTTTTTATTGAATATACTCAATTACCCTGTCAAGTAAAACAAGGAAGACCGATTTATTGTTTTAGATGTAGTATAGAGATAGTTATTGTCTAAACCTGTTAGTTAGTTATAAAAACGCAGTCCAGGATAATTGTTTCTGTAAAACAATAATTTTACTTGAATTTCTACTTTTAGTTTCCTCAAAATTATAATTTTTCTGTTTAAAGCAACTCCAATAAAGCCAATTTTTTTAACTTCTTTGGAACAGCGTAAATATCTAACAATTTTATTATTTTTAGATAACAAGCATGAAATGTCAGTTGTTATAAATAAATGAAATTGCTTTTTCTATGACTGTTTACATATTTTATTTTTTACAATAAAACTGTTATTTAGCAAAATAGCTAAAATGGGAAATATGCGCCAAAACCAAGCCAGACTAATTTTTTTTTGAAATATCTGTTTTAGAAACATCCTTATTCAAACGTAGAGTATAAGAAGTTAACGAAAAAAAGTATTAAGGCATTTATTTTTAAAAATTTTATATCATGAATTAATATAGTATATTGTTTAATGTAAGGTATCGAAACGTCCACATAATCTATTGCAAAGTAAGATAGTTTCATTATTTAAAAATAGCTTCGATTAGGTCTTTGTTAAAATTATTTTCTCCTCAATGCTTTTAGGGAACTAATATGTTAGGTATTTATATAGGGTTAACAACATTCATAATAATGTTGACATTTCCTTCTGAACTAACCTGAACTAAACCATTTTTATATAAAAAAAAAAATTAAACTCTAAAGGAGATAGTGTTAAAGCAGTTTATGTTTAATTGTAAACAAAACAATATTTATTAAGATACTTTAAATATAAAGAAACTTGTAAATACAAGATAATTCTTACATTAATACAATCATTTTTAATCTAAATATATACATAAAGATTTACTAGCAACTTTTAATTTTTACACTAGGTCAAACTTTCAATTTACTTAACTGTCTAAGGACCTGGAATTGACCTTTCCTAGAGTTGAATTTTTGAAATGGTAATCAATCGCAGCTTCTCACTATTTTGACAAAGGATTTTCATGACACAAATTTCCTATCTAAGCTAAAATCAAGAATTTTTGTTTTATTAATTAATAACATATTTAAACAAAAGGTTATTATTTTATTTTTAGACAAAACAAATACATAAAAGTAAAATTTATGTAATTTCCAAACATCCTTAATAATATTGAAAAATTTCATATTATATGCAATCATTTATTTCTATTTTAATATGGCATATTGGTTTTTAAACGTATAATCATTTTAAATTTTAACACTATACCAGTTTCGATATTCAGTTTTATATTTCAGCGGAACATTAACTTTATGGTAAAACGATATTGTTGTTGGTTAATGCACACCTAATTCAGGACTTTTTTTGTAGAGCCAGTATATGTTATGAAGTCCAAGTTTAGTTGCTTCAAGATGTTTACATCAAACAGTGCTTCGTAGTTTTTTTCAGGCAGTTTATTTGTAAGAAGCACAACACAAACTTTTTGCTCATCTTCTTGTATAAAACAATTTCCAGAAATATGCTCTGAACAGAGTTACTTATCTGATGTATAAAAGAATTATGATCATGACCAATTTGCTTCAGCTCTTGAATTTGAAGATTCTTTTCTCTTAGAAAACTAAAATATTGATAGCATTTAATAATTATCATATATCATATCCACAAGATTAAACTTGTTACCCTTAGATTTACAATTTGATTCTAAGGTAAAATTTTATATAATTATTATTGAATGCTTTATAACTTACCAATTAAATAAATTCCAATTTACCCGATGAGGTATTTGCACGTCTACGATGAAGAATCACATTTTTTAAAATACAAAAAAAAACCTTAAAGTTCACATTCCTGTTTGAAATTTTCAGTAAAACGTTACATAAAATATGATAAAATCCATAAAACAGCAAAATCAAAAATAAATTTTTGTCAAAATGAAAACTATTCAGTCAATGACATAAATACACTTTCACCAATATCATAAAAACTTAGGAAATTCATTGTTGCCAAAGCAATTATTTGCACCAAATGGCACGGAGCATGGTGGGGTCATTTTTTTTATAAGGGAGATATGGAACACGAGCAGTCCAGTTTTATATCTCAAGTTCGTGTGCCACATGAGTAGCTCACAACTAAATTAAGAATGTATAGGGTTGATATTCATTTTGTGTCCTTTTTAGAACGCATCATGTCAACCTGGAGAACTAAGATCCAATTGTAAGTGCTATCCTACGATACCATCGAAACGAGTAAAATCCCAATATGAAGCCCATTGTGGTTCTGCTTTGGAATGAACCCACTTTCACGCAGTTTGAAACCCACCATATGCGGCTTTAGTATTAGAATTGACAACGAAGAGGTAGTAAGATAGAATCATCTTCTATACATGGATGATCTTAAACTGATGATTGCTACCAAATACCAGGTGGAGCTAATGCTCAAAATTGTGGAGGAGTTCTCTGGGGATATCGGAATGCAGTTTGGACTTCGCTCTGCTACTTTGCTGTATTTATTATCAGTGAATCTGCGCCTTCTTTTACCAGTCTCTATAAACCATCAGCTGTTTCATAAGGTGAAATGGACTCATTTTTTTTGTCTGCCCTTTGAAAGGCTAAAAGATCTAAGTAAGTTCGTGAAGAGAGTCCCTGGGGTCAACGATGGCAGCCCCTTCGAAAATTTTGAAAAACAATTTTCATATGCAAAAAAAATCTGTTTTTTCCTGATCTCAAATTGTCTGCCATTAAAGTGAAAGGGTAGCCATCCAAATTGAATTCACGAAAAAAAATCGCAGACAAGTTGCAATGGTCAAAGGGGTGGAAACGTAGGGGTGAACAAAAAAAAATCAAAAAAATCCCGATTTATTTTCGTCTGCCAACGAACAATATGAAAGATAGAGTAACAAATTGTATGTAGAAAAATGGCAGACGGTTTGCCCATAACGAAATCTTTTTTTCCGGTGGAAAATTATGAGAACAAAAAAAAAAGATTTAATAATACTTAAGTAATATCAAAAGTTATTTTTTTACTATATATACTAGAAATACAGTGTTATATAATTCCTTTAACTATAGTAGAACGGTCATCGTTCAAATTAGAACAATGGAAGTAATAACTTTCAAATTAGAATAATATTAACTACATCATTCCCCGTAATAATTTTGTAGGGATATTCTTCTTTTAGATCTTTTTTCTTGTTTGTTAGACATTCTCTTTCTTTTAGTTTTACTGGTACAATAAACACAATTCCATTACAAGCATACCTCTTAAAAACAAAGTTAGGTATTTCGTCAAATTCGTCGCTTTGATAGAAAAAATGTATCGACTCCAAATGGCAAGGGGTGTACTAATGCACCTTTCGCTTGCTAACTCGAACTAAACATCATAAATTGTACTGTCATTAAAGGCTGTTCCTTCAGAAAAACTTGAACCTTCATCGATTTGCGTGAAAACTGGTGAGTAATTAGAGGGTGCCTCAAGTAACAAAAGTGACATGGTGCCGACTTGCGGTTTTACCCTGGGTAATGGATGCCACCCCTTCTCAGAGATAGAAAATTATTTTCTCAAAAATAACTTCAAGAATCGATAAAGAGACAAATTTTAACCAAAATATATTCTATAGAGTTATATATTTTGAATTATTAATGGTTAAAAATGTTGATTTTTCACTTGAAAAGAAAATACACGTTTTTAAACTGTTTTTTATTAATAACTCCAAAACTATGCGTTTTTTCAAATATATGGTTCTTACCAAAATTGAAGCTAATAAGAAAACAAAGAGGCTTTTTTTATGAATATTGTAAGTTGGATTTAAAACATTTCACGATCAGAATTTGTCTGCCGATGTGGCTACTTGAAGACAATACTAATTTATGAGGGCTATGAATTTGGCAGACAAATTGGAAGTTGGGAAAATTGTGGCAGACAAAAGAAAAGTCTATAAAAAACTTTTTATATTTTCCCTGATTTATTTTTGTCTGCCATTTTGTATTTCGATTAGAGGTATCATAAAATGTTCTTACTTACATTGGCAAACAAGTACAGCGCTTCGAAAATTTATAAATAAATAAAAAAGTTACTACTTGAAAACATACAGTGCCTTCATTTCAAAACGAACCATCCTTAATAACTTTGTTAAATAGAAAAATTAAAAAAAAAGAAAAAACACGTCAATTTAGATATACAGGGGGAAGTTTAATTTTGCATTTGTTAAAAGTCTGTCAATCACCTCCTCACCTCCAGCTAACCTCGCTTTGATATGTCAAATGGGAACCCCCACCTTGTGACACATCATTGTAAGCAGCATAAAATTGTCTATCCAACCGTATAAAAAAAATTAAATCGGTTGACGTACAAGCGAATAGTGTGCAAAAATGTCTTGTAATAATGCATAATATATCGGCCTCGAACTTTGGTATGTCAAATGATTACCCTATAGTGTGATACATCATTTTAAAGGACGTACGATCTGCTATCCAACGATGTCAAAAAAAATTAAGTTAATAGACGTTATAGGCAATTAGGATGCAAAAATGTGTGTTAAATATAAGCAGTTTATTCAGTTTTATTCAGTTGAAGAAAATTATTTTATTAAATGTTCAAAATGTGCGCCGTTATTAGCGAGACAATAAAAAAGCCTATTTTGAAATTCCCCACGAACATTGGCAAGGGTTTCTCTGCTAATTCCTCTACATTCCCGAACAATTCGATCTTTTAAATCGTCAATATTTTCAGGTGGGGTTTTATAAACCTTGCTTTTTAAATACCCCCAAAGAAAAAAGTCTAGAGGGGTTAGGTCTGGAGACCGTGCTGGCCATTCAATTGCACCACGTCTGCCAATCCACGTCCCTGGAAAATGTTCATCAAGCCACTCTCGAATTGCGAAAGCGTAGTGCGGGGGAGCTCCATCTTGCTGGAAATGCAAATTATTTTCATTTAGTACCATAACAGCATTTTCATCCACTTGATTTTCTAAAGATTGCACAATGGCAGGGTATATTGTGTTTTCTAAAAGGTTTAAATAAATTTGCCCAGTTAAATTATCTTCCAAAAAAAATGGCCCGATGATTTCATTGCCATAAATTCCTGCCCACACGTTAATTTTTTCGGGATATTGAGTATGCCCTTCTCGGAAAAGGTGCGGATTTTCATTATCCCAGTATCTGCAGTTATGTCTGTTAACCAGTCCATTTAGAAAAAAAGTTGATTCATCACTAAAGCAGATATTCTTAGGTAAATGGGGGTTCTCGTCAATTCGTTGGCACATTAATTCGCAAAATTGAATTCTCCTATCAAAATCGTCTTCTCCGAGTTCTTGAAGAATTTGAATTTTGTAGGGAAAAAACTTATTTTGTTTTAAAACTTTATGCACAGAGCCAGCAGAAATGTTGGTTAAATCTGCGACCTTTGAGATGGATAAAGTTGGATCTATTGCAAACTGTCCTAGTACCTCGATTTGGCATGCTTCATCTACAACCCTTTTCTCAATAGATTTTTTATTACAAACGGATCCCGTTTCTTCAAACTTTCGTACCAATTCGAGTACATATTTATGGCCCACGTTTTTGTCTTGATGCCTCTCGTTAAATGCTCTGGCGGTTCTACGAGCGCACCGATCTTCAGCTCCATAGAGAAAAATTATTTCTATTCTTTCGGCTAGCGTATACACCATTTATATTCACGTTTCAACTAGGCGTCACAATGACAATTTTAACAATAATAAACAACTGGTGTTTAAAGATCTTAAAAATTTTATTTATTGCAGTGATTTTTTGTACCTATCAGGTACCGCAAAAAATATCATTGAAATAAATACACTCGATTGATTAGACTGCAATGAATTTTGCGATGAATTTTAAAACAGGCTTAGTTTTTTTCTCGCAAATATTTTAACTGTTTATTATTTTAAAAAAATATTTATTTTAAATTTAAAATAATATTTTACTCTATGAAGTAGCCATTTGACATAATAAAGTTTAATGTGATAAGGTGTCTATTATTACCACACATCTTTTCTTACTATTCGCTTGTACATCAACAGATTTTGTTTTTTTTTACTGGCTAAATAGGAGATAGTATGCCCTTTAAAATGATGTATCACACTATAGGGTAATCATTTGACATACTAAAGTTCGAGGCCGATATATTATGCATTATTACAAGACATTTTTGCACACTGTTCGCTTGTACGTCAACCGATTTAATTTTTTTTATACGGTTGGATAGACAATTTTATGCTGCTTACAATGATGTGTCACAAAGTGGGGGTTCCCATTTGACATATCAAAGTGAGGTTAGCTGGAGGTGAGGAGGTGATTGACAGACTTTTAACAAATGCAAAATTAAACTTCCCCCTGTATATCTAAATTGACGTGTTTTTTCTTTTTTTTAAATTTTTCTATTTAACAAAGTTATTAAGGATGGTTCGTTTTGAAATGAAGGCACTGTATGTTACAACATGCAGGTTTCAAGTTTATGAATAAATTTCCTTGATTTTTTTTTGGTCTGCTATTTTGTATTTTAGTTAAAAATAAACATTTTTGACGATAAATGTGGCTAAAAAGTTGCAAAAAGACACGTAGATATATAATTCCGTACAAATCTTAATTTTTGGTGACTTTGAAATTTGTTAAAATAAATTGCTGAAGAGAAGATGGCATTTTTCGTCTTATACACAAATAAAATATCTGCTTTGTTTTTCTCTAGTTTAACTTTGATGAAATTATAACAGCTTAAATTAAATGTTTTTATATCATGAATAAAATAGCGTTTAATTCATTTAAAATCGAAGAATTTTAAACACGTTGAAAATATTGCAAAAATACCGACCATCATACATTTTATTAACCATTTATATGTTATAATAATTATTGCTATATGATAATTGCAATGAAATCTTATTGAAATTGGTTTATATATTTCAACGTCAGAAAATTTAAATACAACAAAGCGTGGTGTTCGTTGTAGAAAACGTGTCAGTGACGTTGCTTTTTCATACAACAACCAATTTTTTCTACCAAAAATGTTATATTTTACAATATAATGTAACATCTCAAACATAAAAAAATGGCGCACAAAAGTAAGCCAGATTAATCATAAATGTATTTACTTACTAATACTCCGATGCCTAAATTATGACGAAACGCTATCTGTAGGAAGCCATGTGTACGCATAATTGCCTTTTTTTGTAGAAAAAGATTGCCTATGAATTTTGAACATTTAAAATAAAAATCACACATTCGAAAACATGATATGAAAACAAAAAAAAACAATAAATTTCTGTACCTAAACGTATATATTCAATAGTAATTATATAACCTAAAAATTTTGATGTTATACTACAAACAACCAAACTCTTGGTTGTTTTTAATATCAGTATTTCTTTTTGTTTTCGTTACTTTATTTTTATGAAATAATGTTGTTCTTGTTTCTTTGCAATCAAATTTCAATATTTTGATTTTATAATAAGAGTGTTGTTTAAAGTAAAAAATGTAATAATAATTAAGTGTTTACAATTGAAAATATAGAAAAACATTAAAATTATCTTTTAAAGTGCCTAATCTTTGGTATAATTATTATTGTCAAAATTTTGCACTTGTTTCTTATAAATTGGCCATGGCCTACTGTTACAAATAAAGTAAATTATTGAAGATATCGAATTGTGACCTTGTTTTTCAAAATAAAATAAACACATTGTATATTTCTGAAAAGACTAAATTATACTTAATCGGTATCTAAAATAATATACAAGGTGTTCTATTTAAAAAAATCACAAGTTTGGTTAATATCTCAAAAACTAAACTTTTTAGCAAAAACTGACTACGCCAGTGAACTCTATGTAAAAAACTCTATAAAAATCAGTTTTTACCTTTTTGATAAATTAACGCATAACGGAAATACGAGATATGCCTAAAAAACGAAGATTAAAAAACATCCTGTAGATTAAAAACTAAGAGCCATGACAAATTTGACTTCGGAATCCTTCATTTCGTTAAAAATTAGGGCAAAAGTGAGAACCGCAACACTCTATCTTTGATAATAACTCCAATATCCCCTAAAAGTGTCGAAACTGAGACAATCCGTACACTTTCGCTGAATTTCAGCCAAATCGAATCATTTTTGTGAAAGAGAAAAATAAAAAACCAATATTATGGTTTTAACGTTTTTTGCGGAAAATTTTGAGGTTATGTTAAAAATGGTAAAAACAAAGTTTATAGATTTTTTATTACCTACAACTTTTACATTTACTTTTTCGATGGATAACATAGGTTTGCCAGAAATCTCAAAAACATTTTTCATCCCTAAATTTCCACCCCATTTCAGCCTGACAACTCGCTGGTTTTTCGGATTATTTTTCCTTCTTTTTCGTAATATTTTTTGTTTTCCCGTTGTCAGAATGCTGTAATGGACTTTTTCTTTTTCAAATATTATCTTAACTGAATTAACTGGTTTACAGTCAAGAAATACGATAAGCAACATATTTTTTTCTTCTATAGATTTTTTAGGGAATATTTTTGGGGTATTAAAAATAAATAATTTTTTGATTTTTTAAAAATTCAAAAAAAATTTAAAAAAAGTTGTGTGCATCGGCCGGGAATCGAACCCGGGCCGCCCGCGTGGCAGGCGAGCATTCTACCACTGAACCACCGATGCTTGTTCGTAATATTGTCAAAGCGTAATATGACTGTGTGTCATAAGCCTAATTTATTTACAATCATTTATGTTAAATATACGATTTTCCTTCCATCAGTGGCGGCTTTTCCTTAGTTTTGTAGGATTACGCAACCCCCCAAAAAATTGTAAATTAAAATAAAACATACTAATAAATATAAGTACGAATATTTTTTTAAATTTAAATCAATTTTTTATCTAGATTTTACGCGAGCAAGCAGACAAATATTGAAATAAATTAAACCTACTTCGCCCAAATGTCAAGAATAGTTTTTCTGTATTTCCAGTATTCCACCTGGAAACGTTATCGCTTTGCTTGTAATCCAAGCTAATCACGAACTTGACATATAAAACTGGACTGATCATACATAATACCTCCCTTATAATAAAAATGACACCACCATGCTTCGTGCCATTACGTGCAAATAATTGCTTTGGCAACGATGAATTCCCTAAGTTTTTATTATATTGGTGAAAGTGTATTTTTGACAGTGACTGATTACTTTTCATTCTGACAATAATTTATTTTTGATTTTGCTGTTTTATGCATTTTATCACATTTTATGTAACGTTTTACTAAAAATTTCAAACAGGAACGTGAACTTTAAGTGTTTTTTTGGCATTTTAAAAAATGTGATTCTTCATCGTAAGACGTGCAAATACCTCATCTGGTAAATTGGAATTTATTTATTTGGTAAGTTATAAAGCATTTAATAATAATTATATAAAATTTTACCTTAGAATCAAATTGTAAATCTAAGGGTAACAAGTTTAATCTTATGGATATGATATATGATAATTTTTAAATGCTATCAATATTTTAGTTTTCTAAGAGAAAAGAATCTTCAAATTCAAGGGCTGAAGCAAATTGGTCATGATCATAATTCTTTGATACACCAGATGAGTAACTCTATTCAGAGCCTTTTTCTGGAAATAGTTTTATACATGAAGATGAGCAAAAAGTTTGTGCTGCGCTTGTTACAAATAAACTGCCTGAAAAAAGCTATGAAGCATTGTTTAATGTAAACATCTTGAAGCAACTAAACTTGGACTTAATAACATACACCGGCTCTACAAAAAAAAGTCCTGAATTAGGTGTGCATTAACCAACAACAATATCGTTTTGCCATAAAGTTAATGTTCCACTGACATATAAAGCTGAACATCGAAGCTGGTATGATGTTAAAATTTAAAATGATTATACGTTTAAAAACCAATATGCCATATTAAAATAGAAAGAAATGATTGCAAATACTATGAAATTTTTCAATATTATTAAGCACGTTTGGAAATTACATAAATTTTACTTTTTTGTATTTGTATTTACAAGCTTTTTTATATTTAAAGTGTCTTAATAAATATTGTTTTGTTTATAATTAAATATAAACTGCTTTAACACTATCCCCTTTAGAGTTTTTTTTTATATAAAAATGGTTTAGTACATAATGTTACTTTACTTCCTTTAAATTCTTCTTCTTCTTCCTCAGCCACTTCCTGTCCACTCCTGAACGTAGGCCTCTTTCATCTGTTTCCATACTGTTCTGCCCTGTGCTATTTGAAACCATCTTGCTCCTGCTTGCTTTTTGATGTCATCTAGCCATCTTTTCTGCGGCCTGCCGACACTACGCTTTGTTTGTCTTGGTCGCCAATGCGTTAGTCTTGCCGTCCATCTGTCCTGAGTCTGCCTAGCTACATGTCCCACCCACTGCCATTTAAGTTCTGCGACACGCCTTATTATATCTGTGACTTTGGTTCTTCTACGAATTTCCTCGTTTTTGATTTTATCCCTTAAGCTGATTCCAAGCATAGCTCGTTCCATTGCTCTCTGCATCACTCTAAGCTGTTCCGCAATTCTCCTTGTCACCGACATGGTTTCGAGGCCATAGGTTGCCACCGGCAATATACAAGTATCGAAGACTTTTCTTTTAAGGTTCATTGGTATGGCACTGTTTCGGAGTATGTAGTCCAACCTACCAAAAGCTGCCCAAGTTAGTTTTGTTCTGCGTCTGATCTCAGCTGTTTGATTATCCTTTCCTATTTTGATGATGTGCCCCAAATATGTGTATTCTTCCACATTTTCCAGGATTGTGCCATCCATATTGATGTTTCCTTCAGTGTTAGTAATTACTTTGGTTTTGGAGAGGTTCATTTTTAAACCAAATTTTTTTGATGTTCTGTTTAGTTGTTCTAACATCTCTGTCAATTCACGAATATCACTGCTAATTAGGACAATATCATCAGCAAAACGTAGATGGTTTAAATATATCCCGTCAATGCTGATGCCTTTAGTCTCCCACGGTAGTGTTTTAAAAATGTTCTCTAGGGCTAGAGTAAATAATTTTGGAGATATAGTGTCTCCCTGACGTACTCCTCTATTGATCTTGATTCTATCGGTGACTAAGTCGTCGTTGATCTTTACGTGAAATGTGGCATTTTCGTAAATGTATTTTAAGAGATTCGAGTATCGGGAGTCGATTCTAGCGTCGTCCATTGCATTCAAGAAAGCCCATGTTTTAATAGAATCAAATGCCTTGTGATAGTCTACGAATGCCAAGTGGAGGGGCAAATTGTATTCGGTTGTTTTTTCTATTAATGTTCTTACTGTTTGCAAGTGGTTCAGGGTGCCAAACCCTTTTCGAAAACCTGCTTGTTCCACTGGTTGATAGGCATCGAACTTGTTTGTTAGTCGGTTGGTGAGAATTTTAGTTAGAAGTTTATATAAGTGCGACAAAAGGCTTATAGGACGGTAGTTCTCTATATTGGTATTATCACCTTTTTTGAATAGTAAAACGACTTCTGCATTTTGCCACATATCCGGTATCCTTCCTTGGCTTAAACATTTATTGAGAAGCACTTGTATTGATTCTTCCAACACATCTCCTCCCATTTTCAACATTTCACAAGTAATTTTGTCTTCCCCAGGACTTTTGTTATTTTTCATTTGCTTGAGAGCTGCCCGTATTTCTTGTTTTGTTATTTCGGGAATATCTTCTGATCCAACGTTACGAATAAAGGTGTTTGAAATTTTTGGATCAGGTATAGTAGAGGTGTAGAGCAAGGTGTAGAACCGTTCAATATGTGCGGCGATGTCTTTGTTATCTGAAATTATGTTACCTTGCTGATCCTTCATGTTGGTGATTTTATGTTTACCTGGAGATAGTTTTGATTTTAGAACTTTCATATTTGCATTTTTTTCTATAGCATTTTCGATTATTTTGGTGTTATATGTTCGAATATCTTTTCTCACTTCTTTGTTTATTCTTTTATTCATTTCTTGGTAATCCGCTGCGTCTCTGGAAGTGTTTCTCCGTTGTTCCATAAGTTTTATTGTATCTGGTTGCAATTTATGGTCTTGTTTGTTTCTACTCTTGGTACAGATTTTCCTGGTAGCAATACGAATATCGTTAGTAATTCTTTTATTGAGTTCGTTGATCTCCATTCTGTCCAAAGCTTCGACTGGTTCAAGTTTCTTTTTTAGTTCTTTTTGGTACTCTTCTTGTTTTCGATTAAGTTCTTCACTGGTAGGAAACTTATCTTTATGAATAAGTTTGTTTCTTTCAGCTCTAAGATTAAAACTAAATGATGCTCTAACCAGCCTGTGATCACTACCCGTGTCGAACCGATTCAACACTGCGACGTCTGTGCATATTTTTCTGTTATTAGCTAGTATAAAGTCGATCTCATTCTTCGTCTTGCCGTCGGGACTTTTCCAAGTCCACTTCTTCTGCTTAGGTTTTTTGAAGAAAGTGTTGAGGCAGTATAGGTTTTCTTTATTTAGATAATTTGTTAGCATGTCCCCACGTTGATTTCTTGTACCTAAGCCGAAGTTTCCGATGTTATTTGAGTCAGTTTCATGTTTCTGACCAATTTTAGCGTTGAAGTCTCCGCTAATGACCTTATAATAGCTTTTCTCAGATTTTATTGCTCTTGATAAGTCCTCAAGGAAAATTTCCATTTCTTCCTCGTCCGAATTACTTGTTGGCGCGTATCCATGGATTACCTGCATAGTGTATTTTTTATTCAATCGGAGTATTACGTAGATTACTCGATCAGAGATGTAGCCGAATTTAGTTACTAGATGACCAAGTTTTTTGTTAATAAGGAAGGCCACACCTCCCTGACCACGGTTGCTGTCGGAGTTGTATTGATATAATATATGACCTGATCTTAAAACGGTAGTTTTCTCTTCTGACAGTCGTGTTTCGCATAGCCCCAGAACATCCCATTTAATATATTGGAGCTCTTCTTCTAATTTAGTGAGGTGGTCTAGCGTACTCATTGTTCTAATGTTATATGCGGCTATCTGGATTTTTGTCTTAACACACTTACGTTCTTTCAGTTTAATCGAATTTTTGCCTCCCCCAGAATCCGAATTGAGGCAGACTGATTTTGCATCAGTGTGAGATTCCGTGTCATTTACACTACTCACCTGGGGACTTCTTTCTAAATTCGACATTTCCTGCATGGATAATTATGAAAGGTTTATGGCATTTAAAACGCCTCGCTTGCCGAGCGTGTTGGCGAGTGGGCAAGTGAGAGTTGCATTTCCTCATCTCTCAGTTGAAACGGTTATTCCGCCGTGACTCGGTCGCCAGAGCCTCGTCTGTTATCTAGCAGGGTATACCGGATAACTGATCCCCAGTTATCACTCGTGCAGGTGAGGTTGACATTTGGACAGGCCTAGCCCTTCTGCCTTCGTCCCTTATACCCCCCTTTAAATTAAAGCTCCGTTATTATGAAGGAAATGTCAACATTATTATGAATGTTGTTAACCCTATATAAATATCTAACATATTAGTTCCCTAAAAGCATCGAGCAGAAAATAATTTTAACAAAGACCTAATCGAAGCTATTTTTAAATGATGAAACTCTCTTATTATGTTCATGATATAACATTTTTAAAAATAAATGCCTTAATACTTTTTTTCGTTAACTTCTTATACTCTACGTCCGAATAAGGATGTAGATTATATCAGTTATTTACAAAAATATCCACTGATTTCCACAATCTTTTCTAAAACAGATATTTAAAAAAAAATAGTCTCGATTTGTTTTTGGCGCATATTTCACATTTTAGCTATTTTGCTAAATAACAGTTTTATTGTAAAAAATAAAATATGTAAACAGTCATAGAAAAAGCATTTTCATTTATTTATAAGAACTGACATTTCATGCTTGTTATCTAAAAATAATAAAATTGTTACATATTTACGCTCTTCCAAAGAAGTTAAAAAAATTAGCTTTATTTGAGTTGCTTTAAACAGAAAAATTATAATTTTGAGGAAACCAAAAGTAGAAATTCAAGTTAAATATTGTTTTACAGAAACAATTATCCTGGTCTTTTTTATTGAATATACTCAATTAACCTGTAAAGTAAAACAAGGAAGAGCGATTTATTGTTTTAGATATACTATAGAAAGAGATAGTTATTGTCTAAACCTGTTAGTTCGAATAATAGAAAGGCATTTATGTCAATATAAGAAACTAGCAGGGAATTCAATGTTGCCATACAAATCATTGCACCTAATGGCGACCAATAAGGGGGGGTCAAAAATTATTTTCACGAGCAGTCCAGTTTTGTATGTCATGTTCGTGAAGCTAATACACTGGAGCGTATATGGAGTTGCCTATCTAAGACGTGGTGATTAATTTCGTCTTATAATCTTAATGAGTGTTGCAAGTCGACTTGCACACCTGTGTTTAAGCTGTATATTCGCTGTCAATTTATTTCAACCAGGTTCAAAAAGTTTTTGGTGATGAAATAGTGACGTCACATTAAAATTGTTTGCAAGTATTTTGAAACAATTATAGATATGTTTTCAAATAAGTGAACATATGCACTTCGTCATTATCGTATTCGGACGATCGGAAATAATAATGTCATTTCAAATGTGTTTCAAAACAGATTTAAACATATTTTAAACCGGGCTCCCCCGCGAAAAAACATTTTAGTTTGCCTATCAATTTCGAGTTCATAGGTGTTTGTTGTGCGGTATGCTATTGTATTTTTTTTACGTTTTGCGTTTTGGTTTTGGTAAAAACAAAAATGAATTCCGTTCATAGTTTAAGATAAGGGTGATAATGCTGAAATAGAAAAGTTTGGAAGGCCTGCTCCGAATTTAAAAATAGAACAATCCGTATTTAGAAAAAAAGAATTTTTACTAGGATGTTTAATACGGACTTTTATAATAAACATACGTGGCTTTGTGGTTGTGAAATTAAAAATGCTCTATTTTGTTGTCCTTGTTTATTATTTGGAAGAGAAACTTCTTGGACAAAAGGAGGTTTTACCGACTTAAATCATTCAGTAGACCGCATTAAAAGGCATACGTTGTCGGCAAAACATATGACAAATGTTTTACAATATACACTTTTTGGAACTGTTAACGTGGCTGCTCAATTAAGCAGCGCGTATTAAAGAAATATTGAACTGTATAGTGAAAAAGTGAGACATAATCAATATATTTTAAACATTATGATTAATTCTGTGCGTTTCTGTGGAGCTTTCGAACTCGCGTCACGAGAACCTAATGAGTCTACGTCTTCCTCTAATCCCGGGGTTTTTCGAGGTTTAATTGATTTTAGTGCTGAGTTAGACGGTGCTCCCAGATAGCACAAGATATCCATTGGATATCCAGAATAGGTACATATAATGTCCTGTATGTCCATGGACCGTTTATGGATGTCCATTAGATGTGATGACCTGTAATCTATATGGACGTCGATATCTGGATGTCCAGTGTAAGTCCATCAGACGTCCATTAATTAAATTTCGGGTTGTCGGTAAAATCGGATACTGTAATATCGGCCTGTAAAATTGTCATTTCTTAACCCGTCGGCCCGTCATGATCACAGTGCCCATTATTGTGTTGACGTCGAGCTAAAAAAGACCTTTGGAGTTTTAGTTGAGCTAAAATCAAGTGTGCTTTTTATTTGAAGAAGATGCCACCGTTAAAGGTAAGTATAGTTTTTTTTTTAATTATACCAAAAATTACCGAACGA
The DNA here is from genome assembly GCA_034092305.1 of Diaprepes abbreviatus. Taxonomy (NCBI): domain Eukaryota; kingdom Metazoa; phylum Arthropoda; class Insecta; order Coleoptera; family Curculionidae; genus Diaprepes; species Diaprepes abbreviatus. Next base: position 1,452,210 of record JASJET010000040.1, read on the forward strand.
AACTACAGACATGCCCGACGAAAAGCTGATAATTTAGTATCAAACTCGCACAAATTTGAAAGTGAACAAAATATTCAGTATCAAAACACGTATGTTAAAATATAGCTTTTGTAGCTATACTTTTTCATACAATTACTTATTTAAATGGAAATTACTACAAATAAGTGCAAATATTTTGATAGGCCAATGAATTTTGTATCTTGTTGGTTAAAATGGAGCACAGATAGAGTTGTAAATTTGTGTAATAATAAAATTGTCAATTTTAGAGAAAATTCTCTCTGACAAAGTCATTATTGAGTAATCAGTCTAATAAGATTGCTGGCATTAATAAATGTTATCAAAATTTATAATGGAATAAAAGCTATAGCAAATTTGAATAATTATATTAATTTTTTTATGACTATTTTGGATTAAACGCTAGTAAAAGTTTACATTGATGTGTATTTTTGTGCAGTATAATTGTTTAAAAATATATAATAAAGTTTTGACAGTTCGACTCTAGGTTTAGACTTATAATTTAATTTATTTTAATTATTTTTTAGATGAATTTTCCACAGATTGGTCCAAATAAAATTCCTATGTGAAAGCCAATTTGTACCAAATTAGAGAGGATAATCAGGTAATCTTAAATAGGGAAAAAACAACAAGTATCTACAAAGAATTTTCTGCAGGAGTTCAACTATCCTTTTAATCAGCTGCCTCAAGTCACATAAGATCTTCAGGACAATTTAAACTTCAAAGATGCAGTAAGTTTATTACACTTTTCCTGAAATAAAAGCTGAAACTTATTCAAGTAATGCTTCTTTATGTGTATGAGTCTACTGATAAAAAAAAACTTAATTTACAGGAATATTTTATATATATTTTTTTACTTTGATTCTTAAAGTCAAAAATATTCTTAGGTTAGCATATGTGGAATTAACGTTTAATTATCTCAATAAAGTAATATAATTTTAGGTTTTACAATTAGCGAAAATTGGAGGAAATTATACCTATTAACTTATTAAAAGATATTTTATTGTAACAATGACAGGTAGCCTTTCCAAGAATTATACATATGATGGAACAGTAAAGTGCCCTTTAAAGAACTTATGTTCACTATTTGTAGGTAAGTTACCAGTTAAATATAAAAATTTGATGAAAAAAATCTCTCTGTTTTATTTGTCATACTCGTAAATAATAAGAACAAATTAGGTGTCAGATTTCACACGTTGAACTCTAGATCCTCTTGTTCTGATAATACCCAGACAAAAAGTGTGTTAAAATTTTTTTTCTGGCCTGTTGGTTTAAGCACTCTAAGCAATAATGATGCATTTGGTTTTATATATATATATATATATATATATATATATATATATATATATATATATATATATATATATAGAGAGAGAGAGAGAGAGAGAGATATTTAAATTCCTACAAAACCATGAAATACTTCATCATTTAACGTTAAACCTTATTAATTTTCAGCTGCGGTAGAAGAATGGGGGGCCGATAAAAAACAGCCGAAGACGAGATTAGACAATGGCAGAAGAGATTAAACGACAGAAATAAATCTAAAAAAAAATAATTATTGTAACAATAAAAAGTCTTTATTTAAATAATTGGTATATTTTCTATTACCCAATTGAAATTGTACCTATTACTATGGAACCAGATAACTTATTCATAGCGATCCTTCTACAGCTTGAACAATTTAAATCAATTGAAGCTATATTTTGTAGCACTTGCAATTCGACTAATTATAAAATTTTATATTCTTATATAGTATTGTATTAAAAACTTGACAATTGTAATCAATAAGTGTAATATGTGGATCCAGTTCCTGTTACCTGGTTCGCTAATGTAATTTATATCTGTTTAATTTTTGGGACTAATAGGGTCATCTATGGTTACTTGTTATCGACGTTTTGATGACATGAGTCGTCTGTGTCTTCAGAAGTGCAGATTAATTAGGTACTGTAAGCTCTCGGACCCTAAGCAAATTCTGAAAATATCTACCATTCACGTTACCGGAACGTCAAGAAGAGGGAACCATAGATTATGACCTATTTATCCAAAAAGCACAATACCATCGGATAATATGTCCACAATCGGGTCAAGAATGTACAATATATGGACATCCAAAATTAGTCCTATTAATATCCAAAAATGATCCATACTTGGACAATATATGTAATCCAAAAAAACGTCCATGAGTGGGACAAACGTATAGTCTAGTGGATATCCATCGAATGTTGGTGGACAAATTGTGGACATCCGATGGATACCCAGTATGTCCAGCTTTGGATAAACGATGGATATCCAGTGGACTGAAGTGTGCTATTTGGGCTTTGAAACAACAATTTGAAAAAAGCATTGGTATTTAAAGGTACGTCAAAAACCATTCAAAATGGAATTTTACAAGTAATATTTATTGTATGTTAAGAGGAAATTTTGGAACTATTTGTATTTTATGACTATCTTTCGCAAGACAAGGAGCTAAGTGAGACATTTAGTGAAGTTCTAAAAATTTTAATTACTATTCCGATGACGTGAACTGAAGCAGAACGGTGTTTTTCTACCCTCAAGGCACGAACATGACATATAAAACTGGACTGCTCATAAAAATAATTTTTTGACCCTCCCCCTTATTGGTCGCCATTAGGTGCAATGATTTGTATGGCAACATTGAATTCCCTGCTAGTTTCTTATATTGGCAGGTTTAGACAATAACTATCTCTTTCTATATAAATCGCTCTTCCTTGTTTTACTTGATAGGTTAATTAAGTATATTCAATAAAAAAAGACCGGGAAAATTGTATCTGTAAAACCATATTTAACTTGAATTTCTGTTTTTAGTTTTCTCAAAATTATAATTTTTCTGTTCAAAGCAATTCCTTTAAAGCTAATTTTTTTAAACTTCTTTGGAGCAGCGTAAATATGTTGCAATTTTATTATTTTTAGATAACAAGCATGAAATGTTAGTTCTTATAAATAAACGACAATGCTTTTTATATGGCTATGTTTATATATATTTTTTTACAATAAAACTGTTATATCGCAAAATAGCTAAAATGTGAAATATGTGCTAAAAACAAATCAAGAGTATTTTTGTAAATAATAATAAGTATAATGAAATAAAGTATTAAGGCATTTATTTTTAAAAATTTTATATCATGAATTAATATACATGTATATTGTTTAATATAAAGTCACGAAATGTTCATATAATCTATCACAAAGTAATAAAGTTTCATCATTTAGAAATAACTTTGATTAGGTCTTTGTTAAAATTATTTTCTCCTCAATAATTTTTGGGGAACTGGTGTTAGGTATTTATATAGGGTTAACAACATTCATAATAATGTTGACATTCCCTACATAATAACGGAGCTTTAATTTAAAGGAAGAAAAATAACATTATGTACTAAATCATTTTTATAAAAAAAACTCCAAAGTGGATAAAGTGTTAAAGCAGTCTATATTTAATTGTAAACAAAATATTACTTATTAAGACACTGTAAATATAAAAAAAAAAGATTATAAATATGAGTGGGATTCTTACATTAATACATTCATTTTTAATCTAAATATATTCATAAAGATTTACTCGCAACTTCTAATTTTTACACTAGATCAAACTTTCCATTTACTTAACTGTTTGAGGATCTGGAATTAGCCTTTCCTAAAGTTGAATTTTTGAAATGGTAATCAGTCACAAATTCTCACTACTTTGATAAAGGATTTTCACAACACAGATTTCCTTACTATCTGAGCTAAAATTGTAATGGAATCAATATTAATTATTTTACACTGTTCAATATGAACTATATTCTGTTAAATAATCACTCTGTGAATAGATTTCTCGTAGGAATAGGGTAGTTATATTTTTTTATTACTATCCAAGAAAGTCTAAAGGGAAATATAAATCAGTTATCGACCTTAATTTTTATTATCTTTGTCGTTTAAATGTTTTCTTAAAAATACATAAACTCAGCCAATTTATGAAGACCTAAAAGACCCTCTCTTAGCATTGCCTATAAATCTGTCTAAATAATCCTGCCCTGGTTATGTAAATAAAACCGAAAGATATGGGAGGTTTATAACAAACCGTTAAAATGTCTTAGAATATTGAACGATTTTCCCATTATTAGGAAACAAAAAAATGATCAAATAAACTCACTATAATAGAAATATATCGTTTGGCCATTTGTAAAAAGAATTTTGATTAATCACTGTTTTTTCTATTCACAAGAAATAACGAGTTAAGATGTTATTAAGATGTTTGTTGCCAAGCCAGCCAAGAAAAGTGAATAGTTTTTTTACAGTCTTTAAAATATATTCTTTTCGTTATAGGAAGACGTAGGTTAGTTTGTTTTACTACTCTGTTATATAAAAATTAGGATTTAGACGCTTAGAGGCCAATTCGAGAATCAAACATCCGGTATAGAATAGCTAACGCCCTCAGCACGTAACGATCGAAACCTTTGAACTTTAAGGGAAAGAAATTGGCATTTACAGGGTTTCATCGGGTAATATGGGTACAAACGGGAAACAGAGGGGTGTCGAAGGGGTGTAAGATTCGAAGACACTCTTTAAAGGAATAGTAAATGTCAGTCATAATTTGAATGTCGTTAGAACCGTACCGTGAGTACCAGTGCCGTAGAATAATTACGTCACGGATATAATCGTCGGGAAAGAAGGTTATCTTTGTTTTGATTTAATTTGGGAAATTAAGGGAATATCGTGTGTTATTTTAGTGGGCATTTTGCGACTTTCATACGGTTTGATTAAGTAATATAAATAGCTGTTTTTTTCGCGTTTTATTTCTTTTTTCTGATCAATATTTTAGTAAGCTATTTATACGTATTTTTGGGTTTTATATTTTTGGTTATTAAATCGGCCAATAAGAGCAATTCTGTTAGTTTTATTTTGAACTAGCGACCCGCCCCGGCTTCGCACGGGTGTAATGCTGATACTAAATACACTACAGAAAAACTGTGACTATTTATTTTATTTTTACAACAATTATTACATCGGCCTCCGACGCGCTATTTATAGGCACGCTGCCGCCGCCCCGGTCGGCCAGTACCGCCGCAAGCGCTACTTCCCGCAATTTTAAATCTGTAATATCTTCGAAAATATTCATTTAAATCTTGTGCTGTAAAGGACCATATAGATCTATATTAAATCAACAATGTATTTAAGCTATTTAATTGGATAAGGATTAATGCTGTATTGGTTAAAATCGCTTCAAAATTTGCCATTATTTGTCGTAAAAAGTAAATGACAAAAAAATGTTATTGTGGGATATCCATGAGAGATAGACATATACCATCGCGGAGTTTTCTGTAGACCTTTTCAATGTGTACAAATAATTAGTACATTATTTTGATAAATCTCGTAGGGTTCAGCCTGCGTTTGCAATGTAAGCGGAAAAAAATATGATAATTAACGACATCACATTAGAAACCTCAAAAATAACAGTATTTCTCCACTATTTAATGGATGTTATTATACATATAAACCTTCCTCTTGAATCACTCTATCTATTGAAAAAAACCGCATCAAAATCCGGTGCGTAGTTTTAAAGATTTAAGCATACAAAGGGACATAGGGACAGAGAAAGCGACTTTGTTTTATACTATGTAGTGATTGTTATTAGGTTTAGGGTTCTCACTGTAAATAGTTCGTTTTTCTATTTATTTTTGTTAAATAGATTTAAGTGTTTTGAGAAGTTTGTTTTATTCAATTTAATTAAAACCTTCACGCGAATTAACTTGCGGGCGCTTTGTTGCAAGACCTACAAAACAAGAGATGTCTTCTGACCAACTAATTAGCAGCCTTTCCTGAGTCCTGAAGTTCTGAGTCATGGTTTTGATAAGCTTAAATAACCATAGTTGTTTGGCACTAAAGCGGCAAGAGAGAAGTTGAACGACCAGACTTCCAGAGTGTCTTTATTACTGTGAAATTTAATTGAAGGTTATTAAAGTAGCTACAAAGTAATGTGTGGCAATAAATTGGTTATAGATAGATTGGCTAACGCTACCTCAATATGTCATTAACAGGAGTCTATAATCAAATTCTGTCACAAAATCATGAATTTTTTTTTAAATAATACGTAATTAAATATAAATTTATTTTAAATTAATAACATATTCAAACAAAAGGTTATTATTTTATTGTTAGCCAAAACAAATACATAAAAGTAAAATTTATGTAATTTCCAGACATGTTCGATAATATTGAAAAATTTCATATTACATGCAATCATTTATTTCTATTTTAATATAGTATATTGGTTTTTAAACATATAATCATTTTAAATTATAGCAGCATACCAGCCCAGATAGCACAAGATTTCCATTGGATATCCAGAATAGGTACATATAATGTCCTGTATGTCCATGGACCGTTTATGGATGTTCATTAGATGTGATGACCTGTAATCTATATGGACGTCCATATCTGGATGTCCAGTGTAAGTCCATCAGACGTCCATTAATTAAATTTCGGGTTGTCGGTAAAATCGGATACTGTAATATCGGCCTGTAGAATGGTCATTTCTTAACTCGCCGGCCCGACATGATCACAAAATATCCCTTCAGATATTTTGTGCCCATTATTGTGTTGACGTCGAGCTAAAAAAGACCTTTGGAGTTTTAGTTCAGCTAAAATCAAGTGTGCTTTTTATTTGAAGAAGATGCCACCGTTAAAGGTAAGTATAGTTATTTTCAATTTAATTTTTTTAATTATACCAAAAATTACCGAACGAAACTACAGACATGCCCGACGAAAAGCTGATAATTTAGTATCAAACTCGCACAAATTTGAAAGTGAACAAAATATTCAGTATCAAAATACGTATGTTAAAATATAGCTTTTGTAGCTATCCTTTTTCATACAATCACTTATTTAAATGGAAATTACTACAAATAAGTGCAAATATTTTGATAGGCCAATGAATTTTGTATCTTGTTGGTTAAAATGGAGCACAGATAGAGTTGTAAATTTGTGTAATAATAAAATTGTAAATTTTAGAGAAAATTCTCTCTGACTAAGTCATTATTGAGTAATCAGTCTAATAAGATTGCTGGCATTAATAAATGTTACCAAAATTTATAATGGAATAAAAGCTATAGCAAATTTGAATAATTATATTAATTTTTTTATGACTATTTTGGATTAAACGCTAGTAAAAGTTTACATTGATGTGTATTTTTGTGCAGTATAATTGTTAAAAAATATATAATAAAGTTTTGACAGTTCGACTCTAGGTTTAGACTTATAATTTAATTTATTTTAATTATTTTTTAGATGAATTTTCCAAAGATTGGTCCAAATAAAATTCCTATGTGAAAGCCAATTTGTACCAAATTAGAGAGGATATTCAGGTAATCTTAAATAGGAAAAAAACAACAAGTATCTACAAAGAATTTTCTGCAGGAGTTCAACTATCCTTTTACTTAAGAAAATAATCAGCTGCCTCAAGTCACATAAGATCTTCAACACAATTTAAACTTTAAAGATGCAGTAAGTTTATTACACTTCTCCTGAAATAAAAGCTGAACCTTGAGTCTGTGATAAAAAAATAACTTAATTTACAGGATTATTTTATATATATTTTTTTACTTTGATTCTTAAAGTCAAAAATATTCTAGGGTTAGCATATGTGGAATTAACATTTAATTATCTCAATAAAGTAATATAATTTTAGGTTTTACAATTAGCGAAAATTGGAGGAAATTATACCTATTAACTTATTAAAAGATATTTTATTGTAACAATGACAGATAGCCTTTCCAAGAATTATACATATGATGGAACAGTAAAGTGCCCTTTAAAGAACTTATGTTCACTATTTGTAGGTAAGTTACCACTTAAATATAAAAATTTAATGAAAAAAATCTCTCTGTTTTATTTGTCATACTCGTAAATAATAAGAACAAATTGGGTGTCAGATTTCACACGTTGAACTCTGTATCCTCTTGTTCTGATAGTACCCAGATAAAAAGTGTGTTAAAATTTTTTTTCTGGTCTGTTGGTTTAAGCACTCTAAGCAATAACGATACATTTGGTTTTATATATATATATATATATATATATATATATATATATATATATATATATATATAGAGAGAGAGAGAGAGAGAGAGAGAGAGAAAGAGAGAGAGATTTAAATTCCTACAAAACCATAAAATACTGCATCATTTAACGTTAAACCTTATTAATTTTCAGCTGCGGTAGAAGAATGGGAGGCCGATAAAAAACAGCCGAAGACGAGATTAGACAATGGCTGAAGAGAATAAACGACAGAAATAAATCTAGAAAAAAATAATCATTGTAACAATAAAAAGTTTTTATTTAAATAATTGGTATATTTTCTATTACCCAATTGAAATTGTACCTATTACTATGGAACCAGATAACTTATTCATAGCGATCCTTCTACAGCTTGAACAATTTAAATGAATTGAAGCTATATTTTGTAGCACTTGCAATTCGACTAATTATAAAATTTTATATTCTTATATAGTATTGTATTAAAAACTTGACAATTGTAATTAATAAGTGTAATTTGTGGATCCAGTTCCTGTTACCTGGTTCGCTAATGTAATTTATATCTGTTTAATTTTTGGGACTATTAGGGCCATCTATGGTTACTTGTTATCGACGTTTTGATGACGTGAGTGGTCTGTGGCTTCAGAAGTGCAGATTAATTAGGTACTGTAAGCTCTCGGACCCTAAGCAAATTCTGAAAATATCTACCTTTCACGTTAGCGGAACGTCAAGAAGAGGGAACAATAGATTATGACCTATTAATCCAAAAAGCACAATACCATCGGATAATATGTCCAAAATCGGGTCAAGAATGTACAATATATGGACATCCAAAATTGGTCCTATTAATATCCAAAAATGATCCATACTTGGACAATATATGTAATCCAAAAAGACATCCATGAGTGGGACAATCGTATAGTGCAGTGGATATCCATAGGATGTTGGTGAACAAATTCTGGACATCCGATGGATACCCAGTATGTCCAGCTTTGGATAAACGATGGATATCCAGTGGACTGAAGTGTGCTATTTGGGAGTTTTGATTTTTAGCTTTATATGTCAGTGGAACATTAACTTTATGGTAAAACGATATTGTTGTTGGTTAATGCACACCTAATGCAGAACTTTTTTTGTAGAGCCAGTGTATGTTATTAAGTTCAAGTTTAGTTGCTTCAATATGTTTACATCAAACAGTGCTTCTAGCTTTTTTCAAGCAGTTTATTTGTAAGGATCACACCATAAATTTTTTGCTCATCTTCTTGTATAAAACTATTTCTAGAAAAATGCTCTGAATTGACTTACTCATCTGGTGCATAAAAGAATTATGATCATGACCAATTTGCTTCAGCCCTTGAATTTGAAATCTCTTTTCTTTTAGAAAACTAACATATTGATAACATTTAAAAATTAGCCGACATCCATAAGATTAAACTTGTTACTGTTAGATTTACAATTTGATTCTCATGTAAAATTTTAAATAAGTATTATTGAATGCTTGAAAACTTACCAATGAAATAAATTCCAATTTACCAGATGAGGTATTTGCACGTCTTACAATGAAGAGTCGCATTTTTTAAAATACCAATAAAAATCTTAAGATTCTCGTTCCTGTTTGAAATTTTCAATAAAACGTTACATAAAATGTGATAAAATGCATAAAACAGCAAAATCAAAAATAAATTCTTGTCGAAATGAAAAGTATTCAGAGTGAGTCCACACGATACCAAAAATTTCGGCGTAGGAGTATTACGCCCATTTATGTTAAAAATGTCTCGTCCACACGGGGAACTTTTATCGTGCAGTCGTGCAGTCGTAATATTTTTTTTTTGTGGTAACCTAACTTTTTTCTGATTTTTTGATAATATTTATTTATGTATAAATTAAAATGAAAGAAAATAAAAAAAATAATTGCAGCAATGTTGTTATGTATAAAAAGAAAACTAAAGAAAAAATTACAAAAGATAAGGATATTATTAATATATTCTTTATTAAAAAAACGGAAAAGTCGTCGCTACTAGGTCCGATCTGTTTTTGAGAAAAACATTGGAGAAAGGCTTGGACATACTAATGATTTAATTCAAGAAATGCGAGAAAGTGATCCTGATTTTTTAAAAATATTTTCCTGTTACTCTTGGTGAGTTTGAAAACCTATTGTTGGGCCAATAATTAGGAAACACGCTATGGAAATGTGTACAGCTATACACTTATTACTAGGTTTGAAAAAACATTGTGATATTTAGCTGATGAAATCAGCATGTGAAAGCAACAGTGCGAATTCCGAGTCGGTAAACAGTGTTTTTGAAATTAGTCATGTTACTTGTGCAATAATATGCGACCCTTTAAAACAAGTTTTATTTCCGAAGTTTGCCACTTCTGCTTGGTAAAGAATTGCCAAGGAGTTCAAAGACGAGAGTTTCAATATAAAGTGTCTTTAACAATCGTTTTAATAATTACAATTGTTTGGAGTTTTTAGAAGAATACATTACGTATGACACTAACTGGATTTCTGTTATTAAATTTCCATCAATGTTAATTTTTACTTTTTAATTGTTTATAATAGGTTTATATAAAATTTGCTAAGGGTAGGGTTACCAGACTACAGGAATTCAATTCAATTCAATTTATTTCACAAATATTTCCCGACTTGTCTGAATTTTTAGCCCCTTGTTAAAAAGAAACAGGAAAAAACTGCAATTGTCAGTATTTTTTTGAAATTAAAAGAGGAAAATATAAGTAATGAAAAAATATTTATTAATCATTGTAGTGAGAAAAAATAACTTGATTAAACGTTAACAAAATGAGTGAATTGTTAATTTAGTATATTAATAAATTTAGTTTCATACTTTTTATTGCTTGATGTTTCTTTTGGCAATTGCTGGACTTTTATAACCATTTCATGACATTCTTCACATGATATGTTCTTTAAGTTAAATTGTGTCTAGAGTAGAACCTTAACAGAAGACATTGTTGTAAACCAACTATTACTACAAATTATTAAATTACTATATATATTTTTAAGTTACTCTTATGGATTAATAGGCAATTATAGTCTAATATTTAATACTCCTTTAAGAAACAGTTATATCTTAAGTAAATTTATGTTCTAATAGGCTCGAAACAAAAGCATGCCTTAATCTCCGAAACTCTAAAACTTTACTTTTTACAGAGACCATTAGTTTTGTTCATATTGTCATCGTCCCATAAATACACACTTTTTCATTTCAGTAATCATGTAAATAAATAGTTATGTTATATTTGTTAGTACGCCTATGACTGTAAAATATATAATTTAGGTATAGAATAGAATATAACTAGGACATGAACGTTGAGACGAGAGGAACTAAAATCAAAAAACTACAATAGTAACATTAAATTAGTAAGTAAGAACAAAAACTGTTGTTACCTCATGATTTAGTGAACATTATAATAAAATATTAAAAAAGTAATATTAGAAGATTTATTTGAATTCATCGAAACCAGTGATAAACTAAAAGCAGAACTAGCAAAGTTATAACATTGGTGGCAGCGAAAGGCAAAGCTTATAACAATATAGACAGTCTATGTCTCTCCTTAGTCCACTATGCTCCCATTAATGAGAAGACTCACTCGATATTGGTATTTGATGCTTTGATTGCAAAAATTTTGAAAATCTCATTGCCTTAACATACAACATTCAGATAAAAATGTCCGGATATTTACAAAAACGTTAGGAATATTGTCAGGGAATCTCATTATTTGATCGGGTAACCATAGCTAAGGGCATGTCTGTGGATTAGAGATTGTCGTTGAATAGAAATTGTATTATATAATGGCCTTTATTTCATAAGCTTTAATTTATATAACAAACACCTGTATTATTGCAATTTTTATGAAATTAATAAAAAAATTAACAATAATCTTTTTTTTTGAGGACCAAGCAGTAATGATCTTCGGTAACAAGCAAAATGAATTAAAACAATTTAACATAGTTCATAAATATCTATTATTTCAAAACTCGCTAAATAAAATATATAAATAAAACAACAAAGTTTAAAAAAAATATAGGTTATGTTTTCATACAAAATATTGGAAATAAACAGTTTCCGCCATTTTTAAAGCAGTCCGCTGAAAAGTTCAACATCATTTGGCGTAATGACCTTGGAAAAGGCAGCTTTAGGCGGGAAATCTTCAGTCTTTGTCTTTTTTTAAATCTAACAAATCACAATGCTTGAAATTTGACATATGTCTTGTTACGCTACGCTGCCGCCGAAATTTTTCTTATCGTGTGGACTCACTCTCAGTCAATGTCAAAAATACACTTTCACCAATATAATAAAAATTTAGGGAATTCATTGTTGCCAAAGCAATTATTTGCACGTAATGGCACGGAGCATGGTGGAGTCATTTTTAGTATAAGGAAGGTAATATACATGAGCAGTCCAGTTTTATATGTCTTATATGTTTTACATGTTCGTCCTCATGCATAAAAATGTTTTACGGAATACTATGAGCCAAGAAAGTCTTTCTGCTTGGGCAATGCTTTCTAAAGAAAGGGATTTTATCTAAAGCATACTTGATTTTAATCAGCGGGTTATTGGTAAGTTTGCTAATGCCGAAGATCGACGTATGTATTTTCTTTATAAATAATTCACACAATAAGTTATACGTACATTTTGACTGCTATATTTTCAAAATTTACTTTATGTCTAGTTATTTAAAATACACTGCTTTGTTTCATACTAACTCAATTTTTAAAGACTTTTATTTTTTCATCCACCGGTGCCTATGGCAGGTTTTATACATATCTATGTTTTTAAGGTACCATTGGAATTGCAACCCCTACTTTTTTAATGCACCAGCCGCCACTGCCTTCGATTTACATTTTTTTTTTTAATTCATAATGTTCCTAATTATAATCTATAAATTCGAAAAATTCCTAAAATCTGTCGTAGATAATATTTCAATTTTGCCTACCAAAAAAAAATCGAGCGCGCAACTGTACAGTATTTTAGCACAAAACATTGAACCTAAAGTGAAAGGCGTTTTTCATTGTTTTCCACAAAACTGAGAAAAAATTATGGAAAACGGTGGTCAGAATAGCTCTGAGAGTGAGTCCACACGATAAGAAAAATCTGGGCGGCAGCGTAGCGTAATAATACATATGTCAAATTTCAAGCATTGTGATTTGTTAGATTTAAAAAAAGACAAAGACCGAAGATTTCCCACCTAAATCCGCCTTTTCCAAGGTCATTACGCCAAATGATGTTGAACTTTTCAGCTGACTGCTTTAAAAATGGTGGAAACTGTTTATTTTCAATATTTTGTATGGAAACATAACCTATGTTTTTTTTTTTAAACTTTGTTGTTTTATTTATATATTTTATTTAGCGAGTTTTGAAATAATGGATATTTATGAATTATGTTAAATTGTTTTAATTTATTAAAAATGCTTGTTACCGAAGATCATTACTGCTTGGTCCTAAAAAAAAACGATTTTTGTTCATTTTTTTTATTAATTTTATAACAATTGCAATAATACAGGTGTTCGGTATATAAATTATAGCTTATGAAATAAAGGCCATTATATAATACAATTTCTGTTCAACGACAATCTCTGATATCGAGACGCTAATCCACAGACATGCCCTTAGCTATGGTTACCAGATCAAATTATGATATTCCCTGACAATATCCCTAACGTTTCTGTAAATAGCCGGACATTTTATCTGAATGTTGTATGTTAAGGCAGTGAGATTTTCAAAATTTTAGCAAACAAAGCATCAAATGCCAATATCGAGTGAGTCTTCTCATTAATGGGAGCGTAGTGGACTAAGGGGAAACATATACTGTCTATATTGTTATAAGCTTTGCCTTTCGCTGTCACCAATGTTATAACTTTGCTAGTTCTGCTTTTAGTTTATCACTGGTTTCGATGAATTCAAATAAATCTTCTAATATTACTTTTTTAATATTTTATTATAATGTTCACTAATTCATGAGGTAACAACAGTTTTTGTTCTTACTTACTAAATTAATGTTACTATTGTAGTGTTTTGATTTTAGTTCATCTCGTCTCAATGTTCATGTCCTAGTTAAATTCTATTCTGTATCTAAATTATACATTTTACAGTCATAGGCGTACTAACACATATAACTTATAAATATTTATTTACATGATTACTGAAATGAAAAAGTGTGTATTTATGGGACAATGACAATATGAACAAAACTAATGGTCTCTGTAAAAAGTAAAGTTTTAGAGTTTCGGAGATTAAGGCATGCTTTTGTTTGAGCCTATTAGAACATAAATTTACTTAAGATATAACTGTTTCTTAAGGGAGTATTAAATATTAGACTATAATTATCTATTAATACATAAGAGTAACTTAAAAATATATATAGTAATTTAATAATTAATAATTTGTAGTAATAGCTGGTTTACAACAATGTTTTCTGTTAAGGTTCTACTCTAGCCACAATTTAACTTAAAGAACATATCATGTGAAGAATTTCATGAAATGGTTATAAAAGTCCAGCAATTGCCAAAAGAAACATCAAGCAATAAAAAGTATAAAACTAAATTTATTAATATACTAAATTAACAATTCACTCATTTTGTTAACGTTTAATCAATTTATTTTTTCTCACTAGAATGATTAATAAAAAACTTTTTCATTACTTATATTTTCCTCTTTTAATTTCAAAAAAATACTGATAATTGCAGTTTTTTCCTGTTTCTTCCTAACAAGGGGCTAAAATTTCAGACATGTCAGGAAAATTCCTGTCGTCTGGTAACCCTATCCTTAGCAAATTTTATATAAACCTATTATAAACAATTAAAAAGTAAAAAAATAACATTGATGGAAATTTAATAACAGAAATCCAGTTAGTGTCATACGTAATGTATTCTTCTAAAAACTACAAACAATTGTAATTATTAAAACGATTGTTAAAATGACACTTTATATTGAAACTCTCGTCTTCGAACTTCTTGGCAATTCTTTACCAGGTAGAAGTGGCAAACTTCGGAAATAAAACTTGTTTTAAAGAGTCTCATATAATCGCACAAGTAACATGACTAATTTCAAAAACACTGTTTACCGACTCGGAATTGGCACTGTTGCTTTCACATGCTGATTTCATCAGCTAAATATTACAATGTTTTTTCAAACCTAGTAAAAAGGGTATAGCCGTACATATTTCCATAGCGTGTTTCCTAATTATTGGCCCAACAATAGCTTTTCAAACTCACCAAGAGTAACAGGAAAATATTTTTAAAAAATCAGGATCATTTCTCGCATTTCTTGAATTAAATCATTAGTATGTCCAAGCCTTTCTCCAATGTTTTTCTCAAAAACAGACCGGACCTAGTAGCGACGACTTTTCCATTTTTTTAATAAAGAATATATTAATAATGTCCTTATCTTTGGTAATTTTTTCTTTAGTTTTCTTTTTCTACATAACAACATTGCTGCAATTATTTTTTTATTTTCTTTCATTTTAATTTATACATAAATAAATATTATCAAAAAATCAGAAAAAAGTTAGGTTACCACAAAAAAAAAACATACACAACACCGTACGACTGTACGATAAAAGTTGCCTGTGTGGACGAGACATTTTTAACATAAATGGGCGTAATACGCCTACGCCGAAATTTTTCGTATCGTGTGGACTCACTCTGAATATTACTGATAACCTACGCACATATTAGGGCTATTCTTTCGAGTCATTATCACTATCAGTTCTATCACTCGAAGTAATCATGATCATTTCAACCCAATGACAAGTAAATGCATATTCAAAAGAACATGAAGTTATCAATTACACTTTTTTCACTTTGATCAATTGATAATTACTCAAAAGAATATAGCCATTAAAATAACTGTACTGATCGTCAAATAAATAAAAAATGCCCAGACCAAAAAATACAGACAGTGTCCGGACCATGCTATGCGCCATTTTGGGTAAAGTGAAGTTATAATAACAGTGAATATGCTGTCGCCACTGAAAAATTATACCGACTAAACGTAATCGTTTACCTCCCACTGACAAGGTTTGAAGCAATTTGCATACCTTTCCGAAATTACATCGACATACGTAGTTGAACGAAACTAGTGGTAGAAAGAGATAAAATGACAGTATTACGTTATAGCCTTACCCAACTGATCCAATTCTTGTCAATTGATTGTTATGTATGGATGTCTGCGATACTATTGGTCGGTCGTAAAAATAGATTAAAAATTTTTATTATATTTTTGGTTGTTAAAAATAACTAGTCATTCAAAAAAGCAATATGTTGAAGAACCGTTTCTACAAAACGTTTTATTTTTTGAAAAAACAGTTGAAATGTTAATTAGGTGCCCCGTTATTTTCAGTATTTTCTAATTAAAATATCCTTAGAAAGTTGATTGTCTCGCAAATTTCAAGTAAATTTGAGATTATAGACATATAAAATTATTACACTAAATTCTGTTCATATCTCAATAGTATGAGCGTGCTGTTTAAAAATTGTTTTCCTATGGCTAGTTCTAATTATGGATTTAACATAAACACTTGTGTCCATATGTCCATAACAACCGAGAATCTTATTTTTAAATAGTTAAGTGTAACATAATTGTTTTCTTCAACACACTTATAAAAAATTTGAGAAATAACAATTTGTAAGATATTTGAAACTTTTATTTAAATAAGTAACATTAAATTTTATATTCAAATAATGTTAAATGCAACATTTTACTTCCTTACGCTGTATTAAACACTATACTACACTACAATTAAATAAATATTATTATGATTATAATTTATTAGGAGATATAAATTTGAACCCTACAGGCAACAAACAAGGTCCTTCAGAATAAAAACCTTATTTATAGAACATTTGATCTTCAAGCCCCAACAAATCTTTACAAAATAATAAAAAAGTATATTAAAGGTTGAATGTGAGATCTGCCAGTATCATTAATGGAGGTCTTCTGCCCGGCCTATGGTTTCGGTCCCTGATCGTACACAGTTCCTCTATCACCAGTCAAGTTTCAGGTTTTCTTTCAAACTTACTTGTCAGGACAGGAAGTCTTGCAATAATCGGCTGGATGTTTAGTGAATTCATACAGTAGTTGATTGGTGGTTAGCTAGGACGATTGATTTTAGTCATACTACATAGAGCTGCAGTTTCTACCATTTGTTGTAAATCAACTATTTTTATATTATTATATCTTCATATATATTAATATTATACTTAAGTTACGCCTATGGATTAATGGATAATTGTAGCTTAATATCTAATAAAACCTTTGAAAAGTTATATCTTAAGTCAATATATTTATTAATTAGTTTAAACAAAATAAGTCATACTCTTTAAAATTCCAAAATCTTCCTTTTTAAAAAACCATTAGCTTTGTTCATGATACCTTATCGTCCGATAAAATGTACACTTTTCAATTAGTTGTTTAGTTAATAATCTTGTAAGTAAATAGTTATAAGTTATATTTTTATGTGCGCCTATGGCTGAATATATATAAGTAAAATATAAATTAGACTAAGGATATTGAAGAAGAGGAAGAAATATTCAAGAAGACATTCAAGAATACATTACATTGTTACCAGTTTCATAACAGATTAAATTGTAAAAGAAAAATTAATGCTATTTCGTGTTAATATATATATATATTTTAAAAATAAAATATTAAAAGTGATTTTTTGAAATTTTGTCTTAAATCTTTGAAATCAGTGCTAAGTATAAATCAAGAAGCAGTAAAAATTACATTGCAAATAGCAGAGTTACAACACATTTCAAGGTTTATCAGTGCTGGTTTCGTGCAATTATTATATGTAGGGGCATCTATTCCTAATAAAGTCAGTATATTGCTTTGTATCTATGAGTTGTTTTTCTTGATATGCCTTTTTCTTTGTATATTAGTCTCCTAAAGCATTTGGCCCTTTGTATACATTTTTGTTTAACAGTTCTAAAGTGCCAATTTAAGATAATTTTGTGGTCTATATTTACACTTAAATATTTGACTGATGGCTTGGTGCATATTACTTGGTTGTTAAGTTATACAAAATAAATTTAATCCAGGGAAAAAAATAAAGATTTTAATGACAATCAATAACTTCACAACAGTGACGCTATTTTTTGACTTTCGACGGTTAATTTGACGTGCCAAAACGTCACTTTCCCCAAAATGGCGCCGAGCATACTCCGGACATTTTTCATTTGGCAGCTCCATTACAATCTGTCGTCCATTTTATATTCAGAAATCCGTGTGATAACCACGGATTTCCTAAAATAAAATGGATGACAGATTGTAATGGAGCTGCCAAATGAAAAATGTCCGGAGTATGCTCGGCGCCATTTTGGGGAAAGTGACGTTTTGGTACGTCAAATTAACAGTCAAAAGTCAAAAAAATAGTTAGAATTAGCCGTAGGAAAACAATTTTTATACTGCACGCTCATACTATTGAGATATGAACAGAATTTAGTGTAATAATTTTGTGTAATAATCTCAAATTTACTTGAAATTTGCGAGACATTCAACTTTCTAAGGATATGTTAATTAAAAATTAGAAAATACTGAAAATAACGGGGTACCACCTAATTAACATTTCCACTGTTTTTTCAAAAAATAAAAGGTTTTAAACAAACGGTTCGTCAACATATTGTTCTTTTTTATGACTAGTTATTTTTAACAACCAAAAATATAATAAAAAATTTTAATCTATTTTTACGACCGACCAATAGTATCGCAGTCATCCACAGATTACAATCAACTGACACGAATTGGATCAGTTGGGTAATGTTATAACGTAATACTGTCATTCTATCTCTTTCGATCATTCGTTTCGTTCAACTACTTATGTCGATGAAATTTCGGAAATGTATGCAAATTGCTTCAAACCTTGTCAAATGGAGGTAAATGATTACCTTTAGTCGGTATAATTTTTCAGTGACGATAGCGTATTCACTGTTGTTATAACTTCACTTTCCCCAAAATGGAGCAATAGTATGGTCCGAACCATAGACATAGTAGAGAATGGACCAGGCTAGTCATTCATGAATATGAAATTTATAAGCGCCAACATGTTTGTAGGCCAGGGGTTAGAGGAGTGTCATAGTTCACAATCTATCATACGCCAGCGGCGTAACAATTTTAAAACGAATAAAAATATCAATTAATATTCTATGATGCTTTTATTTGCAGAATTGAAATAAATATTTTTTCATAAGAAATAGTTAATTACTCTATCAATATGTCGTGATACGGAAGTTGTTGTACTTGAACATAAGTCAGTATTCAATATACAAATAATCGTAATATTCATATCATTTATCTTTTACGACATTAATGACTTGAAATAACCTTTTTTTTATCCAAGGCACTAGTTATTATTTAAAACAGAGTACCATGTAAGAATTATCCAAGTCCAAAGTAAAAAATTGCGTAATATTTTGCCGGATTTTAGTTAAGTGGCTAATTAATGCCCACAATTCTAAAACCGACAAAAACTTTGTTTCTTGAATATTACTGTGATTGAAATTTTTTTTCTAAATTGTATGGACTCGCTGTCTATTTTTATTATTCCTAACAACGTGTCTATGCCGTACAGACACTCGCATATGAAATTTAACGTCAGCCATGAACATCGTAAAAAAGTAGTCTTACCAAAGTTCTAATGTCTCAAATATTGAAGTGCAATACTGAATAAATGTAACGACGTCGCGGTATGCAAATGACTACTTTGACGTTTGGTTAATATACCAATTATTTGTAAAAATAATAACACTTGTACAAAATTCCTAAAACGAGAAAATGGAGATATTTTTTGTAAGTTAATAAATGAAGCAAATTAAAAATGGAAATATTTAGAAAATATATATTCGACGGTGTATGTGTTCAGAAGAAAATAGAGTATTTACAACTTCATTTTGAAGAAATAACCTGTTAATATTTGTATATAATTTCAATTATGATTTGGAATATATATGATAGACTGTTTCAATTTAGGTATTAATCTGAAAGACTTGTTACAGTTAAACCTGTTTTACTGAACAGTCCCCAAACTTCAATCATAAGAAATTGGTATATCAAGAAATACAATAAAACAAATTAATAAAAATAACTATTAAATATGTTTGCCCATTAAGTTTTGGCAGTACTATTGTTGAAAATTTTTAATATCTCGAATCGACAATCTGTCATGTGTTTCTAACAGAAATTATTTATTTTAATATGATTAGTGTATTTCTTGATTTTCACTGTTTCGTATCCTAAAATATTTATGACAAAATATACCGATAAGGAAATGTGTGGGATAATAATAAGTATATGCTATTATTAAATATATTACTTGTTGGTCATATTACAATTATATATATATATATATATATATATATATATATATATATATATATATATATATATATATATATATATATATATGTATATATATATATAAAATAGAATAACGTGCAATAAAATATACTTTTTTTCTTACTTACTGACTATCTAATTTGTGTAAAGCAAATCCGAGACTATGTAACTATCGGACATCGAATAAAAATAAATAAAAATTGCAGAAATTGAAGTTTCATTTCTGGACTTTTCACACATGACAGTTATTATGCAAGTCATATATTTATTTATAACGTTTATGAGTTTTTTTTTGCAGATTTTGTAATATCTTGGTTAAATGAAAATTTTACACTTTTACAAGTAATAGGGAAAACAAAAATTAAGGAGAAAATTGTAAAAAGATAGGAAAAGCGGTACTATTTGGTGTAATATTACAAGGGAAATGTTAACAAAAAATAATAGAAAATGGTGGGCTTCTATTATGTTGGTCTCACTTTAAAACACGAACACCATCAAATCGATAATAGAAATCGTTTGGGCCAAAATGTTCACTACAGATACGAAGTGACTTGGGCAAGATTTTATCTTGTAGTCCTAATATATTAATCCAAAGGTCTCGGCGGTTAGAATCACTGGGAAACCTATAAAAAATCACTGATAACAAAATCTAAAATCCCAAGTTACCCGCCTATGATACCAAACTTAACCTAACCTATCTGTGAAAAGTTAAATTTGGAAATAAATAATCCAATTTTCGGCAAACTTGGCAATGATTGACCACTAAT
Source organism: Diaprepes abbreviatus (assembly GCA_034092305.1). Classification (NCBI taxonomy): domain Eukaryota; kingdom Metazoa; phylum Arthropoda; class Insecta; order Coleoptera; family Curculionidae; genus Diaprepes; species Diaprepes abbreviatus. Next base: position 1,473,373 of record JASJET010000040.1, read on the forward strand.
GAATAATTAGTCACTTACAAAAACACTTTTGGAATCACAAAAAATTAAAAAATGATCCAAGACACACAACGTCAATCACAAAAATGTCATATGCCAAAATTTTTATGAATGGACCGGATTCAACCTTGATCGTACGATAGCGTAAAAGAAATTTGCGAGGTTGCCAGATTTCATAGTTTATCACACTACTTAGAAATCTTGAATTTTCTGGGAGTTAAACTGACGCATTATAAAGCATACTATTTTAAAGATATTAGTTTACTATTGTAGCAATAAATTGTTTATAAATATTATATGAAATATATTATCATAATAATATTTTTTTTTTTCATAAAAATTGGGTATTAACAAATTATATTGTTTTCCCTTTTTTTTTTTCCAAAACAGTTGGCAAATTACTACTGATTGTGACCCATTCGTGGCGTTTTGTTTTTGTAAACATTCCATGTCCAGACGTCCATGGTCCGAACATTTTCTGTTTATTAGACGATCACTACAGTTACTTTAATATGTGCGTGCTGACAACACACAACACAACTGTATCTATGGTTTGTTTTTGTAAGCAGACATCATGCCGTATAATTGTTGAATATTAAGTTGCCTATTTAGACTCATGAAAGTTTGATTAAAATTTCATGTCAACTTGTCACGTCAGTAATTCACCCATCCCGATGTTGTCATCAAAATTTTTCGTTAAAAAATCCTACTATAATCTAAAAAACATTGTCATTTCAAGGTATTACTCTATCAAAATCTTTAAAAAGTTCACAGGTTACATAGATAAAAAAATAATAAACAAGTACACTTCCGAATCTTTTCAACGATTATGGCACCATGACGGAGGTCCAAAGACGGTATTTTTTTGGGGCCCTGCAGTTAAATGGGGCATAGTTGTAGCCGGACTTTCCGATTTGTTCGAACGAAGTGATGATGAAATAAGTTTTGCCCAAACAACATCCCTAATGGTCTCAGGACTTATTTGGTAATTATCAAAATATGTATTTTTTTGTTACATTTTCAGAAAAAGCTTTCAAAAATTCTTTAGACGAGGGTGTAATCAGTTCTAAAATTTTGACTATCGATTTTTCAAGTTTTGGCCTCACAAATCAAAAGCAAATACTAACCTGGATTAATGAGTAATTATTTTGATTAAATGAAATCTAGAGAAACGACATATTTTTCTGAAAATTCCTTTAATCTAATAAACACACACACGTTGAATTCACCTATAAAAGGTATATTCTTTTGAGTAATTATCATTTTCAGTTCTGTGACTTGAAGTGATCATGATCACTTTGACCCAATGATAAGTAAATACATATTCAAAAGAATATGAAGTTATCAGTTTCACTTTTTTCACATTGATCAGTGATAATTTACTCAAAAGAATACAGCCAAAAAGTTGTAACAGAACGTTACGTTTTGGTTAGGAAACCCCGCTGAATTGTAAGGAAAATGTAGAACTAAACAACATTGTTTATAACGTTGAATAATGGTTGAAATCAGCTAGATGAAATAATCACAAAATCAACGTTGATATAATATTTGTTATCACATTTCGTTGTTTTGTAGAGTTGAATCAATATATATATATATATATATATATATATATATATATATATATATATATATATATATATATATATATATATATATATATATATACCGGGTGTCAACGAATCTATTAGACAAGTCATAATTTCTAGAGTATTATGTGTATCAAAATGAGAATTGGTACAGGTAAATGGTATGTGAAGAGGAGAGTTTTCGCATATTTTCCACTTTCCGGTTACTTCCGGTTTCACCGGAAATGGCCTCGGTTTTGAATTTTTAAATGGAACACCCTGTATATTTTTAACATTTTTGGATTTCTGAGACAATTCTAGATCAGAATGTGACATTTTAAAAACTTTTTACGTCTACTTCATTTTTTTAGAGCCACTTTTAAATTTCATCTAGGTGGCCATGATCGGACGCAAACTAATCTAAGGGCCTTAGGTGATGTCAAAAAAATACAATCGCAAAGTTTTAGTTACTAGTATGAAAGACAGGAATAAGACAAGTTGACAAAATTACGTTTTCATTTCTAACTATTAATTTTCAAATGGCGACCCCTTTTTGACAACTACTTTTCGAAAAAAGCATTCTTTGACGAATCTAACGGTACTAATTTATTTGCGAATGGACTAGACATAAGAACAGAAATTAAATATTATTAAGCAAAATACTGGATAATTTATTTACTTATGACAAGTGCGCCATGGACAGCCATGATGCATAATAATTTGTAACTGTTTTTATCAAGTCTTCTTTGGAAAACAAAGCACTCACTTAAGTAGATAATGACAGTGACATACGCTCTAAGAACAGACGTAAAAGTTTCTTAATTTTCGTTAAGTTTAGTTTAAATTTTCGTTAAAATAATGTATACTCAAAGTGAAAAAGTGGATATGTTATTAATATTAACGAAAATTAAGAAACTTTTACGTCTGTTCTTAGAGCGTATGTCACTGTCATTATCTACTTAAGTGAGTGCTTTGTTTTCCAAAGAAGACTTGATAAAAACAGTTGCAAATTATTATGCATCATGGCTGTCCATGGCGCACTTGCCATAAGTAAATAAATTATCCAGTATTCTGCTTAATAATATTTAATTTCTGTTCTTATGTCTAATCCAATCGTAAATAAATTAGTACCGTTAGATTCGCCAAAGAATGCTTTTTTCGAAAAGTAGTTGTCAAAAAGGGGTCGCCATTTGAAAATTAATAGTTAGAAATGAAAACGTAATTTTGTCAACTTGTCGTATTCCTGTCTTTCATACTAGTAACTAAAACTTTGCGATTGTATTTTTTTGACATCACCTAAGGCCCTTAGATTAGTTTGCGTCCGATCATGGCCACCTAGATGCAATTTTAAAAGTAGCTCTAAAAAAATGAAGTAGACGTAAAAAGTTTTTAAAATGTCACATTCTGATCTAGAATTGTCTCAGAAATCCAAAAATGTTAAAATATACTGGGTGTTCTATTTAAAAATTCATAACCGGGGCCATTTCCGGTGAAACCGGAAGTGGCCAGAAAGTGGAAAATATGCGAGAACTCTCCTCTTCACATACCATTTACCTGTACCAATTCTCATTTTGATACATATAATACTCTAGAAATTATGACTTGTCTAATAGATTCGTTGACACCCGGTATATATATATATATATATATATATATATATATATATATATATATATATATATATATATATATATATTTATATATATATATATATATATATATATATATATATATATATATATATATATATATATGTAGATATATATTGAAAAATCAATTCTTAAGTATTATAATTATTAATTTTGAATTATTCATATTATCTCACAATTTTAGAATAGGTCCATAAACAACGTATTAAAAACGTTTATTTTTAACATTGAAAAATTGATCCAAAAATCAACGTCGTTAAATTCAACGAAAAATGTAATATCAACGACGGAAACAATGATTCAACGTTAAAAAAATGTACATACGTTTACTGGGTATAAGCGTGAAATTTGTGGATGTAACTAAAGTTTAACGCTCTAGTGAAAAATATTAAACCGAAACTGCAAAGTGTTTTTCTCTATTTTTTGTAAAACTATGGAAAAACTAAAGGCCAGTCTTGTTCTACGACCTCGAAATAAGAGATACGTGTCAAAATTTTTTCAAAAAAAAAATCATCTTCCTAGATTTCATTTAATCTGGGGCATTAAAACCCTTGTTTGGTACCGAATGCGCTGCCAAATTTAAATATAGACAACAGACCAGGAAATTTTCTTTAAATTAATTAATTATTAAACAGATTATTAAAACCATAATATTATAAGCAAAAAAAAATTAATCACTGCACTTTATAGTTTGTTGTTCAGGTACTTTAGGCTGGATGATATAAGGATTGTACTAAATTATTTAGAAGTTTTATCTACCTGAAAAGATAAAAATTATTCTTATCTGTTTAATTAAAAGAAGACAAAGCGTTAGTTAACGTTTAGTAATCGAAATATATCAATATAATATACTTTTTACAAAAACGGTTGAATCCAGTCCTGACTACAATATATCAGCCCGAACGAGCTCCAGGTATAAAACTGTTAGCAGGCGTCAAAAAGGAAAACGATAGAAGTTGAAACACACAGCAAAAAATTCGGTATATCCTCTATATCGAATAAATACCCGCTTATTAAGCAATTTTTACAGCAAAAACATACATTATACTGTGACTATCTGTTAACCTCTGTTTTTTTCGTAGGTCGAAATATTCGCTGAACATCTATCCAGTGAACTACATGCTTTTAAGTGTAAACTTATTCATGTTTTTTATACAAAGTATCATGCTTTATAGATGTGTAAGATTCATGTATTTTCCTAAACAAGATGAACTTGAAAATGAAGATTCAGATAAAAGCAGCAAAAAATAGAAAAAGGCAATAACCAAAACCAAAAAAATAATTATGTTTCCCTAATTTATATCACATAAAACAATTACATATGTAAACTGAACTAGAATAATAAAACTAATGTTCAACTTAAAATTAACTTAATTATTTTACTAATATAGAGTATTGATGCAAAAATAATTTAACAAGTTTTTGTTTTTTTCCTAAGTGATTGACTTTCTTTGTTTGTTACTTTTAAAAACCTCTATTTGATTATAGTTGCTTTAATATAGATTCGATTGCTCATCCCTAGGCATGATTAAATTTGGCATCACAGCATACTGCCTTTCACCACACTGACCTCTACCACAGAATATTATAGCTAACGCTATAGATACCTCACGCCGTGTTAAATTTTTGATAACCTCTATGGAGCCAAGCAATTTAGGGCCTGACTCCCGCGGACCCGAACGTAGCGTAATGGATCTTCGCCGTGACCCTCGTTGCCAATTTAAGCCTGGCTATTTAACTGGCGCAAGAAGCCTGTCGCCGGTCGATACGGAAAAAATATAATTCAGTAGCATTTTGAATGTCCTACGGGTGTGTTGTGATTTGTTTTGGCATTTGTTTCGTTTCGCAACGGATGTTCCTATGTTAAAATAATTTTATTGCTTTTAATAGTATCCCGGAAATATTAAAATAAATAATATATATATATATATATATATATATATATATATATATATATATATATATATATATATATATATATTAACCTGGTTTAAGAAATTCTCATCAGGTGGGAAGAAAAAATATATGTAGAACATACAGGGTGGCTTAAAAGAGTAAAAGTCTTAGTTCAGTAAAGTAAAAAATTCCTAAAAATTTTATCTAAAAGTGTATTTTGACAGTAGATATAACATGATTTTGAGAACAGAACCTGATGATTTAAATAATTAGTTTTAGAACCTACTTGGAGGTTAAAAAAGTGTGATAAAATACTATTCTAAATTTCTTTTAGACTAGATTACCACTATGTAAGAGTACGAATCAGGTTTTAAGTTAGTCGAGGACAAAAAATTAGATATACAGGGTGGTTAAAAAATAACGATTTTAAACAACTTTACAAAAAATAAAACGCTCGCAAGTGGATCAAAAAGCATTTAGGTCTCCATATGCCCTCTATCTTAGAAATAAATGTTTTTCTTGAAAACGCTGATACAAAGTTCCTGATGATACGGAGTATAATTTATCGAATACAATACCTTTTAATTTATTCTAGGCAATCAATAATCCGAAAAGATCTGTACTTCTATAATAATATTTTTTAATCGCCCCCAGAGGAAAACGTCTAAAGGGCGACCTAGGTAGCCAAGGTGTTTCCGCACGTCATCCTATCCATTTTTGTGGAAAAGTGACTGGGAACTCCATCATGCTAACACCTCAAAAATCCTGTGGCACTTTTAATGGCAGTCAAGAAATAAATTAAAAAATTACTGTTTTTACCCAAATAGCACACTTCAGTCCACTGGATATCCATCGTTTATCCAGAGCTGGACATACTGGGTATCCATGGGATGTCCAGAATTTGTCCACCAACATCCTATGGATATCCACTAGACTATACGTTTGTCCCACTCATGGACGTCTTTTTGGATTACATATATTGTCCAAGTATGGATCATTTTTGGATATTAATAGGACTAATTTTGGATGTCCATATATTGTACATTCTTGACCCGATTGTGGACATATTATCCGATGGTATTGTGCTTTTTGGATAAATAGGTCATAATCTATGGTTCCCTCTTCTTGACGTTCCGCTAACATGAATGGTAGATATGTTCAGAATTTGCTTAGGGTCCGAGAGCTTACAGTACCTAACTAATCTTCACTTCGGAAGATACAGACCACTTATGCCATCAAAACGTCGATAACAAGTAACCATAGATGGCCCTATTAGTCCCAAAAACTAAACAGATATAAATTACATGAGCGAACCAGGTAACAGGAACTGGATCCACATTTTACACTTATTGATTACAATTGTCAAGTTTTTAATATAACACTATATAAGAATATAAAATTTTATAATTAGTCGAATTGCAAGTGCTACAAAATATAGCTTCAATTGATTTAAATTGTTCAAGCTGTAGAAGGATCGCTATGAATAAGGTATCTGGTTCCATAGTAATATGTACAATTTCAATTGGGTAATAGAAAATATACCAATTATTTAAATAAAGACTTTATTGTTACAATGATTATTTTTTCTAGATTTATTTCTGTCGTTTATTCTCTTCAGCCATTGTCTAAACTCGTCTTCGGCTATTTTTTATCGGCCCCCCCATTCTTCTGCCGCAGCTGAAAATTAATAAGGTTCAACGTTAGTATTTTATGGCTTTGTATAGTTAACAAATTCCGAGTGTCGTATTTAATCTTGTTCGTTGGGGCTGTTTCAAGCCTTAATGTTCCATGGTAATTTTCCATAACAAAAAACATTAAAGTATAAGAAAGCCACAAACAATGATAACGATTACAACAGAAATATTAATTTGAAAACTCAAGATCCTATTAAAGTCAGAGATGTTTGTAGGAATTTAAAATGAAATTTAGATTTTACTTATAAAAGAAATCTCTCGCTCGCTTTTTCTCTCTCTCTCTCTCTCTCTCTCTCTCTATATATATATATGTATATATATATATATATATATATATATATATATATATATATAAAACCAAATGCATCATAATTGCTTAGAGTGCTTAAACCAACAGACCAGAAAAAAAAATTTTAACACACTTTTTGTCAGGGTATCATCAGAACAAGGGGATCTAGAGTTTAACGTGTGAAATCTGACACCCAATATATTCTTATTATTTATGAGTATGACAAAAAAAACAGAGAGATTTTTTTCATCAAATTTTTATATTTAATTGTAACTTACCTACAAATAGTGAACTTTTAAAAAGCACTTTACTGTTCCATCATATGTATAATTCTTGGAAAGGCTATCTGTCATTGTTACAATAAATTATCTTTTAATAAGTTCATAGGTATACTTTCCTCCAATTTTCGCTAATTGTAAAACCTAAATTTATATTACATTATTGAGATAATTAAACGTTAATTCCACATATGCTAAGTTAAGAATATTTTTGGCTTTAAGAATCAAAGTAAAAAAAATATATAAAATAATCCTGTAAAATGAAACTGATTTTAGTATTGTTTCCTCATGTATGGAAAAAAACGTTATTTAAATTCCCCACAGGTAAGTAAGTTCTTATGCCATTTTTAAAAACATCCAAATGGGCACTTCTTAAGTAAAAACTTTCTGTTTTCTCAAAAAATTAAGTTTTTTTTTATCAATGGACTCATACACATAAAGAAGCATTACTCGAATAAGTTTCAGCTCTTATTTCAGGAGAAGTGTAATAAACTTACTGCATCTTTAAAGTTTAAATTGTCCTGAAGATCTTATGTGACTTGAGGCAGCTGATGATTTTCTTCGGTAAAAGGTTAGTTGAACTCCTGCAGAAAATTCTTTGTAGATACTTGTTGTTTTTTCCCTATTTAAGATTACCTGAATATCTTCTCTAATTTGGTACAAATTGGCTTTCACATAGGAATTTTATTTGGACCAATCTTTGGAAAATTCATCTAAAAAATAATTAAAAAAAAATTAAATTATATGTCTAAACCTAGAGTCGAACTGTCAAACCTTTATTATATATTTTTTAACAATTATACTGCACAAAAATACACATCAATGTAAACTTTTACTAGCGTTTAATCCAAAATAGTCATAAAAAAATTAATATAATTATTCAAATTTGCTATAGCTTTTAATCCATTATAAATTTTGATAACATTTAATAATGTTATATATTAGACTGATTACTCAATAATGACTTTGTCAGAGAGAAATTTCTCTAAAATTTACAATTTTATTATTACACAAATTTACAACTCTATCTATGCTCCATTTTAACCAACAAGATACAAAATTCATTGGCCTATCAAAATATTTGCACTTATTTGCAGTAATGTCCATTTAAATAAGTGATTGTATGAAAAAGTATAGCTACAAAAGCTATATTTTAACAAACGTGTTTTGATACTGAATATTTTGTTCACTTTCAAATTTGTGCGAGTTTGATATTAAATTATCAGCTTTTCGTCGGGCATGTCTGTAGTTTCGTTCGGTAATTTTTGTTATAATTAAAAAAAATTATACTTACCTTTAACGGTGGCATCTTCTTCAAATAAAAAGCACACTTGATTTTAGCTCAACTAAAACTCCAAAGGTCTTTTTTAGCTCGACGCCAACACAATAATGGGCACAAAATATCTGAAGGGATATTTTGTGATCATGGCGGGCAGGCGGATTAAGAATGACAATTCTACAAGTCGATATTACAGTATCCGATTTTACCGACAACCCGAAATTTAATTATTGGACGTCTGATGGACTTACATTGGACATCCAGATATGGACGTCCATACAGATTACAGGTAATCACATCTAATGGACATCCATAAACGGTCCATGGACATACAGGACATTATATGTACCTATTCTGGATATCCAATGGACGTCTTGTGCTATCTAGGTGTTCTCACATTAAAAAATATTTTTTATGTTAAAGTTGAACCATCTTATTCACTTAAATGGTCTAACTTTAAAAGCGGTGTAAGTTGACAGTAGAGGGTTTAAATTGACACGTGCATCGATAAGTCAGTGAAAGGTTAAAAAAATATTGATTTTCCCATTTGTTACTAAATGGGTAAAATAGAATATTGTGTTTATTTTCTGAAGACAAGTATTCCTCTCACCAATACTTCTTTAATATTCCTGTCAAAGCGTTTATTTGTTGATATATTGTATGTAATACAAATTATAACAGTATCACAAGCAAAACAAAACTGGCCGACTAGAAGATCAAACTTCCTTGGCAACTAGATCGGATCTAAGTCTTGAATCTTCTTAATGAATCTGTCTGAAAGTTTTTTACTGTATTTCGATCTCTAAAGAATATATGGGGTTATATTAAAAATAAGGTGTATGTTAATCCACCAACAACAGTGGAAGATATGCGAAACAGGATAGGGATACCTGTAGAACAATAACGCCACTAATTTTGTCCAGGGTCCGAGAAAATCTGCAAAAAAGACTAAATTTGTGCATTGCACAAGAGGGTCGTTTATTCGAACACTTATTAAAAAGAAATAATTAATCTCAGTATTTAATAGATAATTTTTTTGTTTCAATTTAGTATAAAAGTAAATATGTATTTGCCTTGTCGTTATTGTTGTGTTAATTTTTTCACATTATGTTTAATTAAACTATTGCCGTTGTAATATAACGAATAATGTATTTCATCATATTTAACCACATTCTGTTTGTTTCTGTAGTTTCTTTTTATTATTTTACATGGCAACTATGATAATGAAGACTATTTCTGTAAAAAAGTATGGAAAATAAGAAAAACTGAAATATCTCAAAAACTATTATAAATAGGTATAGGATATTTTAGGGTTTTTATTACTCTATTAAATAACATGAAAATATACAGGATGTACCATTTAAAAAAAAAGATATTTATTCATTTAAACTTGTTCAAATTTGAGCCGATGTGTTCAACACCCTATAGCTTTTATTGCAAACATTAGGTAAAAGTTATGTTAACTTGTCCTTGGCCTTGCTAAATTCCAAATTTGAATATATTTGTCACAAAATTGAAAACGTTATTTAGGATTGAATTGATGCTTGAAAATGTGACTTTTTTTCTTTAAACTTAATTATCTCAGAAACTATAAAGTTTTGTTATAGTAAACCCTTAATAAAAAAGATTTAAAATTATAAGCTAAATCGAAAATACGATTCGTATATAGGGTGTTCTATTTAAAAAAATACAACTTTATGCTGTCCTAGTTTTTTGGCTCACCCTGTAGAGTCCTAAATATTTTTAAAATCTGCGTAAAAATAAACTGTATCAAACAATAAATATAGTTTCTTTGTTAATTTCACCGAAAAGGCACAAACCTACTTCATCCAATCGTTGACTCACCCTGTACAATATAGAGCATAATTTTTTACATATAAATAATTTGATGTTAATTTTTGTAGCTAATGACTTTTTCAATATGTTTAAATTATATTAGAGATGGTACAAAGACGTTGTGAATTGATGCAAAATTTATTTTTCGGTGTATAAGTAGTGAATCTATGTAAAGATATATTATATTAAAAAAATCAATTATTAGTGTATGAAATTCAAGCCCAAATTATTTTTTAGCTTAATCAAAAATTTAGAAAAGCAAAAAGCTAGGTTGGTGTTCACTGACTAAGATGAAATGTGTATTTAAGTAATACAACTAGTATCTTTCAATTTTTATGCAACATAAAATTCATATATAATAATGACCTATATTATTTTCAGGCAAGCTCTATAGTAGAGTAATCAGTGCTTACCCTTTATTTAAAATGTCATGACAAGTTCTCATGAATTGGCAGTTTTACAGAAGAAAAGGAAAGAAATTTAAAAATTTCCACATAAATTCTTTTGATTCTACTGCAGGCTTTTCCAAAGATCCAGATTATTATGGCAAAAGAAAAATTCAATTGGAGTCAGGTAAGGATAATTAAATATATTTTTATAAATACCTTGACAATTGGAAAATACCCAAAATTTTCATTTTTAATTGTAACTCAACAAGAAATTCTTTTAAGGATTTTGTTCTTTTTGTTTTTTTTTTTAAATTCATAGACTCTAATAAATCTAAATTGTTTCGCTCTGAAATTCAACCTCCTAATTCATTAACATGGTTTACCTTTAAAACCATTTTAAATTGACAGCAGAGGGCTTAAACTGACAAGAGCAACAATAAGTCAAGCAAGTTTTAAACAATAAAAATACAAGCGTAAAAAAATTATTTCCGGTTATTTTGAGATACAACAATTTCTATTACATATTTCAAGGCTTTATCGCTGGGTTCTTATCCTTATTATCCCTAAATAAGCATTTATTTGTTGACATACATATGTAACATAAATTATGGCAATATCATAAAAAGGTTTTTTATTTGTTAGTTTTTATTTATGGGTAGCCATATACTTTGCTGTATTTAAAGTTTTACGAAAATATTGTTTAAAATATATGTTTTCTTTCAAAAGTTGTGTTCTGCACAAGCATTTATTTTTTAATTTGAAAATTATTAATAAAACATGTAAACAGATAATCTGTTCTAATTTCTTATTTTTGCCCTTACTGTATTAAAATCATTCATCAATCTTGCTTATTTGGACAATATTGTGGCTTTTTATTTATATATATATATATATAAATATGTAGATAAGTTTTTGTCCGTGTAATTTAAAATAAAATAGAATAAAATATTGGCGAAGCGGACGTGAAAATTTGTCAATCTACATGATTCTCGTATTAAAAAGTGCGGAGCACTCCAAAGTATGGAATAACTCCGGGTCCGACAGATGGCGACAGCGCTGTTTCGTCCTGTATTATCAAGTGGACCATCGAGATGTCGCCTTTGTCGTCTTATTTGCCGTATTTTGATTATAAGTATGGCTTATACGATGCAAAGGCGAGATGATGGTTTGTACGGACTGCGGTGGCCTGACGAGCCCCATATTAGGACGAAACAGCGCTGTCGCCATCTGTCGGACCCGGAGTTATTCCATACTTTGGAGTGCTCCGCACTTTTTAATACGAGAATCATGTAGATTGACAAATTTTCACGTCCGCTTCGCCAATATTTTATTCTATTTTATTTTAAATTACACGGACAAAAACTTATCTACATATTTATTTACTTGTTTGGCTTTGAAACACGCTAAGCGATGCTCTCATGGTGGGATCGTTTGGTGCGGCACGTGGCTTTGGCTGCTTAAATAGCGGTATGCTTGCTTGCCAGTACCGAAAAATGCGACCCCTATCTTTTGGGCAGCGCGTTTCGTGTACTCGATTTTACATATTTCTGTTTTAATTCACCGTCGCGCCACCATATGACGGTTCTCTTACAAACTTTGTTAATCTGTATGGTTCTTGTATTATCAAGTGGACCATCGAGATGTCGCCTTTGTCGTCTTATTTGCCGTATTTTGATTATAAGTATGGCTTATACGATGCAAAGGCGAGATGATGGTTTGTACGGACTGCGGTGGCCTGACGAGTCCTATATTAGGACGAAACAGCGCTGTCGCCATCTGTCGGACCCGGAGTTATTCCATACTTTGGAGTGCTCCGCACTTTTTAATACGAGAATCATGTAGATTGACAAATTTTCACGTCCGCTTCGCCAATATTTTATTCTATTTTATTATATATATATATATATATATATATATATATATATATATATATATATATATATATATATATATATATATATATATATATATATATATATATGCATATATGCCGTGAAAGCCACATAAACATATATACGCCATCCGGCGGGAGGTCGGCGAAGTATTTGCATGCTTCCTTCTGATCTGTCCTTTGTACAGCCAGGTGCATGTCGGTACCCTGATGAGTCTAGTAGAGACGAAACATGTACCTCTGCCGTATCACTGTGGCGGGGAGGGTAAGTTTTGACTTTCTTCTCGGTATGGTGGTACAGGTAGGCCATCATCTCGATGATGGTGGAATAGGATAAATTGCGTTTTGTAACAATTCTAACTGTGCAACCTCTAACACAGAAAGGATATGATGGAGAGAAGTTTGCATTTACTGTTTCGCATTTTACTTCATATATATATATATATATATATATATATATATATATATATATATATATATATATATATATATATATATATTTAATTTAAGGAATCTGACATTCTTAAAAGATAAGCACAACTTCATCTTATGGTTTTATACAGTGACAGTTGGTTAAGTTCACAAAAAATATTTATTTCTAAAATGGCGTTCATACTTTTGGGGGAAAATTTTCAAACAACTAAAATATGATGGTTTTAGAGTTCTTAATATTTCCAAACTTAAAAAAAAAAGTTATGAAAATTAATTTACGGAGGTAATTATTACTTGATGAAGATCCATATGTCTTATATAATATGAAAAGGAATCAAACTGTTTCAGATCTTGTCCCTTTTGTATTTAAAATTTTATTTTAAATAGACATGATAGACCAGGGCTTATCTGTAAAATATTGGGGTTTCATGGATGTGAAATGGAACATGGAAATTTTTGCATGAGAGTTTTCAGAATAACCTGAACAACGATAAATTTGATATGCGCTAATTCAAAAAGTTGGGCAACATTGTTTTTATTAATAAAAATACAAAATTAACGAAAAAAGACCGTTTTTTTTTCAACTTTTCTGTCATGTAACTTTGAAGGTATTCATTTTAGAGGAAAGTTGAAGAGGAAAAAAGTTTCGTAATTGAATTTACCATAAGATAGAGTTAGTCAGAAATCTCAAAATGTATTTCCCTTATTGCAAAATAGCAATAATAAAAAAAAGGTAAAAAAGCAGTTTTTTAATCATTTTTTTTCGACCATTTAAATTTCTCTGAGGACCTTCATATTAGAGCAAAGAAAACTTTATGCCACTATAAAATAACACGCTAAAATTCGTTAGCATCGAATAGATAGTTTTTGCACAATAATTTTGCAATTTGAGTTCGTTTACAAAAAGTGACCATTTTTCAAGTTTGTCTGAGTCCAAAATATCACGTTAACATATTTCAATTTATTTTCAGCATATAGTAGGGAACTCAAGTTTTAAAACGTTTTTTTCTGAATCAAAATCGGATGATTTGAACGCCCTCAGGAATTGTTTAAAGACATTGTTGATATTTTTGCTTATTAACAAATAGATTATCTCGGCGGATTTTCATTGGATTCTTTTCTGCAATACATGGTTTGAAAGTACTTGGAAAGACGCTTCTTTTCGTGAAAAAAAGTTTCAAATCCGTCAATTGGTTTCCGAGATACAAACTGTCAAAGTTGACAGCCTGTTACGGTGAATCTATAAACAATACATACCTGATTCTTGAACCAAAAACTTTGTCTTGCCGAATTCTTTTTTGATACAAATATTTATAAATGTTTATGTTATTGGAAACTTTAATAAAAATGAAAAGAATATCGCCCACGCGCGTGAAAAATGAAGAAAAGGGGGGTGGGGAACTCTCATTTTAAAATGCATTCGAAGATGCAAAATACATATCTGAAAAAAACTTTCATTTTCTCAGCTTCTAATGGAGCGATTTTGATCATTTTTTTTAAACCGATGTACCGTGAATAATGGAGCTCAAATATCATAATGCCATGTGCCCATCATGCATTCATTTTGTTATAAACAAATGACGTTATTTATGCTTCATACTTACAGCATACTGCACCCTACAGTATTGGACTTTCCAAACGAATCTTTGTTTATTAATATAATTAAGCATGCTATAACGATATATATTTACTTTAATTATCAAAATTGTTTAAACAATCATTGTTTAAATATATATCGTCATAGTATGCTTAATGATATTAGTAAATGAAGATTCGCTTAGAAAGTCCAATACTATAGGACTCAGTATGCTGTATGATGCATAAATAACGTCATTTGTTTATAATAAAATGAATGCATGATGGGCACATGCCATTATTGTTAAAAAAATTCAAATGTGCAACTTATCACTGCATATCGTACACCAGACGGTGATTTAGACAAGTTCTTTAACATAATGGCAAATACTATTAAAAAAATTGATGTACACAAATCTCTTATCATAGCAGGAGATTTTAATGTTCATTTTAATGAAAAAGATATTAGAGCTCTAAAACTGTGTAATTTTTTCCGCTCATTTAATCTCAAAAAAAAAGTTAAATTCAACACTCGTGGTGATAGCTGTCTCGATAATATCTTCACAAATATTGATGGTATTGCAAAACCAGTAGATCTCACGCACATCTCAAACCACAAAGGTATTTTTTTCAGACTAACTATTCATCCACAAATTTTCAAACTAGAGTATGTTATAGGCCAATAACAGAAGATGGCCTCTCCAATCTATAGCAAAGCATGCTCAAATACAATTTTAATTTTGTTAATGATGATATTTTGGATATTGGACCTTAAATTCAAAATGCTAATTGACGCGTTAACCCATTGCATAAATATCTCTTTTCCAGAAAAATCAAGACTATTCAATAAAAATTATCCCAATAAAGGAGTAAACTGGTTCAATGATAATTTAAAAGAGATGAGTAATAGACTTCAGTTTATGATAGCATTAAATAAAAGAGATTCTATTAACATGCCAACGAGTACCATAATTGAATATAGAAAAAATTACCCAAAATCAATTAGGTTTGCAAAAATTAAAGCTAATGACGAATTTATAAAAAAATCCAGTAACCCTCAACAAGCTATGTGGAAACTTTTTAATAATAAAAGCAACAATAATACCTCTGACTCTAATTCAAAACCAAATGCAAATGATTTTAATAACCACTTTTGTTCAATTGCTGAATGTGTGATGAAAAAACTTGATAGTTCTCAACAGCCTTTTGAAGATTACCTAAAATCTATGCCACTGAAAAACATCCCGTCCTTTAGATTTCAATCGGTTAGTTTTAGTGATGTCGACAAGGCCATTTCAGAAATAAAAAATAGTAACAACAAAGATATTGACGGAATTAACACAAAAATTATTAAAAAAATTAAGGATATAATAGTTCAGCCCCTAACAATGTTGATAAATCAATCTATAGCTTGCAGTACATTTCCTAAAGTTTTCAAAACTGCAAAGGTGGTACCCCTCTTCAAGGATAAGGGCTCCACTGATGACTGCAACAATTATCGCCCCATATCTTTATTACCAATTTTGTCAAAAGTTTATGAACGAATTTTGAAAAATCAGGCTAATGATCACTTTGAGTCAAACAAATTGTTTGCCTTGAACCAGTTTGGATTCCGAAAGAACAGGACCACAACTTTAGCTATTGATCACTTCACTAGTAATGTTTTACAGTGCTTTGAAAGGTATCTTGACACTCTTGCATCCTTTTTAGACCTCACAAAGGCATTCGATTGCGTTACACATAGCATTCTTCTAAAAAAACTACCATTCTACAATTTTCAGGCTGATGCCATTCAACTACTTGATTCATATCTATCGGATCGTGATCAGTATGTTCACTTTGGGCAGTGTAATTCTAAAAAACAATCCCTAAGGTATGGTGTACCTCAAGGGTCGGTATTAGGTCCCATCTTATTCCTCATCTATATAAATGACCTGGCATACTGTAAGGGCAAGGGAGTCAATACTGTTTTGTTTGCTGACGACACAACGTTTTATATAAGTTATCACCCTTCAGAGATTGACAATCTTGATTACAAAACTTCAGAAAGAGAACTATTTCAATGGTTTCGAGCCAATCGCCTATCCTTGAACAACTCCAAATCACAAAGTATTAACTTTACTCTAAGGAATAACAGTGAAATTGTACAGTCCTTTCTACCTCAATGTGCAATGGAGGTCAAATTCCTAGGAGTACACCTAGATGCAGGATTAACCTGGAAACAACACCTTGTTAATCTCTCAAAAAAACTATCCCAACAACTGTTCCTGTTCAGGAGTCTTGTACGGGTAACTTCCAAAGAAACTCTTCTGACAGCATATCACAGTAACTTTCATTCTCTTTTGGCTTATGCTATTCTTTCCTGGGGTCATTCTTGTCATACTGATAAGGCATTTGGACAACAAAGAAAATGCATTCGTATTATCTCTGGGCTTGGTTATAGAGAAGACTGTCGCAATTCGTTTAAGAATTTAAAAATTTTAACTTTACCTTGTGTGTACTTTATGCAGTGTTTGTTGTACGTTAAACAAAATCTTGATCTATACAGATCACACGAAGATATTCACAACTATCCAACAAGAAACAACAACAATCTTGTACCAGACTTTGGCCGGCTTGAGAGATCCAGAAATGGTTCAAGATATTTAGCAATAAAGTTCTACAACTGCGTGCCAGCTAGAATTAAAGCTCTTAACTTTTATCAGTACAAAAAACAAATCAAGAGCTACCTTGTGCTGAACGCGTTTTTTTCATTCGAGGAGTATATCGAATCTAATTTTAATCTGTAGTATTGTCTTTGTCTGTTGTCAGCTTCTCTTAGTTTTTTTACCAAAACTTTCTTCTTAAGGAAGAATCAATATCGTGTAATGTTTTATTTGTAGCAATGATAATAATTAATTGACAAAATTTTAATATTTTATTTATTTGACTTGTAAAAGTACTATTTGTATATTATTACTAATAAATTATCTTATCTTATCTTATCTTATCTTATCTTATTATATTTGCGCTCCATTATTCGCGGTTCATCGGTTTAAAAAAAATCGCTTCATTAGAAGCCCACAAAATGAAAATTTTTTTCAGATATGTATTTTGAATCTTCGAATTCAATTTTAAAATGAGAGCTCCTCATCCTTTTTTTTTCATTTTTCACGCGCGTGGGCGATGTTCTTTTCATTTTTTTATTAAAGTTTCCGATAACATAAACATTTAAATATTTGTATCAAAAAAGAACTCGGCAAGACAAAGTTTTGGGTTTAAGAATCAGGTCTGTATTGTTTATAGATTCACCGGAACAGGCTGTCAACTTTGACAGTTTGTATCTCGGAAACCAATTGACGGATTTGAATTTTTTTTTTTCATGAAAAGAAGTGTCTTTCCAAGTACTTTCAAACAATGTATTGCAAAAAAATTCCAATGAAAATCCGCCGAGATAATGTATTTGTTTATAAGCAAAAATATCAACAATGTCTCTAAACAATTCATGAGGGCGTCCAAATTATCCGATTTTGATTCTGAAAAAAATGTTGGAAAACTTGAGTTCCCTGCTATATGTCGAAAATAAATTTAAATACGTTAACGTGATATTTTGGACTCAGACAAACTTGAAAAATGGTCAATTTTGGTAAACGAAATCGGATTGCAAAATTATTGTGCAAAAACTATCTATTCGATCCTAACGAATTTTAGCGTGTTTTTTAATCATGGCATAAAGTTTTCTTTGTTCTAATATGAAGATCCTCAGAGAAATTTAAATGGTCAAAAAAATTGATTAAAAAACTGCTTGTTTACATTTTTTTTAATTATTGCTATTTTGCAATAAGGGATATATATTTTGAGCTTTCCAACGAACCCTATCTTAAGGCAAATTTAATTACGAAACTTTTTTTCCTCTTTAACTTTCCTCTAAAATGAACACGTCCAAAATTACACGAGCGAAAATTTGAAAAAAAGAACTTTTTTTTTCTCGTTAATTTTATATTTTTATTAAAAAAACAATGTTGCCCAACTTTTTGGATTGACGCATATCAAATTTATCATTACTCGGGTTATTCTGAAGGCTCTCGTGCAAAAATCTTAATGTTCCATTTCACATTCACCTAAAAACAGATAAGCCCTGGTCTATGACATGTTTCGTAGCACTGCTACTTCGTCAGGTGTCAAATTGGCAATGACAAATAAAGTTAAGAAATAAATATTATGGAAGGTGTTCAGGTAGTTATTTAAGAATTTCCAGGTTTACAAATTTTAATGGTTGTACCATAATAAGGAAAAACCATAGGAATTTGGGTTATTAAATAAATTTAACAATGGTGAGTTTTTAATATCTAATTGGTCATTTAAAGTGTTACCTGTATTTTTAAGTTTGTTAATTTCCAATTATTCAAATAAAGCCGACTTTTTGCTTTTATTTTCGGTATATAGCATTTTGGTTTTCAGAAAATCTATGGTTTTGAGATAAAAGATGTTTTGTGTAAGCTGAATTGTTTTTTCGTAAATAATATCTTTGGTGGTCTTTTATTGTAATTAGTTTTTACTTTTTTGGGTTTATATTATTATTATTACTTTATAAAAAAAAAATTAACACATGTTTTTTTCTGACGTTTCGGTTTATTTTATTGATTTAACCATCTTCAGAGAATTACTGTAAATATGAAAAGGAATATGTAAATTTATGCTATATAAACTGAAAATTTTACTTTCTTACCTAATGTTAACAGGGGGTTCACTTGAAAAACTTACATTTAACTATTTTATTACTTTAATACAATATAATTAAACACTTCTTATTTAATATAAATATAAATATAGAAAACTATTATTTTTTGATGCATTTTTTTTTCACATCTGGTTTGTTGTGCTTTTGACAGAGTACTACCAAAGGGTTTGAAAGTTTCTGGACCATCTGCAATTTTATTGCCCTATTAGATTCGTATATACATTACTCAGGTCATTTGTGTCCGTTCTGAAATTCATTGTACCGGGTGTTCTTTTAATATGGATCATTTCTTTAATTGTTCTTTTTTTGTAATTAATTTCTTTGTCTAAAATCTCCACGTTGTTTAAATCGATGTTGTGCATGTTATCAATTGCATGTTTGGCTAAGGCGGTTTTATTATTTATTATATTATTTTATTATATAAAACCGCCTTAGCCAAACATGCAATTGATAACATGCACAACATCGATTTTAACAACGTGGAGATTTTAGACAAAGAAATTAATTACAAAAAAAGAACAATTAAAGAAATGATCCATATTAAAAGAACACCCGGTACAATGAATTTCAGAACGGACACAAATGACCTGAGTAATGTATATACGAATCTAATAGGGCAATAAAATTGCAGATGGTCCAGAAACTTTCAAACCCTTTGGTAGTACTCTGTCAAAAGCACAACAAACCAGATGTGAAAAAAAAATGCATCAAAAAATAATAGTTTTCTATATTTATATTTATATTAAATAAGAAGTGTTTAATTATATTGTATTAAAGTAATAAAATAGTTAAATGTAAGTTTTTCAAGTGAACCACCTGTTAACATTAGGTAAGAAAGTAAAATTTTCAGTTTATATAGCATAAATTTACATATTCCTTTTCATATTTACAGTAATTCTCTGAAGATGGTTTAATCAATAAAATAAACCGAAACGTCAGAAAAAAACATGTGTTAAATTTTTTTTTATAAAGTAATAATATGACCGAAACCCAAAAAAGTAAAAACTAATTAATAACTACACGGTCAACAAATAGAAACAAAATTTTATTGTAATATTAACGGGGCAGCTTCTTTGACCTATGTAACTTGTTTGGCTTGAACCACAATTTAACTTATAAACTCCGCATTTTTGCTCTTTGCAGATCTTATCTTTGTTATTTTTAATCTATTTTCCAAGGTTATTATTCATTTTGAAAGCAACATTAATATTCTGTCTTAATATATTTTTGATTTTGCTGGACGTGTTGCCTACATAACTTATTGTTCCGCATTTTTTGTTGTTTTCTTTGTTGTGGGATAAATTAATGGTTATAAGATAAAAGATGTATTGCGTAGGCTGAATTGGTTTTTTTTTCTTCATAAATAATATCTTTTGTGCTCTTTAATTGTAATATTAAAGATGCAGCCTGCTTGACCTATGTAACTTTATTGGCATTAAGCACAATTTAATTTATAAACTGTGCATTTTTGCTCTTTGCAGGCCTTTTTTTTTGTTATTTTTAATATATTTGTTTTAGAAGCGGTGTTAATATTCTGTCTCCTTAAAATATTTTTAATTTTATTGAAAGTATTGCCTACATAATTTCTTGTTTTGCATTTCTTGTCGTGGGATAAATTAATGACATAGCCTTTTTCTTTAGTTTATTTCTGAGATACGACTCCAATTTAATCTATAGTATTCACCAAAATAAACTAAAGAAAAAGGCTAGGTCATTAATTTATCGCACAACAAGCGAAAACAACAAAAAATTAAAAACAATAAGTTATATATGCAATACTTTCAACAAAATTAAAAATATATTAAGGAGACAGAATATTAACATTGCATTCAAAACGAATAACAACCTTGACAAATATATTAAAAATAAGAAAGAAAAGACTTGCAAAGAGCAAAAGTGCGCAGTTTTTAAATTAAATTGTGATTCATGCCAAAAAAGTTACATAGATGAAACAGGTTGCACTTTTAATATAAAAATTAAAGAGCACAAAAGTTGTTATGTATGAAAAAAAAACAATTCAGCGTACGTAATTCATCTTTTATCTCAAAACCATAGATTTGATGAAAACCAAAATGCTATATACCGAAAATAAAAGAAAAAAGTTGGCTTTATTGGGACCATTAGAGATTAACAAAGTTGAGAATACAGACAACATTTTGAATGGCCAATTAAATGTTAACAGTTCACTATTGTTAAATTTATTTAATAATACGAATTGCTTATTACGGTACAACCATTAAAATATGTAAACCTGGAATATTTTAGGCACTTAATACCTTCAATAATATTTATTGCTTAACTTTGTCATTGCCGATTTGACATCTGACGAAGTAGCAGTGCTTCGAAACGTGTCGTATCTATTGAAAATATAATTTTAAATAAAAAACAAAAAGGAAAGATCTCAAAGAGTTTGATTTCTTTTCATATTAAATACCGGGTGTTAACGAATCTATTAGACAAGTCATAATTTCTAGAGTATTATGTGTATCAAAATGATAATTGGTACAGGTAAATGTTATGTGAAGAGGAGAATTTTTGGATTATTTCCCCTTTCCGGTCACTTCCGGTTTCACCGGAAATGGCCCCGGTTTTGAATTCTTAAATAGAACACCCTGTATATTTTAACATCTTTGGATTTCTGAGACAATTCTAGATCAGAATGTGACATTTTAAAAACTTTTTACGTCTACTTCATTTTTTTAGAGCCACTTTTAAAATTGCATCTAGGTGGCCATGATCGGACGCAAACTAATCTAACGGCCTTAGGTGATGTCAAAAAAATACAATCGCAAAGTTTTAGTGACTAGTATGAAAGACAGGAATTGGATAAAAAATTTAACAAAATTAACAAAAAACTAACAAAATAAACTAATAACTTAGACGACGCACTTAAAATATTTGAAAGTACAGTAGCTGAATTTGTTAAAAAGTTTAGTGTAGTAAATGTTCAAAGTGCATTCCTTCTTTTTCACGACACATTTCATCTCGTTCAATTGTTTCTCTCAACACGTTTTGTAGCATTTGGGGCGTTATACTTCTAAATGCCCGTAAAATTCTTTCTTCTAATATTTCAAGAGTAGCTGGGCCTGCTCCATAGTAAACCCTTTCTTTAACATATCCCCAGACAAAGAAATCGAGCACAGTAAGATCCGGTTAGCGGGCTGGCCACCGTACTGGACCATTGGATGCAATAATTCGATTATTGAAATGCTCTATTAAATAATTAAGAACTTCTCTAGTATTGTGAGGCGGTGCTCCATCTTGTTGAAAGTAAATTCGCCGTAAAACTGCTAAAGGTATATCATTGAGATGATTTTCGATTTCATTTTGAAGAAAACCTAAGTATCTAACCCCTGTTAACTGACCTTGAAACAATATTGGCCCAATTATTCTATTTCCAACGATACCAGCCCAGACATTGACGCCAAATCTTTCTTGAAAATTGCCCTGTCTCATTTCATGTTGATTTTGTTGGGCCCAGTACCGAGTATTTTGCTTATTGAACATACCATTATTTGTAAATCGGGATTCGTCGGAAAATAGAATAAAATCGATAAAATTTGGGTTAACTCTATGATTTTGAAGCAGCCAATCACAAAACACTACCCGTCTATCGCCATCCTCAGTATACAAATGTTGATGTAACTGATATTTAAATGCTCGATATCCATGCTTTTTCAGTATTTTTCTTGCTGATTCATAACTTATCTGCAGTTCTTGACTAATTTTTCTTAACAAAACTGTTTTATCAACCTCAACCATAGCAAGTACGTTAATCTCAGTCTCTTCATTTATGATAAACCTCTGTTCCGCCTCTTGATTTCCTATTTGCCTAAAACGAGTCTCGACATACGGAAAATACTGATGGGCTGAATGTTGCCGATTCGGATATCTATGAGCATACAACTCGGCAGCATTCCTTGAATTTCTATGACACTCTCCAAATATTAATAACATATCCAGTTTTTCACTTTGAGTATACATTATTTTAACGAAAATTTAAACTAAACTTAACGAAAATTAAGAAACTTTTACGTCTGTTCTTAGAGCGTATGCCACTGTCATTATCTACTTAAGTGAGTGCTTTGTTTTCCAAAGAAGACTTGATAAAAACAGTTGCAAATTATTATGCATCATGGCTGTCCATGGCGCACTTGTCATAAGTAAATAAATTATCCAGTATTTTGCTTAATAATATTTAATTTCTGTTCTTATGTCTAATCCAATCGCAAATAAATTAGTACCGTTAGATTCGTCAAAGAATGCTTTTTTCGAAAAGTAGTTGTTAAAAAGGGGTCGCCATTTGAAAATTAATAGTTAGAAATGAAAACGTAATTTTGTCAACTTGTCTTATTCCTGTCTTTCATACTAGTAACTAAAACTTTGCGATTGTATTTTTTTGACATCACCTAAGGCCCTTAGATTAGTTTGCGTCCGATCATGGCCACTTAGATGCAATTTTAAAAGTGGCTCTAAAAAAATGAAGTAGACGTAAAAAGTTTTTAAAATGTCACATTCTGATCTAGAATTGTCTCTGAAATCCACAAATGTTAAAATATACAGGGTGTTCCATTTAAAAATTCAAAACCGGGGCCATTTCCGGTGAAACCGGAAGTGACCGGAAAGTGGAAAATATGCGAAAACTCTCCCCTTCACATACCATTTACCTGTACCAATTCTCATTTTGATACGCATAATACTCTAGAAATTATGACTTGTCTAATAGATTCGTTGACACCCGGTATATATAAAAAAATCTTCATTTTTCATCATAAAGAAAAAAGCAAGTTTGCTAATTTTTTTATGTTTTATTATGCAAAACCGTAAAATATGTTCAGTTATATAACAAGTATCTATTCAACATATCAAAAAATAACTGTAACTCTTGCGGTTTTTTTTTGATGAATGGGTAGTCTTAAATGATACGCCCCTGGTCGTCAAAGTGGTGACGAAGTCGGCCATATGCATAAAAAGAGGAAATATATTCAATTTATTGTCTATTTTGGGGAATTTTAAATACCGCGCCAAACACATGAAATATGGCGGTGGTCAAGAAGAGAGGGGAAATGTCGTAAAAATCGAGCGTGCCGTAAATTAGAATGTCCTTTTGGTAAACTTACCTTGGGAAATCTAGGGAATTTTTGGTCAAAAATCTAGAGAAATAGAAAATCATTTGGCAGCCTTGAGCAGAAGCTTCTTTAGCCAAAATGGCCGTCTTTTGTGTTTCTTATTTGCTTTTGCGAAAAAATAAATTTGAAATCATCCAGTTTCCGTTGGGACATTTTTATCGATTTTACATTAAATTCAGGTAAAAATCATCTATTTTTGTTAATTTAATTCATCTTTTAGAGCAATGAATAGAATTTAATACATTTCGCCTTTGGTGCCGTAACCAAAAAATTGCAAGTTATTTATATGGTTTTCTTTTTATTTCTTTCAGGGGCCATTATTAAATTTTCCAGTATTTAAGTTCCAATATTCAGTAATTTATAATCAAGATAATGATATTTATGATTCAATTTAACATCAAAGTGCAAGATGATGCTGATTTTACGTTCAGATCGAAGCTTCAAATTCCAAGTTACCGATTGCAGATTCCAAGTTGCAAGTTGAATTTGCACCTTGCTGTTCCCAGATTGCTGATTTCACGTTTCTGGTTTAGGTGTGATCATTTGGAGTTTCATCTAGTTGATCGTTCACTTTCATCACTCTTCATAGGCTATGTTGGGAAGTGGTGAGTAATTGTTTTATATTAAAGGTAAAGATTTGGTAACATCACATCAATGAAAATGCAATTCTGTTTATATCTTATGCATATATGTTGGTTTTATTTTTTCCAATATTTAATCTGTTATGAGTTTTCATTCTATTTTACAGTAAATATTTACAATATTAAGTTTTAATAAGCATTTTATTTGGACAAATTTTCATTTTAGAGTTTATCTTTGGGACGTAAACCTTTTTAAAACCATGTTTATGTCTTACATTACAGATTGATCCTAGAATTTAATTTTTTGTATAGATAGTTTTAAGGAATTCTGTATGGTTTTGCGATAAGCTGGTATGAAATCCTTTCAATCAAAAATTGCCTCAGCAACAAATCTAATTCGACTCGGACACTATGGATTCAAATGAAAAGAGCTTTATTGCCCAAAATTAAAAAAATTTTGTTGAAAAAGCAATATTCTTAGTTATCCCTTTAAAATTTTGATACAATATAAAAAGTTCTTCCATCTTTATAAAACAAGTTTTAAATTAATAATAAATTTTAAAAAATTGTAAAAGACCAACTGTATTTCAAACTATAGAAAGTCATATAAAAGTTCCTTCTACAGCATAATAGTAAACTTACATGTCATTTTACAAAACCTTTGGGGACAGTGTATTCAACATTTTTTTGAATAAATATTAATAAATAAAATTTAGATCTATTTTTGGTCCGTTGAATCATTTAATTTCATGTTGTTTTTATTGAAACAATTTTTAATTTTCTTTTGTTGCCGTACAACTGTTTAAAAATATTTTTTTTTTATTTTTGAACTTTTCATCTTATAGAGTAATTTCCTGTGTTTTTAGGAAGATTAGCTTGGCATTTTATTAAATTTTTTAATTAGATTTGGTTGTGGTCAGTGTATACAGGTCACCCAAAATAAGGGGAGCCTAGTATGGGAATCTCGATAACAGTAAGAGATATTGGTTAAATGGGAAAAAGTTGCATAATTTAAGAACCAACAATATAATGGTCAATATTTTTTAATATAATTTAGTGTTTGGAGTGATTTAAAAAATAAACGAATTTTTGGATTTTGAATTTTTTTTTTCTGGCATAAATATTGAAGTTAGATGGAAACTAAGCTTTTTTATAGATATTTTTAATGAGCTCTAAGATCATCAATCATTTTAAATATGTAATCATATCCATCTATCCTGGAAATCCATTTTTTCCTTAACAATTTATGGAAAACTTTTTAATTATTAGCTTTAGGGAAAAATGTTCTTCTTTATAAAAATTTTTGCTTTATAACAAAAAGTTATTGACACATTCAACTTGGTGTAGCATATACAGAGTGATACAAAATGGAAAATTAAAATTAAAAAAATGTTTCCAAGGGGTCATGACCTACCATCAGGCGCGGATCCAAGGGGGGGCGATCGCCCCCCCCCCCCCAAGAGCTTTGAGTTTAGAAAAATGAACCTGATTTTTCCTCTTATACTACAGTTTATTTAAGAACTAGAGAGAGTAATACATCATTTTTTACCCTGTGTCTTTAGCAAAATCTGTTAGGCACATATATTTTTCATAGGAATGGGTTAGAAATTTTATAATCAAAATTACCGGTCTATAATAATGAACTAAAACGTAGCCTTATTCTCACAAAAAATTTGAAGTTATAATTTAAATACTTACAAAATGTCTATTGTTAAAAATAGAAAAAGGTAAACATATCTAAAAAAAAATTCGTCCATATATTATTAAAATATTTTTAGGGCTATCGGTCATTTTATTAACCATCTGCAGAATTACAATTAAACACTAAAAAGGGATTCAAATGTAATTACTTTTTTTATGTTGTAATTAATATTAGACCTACTTATTTTTATTTCTATTGTACTGATATATTAATTTAATTTACTTTGTTATATGGAAAGACGATAGCTCCAAAAAAATAAGATAAACATGTTAATTCTACACGCTTAAGAAAGAGACACCAATACAATAATAAAATAATAAAAAACTTACTGCTAATTAGAATTAAATATATATAAAATTAAAGAGTCGGACACACTAAAATAAAAATATATAAAAAAACATATAAACAACATTAAACAATAAAATACAACAAAAACAAAAATTTAAGTAATAAATTGTGTTTACACTAGTAAACATTACGTATCCAATTCCTAATCAAAGTCAGTGAAACTATCTTCGCTCAAATTAATTATAATTGGTTCCTCTGTCTCACCGATCAAGAGATTGAGTTCTCACATTTTGTTTTATTCTTTTATCATATGGATTTTCCCAATTTTCCGCAGTAACTTTATTCAAAAAACTCTTTCATAAGTTTAGTTAAATTACTAATTTTGTTAATTGTGTTATTTCTAGCAACTCTACCTTTTACTTGAGAGAGATATTTACTTCTCCAACGTACAGTTTCCGAACGATCTATAGGAACAGATTTTCTATCTGGTTTTTCCCAGCAAAAATTAAGTTCTCTGAGCAATTTACAGAAATCAGTTCTTTTAATTTCAGGTAAATCGCGATCTTCATTGATTTTAGTTAGAATTTTGTAGATGGTTGGGATATGCTTCTCATAATAAAATGTATATACAACCCCTTTAATTGCAGTTTTCATTTCTTCTTCTAACGAGGTTTTTCATCTGCCTGTGATCAAATGTGCCTTGGGAGTACAAACAATTTCAGTCGTTTTTTCTCCTTCAGTATACGGTACATAGTAGATTGTCCAACTCCTGTCATGTTGGAACACATCTCAACAGAGCTTTTAACATTATTATCTAGATATTGATATCTAAAGGCATCATCCATCATAATAAGTTTTTCATTGAGGCAAAAAGGCCCTGGTTTAACGATTTTGGAATAAATATAGAGTTGAAAACCATATCTTTTGGGTATCTCACTAATCTCAAATAATATATAAAAAGAAGCGCAAACAAGATAAATCACTAAGAACAAACTGTAAGGTGTACTTTGCTCACTGACAGAAATTAGAATTTTTATGTTGCAGTAAATTTATGAGATATATTTAAATATAATGAAATATAATTAGATTTACGGCAGTTCTCAGTTACCAGCGGTACTGGAGCATGTACGTTTGAGGTTTCGGTAACAGTTTTATTACTCTCTCTAGTTCTTGAATAACTTATAGGAATGTGTATACTTGCGATCGCCCCCCCCCCCCCATTCAAGAGCTTTACGTTCAGGAAAATAGGACCCATTCTGCTTTTATATTAGGAATGTGTATGCTGCTTGCAACCCCCCCCCCCCCCCCCCGGTGGCAACTTGTTTTTCTTGCATACTGTACTTTTGTGATATCACCGCCCCCCCCCCCCCCCCCAAAGAGAGAGGCTGGATCCGCCCCTGCCTACCATATTCATAGAACTTTTCTTGAGGTAGGCAATATTTAGCATAATACATGCCATGGCCATTTTTAAAACCTCTTCAAGTTTTTCTACCTGCATAACAACATTCCATTGGACTTATTGGTGACCCCATGGTACCTGTAAATAACCAGTATTTGCAAAAAGGATCAGGTGACAGTTGGCAAAATGTTTTCAGAGGTTGTGATTGGTTTTATCTAATTTATGATTGTTATGCCAAGGAACTAAAATTTACATTATTTGGGGTCCAGATAAAAGTGGATAAGGGCTGTTTTTTAAATAAGACAAAGAATTGTAGGTCATAAATTACTTTAAAATTAGTTTATGAGTTAGAAAAATTCAAAGTAGTAATGGACTATCTATTTATAACCAAGTTTTTAAGAAGGTTCTACATTGGAGGGCTGCGAATCTAAATTATTTTAAAAAATATTCAAATGGCTGACAAAAAATTTTATCTTTTGATTTTGTCCAAAGCTGGTATTGGGGAGTTTTTGAGGGTATAAATTAAGAATTTAAAATTATTTTTAAAAATTTCCATATGGCGGACTAAAAATTTAACATTTTTTAATATCATTCAAAATTTTGTTGCTGGGGGGGTTTTCAAGGCTGTAGATTAAGATTATGGCGGATCCAATATAGTGGAATGAAAATTTTGCATTATTCATAATTTTTGAAAATTGTTATTAGGGGGTTTTAGGAATCGTAGATTATGAATCAAAAGTTAATTTTTTACGTTTTAACATGGCAGATGGTATATGGGAGACTTAGCTTTTTCTGATTTTGTCCAGATTGACGTGGGATTCTTGGGTCGTATATTATGAATCTTAAATTGACTTCTTCAAACTTTATATTCATTAAAGATAGCAAATATACTAAAGCAGATTAAATATCTATTTGTTATAATTTTATTTACTTTTTGTGAAATTCTGAAAATCAAATGTTTTGTAGTTCGTTTGTGGATTCATTAATAAGTATGTAAAAAATATGAATATCCGTTACTAATTTAGGTTCGTTCTTTACGAACAATATTAAAATATTTACCTTATAGCAAATTTGGATCATTTTATAATGGCTTATTAAATTTTCATGGGTTTATCAGATTTTGAAAGCTGATTTTAAAACAAATGGTAATCAACTTGTCTTTGTGAGCTTGTCTTTTCATTATACAGCATATTTATTTAAAAAAAAAAAAACTAAAATTTTTTGCACTTTTTAGGGGGAAATTTTTAAAGATTAGGCTTTTGTAATGATTTGTATTTAAACTTTTTATGAGAAAAAAGGAAATTTTGGGTATAAAGGCATATTTTTAGAGTATTTTATTAGTACACCTCAGTTTGAGTGCTTGTAGGACCACATTTCTATTCTATTCTATTTTTAAGTATATGTATAAATTTGGCTGATTATTAAAATTTGTTTCAAATTAATTTATAATTATTACTAATTTTTATTTAAATTTTTTCGTTTTTTTAGTGAAAAATATTTATGCACACATTAAGATTTCTTTATTTGTTAAAGTGTTTGTTATAAAGTTGGCGTACACGAGAAATCTTATAACATTATCACTTATTCACTGATTTTTCCAAGGCGTTTGACACAGTGAATCATACTTGTCTTTTAACTAAACTGAAATCTATTGGTATTCAAGATCCGCTCCTTTCGTGGATGCGAAGCTATCTTACGGGGAGAATACAAATTGTACGATATAAAAACTACTTGTCGCGTGAAATTAGGGTACAATCTGGGGTTCCTCAGGGTGCGCATTTGGCCCCTCTTCTGTTCAACTTGTTTTTGAATGATGTCGTCAAGTCTTTTTCGCATGGAACGGCACTGCTTTTCGCTGATGATTTAAAATTTTTTAAGTGCATTAGATCTTTGCAAGATTGCATTGATTTACAGTCTGATTTGGATGCATTTAGCGTATGGTGTACTACTAATAGATTGTACCTTAACATTGGAAAGTGCAAGACAGTGCGGTTCTGTAGAAAGAAGACTTTAATTGAGTACAATTATAAGATTAACGGTGTGTCTGTGGAATTGACCGATTCTATATCTGATGTTGGTGTAATATTGGATGGTCAGTTAACTTTTAAAGAGCATATACATAATATCACTAATAAGGGAATGAAATTAGTGGGGTTTGTTACACGAAATTTGTCTGACTTCAATGATATTATTTGTCTTAAAAATGTTTATTGCAGTGTTGTGCGTTCTATATTAGAGTATGCCTCACCAATATGGTCACCTTTCTACAATGTACACAAATTGGAGCTAGAAAGAGTGCAGAAGCGCTTTTTAAGATTTGTAGCGTATAAACTAGGTGTTCCTAAAGAGAATATCAACTACCCTGATTTACTGCTCCAATTAAATTTGAAGCCTCTTGAGCATCGCAGGGAATACATTGACTTACTTTATCTATTTAAAATTGTTAATAGTATAATAAATTCTCCAGAACCACTAATGCGTATTGGTTTCAATGTGCCTCAGAGAAGTAGTCGATGGGTTGAAGTGTTCTCTGTGGATGTTCATAAAACCAACTATTCCACCTATGCACCACTAAATAGAATGTGCAGTTTCGCTAATAAATTACCCCGTGATCACGTTGATTTGGATATTTTTAACATGTCCTTAAATAGTTTTAAAAATTTTTTAAAGCGTAATCTATAGTCCAAATTTTTTACTCCTCATTGTTCTTTATGTAGTCTTAAATGTGAGCTTACTGTAGTTTTACCGGATGCTTTGGATTTATTTGTTTATTGTTTACTATTGTTTTTTTTTTATCTATTTGGAAACTTGTTTGTAGTTGTAAAGTGTTGTAAATTTTTAAATGGTTTGACCCTTAATAAAGCATTTATTTATTTATTTATTTATTATTCAACGTTAAAAACACCTGAAGAGTTCGGTTTTGTTTCAATCCATTAGAAATCACTCAGATGATGCTCATCATTCTTGATTTTCCCAATTTTTTTTTACTAGTTTCTCCCCAATATTAGGCGATTTCAAAACATTTTTAGACCCGTACTTTTTTTTGGCAACCATTTTAAATTTGCTTCATAACCGCTTTTCGGCTAAAAAACAAGTTTTGCTCAAAATATAACAACCAAACTTTTCAGAACGATATCGTCTAGATTTTTTGTCCTTATATAATATAACCTAAGTAGTGAGCAAAGTTAAGAAAAAAATTCACAACTATAGAGTGAAAATAAAATTTTTATAAAAAAAAATTGAACCGATTTCTAAAAGTGCGCTAAAAAGTGAAAAATAACTATAAATTTTTATATAAAATTGAAATTTTTGAAGTCGGCGCCAAACTAATACCTGACTAAATGTGATTCGCCTAAACAGATTAAGAATACTTTATTGTAATGGCTTTCTTACCATAATTTGTATATATTATTAATTTATTTCATTTAGAAATAATCTGGCGCCAACTTCAAAAATTTCAATTTACATTTAAAAATGTATAGTTATTTTTCACTTTTTTGCGATCTTTTAGAAGTCGGTTCAATTTTTTTTTTATAAAAATTTTATTTTTCGATTTTTAGTTTTGAATTCGTTATGTTATCCATAAATTATTTGAACTAAGTTCTAATCGGGATTAGTATACCTCGCAATAACTCCAAAGTGGCAAAAAAGTTTCCATTTCATCCAAAGTTGTAAATCACCCTAAAATGAACCACTAAAAATTCTTTGATCGTAGAGTTCTCCAAATACCAGTGAAATTGTGTCAAGTAATATTTACTCTGTCACATTAAATCCACCAGCTTAAACAAATTAATAGTCGACCTTATTCAATGTCACCTTTATTTTTAAAGCTAAATAAGGTAACATTATAAAAATAGAGGGTTTACATTTAAAAAAAAAATAACTTTTAACGATTTTTTTTAAGTTAATATTTAATGTTAATTTTAATTAGCTTGTATTTGTTATTAAAATATCAATGCAGTCCAGTAAAGTAAATCCTCTTCTAGAAGGAAATCAATCCGAATTAAATAGTAAAGGCTTTCGTAAAGGACAAACTAATGGTTGTATGAATGGTCTATAATTTTGCGTAGAATCTAAAAGTGAAATAACATATAGGGTGTTCCATTTAAAATAAGAAAGAAGGCATCAACTCTCGGTATAACCGGAAGTGACACCATCTTGAAAATATTTTAGTCGAATTGTCCCCATTGACTTTGGTAAAATGCCAAATTTAAAAAATTTTCCAAAGTCTATTTTCCGAGAAATCGATCACGGCAGTTCATCGTGGGACACACTGTATATATTTTTTTATTACAAAGTGTTTTTTTTTTATCAAGAGACTGCCTTTGTTTAATCACTACATAGTATAAAACAAAGTCGCTTTCTCTGTCCCTATGTCCCTTTGTATGCTTAAATCTTTAAAACTACGCACCGGATTTTGATGCGGTTTTTTTCAATAGATAGAGTGATTCAAGAGGAAGGTTTATATGTATAATAACATCCATTAAATAGTGGAGAAATACTGTTATTTTTGAGGTTTCTAATGTGATGTCGTTAATTATCATATTTTTTTCCGCTTACATTGCAAACGCAGGCTGAACCCTACGAGATTTATCAAAATAATGTACTAATTATTTGTACACATTGAAAAGGTCTACAGAAAACTCCGCGATGGTATATGTCTATCTCTCATGGATATCCCACAATAACATTTTTTTGTCATTTACTTTTTTCGACAAATAATGGCAAATTTTGAAGCGATTTTAACCAATACAGCATTAATCCTTATCCAATTAAATAGCATAAATACATTGTTGATTTAATATAGATCTATATGGTCCTTTACAGCACAAGATTTAAATGAATATTTTCGAAGATATTACAGATTTAAAATTGCGGGAAGTAGCGCTTGCGGCGGTACTGGCCGACCGGGGCGGCGGCAGCGTGCCTATAAATAGCGCGTCGGAGGCCGATGTAATAATTGTTGTAAAAATAAAATAAATAGTCACAGTTTTTCTGTAGTGTATTTAGTATCAGCATTGCACCCGTGCGAAGCCGGGGCGGGTCGCTAGTAATATATAAAATTAACACATATTTTCATACATATCATCATTATAATAAATC
This sequence comes from Diaprepes abbreviatus, assembly GCA_034092305.1. NCBI lineage: Eukaryota > Metazoa > Arthropoda > Insecta > Coleoptera > Curculionidae > Diaprepes > Diaprepes abbreviatus. The sequence goes on from JASJET010000040.1 coordinate 1,507,068, forward strand.
TATATAAGAAAAAAATATAGGCGAGTTATATTATTATTAAAAGTCCCGATTTAAGTTAATTTTCACTTTAAAGTTGTGAATTTTTTTCTTCACTTTCCTCACTACTTTAGTAATATTATTCACTATTTAGATATATTATGTAAAGACAAAAATTCTAGAGCATACCATTCTGATAATTTTATTTTTTATTTTCTCTTGATATCTATAAAATTAACAGAGTTAGACACATTTGTGCAAAATTTATTTGCAGCCGAAAAACGGTTCCGAAACAAACTTAAATGGCTCCCAAAAAAAAAATTATGAGTCGCAAACAATTTTAAACTGGTAAAAAAATTAGGAAAATCAAAAATGTTGAGCAACAAGTTTTATTCTTTTTGGATAATTTCAAATCAAAGAAATCTTTTTTGGCTCAGTTTGAAGACTGTTTACGATCTGACAGTTGCTGACTCCCCTATTTTTCATAAAAAAGCTTTAAAACTTGGGTTCTAAAAAAATTTACGCGAAGTAAAATGCTTCAAAAGTTTCGATCTTTACTTTTTTTGAACCCACAGTATAATAAAAAAGGTCAGATTGATCACCATTAGTGAAGTCCAAATAGAGCAAGTTTTAGGAATCGAAGTGTTTGAAAATTATGTCGTTTTTTCGAAAAGCAGTTTATTTAATGTAAGAATCTGTCTCTACAAAAAATGTTTTTTTAATTAATTTTTTTATGGCATTTTTTTTAGTTAAATCGCTCTTTTGCTTGAGGAAGAAAGTATTCAACCAATACGAAGCCGTCTTCCTACGTGTGGCCCATGAAAATGGGAGTGTCAATGCGTTCGAGCTACGTGGACTGTTGGCTGCCTGTTTTTCAAAGGATTTGTTTTACTTTTGAGGTGAGAAAGAAAAAAAAATCAAAAATATAGAGAAATATTGAACTGCTATGAAGCGATGAGGGACGTAACCAGTAATAATTTGGTCATGATTTTTCGTTCTAAATGTAAGCAAAGGGGGTTGAAGTCTCAAAAAAACTGAAAAAAAATCATTGGGTATGGAACTTTTTAATGGGATTCATTCGTATATAACTTTCTATGGGAATGAAATAATTTGATAAAAATTTCTAAATATTGTAAAGGGTTGTCCGGAGTGGTCACGTATAATATTCCCAAGATATGTTTATTGTAAAGGTTTTTTTTTTATGTATATCTTTGATAGATTTCGAAAATCAGGTTGTTCACTTTTTAAGTTTTCAGGTTGGCAGTTCAATATGGTTGTATTGCGAAATAGCAAATTATCCAAATTTTATTTCACTTTTATCTTTTATATTCCAGTTTAAAAAAGAGCTATTTATTAATATTTTAAAATTAGAGTTAATATGTGACTTCACAAACAATACATTTTCGTATCATTATAATAATTTATTATTGTTTTGTATTTATAATTTAATGTTACCTTTAAAGCTTTTTTTTCTAAAAAGATCCTTAATATTCGAAACTAAGTAGAACAAGAAAATATTTTATATTGTTGTCTATTGATATGTATGTCGATGATCGCCACATCTAGTGTAGCTGCGTGTATGCATTTTGATAATTTTTAATCTCACCTAGTAACAACTGCAGGACATCGCTTTTTCTCTTCTTTAATTTTGAAGTTGTTCTTGTTTTTGGGAGAAGAAAATTACCAAAAAGAAACAGAGAAGGCTAAGTACTAAATTGGAAATCAAATCAAAATAAATAATAAAACACTTTTTTCTCAAGATTTCCGAAAATTATATTCAAAATTCCTATTTTTCTTGTCAGAAGTTTATTTAAAAAAAAAAATACTCGGCTCGAATTAAGTCCAAAAGTAGCTTTTGTTTGATGTAGCGGGAGCCATTTTGTACTTTCTGAATAAATCAATCGGGATAATAATTGACCCATGCGCCAGTGTGAAAAGGTGAGTTCGAACCAAAAAAAATTATTATTTTGACCAATGAAAAAAAAAAACTTACGATTTTTCTACTTTTTTTCCAATATATTCCGTAAATACTCATAAAGCAAAATGTTTTAGGTAATCTGTTCATCAGAAAAGTTTTTTCGAACCAGGGAAATTTACACTGCAAAAAGGAACAATAAATACATTTTTTGTTGAGGTTTACATTTCATTTATTAAGGGCAAAGTTACTTGATTTAAAATATTATATCTCGCATGCTGTTAATCGAATCGAGACACATATTTCATTAAATGAAGCGTCTTTTCGAGTGCTTTCATTCTATGTTTATTTTTATAGCATTTCAGTTAATAATTGTAAAGTTATTCACTAAAAAAATCTCTTTGTTTTTCCAAATTGTTTAATTTGGAAGCATTCAACGCGGCTTTGAGACTTGAGCTGTATTATATGCATTAAAAAATTGGCGCCTTATTGTAATTATTATTAAAGATTTTATCGAACATATTCGCGCGTCGAGTTAGATTTACAAATTTAGCCAATCGAGATCATTCTGGAAGCTTTATTTACTGAAATGCGAAACGTAAAGTACCCAAAAGGGTAAAATATTGGCTGGGGGTAAATTTGTTTGCCGCTCACTTAAAAATGCATTTTTCCCCACTTTTTCCGCCCATTTTCCTATTTTGCAATGTAAATTTGTATGTTTCTGAATTCGGAATAGCATAGATGGAAGGAAAATTTTCCGACAAATATTGTCCTAAATCATTTTGCTTTACTATAAATATTTACCAAGATATGAAATAAAGGGTAAGAAAATCGTCGATTTTTGACATTTATCCAGTACATATTTTTTAACGCTTCGAGCACACCATCTTAAACTGACGCATAAATCTATTAATATTTTTTTGCATAATTTCTGAGTGATTTATCCAGAAAATAAAATTGCCTCCCGCTACACAAAACTCGATGTCTAATTCGATTGGAGTATTTATCTCTTTACTGCGATGACGTTCAAAAGAACATTGTTGTTTTTTCATTATCTGTACCCTTCTATAATAATAATAATAATAAGCTTTATTGTTGTAAAGAAATCAATCTTGTTAACGAAGCACTATGCAGAACAAAAAGTTAAAAATAAATATAAACAAAAACATATTCAACACAAGAAATTGTGACAATAAAAAACTAAAAAAAACTTAGATCAATGATAACAATAAACACGTGATTAAAGTCAGTAATTAAAATAAACAGTATAAATAAACAAAAGTCCATAATTAACAAAACAGGTACCTAAAATAAAATAAATGTCTACTAAATTAATTTAAAAGTTTACAGTCAAATAAAATAAAATAGCCATAAAATTACACCATTACACACATTTTAAAAGCACAAACACACCTTGTTAAAAATGGTCAGCAAAATATTCTTCCAGTGAATAATATGGTCGTGTCACAAGAAAGCCCTTAAGTTTTTTCTTAAGAAATTTATCGTCCATAATATTTCTATACTTTAGAGGAATTTTGTTATATATTTTAATTCCCTCAAAAATAAGAGATTGTTTAGTGAGAGTAGTCCTGGGAATGGGCAATGGCAGGCCATTATTACGTGTATTATATGGGTTTGGAGTTGAATAATTTTTATATTTTTTATGAATCAGTCCCACTATTTCTAAAATGAAAATGCCCATCACTGTTAATATTTTGCCTTGAATAAATAAAGGCCTACAATGCTCCTTCATTTTTACATTAAATAAATAACGCACTGCTCGCTTTTGTAACACAAGAATCGAATTTAATAACTGCCGACTACAGAATCCCCAAAATGCAATTCCGTATCTCAAATGAGACTCAATCAACGAAAAATACACTGTTCTAGCCACATTTGAATCTAGTTCCCTTGACACTATTCGTACCGCATAAAACCCGGTAGCCAACTTCTTATTTAATGCCATTATGTGGTCAGTAAATTTCAACTTATCGTCAATAAGTATACCTAAAAATCTAGTCACTAGCTTATTCTCTATAAAATGATTATTCAAAGTTAAACTATCACAGGTAAATTTGAAACTTAACACGTTGGTTTTAGTAAAATTAAAACTTAAACGATTTGCAGCACACCATTCATTCACTCTAATCAAGTCACACTCGATAATATGTTTCAATCACAGTCATTCTTTCCATGCCATAAAATTGTTGCGTCATCTGCAAATAATGTAAATGTTCCTCGGATATCAATCTTGGTCAGGTCATTTAGATATAAAAGAAAGAGCAGGGGCCCAAGAACAGAACCTTGTGGGACGCCACAACTCGGAGAAGAGACACTGGAAAATTCTCCATCGTACTTAACCATTTGCTGCTTATTCGAAAGATAGGAAGCAAACCAATTTAATGCCACTCCTCTAATACCATACAATTCGAGCTTACTCAAAAGTACTTAGTGATTCACACAATCGAACGCCTTTGAGAAGTCACAAAAGACCGCAGCCGCGAAATCGCCCTCATTCAAACTGATGTAGAGTTTCTCTAAAAAAGAAAAAACTGCGTTCGTAGTGTTCTTGGAAGTCTGAAAACCAAACTGACATTCAGACAGAATGTTATGTTGGCTAAGAAAATTTGTTATTCTTCCTTTAACCAGTTTCTCAATTATTTTAGAAAGAGTGGGCAGGAGAGATATTGGGCGGAAGTTTCTCGGTTGACTCCGATCTCCACCCTTATATATTGGTATTACTGTAGCTGTTTTAAGACATGATGGAAATATACCATTTAAGAAAGAATGATTTACAGCTTTAGACAGGAAATGCAATGCAATGTCAGGCAAATTTTCAAAAACCTTGATCGACATCTCATCCAAACCAGATGTGTTTTTATTTTTTACTTTTGCTATGATATTTTTTAGCTCGTTTACATCAGTGTCAAACAACACAAAAGAATTGGCCACAGAAATGCCTTTAAATAAATCTAACGGGCTTTTTTGTACATTAATTTTTGATGTTATGTCAGTTGCCACTGAACAGTAAAAGCTATTCAAGGCATTTAGGTCCATGCCCAACCGATCTTGCACCACACTATCCTTGCCTCTTAAGCTGTTGACTATATTCCAGCTTTCCTTGGCTTTATTTTTAGAATGATCAATCCGACACCTGTAATGTGTTTCTTTCGCCAATTTTTTCACTTTACTTTTTCTAGCTTGAATGCTTTGATCAATACTGATAAATGAGTCAGCAGCTGTACAGAATTAAAAAAAATAAAATGGATGCTTTAAGACCCCGTTTTGTACAGCACCAACTAAAATTTGGTTGTTTATTAAAAAACAAGTCTGAACTTTTCGTTTATTTCAAAATTTCATTTAAACACTAATTTATATGCAGTAACATAACATAAAATATGCCATTAACCTGTACAACAAACATGCGGATCTATTGGATCTCGCGCCGCCATATTTGTAAATAGGCGTCAACCAGTTTACCAACTGATTTTGGGAGGCGTTCTGATTGGCGCAGATTAGCTGGTGTTTGTTCTACCAAGGGAGTTAAAATTGTAGTTGTGGTTGAAGGAAAAAGGGATAAGGGCTTCTTTGGATAACACAAAGTATTGTAGGTTATAAATTATTTTGAATTTTGTTTATATGAGATTATAAAAATTTTAAAAATGGTAATAATTAAAAAAAAAGGTGATCATGGGCGTCGCTGATACGCATTTCGGTAGGGTTCCGTAGCAGTTGTTTTTCTTTTATTTTATGTTGGAATATCAGTACATAAAATATATTCCAGAACTGGAGAGAGTAATAAATTATTTTTGACAATTTTTTTCGCGTGCAAACTACCTGGGTTCTTTAGTCCCGTGTCTTTAGCAAAATCTTTTAAACACAAATATTTTTCATATGAATGGGTTAGAAATTGGATGAAATAACAATAGATATTTAGAAGTATGCAGTGTTAAAAGGGGGTTTTAATAACCGCCATTGGCGTCGATTGGAGATTTATTTTTTCACTCAAATATTTGTGTCATTGATCTTATTTCGTTAATAAACACAAAAAAAAACTAAAATTTAATAATATCATTTTCTTTCTTATGTTTTCATAATAATGGGGGAAAGTGAGGTAATTGGGAACACCTAACTTACAACACTCTAAAATAATAAAAGAAATTCACATATATAATCATCTTTTATTGCAACATTAACCTTGCTAATCTACCTACAAAAAAATGAAATAAAAATTTTTCTAAATTAATTTTATAATCAAAAAATTACAGAAAATAGAAAACATTGTCATTTTTATTTACCCGATACCTTGTGAGATAATTGAGGTCAGTCCGCGGGGGTAATAGGAATGATATGGGGTAATTGTGAACGACATAATTAATAAGAACAACAATTACTTTGTTTGGCAGAAATCACTGACGTAACCCTTACTAGATTGATCGAATATACAGTAATACTCCTCTGCATTTTCATTTTCTTTGAACACCCTCTGCAAATTTTGACCCCTTTACCCTTAATTTGTGGCTTGGGTTTTGTGGTTTTAATGGTATTTTTCGTTTGACCTTTCTCTTTTTTAATATTCATTTCAACTTGCCTTTTTTTTTAGATTGTGTAGGCCCAAGTGCCGGCTAACTGAAGCCATATTTTCCTATTATTTTCCGAACGTGGAGCGTGAATAAATAACTTTTGAGGTGTTTTAATTGTAGTATTTGTACATTGAGACACCCTCCAACACCTATAAAACTTAGAACTTATCTTGGGTGGGCCTTAACTGCATAAGCGTTTTGTTTTGTCTATAATTCAAAAACCGTTAGGGGTACGGGGGCACGGGGGGTGTCGTTAGACGCGCCATTTCGTGGAATTTTTAGTCACCATGGACGCGTTCTCGGGAGCACAGCGTGCGTTTTGTGTTCGCGCATATTATGCCAACAATAATTCTGTGACTGTTGCTAGGCGAATGTACCGCGCTCACTTCGGTTTACGTGACATCAGAGAAGCACCATGCGCAAATTCTATTCGCAAATGGGTTAAAATGTTTGAAGAAACCGGGTGTACAATAAGAATTAATAATGCGGGCCGCCCGAAGTCAATACGGACGCCGGAGATTATTCAACGTGTTCATGAATCAATCAGAGAAAATCCTCGGTAATCGACTCGTAAAAGAAGCCAAGTCTTGAACATCAAGAGGACCACTTTGCGCAGGATTTTGCACCGTGATTTACATTTAAAAGCTTATAAAATTCAGTTGACACAAGAGTTGAAACCTAATGATGTTAATCTTCGACTTAATTTCGCTAATGTTATGCTTAATCGCTTTAACAATTTTTCTAACATAATCTTCAGTGATGAGGCTAACTTTCATGTCAACGGTCATGTTAATAAGCAAAATTGCCGGTTTTGGTCTGAGACATCCTCGCAAGATGCATCAAAGACCTCTTCATAGCCCTAAGGTCGTTGTGTGGGCTGCAATACCGGCCAGTGGAATAATTGGGCCATACTTTTTTGAAAATCAACGAGGAGTGGCTGTGACAGTGAGAGCTGAGAATTATTGTCAGATGTTGCAAGAATTCTTGGTCCCAGTTCTTCGAGAATTTCAAGGTTACAATTCTAGGACCTGGTTTCAGCAGGATGGAGCCACTTCCCACATTGCTACAGTTTCCATAGACCTACTGAAAGAAATGTTTCCTAGAAAACTCATCTCACGAAGAGGTGACATTGAGTGGCCCCCAAGGAGTCCAGATCTGTCTCCGAATGATTATTTTTTGTGGGGATACCTAAAATCAAGAGTGTATGAAAATAATCCAACAACAGTTGAAGAGTTAAAGCAAAACATTGTGCGAGAAATGAACACTATTTCCCGAGCAACTTGTCAACGTGCTTTTCAAAACCTGCGAGTGCGACTTCAAGAATGTCAAGAAGGTGGAGGCGGTCACTTAAATAACATTATTTTCAAAAATTAGATGTTACTTAAATTTCAATTTCTTGTACTTTTTAAATATATAAATAAAATAATAATAAGATTTATAGTTTTTTTTATTGCATATTGAAACCACTCACACAGTTAAGGCCCACCCTATCTCCTCGTCAGTTTACCAGCCTTTGGCAACATGTAAAGTCACAGCGGTCAAGTGACAAGAATTGGCTTTTTGGAGCGAAATTTGAAACGCAATTTAACCTATATTTACTTTTTAAAGTTTTAGTTGTATTAAAAAAATAATAATATTAAATATATTGGACTACATTAAGTACTTAGCATGGTTTTATACACTTTCCCGAAAATAGTTAACGTCCATATTTGAGGACACACTGTACACGATCTGATAGTTGCTAATTCCTATTTTTTGTTTGGTAGTCTTTTAAAAATCAGTTTCTAAAAAAATTTGCGAAATACAAAATTTTTTAAAAGTTTTAATCATTTTTTTAAACTCAGTATAATAGAAAGTTGATCACCGTTAATTAAATGCGAATAAAGGAAGTTTTACGAAGCAAAATCGACCAAACTGTTTTGAAAATGTTTGATAATTATGGTAATAATTTGTGTAGTTTTTTTGAATGGCTCTTTTATTTAATTAGAGAATTTGCCTCTTTAAAAAGCTCTTTTTAATTTTTTTTTCGTTTTATTTTTAGTTTAATCAGCAATAGTTAAAGCGCCCCCGTTGCTCGACGGAAATAGTTGCAGTAAATATGAAGCCGTCTTCCTACATTTGGCTGACTAAGATGGGAGTGTCAGTGCGTTCGAACAACAGGAACTATTGGACGCCTGTTCATCGAAAGCTGTGCGTCCACCGAAGTCGTCATACGAATCTGTTTTGCTTTGGAGGTGAGATGAAATGATGAGAAATATAACCACTGATAATTTATTCAAGATTGTTTATCCTTTTGTATGTAACGTCGTCAATTTTTGTTTTTTTGTAATGAAATGTTGCAGGCGCACATTTTCAATTAACCCAGAGACTCGCGTAAAGAGAAATAACATCTCTGCGTATATGGCAAATTGGGGTGAAAATTAGTTTTTGGTTATCCTGTCGATTCAGTAATTCAATTTTATGAATCGATTATCAATGTATGTATTTTTTTACTGTTTATAACTTTTCAACATATTTAAGGTTTTCCAAAGTGATCCATAAAAGTGTTACCATGATGGGTTTATTTGCAAGAGGGTTGAAAACTGAAAAAAAAATGTTTGGTGTCCAGTTTTTTAACCGCACACATTCGTATATAACTTTCTATAAGGGTGAGATATTTTGATGACATTTTCGTCATGTTCTAAGGTGTTGTCCAGAGTTGTCATATAAAAATATTTCCAAGATAAGTTTATAAGAAAGGGGCTTAAAACTGAAGAAAAAATATTGATTATGAACATAATGTTCTAAAGGCTTTTCAGGGTAGAAATTGAAATTGGGAGAAACAGAAACAGAAATTTTGTTCAGCGAACTTTATCTGTTATTTTTAGGCCTTCAGCTGTTTGACATTATCGCAAAGAAATTTACTCCCATTTACTTCCTCATTCCAACGTTTTAAGTAAGTTTGTGTAACTTTGTTATTCGGACCATCTATTTGTGTCCACTATCGAACGGCATTCTCGCGTTTTCAGGTTTATGATACGTACGATTTTTAAATCTAGAAAAATGGAAATTTTTCAAATTTAACATCATTTACAAACTTTAATTAGTTTGCTATAATAAATACTTTTCTACCATTAATTTGTAAATGTGTATAGATACACACGCTGTATTTGATGCAAAGGGTGTGTATTAAACACGGCAAAAATTGAAGGGATTATTCCCTGGATTATGGTCGTGTTTTCGGGGTTTCTTAAAATAAACTTGTAAAAGAGGGTGAGCCACCCCTAAATACTTGTTTTTACATCTCAAGTTCTAATTGTGATAACTTTGCGAAACAAATTGGAAATTGCTTATTATTTGAAATGTCATTTCATGCATGAATAATTATTCTTAAAATTGCCAAATTTCAGTCGATATGAACGTTACAGAACTTAATGAAATTATTTCTTTCAATTAATGAGAAAATATATACTTATTTCATTAGTTAAGCATTCATGTCTGTAAATTATTATAATTCATGACAAATAAAGATTTCTTATTCTGTAACGTTCATTTAAATTATAATTTGACGATTTTAAGAATTATAATATATGTATGAACTGACAGTTTACTTCTATAAGAAATAAGGAATAATATTTCTCGGTAATGAAAGTACCGTTTTTTTAGCATCTTTTCAAATAACAAAGAACTGGTAATGTTAAAAAAGCGGATTTGGGGGTGACTCACCCTCTTTTACTAGTTTATTTTCGGAAACTCCGAAACACTTCAACTTAAGTTGCTTATTGTATTCGTAAAAAAAATCAATATATTTGGTTTAATTCCGTTATGCCACAATTAAAATATGTAAATGAATCACAAGATTAACCCTTATAAAAAGAAAGGGATGATATCTATGGGGTTAAAACAAGATGGAATAACCTCACTTCAACCAACAAGTAATTTCCATTTTGATTTATCTAGATATCTCAATTAGAATTTGAGATTTGAAAAAAATGATTTTGGGGTGACTCACCCTCTTATACTACTTCATTTTTTGAAACCTCAAAATATGTCAACTTGAGTTAATTATGGCATTTTTGAAAAAAAAAATACTTTGAAACAATTTCATTAAGTTTCGTAATTTTTAAAATTAAATTACGTGCGCTAATGGGTGGTTTACCTTTTTAAGAAATAAGCGTTGATATCTTTGAGGGTGAAAATACCATAATTCAACATCATTTCAAATAACAAGTAATTTTCATTTTGTTCTGTAAATATATCTCAATTAGAACTTGAAATTAAAAAAAAAACATATTTGAGGGTGGCTTACTCTCTTTTACTAGTTTATTTTTCGAAATCCCGAAACTCGTCAACTTAAGTTACTTTTTTTCACCCTGTTATAATGAATCTCCGTAGATAAAAAAATAGGTGTCTCTTATTTTTGTATCCTCTACACCAAATTGGAAGTTTCATTAAAATCGGAGCTGGCCTCTTTAGATTCCTTCCTTGTAAGTGTGGTTCCTCGCCTGGCAAAGAGTCCTCTCTAATACCAGAGTTCGCCAATAACGAGTTACCGCCTAATAAACGCGATTTCTGGCCTTTCTTTGCGTAAATCTTCTTAAATTTCTTGATCGAATTTTCTTTCTTTGCATCTTTGACTGTCGATTTCTTCTTAAGTTCTCGTTACATAACAGCTATTCTCTCTTTGCACTGGTGTAAACAGCTCAGTGGTCCTCTGGGAGCTAAATGGGCCGATCCAGGAAAACTCCAGAAACTTTAGCCCCTAATCACGTTTAAATCGTTGTTTCCCGAATTATTTTGGCAAGGAAACTGAAACGACAATTTTTTGCGAAATTACCGAAGCGATGACCTTCTGATTGAAAATTCCTCGTGCCTTTCTCCACCTTGGTGATAGACTACTAAGTAACGACAGGTCGAATAAATGGTTCACTGACTCTTAGATATTCGAATTTTTCCGCACTGTTGAGAATTTAGGTTTGAGTAGCTTGATTGTATATCAAAATCTATTAGCCATGCAGGATCTGTCATTTTTTTTTTTAATAAAATCTCAAAGTCACGCCCAGTCCCTTAACAGGTAACGAATTAGAGTGAACCGAGTCTGGTCGCCGTTTTGCAGCTTCAGTATGACGTTGACTGTTTGGCCATAGTGAAGTCATGTTCTATTTTTTTGTGAAGTTTTGATTTTCCATTTTTACAACAACTTCTATGATGTGATGCGCTTGCCGACTCTTTACTGACGAGAACCAATAAGTTCGAAACCGATTCACAGATGGCGATGCACTGCCATGGGAAAAGGTTTCCACATTTTAATGGTATTCTTGCACTCTGAGTGCTTTATTTCTAACCATGTTTGTCTTTATAGTATAAAATGTTTGCAGTTTGTTGAGAACTAAAGTAGTTCCTTTTATATAATTGTATTTATACACTCAACTGCTATACAGTGCCTTCATTTCAAAACGAACCATCCTTAATAACTTTGTTAAATAGAAAAATTTAAAAAAAAAGAAAAAACACGTCAATTTAGATCTACAGGGGGAAGTTTAATTTTGCATTTGTTAAAAGTCTGTCAATCACCTCCTCACCTCCAGCTAACCTCACTTTGATATGTCAAATGGGAACCCCCACCTTGTGACATATCATTGTAAGCAGCATAAAATTGTCTATCCAACCGTATAAAAAAAATTAAATCGATTGACGTACAAGCGAACAGTGTGCAAAAATGTCTTGTAATAATGCATAATATATCGGCCTCGAACTTTAGTATGTCAAATGATTACCCTATAGTGTGATACATCATTTTAAAGGACGTACGATCTGCTATCCAACGATGTCAAAAAAAATTAAGTTAATAGACGTTATAGGCAATTAGGATGCAAAAATGTGTGTTAAATATAAGCAGTTTATTCAGTTTTATTCAGTTGAAGAAAATTATTTTATTAAATGTTCAAAATGTGCGCCGTTATTAGCGAGACAATAAAAAAGCCTATTTTGAAATTCCTCACGAACATTGGCAAGGGTTTCTCTGCTAATTCCTCTACATTCCCGAACAATTCGATCTTTTAAATCGTCAATATTTTCAGGTGGGGTTTTATAAACCTTGCTTTTTAAATACCCTCAAAGAAAAAAGTCTAGAGGGGTTAGGTCTGGAGACCGTGCTGGCCATTCAATTGCACCACGTCTTCCAATCCACGTCCCTGGAAAATGTTCATCAAGCCACTCTCGAATTGCCAAAGCGTAGTGCGGGGGAGCTCCATCTTGCTGGAAATGCAAATTATTTTCATTTAGTACCATAACAGCATTTTCATCCACTTGATTTTCTAAAGATTGCACAATGGCAGGGTATATTGTGTTTTCTTAAAGGTTTAAATAAATTTGCCCAGTTAAATTATCTTCCAAAAAAAATGGCCCGATGATTTCATTGCCATAAATTCCTGCCCACACGTTAATTTTTTCGGGATATTGAGTATGCCCTTTTCGGAAAAGGTGCGGATTTTCATTATCCCAGTATCTGCAGTTATGTCTGTTAACCAGTCCATTTAGAAAAAAAGTTGATTCATCACTAAAGCAGATATTCTTAGGTAAATGGGGGTCCTCGTCAATTCGTTGGCACATTAATTCGCAAAATTGAATTCTCCTATCAAAATCGTCTTCTCCGAGTTCTTGAAGAATTTGAATTTTGTAGGGAAAAAACTTATTTTGTTTTAAAACTTTATGCAGAGAGCCAGCAGAAATGTTGGTTAAATCTGCGACCTTTGAGATGGATAAAGTTGGATCTATTGCAAACTGTCCTAGTACCTCGATTTGGCATGCTTCATCTACAACCCTTTTCTCAATAGATTTTTTATTACAAACGGATCCCGTTTCTTCAAACTTTCGTACCAATTCGAGTACATATTTATGGCCCACGTTTTTGTCTTGATGCCTCTCGTTAAATGCTCTGGCGGTTCTACGAGCGCACCGATCTTCAGCTCCATAGAGAAAAATTATTTCTATTCTTTCGGCTAGCGTATACACCATTTATATTCACGTTTCAACTAGGCGTCACAATGACAATTTTAACAATAATAAACAACTGGTGTTTAAAGATCTTAAAAATTTTATTTATTGCAGTGATTTATTGTACCTATCAGGTACCGCAAAAAATATCATTGAAATAAATACACTAGATTGATTAGACTGCAATGAATTTTGCGATGAATTTTAAAACGCTTAGTTTTTTTCTCGCAAATATTTTAACTGTTTATTATTTTAAAAAAATATTTATTTTAAATTTAAAATAATATTTTACTCTATGAAGTAGCCATTTGACATAATAAAGTTTAATGTGATAAGGTGTCTATTATTACCACACATCTTTTCTTACTATTCGCTTGTACATCAACAGATTTTGTTTTTTTTTATTGGCTAAATAGGAGATAGTATGCCCTTTAAAATGATGTATCACACTATAGGGTAATCATTTGACATACTAAAGTTCGAGGCCGATATATTATGCATTATTACAAGACATTTTTGCACACTGTTCGCTTGTACGTCAACCGATTTAATTTTTTTTATACGGTTGGATAGACAATTTTATGCTGCTTACAATGATGTGTCACAAGGTGGGGGTTCCCATTTGACATATCAAAGTGAGGTTAGCTGGAGGTGAGGAGGTGATTGACAGACTTTTAACAAATGCAAAATTAAACTTCCCCCTGTATATCTAAATTGACGTGTTTTTTCTTTTTTTTAAATTTTTCTATTTAACAAAGTTATTAAGGATGGTTCGTTTTGAAATGAAGGCACTGTATATATTATATTCACTTTTGGTGGTATAATAAGTCTTTTTTAATTTACTTTTCGTTTTATGTCTAGTTAAATCTGCAATAATTGAAGCACCCTCGCTGCTCGACGGAAAAAGTTTCAGCCAATACGAAGCCATCTTCCCATGTTTGGAACTGTTGGACGGCTGTTTTACTTTTGAGGTGAGAAATAGAAATGTAGGAAAAATAAATGAGAAAAGTTGTTGAACTGTGACGAAGTCATGAGAAATGTAATCAGAAGTAATTTCTTTAAGATTGTTTATTGTTTTTTATGTAACGTCATCAATTTTTATTTTATTGCGATTACATATTTTGTGAAATAGACAAAAAAAAAAGAGTATCTCCTCGTGTGTGGCAAGTTGGGGTGAAAATTAATTTTTGCTTATCCTATCCATTCAATAATTCATTTTTATGTTTCGGTTATCAATCGACGTGTATTTTTTTAGTGTTTATTTGCGTATAATTTTTTAGCAGGCTTCTCCAGAGTGGTCCCATAAAAATGTTACCAAGATGGGTTTATTTCCAAGGGGGGTTGAAAACTGAAAAACTTGTTAGGTAGTCAGTTTTTTAACCGTACACATTAGTATATAACTTTCTATAAAGGCGATATATTTTGATGAAATTTTCTCTGTGTTCTAAAGGGTTCTTTGGGGGTAGAAATTGAAATTGAAAAAAGCAGGAACAGAAATTTTGTTCAACGAACTTTATCTGTTATTTTTAGGCCTTCAGCTTTTTCACATTATCGCAACGAAATTTCAACGTTCTACGTACGTTTGTGTAACATTATTATTGGGATCATCTATTTTAAAAACTAATTGAGAGTAAAATAAAAGGAATTCAAAAAATGTAACCGAATGGTTTAGGGTGGTCTGAAAACTTTTCACTTCAGCCACATTAAGTTTGTAGACAATCCAGTAGGGGGAAATACATGTAGACACGCAAAAGTTAAATAGTTTTTGATACATATTTTTTAAAGTACATATTACTTTTACATAATCCGTAGTTTTGGGATAATTTCTCATGTACGGTTTGGTTACTTCTATTATTTTTTATATATTTTTAATAGCGACATGATTGCATCCAATCCAGAACGGTTTTGATACAAGTCTGCTTTCGACGGGTATTGCAGGTTTATGATATTTATGATTTTTGATTAAACTTAGAAAAATGAGAAATTTTCAAATTTGACATCATTTACAAGCTATAAGAAAAAACTTATTTTGCCATAAAAAAAAATACTTTTTTGCGATTAATTTGTAGAGCAATGCAGATCTGTAAAATCCATCATTTGGTTGGCGAGAGAAAAAAGTTTTATAATTAAATTTTCTACAAGATAGGGTTAGTTGAAAATCTCAAAATGGATTATCCTTATTACAAAATAGTAATAATAAAAAAGGCCAATAAGTAGTTTTTATCTGATTTTTTTTGACTGCTTACATTTTTTTGAGGACCTTCATATTTGGGCAAAAAAAGCTTTATGGTATGATTAAGCAACATGCCAAATTTCGTTAAAATCGGTTTGATAGTTTTTGCACAATAATTTTGCGATTAATTTTGTTTTCAAAATATGGAATTTTTTTCAAATTTGATTAAATCTTAAATAGAAACTTACATACTTGAATTTTTTTCACATATACCAGAGATCTCAAGTTTTCAAACGCTTTTTTAAAAATTAAAATCGGATTATTAGGGCCTCCTTAGCAATTATTTAAAGTTTTCTACATTTTTTTTACTTATAAACAAATTGTATATCCCTGCGATTTTTTTTTTTAAACTTTTTTTTGGAAATACGTTTAAAAGTACTCGAAAAGACGCTTCTGTTGAAAAAAAAACCTTAAATTCTGTCAGTTGGTTTCCGAGATACAAATTTCTTGAACCATTAGTTTCGTTTTTCCTAGTACTTTTCGGAAAATAATGTTTCCATGTTAACGTTATTTATTTATTTAATACAGGATCAACACCCGATGCCAATTACAGGCACCACTTAACTAATAAATTGATTATCTAACAATTTGCTATTTGTGTACTGAACATCTGGATCAAGCCAACTTTTACCCTTTTCCTTTACACGAGGTTTTTGTCCTCGCTGAGCTGGCCTTAGACAGCTGCGTTATTTTTTGACAGATGTACCGCCTAGTAGTAGTAGTAGTAGTAGTAGTATTCTTTAGGCCATTGAAATTTGTATTTTCTCTTTCTCCTTGGAGAGTTTCCTTTGTATAGTTATTCCTGATCCCGACTCAGCGCTCAGGTTTTGATGATTTTTCTCATACTACTTATATGACATTTTTCTCATTTGATGTTCTTCTAGGGCTTTTTCGGCTACACCCTTTCGTACTGGTATGAGTTGGTTTTAACTAGCGGATCCGGCTACTCAATCCACCTTCACCGCTAGTTACCAAGGTTGGTCCTTGTTTTCATGAGTTTCGTTTTGTGTGGCTCGCTTATTTGTTTCCGTAGCCACTTAGGATTTTTATTAACTCGAACTCGCTTTTCGCTCCTTCGAGTTGTTTCTTGAAGTTTCTGACTTTGTTGATCAGATCTTTTATGTTGAACTTCTTGTTCAAGTCCTCAATTTCTTCCATTAAGATTTCGAAGTCTTCTAAATCTTCTTGGTTTATGGTTTTCTTATTGTTGCTGGTATTATTTTCCGTTCTGTTATTTTGTCCGTTGTTGTTTTTTAGCATGTCGCTGTAATTAATTCCAGGTTGTACTTTTTTGGAGTTAAATGTTCTTTGTTCTATTGGATTTTTTTGTCTTTTTTAAGTATTCTATTAGCTTTGGGCACTTAGAATAATTTGAAGTGTGCGCCTCTCCGCAGTTGGCACACTTTGGGGGAATTTCTTCGTTTATTCCTTTTTTTCTGAGACAGAGTGCTGTTTCATGTTCGCCTGCACATTTCAGGCATTTTTTGTTTCTTCTACAATGCCTGGAGCCGTGGCCAAACTCCTGGCAGTTATGGCACTGGGTGTAATTCAGTTTTCTATAATAGGTTTCCCATTTTATAATGTTGTTTTCTATTTCTTTGATTCTTTTTAATTCTCCTAGATTGGTCTCCCTGCTGAGCACAAGGAGATATGAGTGGCTGTTTCCTGTTTTAGATTTAAGCTGGGTGCACTCCAGCGCTTTGAAGTTTTTTTCTCGGAACCAGTTTAATGCTGCTTCTGTGTTCATTTTGGGGGGGCCCTTGATCACTATTCTTTTGACCCTTTCTTATTTCGTGTTGTAGGTATAGTATTGGACGGTGCCGTTTTCATCCAAGAAGTTCTTGATTTTATGAAAGTCTTCCATATTGACTGCAAAGACTTTTATTCCCTTTGCGGAGTATCTCATTAAGCACTTGTTAGGATTAACTATATCGTCCATAATCCTTTTACAGGTGTTGTATTCCATATTTTCCGTTAGGACTATTGGTGGTGGTTTTTCTATTATTTTTGGTCCTCTCTCCATAATATTTTCTGAGCTGCTTTCGGCTTCGGCTTGGTCGGCCTCCATTTCTTCTGTCCACAACGGTCCAAATGAGTTGGATGTCGGGACATTATTATCTTTGTTGCTTTTTGCTTTTTTACTGGCTGGTTGTGTCTTTTGTGTATTATCAAGACTGTTTGCTTTCCTGGTTTTTGTTTTGCCGGGTTTTTTGGTCACCGGTGTGAAAGGTTCTTCTTCGTCTGATAAAATCACTGCAAAGAAGTTTTCTGTTTGGAATTGGGTGTTGTTTTCAGATGAGGTTTTACTGCTTTTTGCAGTATTTTGCTTTTGCGTTTTTTTCCCGCCGGGTTGTCTCCCAGGAATAAACCAAGTCTTTTTTTTAGTACTTGATGTTTCCATCAGTACTGATTGTTGAATTTCTTTTGTATTTGACTGAATTTCTTTTAATTTTACTTGGTTATCCTGGGCGGACTTCCTCGGTTTGTTTTTTATTACCTCTCTGAGGTTTTGCATTCTTTCTTGAATGATCTTCTTTTTCCTATCACTGTAGCAAAGATTTGACTTTGTTAAGGTTGGACTTGCTTTGCCCATGGAGCATGTACTGTATTTACTGGTCTCTGCTTTCACTTGATGTTATCGCTGTGAAAGCTCGAACTAGAATGTACCGCCTCAAACTCCCCACCTGGCTGTATCCTTGAATCATCACACTGGAGCATAAAACGGCATCTGGAAAACCGCACGACAAACGTCAACGACATACCCGGCCATCAATGTAGGCATGGCATCCGAATACCACTCTACATGCTTGATTTGAGAATCCGGTGATAGCCGTGGTCTCGTGAGCGAACAGCGTACGCGTTCTGCCTTACCAAGTAAGTAAATAAAGGATGAAAGTGGTGATATTTTACCGTCAATATTGCCATCTCCCACTTACGCTACACCTTTTATGTCTCCTTACAGTGCCAGACTAGATTCAAGGTCGACAGGGTCTTCTTTCCCCGCTAATTTTTCCAAACCCGTTCCCTTGGCAGTGGTTTCGCTAAATAGTGGGTAGAAACAGTGGGAATCTCGTTATCCATTCATGCGCGCCACTAATTAGATGACGAGGCATTTGGCCATCAGACATTGGCTTTCATGTACCTGAAATTAGCATCTATCTTTTTGCCGGTCATCACGCAACCCAATACTAAGTCGATACTAATCAGCAGCGCATTTACGCTGATGATCCAGCCTCACCGTTAGGGAACTTTTTCGAAAATTGCAGCAGGAGAACTGAAGGACCATATCATCAGATTCAAAAAAACATTAAAAAAGAAATTTGTTTAATAATCCCATGCCACTTCACATTGTATACCCTTGTTACCTTGTTGCGAAAACGAATAGTAATAATATGGTGTAGTAGTAGTATATCGATGAGATGTAGTTGGAAAATTTTGATTAGTTGAAAGCAAATCTAAATTTTCATTTATCTTTCCCTGTATGGAATGATCAGAGAATCGCAACAAATTATTTATTTGCGAGGACTCGGTTGTAGCTGTGTCTCGGGCAAAGTATGGTTTATTAATAAGTTTTCGTTGACTTGATTTTACATTATTACTTAAACTAAGGAAACCTGGTTGATCAAATTTGGATATTAATTCTTTGACAGAGCCAAAGGAAAGTCTGAGTATGTCATTGTCATTGTCTGTGGAGGATAATTGGGGATACTGCCGTGTCTGCTTCGGCGACGGGCGAACCCGCCGTAGAGGACCCTCCAGTACCACCCGGGGAGCTATGAAAGCCACCCGCCTCATTTGACACGGACTGATGTTTCATTAAAAAGGATCTAGACATTTTACTGAAGGAAGTTTTTTTTATTATTATTTTTGTTTAATTTTCTCCTAATGAGAAAGGTTTCAGAAATTTCTGAGAAAGTTTATAGGCAAGAAATTTTTAATCACGGTGGGCTTATTAATTTAATTGGGCTATGGATTAAAAAATTTAAAATTTGTTGTTATTAATTAATTATGGGTAATAAGTTTAAATTTAAATAAAATAGAGTCGTCAAGTCTAGTCCAATGTCCGTGTCTGTATTACGTCTATAGGCTTAAGTTGTTTACCTATCGTTGTTAGATATGATTTGTTGTTATATTTAATTAATAAATTAATTATTAAGTTGTTAAAATAATTATTCCCGAAGTTCGAACTGTTAAATGTTTTGTGCACTTAGCCTAAGGATATGCAGGACGTCTCCTGTTCCTTTACAATAAAAATATATTAGTTGAAAGTTGTAAAAACAAAATAAAAATAAACAAATTCTGTTGTTTATTAAATGTTAAAATTTGTTGATTGATTCTTCAACAAATCTAAATGAAAATTAACTAAAAATCCAATTCTAATAATTCTTAGAATGTTGGATGTAATTCTAAAATTAAAATTAATGTTAAAGTTAAAAGCAACTAAGGGACAACACTTTTGTTGTGCCCTGTACAAAAAAAAATTAAAGTAGTAGTTCAACTACTATTTAAAAGACTTGCATCTAAGTCTGAGTTTCTTAAAAATAATTATTATGAAGGATAAGTTAAAACTTTCCTTTTACAAAAAAAAAATAAAAATAAATTATTTATTTATTTTTAACAAAAAATAAATAATTGTCACAATCGGGAAAAAATCTAATTTGATTAGCTTTTGTTAGTTCCTTAGCACGTCGGAGCCAAATTTAATTAATGAGGTTTAAAAACCAAATGTTAGTTAAAGAAAATTAGAAATATTAATTTAAAAGTTGTTATTATTATTGGTTAAATTAATTTAAAAGGTTAATATTCAATTAACTAGTTAACATAAATAAGGTTCAACAAGTATTAGTAATATTAAATTGGCCCCGGCGTCCAAGTCCAGCTACTCTTACTTTTTTAGCCGTCTTTACTATAACCCATACTTTTTAAGAGATGTAAAAGTAGTAACCCGTATTGCTATTACTTTTTTAAAGTATTACCCGTACTATTTTTGATAGTTACTCGTACTGTTTTAATGCAATGAGTTGCAATTACTCTTACTTTTTTCACCACTATTTCAAAAGTGGAAAATGACTTCCAAATCCGTTGGTAGAAAATAAAATATTTTTCTACCTTTTCCAAGAAAAATTTGAAAAATGATATATATATATATATATATATATATATATATATATATATATATTATTAAAATTTATGAAATGATTATACGGAAATCTACTAACAGTGCAGTTATAAAGAAATATTCTGAAAAAATGTTTAAAAGCTTTTTAAACAAAGTTCAATACGAAAGGCAAAACTTCTTTCTAGAAATACTTGCACGACTGGTTTTTCCCACAGTGTCGAACACTTATCGAACACTGTGGTTAGCCTAGTCCGAATTTGCAACTAAACAAAACGAGGCACAAGGACTTTTGGGCGCAAATTTAAGGGAATAAATTCCCGCTTACCCTGTTATTTGCTATTTCCTGAGGGAAACTAGCAGGTGCCTTGTGCTCGTGTAAATTATACTGCCCTAGCCACGATTACACGCCTTTTCCTGGTTTTCTTCTGGAAAGGAATCCCGGTGCCAATTACTGGGGAGTAATTGAACACACGAGAGGCCCACCAATTGAAGATCCCCGCGGCCTTTCACCAGCTAAGTGCAATTGCTGGGTAATTAACCAACGACGGCGATCCCGCGACACGGGGATCGACCAGCTAAAAACCGTGTAATCGATCAAAACGGCTGTAGACCCGATCAGATCTGCGGTAAAAATACTTAACGCTCCCTCGTTGTCAGATCTGATTAAAAGAGAGTGAGTGTAATTTTCGTGTTATATTTATACGCGTATGATGACTCATATATGCGTCACGCCTTAAAAAACAGAACTGACCAATCAGCGTTTAGCAAAAAACATCGTAAAAAATGAAAAAGTAAAACTTAGTTTTACTAAGTAAAACAAAAGTAATTATTTAAAATTTTGTTTAGAAGTTATTTATAAAGTTGAACTATGGCGCCCAACCTAGGTTCGATGCTTGAAATAAGAATTCATAATGAACTGTAAGCCAGTGAAATTTTCTATTTACGTAAAGATTGTGTCCAATCAGAGAGCTCCGTCACGTCGGGTGACGTGGGCGGAGCTTACTGAGGGAGTCCGATGTCTAATATAAGGCAACGCAAAGGCGTTGTACCTTCATTTTAATTTGTTTAAATTTTGAAAAAAATAGTTTTTACAACAACCTTTACTTTTTGCAATGGCTTGGTCTGATTATAAGATCTCCTATTTATCTATTGGGCGACGCCCATTTTTATACGGGGAGGAGCCAAGAACCATTGATCAATAGTCAGACTGCGTTATTATCTTTCTTATATTAGATATAATAACAATAATAAAAAAATAGTCATAAAATAAAAGAGTAAAACTATATATAACTAGGAGAAGTCTTTATGTTGAAATAAATAAATAAATAAAAACTAAAACAGACTCGCCTTCAGCTAGCCAATGGATATAAGATAAATATATAAAGTAATAAAACAAATAAATAAATAAAATGGATAAAATTAAGTTGTATTAACAACGACAGTAAAAAGTTATAAAAAAAGAGACAAGAGCCTTTCAAGAAGATCACAAGCACTCAATTTCTATTAAAAGCATTAAATATTGCTATGCTTCCAATTAAGCGTTTGCATACCATTTCTCTGATATTCCATGAGGTAAAGCCCAGCAAGTTTGTAATATCGGCCTTGGCGCGCCCGTCCCAGATGCCTCTGGTACCCAGGATTAGAGGAGCAAATTTGATTCGCTTTCCAGGAAGAAATCTGTCCACACCACCGAGGAAGTCGGGATTTTTGTATGTCGCACGTTTATGTGCGGCTGAAAGTAGAAGTGGCTCTGGGCCCTTCCACGAGACAGTAACGTCTGAAATGATTATCTCTTCAGCATTATAAGCAGTGAGATCTGGGATTCTCAACATGCCTGATGGACATCTAATTCTTTGCTCTTTTAGTGTTTAAAATCCTTTCCTATTTGCGTGTTTTATCATGTAATTCAGGAGTTGGTCATGTCTGTTGCTTCTGCATCACCTTCCGAGAGGACATCGTTGCAGGACATGAGAGAGACTTTCGACTCTCTCGCATCCTGACCGACACCTCTCTTCCGGCGGATTCGAAGGTATTCCCTTGGTGGGCAATAAGTTTCCTCTTAATTGAATTGTCCTAACAAAATCTCTCCCAGACCAAAATGGGGGCGGATTGTTGATCCAGCTGCTGCTCTCTGCGATTCCTTGTTTCAGACCATTTCCTGAATAGCCTTTAGTCAGTCTTTCTGACCAATGCGTTTTAATCAACTCTCCTGTGGTTAAGTTATTACACTTTCTTCTCATTTTAATTTTAAATTTTTCTACGCATGCCAGCTTTCGTATAAAATTAGAGAGAGATAGGTTCTCTCTCTCCAGATTGCGGATTCTTTTTAACAGGATCATCGGTACGTAGGAACGCACCGACAATATGCCCAGCCCACCCTCTCTGGTAGGAGCATGTAAGAAGGCATCTTGTGAAGGTCGATTTAAATGTAAGCCTTTTCTTACGAAAATTCTAATTTTCTTGTCTACTGAATTTAGCACTGCCAGCGAGATTGTTAAGGATTGTAAGGAGTCGATCATCTTGGGCAGAATGTAAGTTTTTAAAACAAACAGGCGCTGGTGTGGTTTTAGAGGAAGTTTGGTAGTTATTCCCGCCGTTTACCCGCACTGATTGATTGAATTTCTTCACTTTGACACGTCGATGTTGCCATCTCTCACTTATGCTACACCTCACATGTCTCCTTACAGTACCAAGCTAGAGTCAAGCTCAACAGGGTATTTTTCCCCGCTAATTGTTCCAAGCCCGTTCCTTAGCAGTGGTTTCGCGCGTCACTAATTAGATGACGAAGCATTTGGCTATCAGACAAGGCTTTCGTGTAACTTAGTTGGGATTAATTTTTTCGCCGGTCATCATGTAACTGCGACATCTTCCAACTAGGAGCACATGTACAGTGAATGTGGATCCCCACTCTTAGGGTAAGAAAAATCTGCGAGGAAGCAGACGTCCGCAACTCGGCGCTCTTATGGCTCTCTAACTTGGTCTCCTTTTTAAATGGATGAAGCCCTGACGATTTCATGTCGCTTATTTGAATATAATAAAGATAATAATAATAATAATTAGTGTTTCCAAGAAAATAACTCTCGGAACAAAAGCCACAATTCGATGAGCACCTGATGGTAAAGTGTAAAAATAAAAATTTAAAAAAAAAAAAAAAATAAATAAAAGGGATATAATCCCAGATCAAGTTTCTAACGCTACGCCAACGATGGACAAGCACATCCATGCTGCCAAAATTTCAAAAAGGGAAGTAAACATGTATAAGTATTATATATATATATATACATATATATATATATATATATATATATATATATATATATATATATATATATATATATATATATAAATTATTATTTACAATTTTATTGAAAAGAAATTCGTTTTTCATTTCTAATTTCGGTTAAAAGCTCTGTGTGCCGCCATACTCCCGATTATGGTATTGCAAATCATTTCCTTAATGTTTCTGGACGAAAATCCGAAAGAAGCAGTAGCTTCCTCGTTTGTTCGTCTGCACCATGTGCCACGTGCGCCCAAAACCAAAGGCATGAAGCGTGAAGTTCTCCCGGGAAAGAAATTATTGATTCCAGTTAAGAAATCGGTATTATTATATATGGCTCTTTTATTAGATCCTGCCAGTAATAACGGTTCTGGGCCTTCCCATGGAACAATAACGTCTGTAATTATGATTTCTGTGTCGTTAAATGCTATAATGTCTGGAATCCTAAGCAATCCAGAAGAACATCTGATCCTTTGCTCCTTTAGGACCGTGAATCCCTTGACCTTGGCGTGTTTACAAACGTAATTAACTATGTTGTCATGTCTCCTCATTATTGCCTATTTTTAACGGTGCAGGTCTAGTGATCTGGGATCTGACGATCTCCCCATCCCCACGTGGGATATCCTGTCTTGCGACAGGGTTCCTCGCGATCACATGCCTAGGAGGACCTCGCGCGGCACCCCAGACTCTCTTCATAAAAGTGGCATGTATGCTTGATCCCCACTTCAGGACGCCATGGCCGCAATTCATTTTGAACTGCGTATGTAGCCCTAGCGCCTGAACCGTGGGAGCATTGCAACGAGGCCAAATGCCTCGGGCCCCGATGACGAGGGGCAAGAAGAGAAAAGTTCTTGAGGGCCAGCGCTCAGAGGCTGCCTCGACGAAGTGTGCGTTACCGTAGACTAGCTGTTTTCGGTCCCAGGCCACGCCCAGGCCGTGCACTCCCTCCCATGAAACCTGGACATCACAGACGACAGTGTGACCATCAGTCTTATGGATTACCAGGTCTGGCGTGTAGAGACGGCCGTCTCGGTGCCTAACATGGGGTTCCACCTCAACAGCCCATCTGCCACGACAGTGGGACGCGACGCTTTTGACGACATGATCATGTCTGTGAATCCGCTCTGCATGAGTAGCAGGACAAGCCTGCAGTATATGCGAGAGCGACTCCACTGCGTCGCATCCATGGTGTCTACACCGTCGCTCGGCTTCAGGAACCGAAGGGTGGCCCTTGCACGGGAGAGTGTTGGACCGTAAGTGCACGGCCCTGACATAGTCCCTCCCCGACCAGCCTGCAGGACGGGCTGTCACCCATCCCCGGCTCGCGGGGTCCTCAGCGGTTGCTTGAATGCCGGAGGTGAGAGGGCTGATGGTCAGTGCCTCTCTCCACACTTGATCTACGGGTATTACCCCGGCCAGTCTTTGCAGGCGACCCATCACATTCCTCGCTCTTTCCGTCTGGAGCACGTAGTTTATGACAGGATCCTCAGTTTTTGCCAGGAGGCCCGACATCCGCTTAATAAGCGTAGCCGGGACCGTACCTCGCAACTGGGGAATCCCGAGGCCGCCATCGCGGACACTCGCGTGGAGCACGCTATCCGGGGTCGTTTTCGGAAGATGCAAGCAGCGTTTGATCGCTGTCTTTATCAACCTATCACAACCCTTAAGGATAACCCCTGTGGTCTTAGGTGACTGAAGACCGTGCTGGAGCCTTGGAATCAAAAATGTGCGAATTATATCCGCCTTTTGATCCGGTTTCAGAGGACCACGCTCTACGTTACGCAACCAGATTTCCAGGTTTGGTATGGATGGTTTCTTGACACCGCCGTAACCGAATCTATGTCCTAGATACTTAAAAGCCGACACGGCCGATACGGCAGGAATCTTTTTGCCTCTGATGTAGAAGATGGACTTCGCTATCGGGAGAGGCTTCTTGTCACCACGAGAAGGCGCGGCCGCAAGGGCCGCGCACTTTCCCGTGTCGACAATCATCCCCCTCGCACGAAGGAAGCGGTCGATATCCTCCAACATCAATGGGACCTGTGTCTGTTGGTCAGACAGCAGAACCATGTCATCTGCGAAACCCATGAGTGCTACATTCATACCATCCCCTAGCGCACCCCCGATGTACTTGTCGTTCAATAACGCCAGAAGTTCATCCAACACGAGGTTGAAGAGGAGCGGCGAGAGCGGATCGCCCTGCTTAACCCCCCTTGTGACATGGAGCTTTCTTGTCGTTTGGTCTCCCACATGAATGACCGTGGAGCCACCACGGAGAGACTTCCCAACGTAGTCCCTCATGCCATCCTCTACTCCCGCACGTTTCAACGCCCTCAACACGGAATTCTGGTTGACGGAATCAAATGCTTTTCGCAGGTCCAGAGATACAACATTGTACCCTTTTCCTGCGTCCAGCCTCTCGCCAATGTAATGGTCAAGAATGACCACATTGGCAAGTGTCCCGTCAACCTTTGTGAACCCGCGCAGGTGGACGGATCCGCGTACTGCAGAGCCAATTGCCAGCATCGCGTCTTTCACCGTCCTTAGGCACAAGTACAGTGCGCGACGTCATCCAGGTGGAGGGATGGACGTTACGACCAAGGATGGTAGTAAACACAGCACTCAAAGCCAGGGGCTGCACTTTCCTTACAACCTCCACCGAGATTCCGTCCGGTCCGGGGGCCGAATGTTGCCATCCGACCATTCCTTTCCGAACATCCTCCACGGTGATTGGGAAGAAGGTGTGCAGCTGATCCTTTTGGTCCGAGATGGGTTCTGGGTCCTCGTTCGAATGAGACTCAAGAATCCCGCCGAAGAGCTGCTCTACGTCTGCTACCGATGGTAAAACTGGATCCTCGTACATTCGTTTACCCGAAATAACGAGGTCCGCTAGTGCCGATCTGTTCTTTCCGTACAGCTGTTGTGCCTTTTTATACTCAGCAGCTCGGTTACCCTTGCCACCGGTAGTAGCTCCATAATTGCGCTGATATTCGCGCGGCTCCCCACTGGGCCCCCGAGGTCGTCTGGAGACAGGGACCTGTCCCATGAGGGTCTTCAACCAGGCATCGAGTTTTACCTTTAGCTCGGCGTCCGACTCCCAGAGACCAGCCTCCAAGACCTGATCCAACGGGCAAAGTCCGGCTTGGAGCTTCGTCCGCGACTCCTCCACAAAAACCGCGAATTCACGCGGCATCATGGGGGCGCGGACCGGACTAGGACTCCTTAGAGGAGTAACCACTGGGTTCGCCCTTTGTGAAGCGGCAACAGCTTTATTGGAAAGTAGATCCGACGTTCTAGATGTAGTCGCAGGGGCCTCGGCCACCGAAGCAGCCGCGGACACCCTTGACTCACTAGGCTTGGGTGCAACAGCAGGGGCATTGTTGCCGCGCCGTCTAAGCACCCTCGCCGTGGGTGGAGAGTGAGCGCCCGATCGTGTCTGCGCAGTCTTTCCCCTGGAAGCAGTTCCAGGAACGGCGGTACCAAGCTCGCTGCAAGCGGACAGATCGAGAGGCGTGAGTTCGATTACGAGTCGCCTCCGGCCTATATCCTGCAGCGCTGGCGTTGAGACCGCCAACTCGTTCGAAGGTGAGGGTACGGTAACACTCCGCGTCATGTCAGCCCCTGGGCCTCGACGGGAGGGCGTACCGGCTCTGTTGGCATTGAGCCTAGGTGAGTCCTTATCAGTTCGGCAGCGGACAGTATTGGAAGCTGGTGAACGCTCGGCTTCATTAGCTCCCGTCCCTTTGGGGCTCGGATTGCTCCGAGCGATCCTCAGGTAGGTCGCATATTCCGCCTTGCTCCTCCGATGGCGTACCTGGTCGATGGTAAGACCGACCGCCGCTGCCATGTCCTTACGAATGCTCGCTCCCCGATATGAAGCCTCGAACTCCGCCATAAGACGGAGAATCTCAGCTTCAGGTCGAGCAGCGTGCTTATCTCGCTCGGACAAGTACTGCTCAAGGTGTGCCCGTCGCTCATGGGCCCAGACCCCCGCAAAGGAATCGAAGCGCCTTTCGCAATTAGCACATCGCCCCCTGTCTCGGCAAGTTCTCGCCAAAACGTGTCTGGCAAGCTTACCTTGACTGGTGAACGCCTCTTCGCACGTCACACTTTAGAGTATCTTGAGTGGGTTGAGTACCGGAATTTGACTTCTCGGTCTCGATGGTTGGGCTAGCCAAAGTTCGACCACCACTCGGTTTCTCTCGTCGCTCTTTTACGGTCTTAAAGAGCTTTGGACCAGTAGCCGAGGAGACTACTGGTCCTTGCGTTCGAAGTGACGGGGACCCACTAGAGTTCCTCTGTCCCGTGCTGCGGATGGTTGTCGCAGCAACAGCAGTGGAGCCCACAGTCCGGGTACCTGTAAGCGCTCGAGGTTGTGAACCTCGCGTCGTTCGGACGGCCTCAGTGTTTCCCGGGTCCCTTCTCCCGTTGACAGTGGGAGTAGGCCTGGCGCTACGGGTGTTAGCGTTTGCCCCGCTAGAGGCGCCCGCTTCCGACCCTTCGCGACTCCCTGGTTTAGCCGTGCGGAACTTAGTCACACACGTTACCGACTCTCGGGTGTCCATTACAGACGGACCCACCAGGTTTATAACAACTTATCTCCTTCAAACGCTTTTAGGATTAGTTACCCTCGTTTTTAAAAAAACGAATTTCAACCTGCGTAAAACACTCAGATTTCAATCTGGGGCAAAATGCGTCCTTAGCGCTCAAATTCACAGACTCGTCGTTAAGAGAGTCATAGTTACTCCCGCCGTTTACCCGCGCTTGATTGAATTTCTTCACTTTGACATTCAGAGCACTGGGCAGAAATCACATTGCGTCAACATCACGTTAAGACCATCGCAATGCTTTGTTGTAATTAGACAGTCGGATTCCCTCACTTATGCTACATCTTTCATGTCTCCTTACAGTGCCAGACTAGAGTCAAGCTCAACAGGGTCTTCTTTCCCCACTAATTTTTCCAAGCCCGTTCCCTTGGCAGTGGTTTCGCTAAATAGTGGGTAGGGACAGTGGGAATCTCGTTAATCCATTCATGCGCGTCACTAATTACATGACGAGGCATTTGGCTACTGAGAATTACGCTATAGTAACTTGTCCCCATTGTGGGGTTAGAGAAATAAAGTGATAGTCGGTGCGGCGGGGCGCTTCCGACACACGAGACTCATACGCGCAAGCGCGTGTGGCGATGGAAAGCCATGCTCATGCTGAGGTAGGGGGTTAGGTGGCTGGTGGTCGGCCACCTCCGTCGTTGGCCCAGATGCGACGCATGAAGGTTGCGTTCATGGATGACCCCCACTTTAGAGAGCTCTGGACACAGCTCGACTTTAGCTGTTTAGTCAAGCCCAGAGCCTCCTCGGTGGGTGTGTTACAACGCGGCCATGTACCGCATGCCCCGATGATGATGGGGCGGAACACGAAATTCTTTCCGGGCCAACGGTGTCTGGCAACTTCTAGGAATTTCTCGTTTTCATAAACGAGCCGCTTCCTCTCCCATGCGGGTGTCGGAGCGTCCTTGCCCTCCCAAGAAACCTGAACGTCGCAAACCACGGTTTCATGTGGCTTATGTACTACGACGTCAGGTTTGAAGAGTTGCCCGTCAGAGTGACGGACTTGTGGCTCCTCCTCCACCTGCCAGGACTTACGTGAATGGGCTGCAATCTTGCTGGCGATCTCATTGTGTCGCCTGATTCGTGCGTCGTGTACTGCACCACATCGTTGCAGGATGTGGGAAATTGTTTCAGCAGCATTGCAGCCCACATGGCGACATGTCCGTTGGTCAGCAGGATTGGAGGGGTGGCCTTTGGAGGGTAGGGAACTTGTTCGCAGTTGGACGGCTCTGACATAATCCCGTCCAGTCCATCCCTTGGGCTTATTCATGATCCACGATCTGCTGGCCGCGTCTTCTGACACGACCTGCAGACCGGAGGTCATGGGACCGTTGGTAATGGCCTCCCTGAATAAATGCGCCGCGTTAACATTCCCGGCCAGTCGTTGGAGTCGCGTGAGTATGTCCCCAACCCGCTCGGTCTGGAGGACTCGGGAGATGACTGGGTCCTCGATGTTGGTTAGGAGCTTTGACATTCGCCTCGCAAGTATCTGAGGGATAGAATGCCTCAGCTCCAAGATACCCAGTCCGCCGTCCTTGATTCTGTCGTGTATTGCACAATCAGGGGTGTGCACAGGCAGGTGCATGATGCGTTTTACCGCACCAGTCTGTCCGCATCCATTAGGACGGCTCCCGTGACCTTCGTGTTTTGAAGGCCGTATAGTAATTTCGGTATCAGAAACTCCAGAATGATAACATTTCCGAGGGTACCGTCCACCTCACAGAACCCACGCTGGTTGATGTTCAGGTGCGTGGCGTCGCGTAGACGAGAGTGGACAATGCGGTGCAGCAACCGTTGCGCTGCTGACCCGATGGTGATGGGCCGCCAATTGGTTGCCTGCTTTCTATCGCCATCCTTGGGGACAAGAGTAGTCCTGAGAGTTCTCCATGATGGTAACTGGATATTGAGTCCTAGGATGGCGGTAAAAACGACACTCCAGCAGACGGCCGGCACCTTTTTGACGTCAGGAATCGAGAGGCCATCTAGACCGGGCGCTGATGTTTGCCAGTTCTTCGTGGCATTCCTGACGTCGTCTTCTGTGATGGGGCGGAAGGTATCAACCGGCTCCTTGGGGTCGCTGATTTCTTCGTCATCGGGAGG
This sequence comes from Diaprepes abbreviatus, assembly GCA_034092305.1. Lineage (NCBI taxonomy): Eukaryota > Metazoa > Arthropoda > Insecta > Coleoptera > Curculionidae > Diaprepes > Diaprepes abbreviatus. The sequence continues at coordinate 1,537,853 of JASJET010000040.1, forward strand.
TGAGGGGGCTTCCAAGATTCCACCGTAGAGGCGCTCGACATCCTCTAGAGAGGAACACTCGGGGGGCTCCAACATGTCTCGACCGCCGAGAATGATGTCCGCTAGGCTTGTTCGATTCTTCGCATAAAGATCCTGGGCCTTCTTGTAGATTGAGGCGCGTTTGCCGCGCCCCCCGCCAGAGGTTCTATAGTTCGTCGTGCGTGGTCCTCCGCTCCTGCTGCTCTGCTTGTCCTTGCCCTTCTTTGAAGTGATTGACTTCAACCATTGGTCTATAGCGACCGACAGGTCGTCTTTGAGGCCAAAGAGGGCAAGGTCCATGATCTTCCGGATTGCGGTATGCTCCTTGGGAAGTTTGGGACGAAGCGCACGCAAGTGGGCCGCGAATAGCTGCGGAAGATTTCCCACGGGAGGTATGCGTACGCTTGCCCCTTCAGCGCGGACAGCACTGGGAGCATCCGACTCCTAAGCGGAAATGCCCAGGGCAGGAGGGGTTTCCACACTCGCTGGGACTTGGGGCACCTGTGGATTCTCTTACGAAGACAGCCCTGATGGACCGGCGATTGGCAGCCTGATGAGTTTGACGGTTAATCGTTTGGCTGGTAGTGGAGTTGCCGGGCTGCTATCATTTCCGGTCGCATCGATGTTGGGGGACTCTTCTCTCTTCCTCTTCTCCGGCTGCGCCGGTGTTATCGGACTGGTTATAGGATGTCTGGGCGGTTAAGCTTCTAGTCGATCGAGAATGGGGCTCTCCAGGACAGCAGGTGAAGAGCTGAGGTGGGGTTTTTTCCGTGTAGGAACGAAAGCTGGGGAGCCCGATTCTCGATCGCGCTTGCCGGGGGTGGATAATGGGGATTTGGAAGCTGCCAAAGATAAGGGGGTATCGTTGTCTACCACCGGTTGGGCGGGTGGGAGCTTGTTCCCAGATGGAACGGGAAGGGGTTCGGGAGCAGTGCTCATCCTTGCGAGTGGCGCTGGGGCTGATTTTGGAGCAGGGGAAAAGGCCTGGATGGTGTTTGGCCTGGCCTCGGGCGTATCCGTGCCAGCCGCCAATAGCTGCTTTTTTGCAAGATCTAGATAAGCTCCGTATTCCGGCTTCTTCCTCCTGTTCCTCACCTGGTCTATGGTGAGCCCGTCGCGTTTGACATTGCTTTGATAAACACCCCGGTGGTGCATCTTGCCTCAATGCCCGCTAAGATCTCATAGACCTCTGCGTCCGACTTGGGCTTGATGGCCTCAATGTCTCTCGCGTACCCGCGGGGATGCGCACTCCTCTCGTGCGCCCTAATGGACTTAAAACTGCCTAAACGGAGAGAGCGGTAATTGCATTTATTCCGATCCCCACACTTGCACATGAGTTGGTGAGTCTTTAAAGTGACAGCGGTCGGAAACACCGCACTGCACGTCGTGCAGGTAGTGGAGGCTTGGGACCCAGAATTGGAGTTCTTGGGCCCGTTAGAAGGCGTAGCCTTTGGAATTCTGTTTCCTCCACTTTCCATAGCGCCCCTTAAGTTGTTTGGGGGAAGATGAGCAGAGACGCTAATCCTGTTAGGATTGGGTGCAAATGACACCCTCTTGTTCGATACGCCTTGGGTGGAAGGTGGCGTTAGAGATGGCGCCTTATTGGAGGCGACTTTGCGAGCACCGGTGGTGGAAGGTGGTGCTCTTTGTGACGGCGCGGGAGCGTCTTGACCTGGTGTTAGCCTTCGCGAGAACATACCTCGCGAAGTTACCGACTCTCGGGTGGAACGAAGTCTGGACCCCACCAGGGTATCGGATCGAGTTCAATGGAAGCTTTCTCTGAAAGCTTGTGGCGTCCTTGAAGGACGAGCTAGGAAACACTCTTGCTTACTTTGGCACACAGTATACTCAGAGATCACTTGACATATCACGACTCAATCCGAAGAGAGTCATAGTTACTCCCGCCGTTTACCCCCGTTTGATTGAATTTCTTCACTTTGACATTCAGAGCACTGGGCAGAAATCACATAGCGTCAACATCACGTTAAGACCATCGCAATGCTTTGTTGTAACTAGACAGTCGGATTCCCCCGGTCCGTGCCAGTTCTGAACTGACCGTTAAATAGCAGCTGAAGAGGGCACCGGCCATCAACGCAGGCATTAATAATTATTAATAAATAAGCAAAATGTAAAGAAATATCAATAAATAAAATAAAACAAAAAATTTTTGAAGATGCCCTAAATAAAGGGCGAAACGTCAAATTGTTTTTGATTTTTTATTAAATAGAGAACCTAAACCCAAGAAAAGATAAAATGAAAAGGATATGATATAATCTATCGTTCTATATATATATATATATATATATATATATATATATATATATATATATATATATATATATATACACACAGGGTGTCCAAGATAAGGATCCTAACCATGGGGATCTCGGAAACAGTTGGAGATACGAGGTCGGTTAAATTAGAGAAAAGTTGCGCAATTTAGTGCTAAATTAAACGCAATTTAAAAATTTTAAAAATTCAAAATACTTCCGGAGATTTCCGGAAAAAACCGAATTTTGGCAAAATCGTTTTTAATTTTTGTAGGCTTTATTTAAAGAGATATCAAAAAATAAAAGGTAGATTCTTGTTGCCACTTTTTATTTTTTATAATTTGGTCTAAACAAAATTTAAATCCGACGTTTCGTTTCTGAGATACCATCATGAACTTTCATTTTTTATATGGAACAAAAAAAGTATCCCATGTATTTGATAGCATTTTTTATTACAAATTCAACGGTGTATCACACTTGCATATCAAGTGTGTAGTTCATTGGCTTTTATAAAACTGATATACCTTTCTCTCTCGCTCTCATGGAGCTCTTATGGAAAGTACTTGAACTACGTATTCGATATGCAAGGGTGATACATCGTTGAATTTGTAATAAAAAATGCTATCAAATACATGGGATACTTTTTTTTGTTCCATATAAAAAATGAAAGTTCATGATGGTATCTCAGAAACGAAACGTCGGATTTAAATTTTGTTTAGACCATATTATAAAAAATAAAAAGTGGCAATGAGAATCTACCTTTTATTTTCTGATATCTCTTTAAATAAAGCCTGCAAAAATTAAAAACGATTTTGCCAAATTTCGTTTTTTTCCGGAAATCTCCGGAAGTGTTTGAAATTTTTAAATTTTTTTAACTGCGTTTAATTTAGCACTAAATTGCGCAACTTTTCTCTTATTTAACCGACCTCGTATCTCCAACTGTTTCCGAGATCCCCATGCTTAGGATCCTTATCTTGGACACCCTGTATATATATATATATATATATATATATATATATATATATATATATATATATATATATATATATATATATATATATATTGGGTATAGGTTTTTCCATTAGAGAAACAAAGACAACAATTTTTCTGACGTTTCGCTCTACATAGTGAGCTTCTTCAAAGAGCTGGTATATTTATTTTAATTCTATAAAACTACAAATTTTTTCTTAATAAACATATATCATAGTGATTACACATTATATTTATATTTTCAATTTAATCAAAATTAATAAAAATAAAACAGATTTTACAAACAGACTTAAAGTTTAAAATTTAAGACAATACAACAGGTTAAAATAGTAAAAATTATAAAATAGTACATACCTTGAAAGTAGTTTTGTGTGTGGTTAAAAATAAATTCAATTTTGATACTTGGTATGCAATTGATATGGACAGATTTCTTTTTATAAAAGCAAAAAATAGGAAAAAACATTATTTTTTATTTTTTAATATCGTTCTTTCATTTGTATGAATGTATACTAAATCGTCCCAAGCATCATTACATCATTTCTCATATTTATTTAGAGTCGTTTCAAGTACGTTATATTAAAATATCAAATTATAGTATATCTGACTTAAGTTTTTGACATCTTGCTTGTCTTTACAATATTTTTATCTTTTTTTTATGTTTATCATTTCTTTGATGACTAATTTATGATAATTTCTGTCAGTATCTAAAATGTGGGTATTTTTAAAATCAAATTCATGCTTAGTTATTTGCTCATGTTTATGGAAAGATGTCGATGCGTTTTTAGTATACTTGTGTCCATTAATTCTATTTTCAATATATTGTGTCGTCATGCCAATGTATTTGTTAGGACAGTTTAGGCACTTTGCTTTTAAATTTCGTATAAAATGATCCTAGTAAATTTTTCGCCCTGTGGCATACCGTTATGTTATGCTTATCTAAAATATATTTTATTTTTTCAAATAGTTAGTTTACATACGGTAATGCAATGAAAGTGTTTTGTGTTTTGGTATTGTTAATTTTATATTTTTTGTTTGTGTTATAATGTAAAAAAGTTCTTTGTTTATTTTTTTTATAAGTAGTTTGGGAAATAGTTCATTATTAGGTCCTCTTCTACTTTTTTTAGCACTTCTGGGCGAAATTCGGGTGAAGATAATTTTATAGCTCGACCAATTAAACCGATTATGACACTATTTTTCTATTTATTTGGATGTTGAGAGTTAAAATTCAAATACAGGCCCGACCAAGTATCTTTCGTGTACCATTTCGTATGAAGATTGTTATCCGTCTTATTTCTGTGTATAGTTAAGTCCAAAAAGTTTATTTTCTGTCCCATTTCAATTTCAGATGTAAATTTCAGTTTTGGGTGGAAATTATTAAAATATTGTAATAAGCTATCTATTTTGTTTTCGGGTACAGCAGCCAAACAGTCATCTACATAGCGTTTAAAAAATATTATATTAAAATCCAGTTTTTCCAATACTTCTTCTGCTTAATCCATAACCGGTTTAGTTGATCGAGTTATTAAATTATCTTCACCTGAATTTCGCCCAGAAGTGCTAAAAAAAGTAAAAGAGACCCTTATAACAAACCATTTTCCCAAACTACTTATAAAAAAAATAATTAAATAAAGAACCTTTTTACATTATAACACAAACAAAAAAAAATAAAATTAACAATACCACAATAGACAACACTTTCATTGCATTACCGTATATAAACCAACTATCAGAAAAAATAAAATATATTTTAGGTAAGCATAACATAACGGTATTCCACAGGGCGAACAATTTACTGGGATCATTTTATACGAAATTAAAAAGCAAAGTTCCTACCAAAAAAAGATCTAACGTAATATATGCAATTCCATGCCTAAACTGTCCTAAGAAATACATTGGCGTGACGACACAATATATTGAAAATAGAATTAATGGACACAAGTATACTAAAAATGCATCGACATCCTTACATAAACATGAGCAAATAACTAAGCATGAATTTGATTTTAAAAACACCCACATTTTAGATTCTGACAGAAATTATCACAAATTAGTCATCAAAGAAATGATAAACATAAAAAACAAGATAAAAATGCTGTAAATGACAAGCAAGATGTCCAAAACTTAAGTCAGATATACTATAATTTGATATTTTAATATAACGTACTTGAAACGACTCTATAATAAATATGAGAAATAATGTAATGATGCTTGGGACGATTTTATATACACCCATTCAAATGAAAGAACGGTATTAAAAAAGAAATAATAATGTTTTTTCCTATTTTTTGCTTTTATAAAAAGAAGTCTGTCCATATCAATTGCATACCAAGTAACATAATTGAATTTATTTTTAACCACACACAAAACTACTTTCAAGGTATGTACTATTTTATAATTTTTACTATTTTAACCTGTTGTATTGTCTTAAATTTTAAACTTTAAGTCTGTTTGTAAAATCTGTTTTATTTTTATTAATTTTGATTAAATTGGAAATATAAATGTAATGTGTAATCACTGTGATATATGTTTATTAAGAAAAAATTTGTAATTTTGTAGAATTAAAATAAATATACCAGCTTTTTGAAGAAGCTCATTATGTAGAGCGAAACGTCAGAAAAAATTGTTGTCCTTTGTTTCTCTAATGGAAAAACGTATTGTTACGGTTAAAAATTGGGTTTAAATAATAAATATTTTTGTTTACATTTTTCTACATTAAATTACAGGTTCAGATTACTAAAGTCATAAATAGATTTTTGGTTTGTACGTAAATTTACAGTAAACGATGTTTTCTACTATAAAACTAATGATTACCTTTTGTTTTTCATTCATTAATATTGGTTTCATCTATATTCAGATCATTCCTTTTGTTTACATTTTGAAATTTTGATTGACATCGAAACTTAACATATTTCTGTAATTTATAAATTTCAGTAGGTACCTCGAGACAATGTATCACAGATTGGGAAAAACGTTTTCTTAATGTTTGGATAAATATAAGTAGGGTTATTTGCTTTCTTGTTGATTTTCCTTTTTTTCAGAAAATATTTATTTATTGTCACATATCAGCTATTAGTCAGGCCCACTCAATTCTTGAAAAGTTTTTAGGGTTGCGTATAAGATGGCACATTAGTTGAATATTATCGAAATGCTAAATTTAAAATGAGATGGTATCGATTTTTTTTTCATTATGTTGTTTTTAGTTTATTAGTTGAATATTTCTCTTTACTTTACTAATTAGAATTTTTGGTAAATAAAATATTTGAAATTAGACCCTCGAACTATATCGAACTATTTCGAACTAATTGGATTTCATTTTTAAATATTTCGAACCCGTTAAGTAGTTTGTTTTTGAGTATTCATTTTGTAGGACGAGGCAGGTTAGATTATTAAGATATTGGTTGTCTCTGTCTGATTTCAGTACTGGCCAGTTTAAAGTTGAGATAGAAGAATTTTTGTATATATTTTCCGGAAGTAGTTCAAATTGTATGATAAATTTCAAGGGTTCGAGATTATGGCTACGAGATTAAGGTTATTTTTTTTGGATAGATTTTTGATAGATGTTTTTATAAAGTTTTTTTGGTAACTTCCGTTGGAAGAAATGTGCTAGTGATTTGAGAGAAATCGTTCTCTTTTGGCTATCTGACGCAAGAGCGTGAAGATGTGGTTTTAGTTCTACTGCTTTCCCAAGTTAAGGGAATTGGTCATAAATGGCCGATTAAAGTGACAAAACCTAGTCGGGGTGCAAACAATTTTTGGTGATTTTGGTCGTTTCACTCTACAGCCAGTTTGGCGATTATTTTTCTTCAGCCAGCCAGAAACAACGGCTTATCAGTAAACAGATGCCAACATCTTCTTGAGTTCGAGGGTCTTTGGAATGAATATGTCTTAGGAATAACTACAGTATTGTCTTTGGGATAAGTACAATATGTCTTTGGAATAATTATGTCTTTGGAATAATTACGTCTTTGGGAAAACTATAGTATGTTTTTGGAATAATTATAATGTACAGTTTGGGTTTTCGTGCTGTACTTCTGGGATTGTGAGCCTCTGAAAGGGTCAATCTCCATATTGAGCCAGGTCAACGTCCTGTCTGGGGAAGCCGTCTATGTCACAGGCCTTGTTCAACCACCTGTTTTAAATTGATTCAGCTAAGTGCCTAATTTTAGCTAAAGTATGTACACAGGAGTTTCTGAATGTTAAGCCTAATGGGTATTAAACCTTTATTTTGAATCGTTTAGTTATCTAAGCACAGTTTTCTGTTCGATTACCTAGAGGGCTAACAGGTAGGGGATTCTTGTGTATATGTTTTTGAACCTTTCTAATTAATAGATTTTAAATATCTGGACTTTAATATTTTTTTTTAATGATATTTATCTTTTGGTAATTTACCATATCATTTTTATTATGGTTCCATTTTTTTTTAGAGTCCCAGGGCGGCCAATTAACCATTTAATTATTGTTTAAATTAATGAATATTATAATGATACATTTATTGAAAATTTTAATTGCTTAATAATTGAATATTTTGGAAACTAGTTATTTTGTACAAATTTGTAACATACTTTTCAGTAAAATTTTATTAAGATTTTAGCCACTTGAGCGACAGTTATAAGTTGATTTCTATGATCTAATTTTTGTAATTATCTATTACTTTTTTTGTAATTTTCTATTGCTTATATTTTTATTAACTGTCATTTAAACACTCATTATCTCTCTCCTTATCAATTTTCTAATTCTTTCTCTTTGCAGATATTTTTGTAGTTTTTTTTTTGATATTGCTTATTTTTTTATTACTGCAAAGTTGATAGTCTCCTGCATTATTGGGCTTATGGAACTTCATAGTCCAGTTTAAAATAGAGTGTGTTCTTTTCTTCTATAACTGGGTTATGTCGACGTAAACCTTCCAAAGGTAGTAGTTGATTTGTTTACTTTTTGGATCGGTTTGCCGTTCACTGTGCAGGACACTGTCAAGTTTAATTTACTATTCTTTTGTTTTAATATTCACATTTTGCTACGTCATAGAAAGACAATAACTTTCGACTAAGTCAACAAGGTTTCTGTATTGCAATTTAATATTTGTAATCGCACTTCTATTAGATAGCCCCATTAGAGGAGCTTGCAATAATTCACATGGTGATAACTTTTTCCAGGGGTTGTACTTATTATCTGGGAAGGGGTATACCGTGAGGAATAAATGTATTGGCCTCTATTTAATTGGTTTTATTTCCTATAATTTTAAACTAGGATACTTTTAAGTACTTAGACTCTGCGATTTATTTACCCGGATATGTCATATTAAATATTTATTCTTTTCCAAGTTTTCTTTACTACAATTGCTCGTAGTATAATCATTAGGGCTCATTCTAAAGTAAAATTTGGTGGCGCCTTTTTCCCGATTTAGACTTTTATAAAACTTACACAGGCAATATATTAAAAATGGTGGAAAAATATAAAAACAACGAATCTACCCTGAGATGAGCTAGCGTATAGGTAAACTCCAGTCAGCATTAGGACAATCATTAGGTAAGTCTGAACTGAGGTACCTTACAGGGTGTTGCCAGGATTTGGTAAGGCGTTTATAGTTGGTAATAATATATTATATTTCATGGTAAAATTTTGAGATTTCATTAGAAAGCAAAAATTTATGATTTCACTGGCGCGGAATTAATTGCAATTTTAATTACTCATTTAAGATAGTTTTTTTGTTAAGCAGCAAATCCTTATTTTTCAGTATACCCAAGAAAATATTACAAAGAGTATTTTAACAAAAGGTTTAAGATACAAAAATAAATTATATATATATATATATATATATATATATATATATATATATATATATATATATATATATATATATATATATATATATATAAAACTTACTGTAACTGACAAAAAGGTTTTCTAAGCTGATGGTATTAAATGAAAGAGCCTAAACCAACCTTCTTCTATTGGTTTGTTCAGAACCACCTCTTTTCTACCTGTGATTCTAGACTGTTTCCTTTACAAGATAGTTACTGCACCCTCTGTTGTCCTATGGTCATATACAGGGTGTCCATTTGTTCGATTGCTGCTTTATCATTAAATCGATAAAAAATTTGGGAGGCTAATTAAGGGGTCACCAGAAAATGTAGTGCATCGTTTCGGGTTTTTTAAATGTAACAATGTACATTTTTTTAACGAGTCTGGAGTGTCATTGAATCTTTTCTTCAACCCTAAAAGTGATTTGTTTTGAAGTACTTCGTGGGCCAGCAACTTTTTTTAGCTTTGGCATGAAAGATTCATACGGTCGACCGCTGTTTTCTTTCGAGCTCATTCGCGTAGATACCATCTTATAAATGTTTTTTTAAGCACCGCGATTATATTTTTTGATCATATCATTGCACCAATCGACACGAGCCTTGTTTTGAGCGATTGTCAAGTTATGCACAATCCAACATGAGTATAGCTTCTTCAGTCGATAATCATCCGGTCAAACATTTGAGTATATTATATATGCTGGTGTTATTAATGCCCGGAAATGCTCTAATCTCTCAATCGCATGATGATCTTGCATTACTATCGATTTTGAACGACGTTCACGCAACTCGTCCGTGAGCCAAGTGATGGCCACGATTAAATACCCTTAACCAACGATATGCAGTAGTTTTTGTAGGTACTTTATCGCCATATAAAGAATTAAGTTTATTGATTCACTCTTGTTGGGATAAACTTAGGAGACAGATCCGTAGTAAAAAAAATTCTTTTAGGTATAATAAATTTAAAATATAATTAAGTCATAATGTGTAATATATGGTTGAATTTAGAATAAAAAGTGCTTTTAAAATTTGACATTAGAAAATGATGACAGTTTAAGCTCATTAAAATTTACTGTAAAAATATTTTATCAGTGTTGCACCAACTTTAATATTAATGTTGGAAAAAATATAATTCATATTCCAAATATATTTTTTAATAGTTCATACACTACACTACTTCGTATTTAGATTTGATATTTTAAAACCATATTCTAAAGATGTTTTCCTACATGTACTTCCCCCTCAAGAAATAAATCTTCGAGATACTCTTATTAAAAGTTCATATAAATGTGGGCCTGCAACGATCCTGTTTTCAAAATAGAGGATATTGGTAGTATTATTCAAATTCAAAGTTGGGACACCTTAACCTTGATATTCAACAACAACATTTTGAAAATATTAAGTATTTTTTGTCCCTCCAGAGGCGTAGATACGGGTATACGGGTATCTTTCTCAAAAATTTTCAAGAAAAAATGGTACACGACTATTTTTTTCCAAGTTTTATTGCTGACAGTTTAAGTGAGTAAGTTTACAGAAAAAAATATATCTTTTGTTGAAAAGACGATCGTTATTTTTTTTTAAATTACTTATAAAATGGCAATTTTAAATTTTTTCGATATCCTGTATCTTGAAATTTAACCATTTCTTAGACATGTTTGTAACATTTATCATATGATTTGTTTTATACGGTCAGATTGCTACATCGTCTCACCAGATGATCGCAAATTCGGCAAATTGAAGAAAGAAAAAAGTTTTTGTATATCAGTTTATATTCTGTGATTATCGATTAAGCGTTTTCGGTCTTAGACCATCTTCAAGATTCGCAGCTTGTTAAAGGGCATACTTTAACCTTGCCATTTGGAGGTCAACCTCCAATGTCAACGCAGCAGCAGTAACAAATCATGAGTTATGAAAATTAAAATACACATTTAAAATTGAAATTATAACGTTTTAAACGATGTGAATATAAAGACAAACATTGTTAAAAAGCACAATTTTCGTCAAGTTGATTAAAAATGTGCCTTTTTTGTTTTTTGACTTGTTACTGTCGGGAAGTTGCGCTGACGTTGGAGGCTGCTCGTCCCAATGGCAGGATTGAAGTATCCTTTGACAAGTTTTGAGACTTGAAATTGGTCCAACAAGGGAACATTCTCATGGGTTCGTCTCCGATTTTTTTAATTCTCTGATATATTGGAATGTCTCAAAAATTTTCAACTCATATTTTTTTACATCCTGAATTGCATTTTTCGGTGTTAAAAACTACCCCCTAAGTTAATCGCTAGAAATTTTTTTTTAAATTACAATTTAAAAAGCGAATTTTCTCATATAAAATCTCATGTATGTTATTTTCTCAATTTTGTTTCTATTTGTTGACCGTGTAGTTATTAATTAGTTTTTAGTTTTTTTGGGTTTCGGTCATATTATTACTTTATAAAAAAATTAACACATGTTTTTTTCTGACGTTTCGGTTTATTTTATTGATTAAACCATCTTCAGAGAATTACTGTAAATATGAAAAGGAATATGTAAATTTATGCTATATAAACTGAAAATTTTACTTTCTTACCTAATGTTAACAGGCGGTTCACTTGAAAAACTTACATTTAACTATTTTATTACTTTAACACAATATAATTAAACACTTCTTATTTAATATAAATATAAATATAGAAAACTATTATTTTTTGATGCATTTTTTTTCACATCTGGTTTGTTGTGCTTTTGACAGTGTACTACCAAAGGGTTTGAAGGTTTCTGGACCATCTGCAATTTTATTGCCCTATTAGATTCGTATATACATTACTCAGGTCATTTGTGTCCGTTCTGAAATTCATTGTACAGGGTGTTCTTTTAATATGAATCATTTCTTTAATTGTTCTTTTTTTGTAATTAATTTCTTTGTCTAAAATCTCCACGTTGTTAAAATCGATGTTGTGCATGTTATCAATTGCATGTTTGGCTAAGGCGGTTTTATTATCGTTATTGTGATGTCTAATGCTGTATTTGTGATTTTGTATTCCATTTTTTTAAATACTGTTTGGTTTGACCGACATATGTTTGGTTGCAATCTAAGCAATTGATCTTGTAAATGACATTTGTTTGTTCGTCTTTAGGGATATCAGGTTTAAGTTTTGTGTAAAGGTTTTTGAAATTATTCGAAGGTTTTTCAGCTATTTGGATATTATATGGTTTTAGCACTTTTTTAATGGGATTAGTAATTTCTGGTATATACGGCAATGATATGTATTTTTGGGTTGATGGAACAATGCTTTTTGTTGGCTGATTGTTGTTATAGATTTTATCTACTCGGCTTTTTATTATGGGTTCAACAAATTTCTTTGGGTAATTGTTTTTCGCTAAAGTGTCTTTAACTTTTTTTAAATTTTGCGGTCTAAATTGTGGATGGGAAAATTTGATAGCTCTCTCTCGCAAAATTTAAAAAAAGTTAAAGACACTTTAGCGAAAAACGATTACCCAAAGAAATTTGTTGAACCCATAATAAAAAGCCGAGTAGATAAAATCTATAACAACAATCAGCCAACAAAAAGCAATGTTCCATCAACCCAAAAATACATATCATTGCCGTATATACCAGAAATTACTAATCCCATTAAAAAAGTGCTAAAACCATATAATATCCAAATAGCTGAAAAACCTTCGAATAATTTCAAAAACCTTTACACAAAACTTAAACCTGATATCCCTAAAGGCGAACAAACAAATGTCATTTACAAGATCAATTGCTTAGATTGCAACCAAACATATGTCGGTCAAACCAAACAGTATTTAAAAAATAGAATACAAAATCACAAATACAGCATTAGACATCACAATAACGATAATAAAACCGCCTTAGCCAAACATGCAATTGATAACATGCACAACATCGATTTTAACAACGTGGAGATTTTAGACAAAGAAATTAATTACAAAAAAAGAACAATTAAAGAAATGATCCATATTAAAAGAACACCCGGTACAATGAATTTCAGAACGGACACAAATGACCTGAGTAATGTATATACGAATCTAATAGGGCAATAAAATTGCAGATGGTCCAGAAACCTTCAAACCCTTTGGTAGTACACTGTCAAAAGCACAACAAACCAGATGTGAAAAAAAAATGCATCAAAAAATAATAGTTTTCTATATTTATATTTATATTTTTAATAAGAAGTGTTTAATTATATTGTATTAAAGTAATAAAATAGTTAAATGTAAGTTTTTCAAGTGAACCACCTGTTAACATTAGGTAAGAAAGTAAAATTTTCAGTTTATATAGCATAAATTTACATATTCCTTTTCATATTTACAGTAATTCTCTGAAGATGGTTTAATCAATAAAATAAACCGAAACGTCAGAAAAAATGTGTTAATTTTTTTATAAAGTAATAATATGACCGAAACCCAAAAAAGTAAAAACTAAGTTATTTTCTCAGTAGAGGTGTGCCATGTGTTTTTTAATAGAGATAAAAACTTTATTTTTTGCTGTTTTCATTCAATACATGTATAGAATAAAATTACGTTTACAACCGAAATGTTATTTATATAACTATATCGTTGCACAAAATATAGAAAACTAGTCCTGTCATGAGGTATATACATATCTGCAATGAACGATAATTGTCGAAAATACTTATTTAGTCTTTCAAGGCTTGCAATCTATAATACACTCCGTCAAGACGTACACTTGTTGCTTGCATTATTTTTTTTCGATTATTGTCTGTACCAGTAACCTTTATTTTCTCATTCTTTCATAAATAATACAAAGATATAAATTAATTAAGTCAGTTATCATAAAAAACTTAATGAATAAGAAAAACGTCATATACAAGAAATTAACTTTACTCTGCGCGATACATGGGACTACTGGACAGCGCATGCATGTAAGCCAGTCGAAAGCCATTTGTTTATAGCCGAAATAAACAATTAAGACGTAACTCTTTCATGTGGCATTTGATTGTAGCTTGTAAATGCTGATTCGAACTTTCGATCGTTGTCAAGAAAATTGAAAAAAGTTAATTTTGTCAAAATTTATTGGCATTGAAAAATCGCAAAAATCACATTTTTTAATTATCCAGGAAGCGTCGTACGTAAAATTTGTAAGGTTCATTTTTTGCTCAAACAACTCGAGGAATGTAACCCGATAGTTAGTTTTGCCAATATTGTATTTTTAAAACTTTTAAACAATTATTTGTTTATAATAATCTTATGACCACTCTGGCGGACTTCTATCCAAAAAAATTCTTGTTCAGGGGCCCAAAATACATGCAGTAAAACTTAAATAGGTCCATATAAAGGGACGACTGGGACTCTACACTAGTATAAATTTACTTAATTCAGTCAAAAACTCGTTAGTTTTACATGAAAAGTGAAGTTGACGGGTATTGGCTTTTTTGACAAAAATTTTTTCTGGGTTTAAGTATATTTTTTTCCAAGAGATTCATTCCGAACAATAATACAAACCATCAGGAACATTAACTGTGGGTAATATGTGGTGAAAATCTATCATTTTCAAGGGTTAAACTACTCTCTTACAGCTATGTGTACAAAATCAAAAAGTCACTCTTTGATTCTGCTTATTCTGTAGTATATTGAATGAATGAATTCCAATTATAAACAATACTTACGGTGAAAGTAAAGTAATAAGCCACCCATCTAAAGGGGTTCATTACTCCCTTAAGAAGTCATTCTGGTAGTGCTTTTCTGTAATACGTTGCATTTCGTTAGATAATATGCCCTTATTTTTATAACCTGAGCTGCATGTCTATGAGATGAAAATCGTCTCCAATTTTAACTCCTGAAAATGTTATTTCTAATATTTTATTTTAAAGATAATTTTTTCTTGCGGAAACCCTGTAAAGGTGTAGTTTAACGCTTTGAAACATTGTATTTTCACTACGAGATACTCATACTTAATGTTTTACAGGGATGGCTTATTGTTGGTACTGAATTTCTTAGAAAAAATTATGGTTTAATTTTTTTTAACAGAAAAGGGGGTGGTTAACCCTGTGAAAATTTTGTTGTGAGATAAGCCGATACTCGTCAAATAAATGTATTAAATTTATACATTTATTGAATGAAAACAAAAAAATTCTTCCATCTCTATATATATAAAAAAAAATGGTTTGCGAGAAGGTATTGACCCTTTTCGCAAACCTAATAATATGCAAATGATTTTGCCAAAAAAAGATGAGCCTGTTAAAAATTACAATCGAAGAAAATAAACCATATTTAACGATGAACTTTCGGGGTAGTTTTTACTCCATAGAATGGCAGGACGAAAAAAAATACACTGATGTACACAAATATTTTTTCTTTCTGGTGGTATTATTGCACGCCAGCCCAGTTCTGGTTTGTTTACTAGTTTATAGGTCGGTAAAAATTCAGGGCCGGACTAGGTAATTTGTTAATTTTTTATATAAGAATGTGTAAGATACATTATGAACATATTTTTAATTAGAATAGTTTCATAAGGTGTGTAAATGTTTTAGAATAAAAGAATAATGTATATATTTAGATTAAAAATGATTATATTAATGTAAGAATCCCACTTTTATAATTTCGATTTTTTTATATCTCAAGTGTCTTAATAAAAATTGTTTTTTGTAGATAGATTAGCTATTAAATATAGACTGTTTTAACCCTTTCTTTATCCATGTTGGAGATCTATTTTTTTTTATATAAAAATGATTGTGTCTAATGTTATTTTACTCCTTTAAATTAAATCTCTGTTATTATGAAGGAAATGTTGTTAACTCTCGATAAATACCAAACATATCAGTTCCCTAAAAGCATCGAGGAGAAAATAATTTTACCAGAGATCTAATTAAAGTCGTTTTGAAATGATGAAACTTTATTATTTTGCAATAGATTATATGGATCTTTCAAGACCATATATTAAACAATATACATGTATATTAATTCATGAAATAAAATTTTTAAAAATAAACGCCTTAATATATTTTTTTTTATTTCCTACACTTTACGTTCAAAGAGGGATGTAAGTTACACTTACACTATTTAAAAAATACCCACTGATTTCCACAATCTTTTCCAAAACAGATATTTAAAAAATTAGTCTCGATTCGTTTTTGGCGCATATTTCACATTTTAGCTATTTTGCTAAATAACAGTTTTATTGAAAAAAATAAATAAAATATATAAACTATTGTAGCAGTCTTAAAATTTAATTTGTACGTTGACATTATAATCGAAATAAAATTTAAAAAAAATTGAAATAATTTAATTTAAAATTTAAGTTTAAGAGTCAAAAATAAATAAATAAATCAAATAATAAAAAGTTCGAAAATATCAAAATAAATAAAATGTTAACTTACTCCAGTTTTGTTGTAATGAACTGGATTAAAATAAAATTCACACTTTTAGAATCACCATCTGAAATAAAATTGAAAATTTTTCCAAGTTCAAAAATTTTAGTGACAAAAATCGACCTACTTTTGTAAATAAAAGAACTTAAAACATTCCGGTGTGGAGTCTCCGAATCCCGTGCCTTTGGCGTCAATAGAAGTCGCGTGATCCGCAGGTGCTCTTTTTTTGCTGAGGTTGCATTCGTGAGATTCTAGTACGCAAATTTAAGATGGTAGGCGATCAAATTGTTTACACATTCCTTCACGAAATTCTCTAGCTAGCAATTAACTGATGTCAGTAATTAATTAAGAAATATTATTTATTGTTGATTATCCGAGAGATCTCTAGCCAAAAGTTACGTTCCAACTATAAAGCAAATTCTTAAGTTACCAGATTTTAATTTTCGCAAAATTAGCTAGCCAAGGCACGTATATAGAAAAAAGTCCCGTAGATTGCGACATCACTAGGTGATATAAATACATCCCGAATTTATTGCAAGAGGCAGTGTAAATTCAAAGTTAGCCGAGTCAGCTCAACAGTATTATTTCAATCTTAGATAAGTTAGTTCGGCAGTATAGATTTAAACTCAGACGAGTTAGTTAGGCAGTACAGAGTTAAGCTGCGTTAGTTAGTTCCGAGTCAAATCTAACAGTAATCTCACGGTACGGTGGGCCAGTCCGGTTGTGTGTAATTTGAAAATAACGCGAAACACAATTAACTCTTGGTCGTGGCGCGACATTTCTGAAGAGTTAGAAAACGGCTTAAGCAGTTGTGAAAAAATAAACAAATTAAAATATGTACAATCTTATAATTTTGACAAAAAGTATATTTTGTAGAAAATGGGGCTCCTATAGTAATGAAAATAAATTATGCTACGTGAATTTTTAGTTTAATTAATTTCAAACAATATACATACAATTCCAAAATTTTATCAACTTCAAAGTTTAGAATAATGCTCCCTTTAGAGATAAATTAGCTTTTATAATCTACCAAATTCTAACTGGTAAAATAAACGAGTGATTAGTGCAGTCTGCAGTCATCCAATAGTGAAGAACTTTTAGTAGCCCAGGAAGATGAAAGGCCTAAAATAGTAAGTAAAAGGGGGGTAAAGTGGTGGGCGCTACACTATCATAGTCATAGAAAAAGCATTCTTATTTATTTGTAAGAACTGACATTCCTTGCTTGCTATTTAAAAATAATAAAATTACAACAAATTTACACTATTCCAAAGAAGCTAAAAGTATTAACTTTAAAGGAATTGCTTTGAACAGAAAAATTATAATTTTGAGGAAACTAACAACTGGGAAATTCAAGTTAAATATTGTTTTACAGAAACACTTAATTATCCCGGTATTTTTTAATGAATATACTGTAACTTGTCGCCTAAAACAAGGAAGAGCGATTTATTATTTCAGATATACTGTAGAAAGAGATAGTTATTGTCTAAACCTGTTAGAATAATAGAAATTCATGCCAATATAAGAAACTAGGAGGGAATTTGATGTTGCCATACAAATCATTGGACGTAATGGCGACCAATAAGGAGGGTTCAAAAAAATTATCTTCATGAGCAGTCCAGTTTTATATGTAAAATACCTGATAAAGCCCTAGCAGCTGTCAGTTATCATTTTTAGACGCTATATATGGGTAAAAAACTTTATAGATGAAATGGAGAAACTTTGCTGGTTCTGCTTTTGGTTTATCACTAGTTTCAATGAATTCAAATAAATCTTCTGTCACTTTGGTAAGAATTCGTTAAGAGTGAAATGGAAGGAAAAAGACGTTTTTTTTTTTGAAAAAATTTTGATACACCCTCTATTTCGAGATCGTAAAACACGATTCTAACCTCGGTTTTCCATAATTTTTCTTCAATTTTGCGGAAAACAGCGAAAATCACTTTTCACTTTAGGGTCAATTTTTTTCACTAAATCGTTAAACTTTTGTTACAACCATAAATTCCACACTGATAGAAGCTTCTGTATTGTACAATAATTCAAAAATATGCACTTTTTTATCAAAAAAATCCGGAAAATTATCACAACGAATAAAAACAAAACGGCCGCCACCAATAAATAATGGCTTGCATAGTTTAGCTAAAGATAGCGTACTTGTTGAAATCGGCGATGTGGCCAAATTGCAAAAACAATTTCTTTGAAATTCACATATATTCTTCTCTTTCTATTTGAATTGGAAAGAAAAGGCCCCAAAAAGACCTTTTCCCTTTCCTTTGATTATTGAAGTACTATTAATTACTTTTATATCTATGCCGTTGATATGCGATTTTGACTAAATATTAAAGGTTTTAAGGATTATAGTTGCTTTTGTCTGTTTCCCTCCAAATACCAGTAGATTTAAGCGGATAATATGAATTGATCATTTTGCTTATGTCCGTTAGCAGAAAATGTTTTTTAATTAGTAAATCTAGGTCAATTTAGGTTAAGTTCAGTTTTTTAAACTAACCAAAACCAAGCTAAACCTGTACTAACCAGAACTAACCAAAAATTTTGGACTGTTAAGGTTTTCTTTTTTATATATTACAAATATTTAACTATGTTGTTAACTGTAATGGATACATTTTAAAGGTTATATCAGGAAAGTATAAATCTTGGTCAATTTAGATTACTTCAGGTTAGTTTTTGTTTTCTAAATTACCCAAAATCAAGCTAAATCTGAACTAACCAAGGTAATAATTCGGATTAGAGTAAATCTAGAGGTGGGTGCCATTTTGATTTTGTTTCTTTTGATTTCTTTTTGATAATTTTCTTGATTTTTCCTTAAAAAAAAACACTAATAGAAGCATCTGTATTATATAAAAATTCATAAATTTGTACTTTTTTTTTAACGGAAGAATCAAGAAAAGTGTCAAAAGAAAAAAAACCAAAATGCACCCACCAATAAAAATTTATAAATTTGCACTTTTTTGTATCAGAAATAACAAAATTATTAAAAACAAATTAAAAGATACAAAACCAAAATTATACCTACCAATAAAAATTCAAAATTTTTGAGTGGTTAAGATTATTTTTACCCCGAAACTATATTAAACATTAAAAAAATTAAATTATGTTGTTGATTGAGGACAAATGTTATAGTTTATATCACGAAAAAATTTTACATTTAACAACGTTGCGCGTTTTTACGTGATCCGGCGGTTAATTTAGATAATCTGACAGTTGATGGCGTTTCCGAGACATATTTTTGATTTTTCGTTAAAAATATAGTTTTTTTTTTTAAATTGGTTTGCCAAAATTTGTATAACAATAATTGAAATATATTACATGCAATATATTTTAACTAGTTCCATTGAAAATAAATAAACGGCGTTTTCTTCAGAATTAAAGTGCTTGGTAAAGTGACGCTTCTTGTTTTGAGTTTTCCGGGAAAATGAGGAAAAATAGTGAAAAATCAAGTTTAGAATCGTATTTTACGACCTCGAAATAGGGGTAAGTATCGAAATTTTTTCAAAAAAACAATAATTTCCCTACTTTTCACTTTTTACGAATTTTTATCCCTTTCTCTAATGTTTTCCTCAAATATAGACCGGACTCAGTAACGACGACTTTCCAGTTTTTTTTTACCAAAGAATAAATCAATGAAAAAAAACACACCCCTTATGACCGCGTAATAACGAAATATCCCGTGTGAACTATACATTTTTAACTTAAAAAGGCGTAATACGCCTACCCTAAGATTTTTCTTGTTGTGTGGAGTCACCCTAAATCTTTTTTCGACGAAGATTTATAGCTTTTGGGAATTAGTTCAGGCAAACGGAGGAGGGGGTGATTAAATTAGTAGGTAGGCGTCCATTTCCGCCATACAAAAATGGCGTATTTTGAGTTTGTTTACGATTGGTTTAAGCGAAACTGTTTTGTGTTTTAAGGTTTATTTACTTAATTTGAGTGCCTTACTTATGGCTTTTAGATATTTATTTACTGAGATATTGTGTTGTGAAACTATAAGTTAAATGGTTTTAAACCGATAATTGTATTTTTGTGTGAGGGCAACAACTTACAATCATGATCATTTTTGTGAATTTCACATAAAATAAAAAAATATAGAATAACTTTACATCGGTAAGTATTCTATAAATATACAATTACTGTTTGGAATTACTTATTAATGCGTTTTATAATTTTTTTAAAAATTATTTCAAATTTCTAACCATAAGCAAGTTAGTGGCGTGTCAGGTTCTATTATGGAGGAACGTACTGAATTTTACACTAAATACGCTGTTTTTTTTGCTTCCTAATGTTTTTAAAATGTAGGAGTATCTAAATTTACCTTTTGTTTTTACATTTATTTTTTTCTAAATCGATGCTAATTTCATACAAGAAATGACAAAATATTTTTGCAGAAACATATCACGGAACAGTCTCTAAAGTTTTAATTCATCAGAATAATGAGGAGTAACACAATGAATTAAAAAAGAACTTTCTCTCATGCAATTTGGTAAATATGAGCCTACTTTGTAGTTTAGACAGATGTAACATGCTGAAAGCTTTAAATAAAAAATATTATATATCCTCAAACAGGACGATTGGCTGTTATGTATTTTTTATATTTATTTTATTTGTAATTATTACTGAATGAATGAAACTAGAAGTTAAATATAATATAGTTTTTGATTGCTGTTTGACACATAATAATTTGAATGATCCCAATATGTAACATTTCTTAAATAGTTAGTTCTTATTTAGGAAATAAATCAAAATCTCTATTTTTATTTATCAAAAAAATCATTTTACAATTTGGTGAAAATATTTCCCTGTAATTAAAAACATAAACTTGGCACAAGTATGGTTATTACAGACTCTGTATAATGTAGAAGCATAACTTTTTATATATAATTAATTTTGTGTCAATTTTTGTAATTAATAACTTTTTCAATATGTTTAAATTATGTTAGAAATGGTACAAAGACCTTGTGAATTGATGCAAAATTTATTTTTTGATTTTTAAGTAGTGAATCTACGTAAAGAGTTTATTATATTTAAAAAACTAAATATTAGTGTGTGATAATCAGGACCAATATTTTTTTGTCTAATAAAAAATGTGGAATATCAAAAAGCTAGTTTGGTGTTCATTTACAAAGGTGGAACATCTATTCCAAAAAGCTGCTGTCTCTGTTCTTATTAATGGAAATGAGTTTAACATTAGTGTAAAACTGATAATTGTGTAAAGAAAGGATACTGTTCTAACAAAAATTATTTTAGGGTATATATATGTATGTAAATTATACAGGATCTAAACATATTTTCGAAAATAAAAAATAGATTTAAATAATACTGTGAGTTACGCTTAACTTTTATACGATATAAAATGCATATATAATAGTGCGGTATTCTGACTTACAAGTATATTATTTTCAGGCTAGCTCTTTAGTAGGGTAACCAATATATACCACTTTTAAAAGTTTTAAGACAAGTTCACAGGATTTGGCAGGTTTCCAGAAAAAAATCAAAGAAAATAAAAATTCTCGCATAAATTCTTCTGAATCTACTGCAGGGTGTTCCAGAGATCCAGATTATTAAGGCAAAAGAGAAATTGAATTAGAATGAGGTAAGGATAGTTAGTTGTATTTATATAAATAAATACCCAAAATTTTTAATTATAACTCAAAAATAAGTACTTTTAAAGTTTTTGTTTCTTTCTAATTATTTTTTTAATATTCTATTAAGACAAATTTATCTATAGACTATTCTAAACCTAAATTTTTAAATTCAACCCCTTAATTCACTAACATGGTTTAACTTTAAAACCATTTTAAATTGACAGCAGAAGGCTTAAACTGAGAAAGGCAATAATAAGTTAAGCCAGTTTTAAATCTTAAAAATACAAAGGTAAAAAAAATCACTTTCTTTTACTACTGAACTGACAAAAATGGAGAATTTTATTTATATTTGGGATACAACTATTTCTCATACATATCTCAAGGCTCTATCGCTAGGTTCTTATCCTTAATATCCCGATATAAGCCTTTATTTGTTGACATATGTAACATAAATTATGGTAATATCATAAGGAAAATTAAATTGGCTGACTAGAAGATTTAACTTCCATGGCAACTAGACTGATTTTAAGTCTTCAACCTTCTTAGTGAATCTGGCTGTAATTTTTTTAGGTATTTTACTTCAATAAACTTCTGTAAGATATTTCCAATTCTAGTGTTTTTTTCTTGTCTAAACTTTTCTCTTCACATTATTTTAAATTATTTCATAATTTTAAAGTGATAAAACCTTTTGCTTATGGAATTTTTTAAAAATCTTTGAACAATAAGTCTTTTTAAACTTAGAAATTCAACATTTTTGAGCAGTACTTATTATTAAATCAAATTGACCAAAAATGTACTCGTAATTACATTTATGCACACAGTCAGTTGCTCATCTAAAAATGATCCTGTTAAAAAAGGATTAACATTTGAGTCAGGTATTGAATCGATATCTTAAGCTTAACCTCTGGTTAGAGTTACTTATTTGTTAGTTTTTATTTATAGGTAGTTACATACTTCACTGTATTTAAAGTTTTATTGTTTAAATTATATTTTTTCTTTTAAAAGTTGTGTTCTGCCCAAGCACATATTTTTTAATTTAAAAATGATTAATAAAACATGTAAACAATCTGTTTTCATTTATTATTTTTGCCCCCATTGTATTAAAATCAATAATCAATCTTGCTTTGTTTAAAGAATATGGTGGCTTTTTTTTATATATTTTCTTAAATTCAAGGAATTAACTTCATTCTTGACAGAATTTTACTTTTTAATAAATAAATCATTTTTTTTTTTTGAAAAATAACACAACTTCATCTTTTACTTTTATACAGTGACAGTTGGTTAAGTTCACAAAAAAAAAATGGCATTCATACTTTTAGGGGAAAAATTTCAAACAACTAAAATATGATGGCTGAGGTTCTGTGGTTCTTAATATTTCCAAATTTAAAAAAAGTAAAAAGAATAATTTATTGAGGATATTCATTCATTAATATACATACAATAGTGATCTCACAAGTCAACAAATACAAGTAATACACTAAGATTTCCAAAAAACCTTTCTTTAACATACATATTACAAAATACAGACACAGCTAACCATTAAAATTGAATTACTCATTAAACAGTATTAATAAGGTCAACAGGAAAGTGCCACTCTGAGTTCTTGGTTTAGGAGAGGTCATTAAAGGTGTTTAAGATACTTCACTTAATTCTAAATTGAAAATTATTTACAGTGTCATTCTTATTGTCTTTAGGAAGAATGTTAAAAAATTTAATACTGTAGTGATTTTATCTGTGGCCTTTGCAGTTCTACTCGAATTTATAGAGATATCACTTCTTTTTCTGGTGTTATGTTGGTGAAAATCACAGTTTCAAATGTAACCATAAATTTTTTTGTTAACATGCATGAGACAACTAAGAATATAAATGCATGACAAGATAACGATACCCAGGGATGTTAAACTGCTTCTACAAAATTCAGTGTAACCCAAACCAGCAATATAAAAAGAAACCAAACTGTTTCAGATATTGTCTTTTTGTTTTTCATTTAAAATTATATTTAAAACAGACATGACATGTTTTATAGCACTGCTACTTTGTCAGGTGTCAAGTTGGCAATGACAAACAAAGTTAAGAAATAAATATTATTGAAGGTCTTCAGGTGCCTAAAAAATCCCAGGTTTAGAAATTTTAATGGTTGAACCATATAAAAGGAAAGCCAGAGCACTTCATATCATTAAATAATTTTAACAGTGGTGAATTGTTGACATTTAATTGGTCATTTAAAATGTTATCTGTATTCGTAAGTTTATTAATCTCTAATGATTCCAATAAAGCTAACGTTTTGCTTATATTTTGGGAATGTAATATTTGGTAATTTTCCTCAAATCTAAGGTTTTTTAGACAAAAGATGTATTGCGACCATTGCAGGTGTAACTTTGTTATTCTTAATATATTATTTGTTTTGAAAGCAATATTAATATTCTGTCTTCTTATTATATTTTTAATTTTGTTGGAAATATTGCCTACATAACTTATTGTTTTGTATTTTTTGTTGTAGGATAAATGAATAACATAGTCTTTTTCTTTTTTATTTTCGTGAATACTGTCGAATAAATTTGATTCGTATCTCAAAAATAAACTAAAGAAAAAGGCTAGGTCATTAATTTATCGCACAACAAGCGAAAACAACAAAAAATGAAAAATAATAAGTTATTTATGCAATACTTTCAACAAAATTAAAAATATATTAAAAAGACAGAATATTAACATTACTTTCGAAACGAATAACAACCTTGGCAAATATATTAAAAATAAGAAAGAAAAGACTTGCAAAGAGCAAAAGTGCGCAGTTTTTAAATTGAATTGTGGTTCATGCCAAAAAAGTTACATAGATGAAACAGGCTGCACCTTTAATACAAGAATTAAAGAGCACAAAAGTTATTATTTATGAAAAAAAAACAATTCAGCGTACGCAATACATCTTTTTTCTCAAAACCATAGATTTGGTGAAAACCAAAATGCTATACACCGAAAATAAAAGAAAAAAGATGGCTTTATTGGAATCATTAGATATTAATAAACTTAAGAATACAGACAATATTTTGAATGGCCAATTAAATGGTAACAGTTTACCATTGTTAAATTTATTTAATAATACGAATTGCTCTGACTTTTCTTTATTATGGTACAACCATTAAAATATGTAAACCTGGAATATTTTAGGCACTTAATACCTTTAGTAATATTTATTTCTTAACTTTGTCATTGCCGATTTGACATCTGACGAAGCAGCAGTGCTACGAAACGTGTCATATCTATTAAAAATATAATTTAAAAAAAAAAAAACAAAAAGGAAAAATCAGAAAGATTTGTTTTCTTTTCATATTATACACATAAAAAATTTCTTCAGTATTCATCAAAAAGAAAAAAATCAAGTTGCTAATTTTTTAATGTTTTATTATGCAAAACCTTAAAATATGTTCAGTTCAGGGGCGGATCCAGCCTCTCTCTTTGGGGGGGGGGGGCGCGCGGTGATATTACAAAAGTACAATATGGCAAGCGAAAGCAAGTTGTCGACGGATGGGGGGGGGGGGGATAGAGACCAGCAACATTCCCATTTCTAGTGTAAAAGGCAGGTTAGGGTCTATTTTTCTGAATTTAAAGCTCTTGGAGAGGGGGGGGGGGCGATCACAAGAAGAAACGAGTTGCCGACAGGGGGGAGAATGCGAAAAGCATACACATTCCTAGTATAAGAGGTAGAATCGGGTTTATTTTCCTCAACTCAAAGCTCTTGAGGGGGGGTCTATCGCAAGAAAAACAAGTTATCAACGGGATGGGAGTGCTAGCAGCATACACATTCCTAATATAAAAGGCAGAATAGGTTCTATTTTTCTGAACTCAAAGCTGTTGGGAAGGGGAGGGGCGATCGCAAGCATGCACATTCCTATACTCTAATCAAGAACTAGAGAGAGTAATATAACTGTTACTAAACCTCCAACGTACCTGCTCTAGCGCCGCAGGTAACTGAGGACTGCCGTAAATCTAATTATATTTTATTATATTTAATTATATTTAAATATTATAAGCTTTTATAAATGTACTGCAACAATAAAATTCCAGATAGTTCAACTTAATTTCTGTCACTAAGCAAAGTACATCTTACAGTTTGTCCTTAGTAATTTATCTTGTTTGTGTTTGTTTTTATATATTAGTTGAGATTAGTGAGATACCCAAAAGGTATGGCTTCTACATCTATATTTATTCCAAAATCGTTAAACCAAGGCATTTTTACCTCAACGAAAAACTCATTACGATGAATGTTTATGATGCCTTAAGATATCAATATCTAGATAATAATATTAAAACCTCTGTTGAGATGTGTTCCAATATGACAGGAGTTGGAAAATCTAATATAGTCCGAATACTAAAGGAGAAAAAAACGACTGGAATTGTTAGTACTCCCAAGCCACATTCGATCACGAGCAGACGAAAAACCTCGTTGAAAGAAGAAATGTAAATTGCAATAAAAGGAGTTGTACATACATTTTATTATGAGAAGCAGATCCCAACCGTCGACACAATTCTAACTAAAATCAATGAAGATCGGATTTACCTGAAATTGAAAGAACTGAGCTCTGGAAATTGCTCAGAGAACTTAATTTTTGCTGAGAAAAACCATATAGGAAATCTGTTCATATAGATCGTCCAGAAAATGTCCGTTGGAAAAGGAAATATCTCTCTCAAGTAAAAGGTAGAGTTGCTAGAAATAACACAACTTACAAAATTAGTTTTTCAACAGAACTTTTGAAAAATTTTTTTGAATAAAGTTGGTGCAGAATATTGGGAAAAATCCATATAACAAAATAATAAAAGAAAATGTGGAAACTCGATCTCATGATTGGTGAGATAGAGAAACCAATTATAATTAATTTGAGGGAAGATGGCTTCACTAATTTTGATTTCGAATTAGATACGTAAGTTTACTAACGTAAACACAATTTATTACTTAAATTTTCTGTAACATATAAAAATTTATTACATTTCAATTCCTTCTTAGTATTTAATTATAATTCTGCGGATAATTTAAGAAATAGATAAACTGAAACGTCAAATGTCCTAAAAATGTTTTTAATTAATAATAAAATGACCGATAGGTCCAAAAAAATTTTAATATTATATGGACGAATTTATTATTTTGTATATGTTTAATTTCTTGTATTTTTTATAATGGGTATTTTGTAAGTATTTAAATTATAACTTAGAATTTTTTGAGAGAAAAAGGCTACGTTTTAGTCTGAATGTACCTAAAACGATTTCTATGCCAAAAATAAAAATAATAAAAATACAGTTGTGATTTGTGTTAAATATGTCAAAATTATCTATATTTTCTAATGTATGTGAATTATTAAAAAATCATAAGAAATAAAATAATATTATAAAAGCTTTTTAATTTGAGTTTCTGACCGAAATAATATTCTATGCCATAAATACTTAGTGATAAAATAAATCTCCTTCTGACGCCTACGACAAGGATTAAAATCCTTTTTAACACTTCACACATCCAAATATCTATTGTTATCCAACCCAAATATTCCGTTATTATAGACCGGTATTTTTGATTATAAAATTTATAACTCATTTCTATGAAAAATATGTGTCTAACAGATTTTGCCAAAGACACCGGGCTAAAGAACACAGGTAGTTTGCGAAGAAAAAAAAAGGGTAAAAAATGATTTATTACTCTCTCTAGTTCTTGAATATACTATAGTATAAGAGGCAAAATCGGGTCTATTTTTCTGAACTCAAGGCTCCTGGGGGGGGGGGGGGGCGAACGCCCCCCCCCCTTGGATCCGCGCCTGCTCCAGTTACATAACAAGTACCTATTCAACGTATCAAAAAATAACTATTACTCTTGCTGGTTATTTTTTTATGAACGCTCAGTGGTAAATAATACGCCCCTGGTCGTCAAAGTGGTGACGAAGTTGGCCTTATGCAGGAAAAGAGGAAATATATTCAATTTAATGCCTATTTTGGGAAATCTTTTAATAAGATATAATTTTTCCAATTTTTATATAAAAACCAGTAAAAAATGTTTCTTTTTACGCGTTTACATACAAAACAGTTTACTGATCTTGAACGCAGTTGTAAACGTTTCAAGAAATTTCTTCCCTGACTTTTAGTCACCATCGGAGAAACCGTCGGCGCTTTATGTATTAGAGCCGTTTTACACACACAAGAATTATTGCCAAAATTTATCTCATAATTATGTCGAAAATTTTCATAAAACTAATTTGCTGTTTTACACATCAAAGAATTCTTGTTAAAATTTTGGTGAAAATTTTCGGCAGAAATTGCGCGAAAATCGACGCAGAATAAAATTTGTGAATTGACAGCCCACGTCTGGTAATTAACCTAAACTTAATATTAACTCATTGTTTCTTGAACAAAATATCCCTTATTTTGTAGTTTCTTGATTATATATGTTCGGAAACTTTCATATTTACGACATTTTAAGGTTATTCCCAGAGCAAGTTAACTTTTTAACTGCTGGAACGTCACATGTGATGAAAATGCGCATGAGCATCGACAAAATTATCACCAAAATTATATTCAAATTTCTTGTACGTATCAAACAGAATCGTATTTTATTGTAAAAATTATCTCTAGAATTTTCGGAAAAAATTTGCTGAAAATTTTTGTTAGAATTTTCGGAATAATTCTAGTGTGTGTAAAACGGCTCTTATGCAATTTTGGTAAAAAAATACATAACGTTTCCGAATGCTGTATCGAGAGAACATCCATCATAAATTTAAAAAAGTGCATAGTTTATTTTGTTTAGAATAGGTTAGCGATTGGGTATATTACGTACATAATTATACAATTTTTAAAGTTTAGATTTATTATTTGTAGATAAATAAACCTAAAAAATAGATAAAAAATTATAAAACTCCACTTCTCTTACGGGCGTGAAAGCGACCAATCACGTTGCGGCGACGTCACACGTAGGGCGTTAATTTTAAACACCGCACCGAACACCTGAAATATGCCCGGGATAAAGAAAAGAGGAGAAATGTAGTAAAATGGAGCGTGTCGTAAATTAGGATGTCGTAAATTGGAGATTTTAGTGAACGCGCCTACGGAAATCTAGGGAATTTTTTGTCGAAAGTTTAGGGAAATATATGAAAATCATTTGGCATTCCTGTGCAGAAGCTTCTTTGGTAAAAATGGTCGTCCCTAAATCTTTTGTTTGCTTTTTGCGAAAAAATAAATTTGAAATCATCCAGTTTCCGTTGGGACATTTTTATCGATTTTACATAAAATTCAGGTAAAAAATCATCTGCTTTTATTCATTTTATTCGTCTTTTGGAGCAATAAATGAAATTTATTCCATTTCGCCTTTGGTGCTGTAACCAAAAAATTGTAAGCTATTTCTATGGTTTTCTTTTTATTTCTTTTAGGGACCATTATTAAATTTTCCAAAATTTAAGTTCCAATATTCAGTAATTTATAATCAAGATAATATTTATGATTCAATTTAACATCAAAGTGCAAGATGATCCTGATTTTACTTTCAGATCGAAGCTTCAAATTCCAAGTTACCAATTGCATATTTCAAGTTGCAAGTTCAATTTGCACTTTGCTGTTCCCAGATTGCTGATTGTTACGTTTCTGGTTTTAGATGTGAACTTCTGGAGTGTCTTCTAGTTGGTCGTTCACTTTCATAACTCTTCGCAGGCTATGTTGGGAACTGGTGAGTATCACTTAATTTAAGGTTATAAGAGTAAACGGAGAAGTTAGGTAATTAAATCTCAAGTATCAGCCTGTGGGAAATTTATTTTATATTAAAGGTAAAGGTTCGGTAACATCATATCAATGAAAATGCAGGTTTTTGTTATATCTTATGCATATTTGTTGGTTTTATTCTCTTCAATAGTAAATATTCTATTTGTTATGAATTTTTACTCTATTTTACAGCAGCAAATATTTACATTATTAAGTTTTAATAAGCATTTTATTTGGACAAATTTACATTTTAGAGTTTAACTTTAGGAAGTAAATATTTTTAAAACCGTGTTTATGCTTTGTACATTACATATCGAGCCTAGAATTAAATTTTCTGTTTAGATAGTTTTAAGGAATTCTATATGGCTTTTGCAGTAAGCTTGTATGAAACCCCTTCAATCAAAATTACCTCGGCAACAAATCTAATTAACTCGGACACTAAGGATTCAAATCAAAAGAGCGTTATTGGCCAAAATTTAAAAAAAAATTGTTTAAAAAGCAATATTGTTAGTTGTCCCTTTAAAATTTTGATACAATATAAAAAGTTTTTCCAGCGTTTATAGCATAAGTTTAAAAGTAATAATAAGTTTTACAAAATTTTAAAGACCAACTGTATTTCAAACAAACTTTATATAAAAGTTCTTTCTACAGCATAGTAAACTTACATGTCATTTTACGAAACCTTTGGGGACAGTGTATTCAATATTTTTTTGAATAAATATGTAGATATGATTTTTTTGGTCACTTGAATCATTTAATTTCATGTTGTTTTTATTGAAACAATTTTTAATTTTCTTATGTGTTGCCGTACAACTTTTAAAAGTTGCTGTCTACATTTAAAATTTTTTTTTTTATTATTGTTGAAGTTTTCATCTTGTTAAGTACTTTCCTGTTTTTTTTTTTAAGGAAGATTAACTTTGCACTTTATTAAATTCTTTGATTGGATATGGTTCTGTTCTGTGTATACAGGGCCCGCAAGATAAGGGGGGTCAATTATGAGAATCTCGATAACAGATATGGGTTAAATGGGAAAAAGTTGCATAATTTGAGAACCAACAATATATTGGTTATTATTTTTTGATATGATTTAGCGTTTGAGTTATTTAAAAAGAAACGAATTTTCAGATTTTGAATTTATTTTTCTGGCATTAATATTGAGTTTAGATGGGAACTAAGCTTTTTTATAGAAGTTTTTAATGAGCTCTAAGATCATCAATCATTTTTTTATTTGATGTTCCACGTTTTGAAAACTCTAATTTGAATTGAAATTTAGGGAAAATTTTTTAATTATTAACTTTAGGGAGAAAGGTATTCTTTATAAAAAGTTTTACTTTGTAACAAAGAGTTATGACACATTCAACTTTGTGTAGCATATACAGAGTGATACAAAATTAAAATTAAAAACATGTTTTCAAGGAGTCATGACCTCCCATATTCATAGAACCTTTTTCCAGGTAGGCAATATTTAGCATAATGCCATGGCCATTTTTAAAACCTCTTTAACTTTTTCTACCTACATTACAAACATTCCATTGGATTTATTGGTCCCGCGTCGCCATGATACCTATAAAAAAGGTAGTGTTTGTAAAAAGGATCAGATGAAAGTTGGCAAAATATTTTCAGAGGATCTGATTGGTTTTGTATAATTTATGATTGTTGTGCCAAGAAATATATTTACATTACTTGGGGTGGATAAGGGCTTTTTTGAATAATACAAAGAATTGTAGGTCATATATTACTTTATTTATATAAGTTATAAAGATTCATAGTGGTAACTGACCACCTGTTTATAACCAACTTCTTAGGAGGTTCTACATTTGACGGCTGCGTATTTTTTTTATGTCCTATTTATTACTCTGAAGGGTGGCACTGATTTAAGTGAAATTTATGTTCCCTGAGTTGCTGAGGTGGTCTTATATTATTTTGGCCGAAATTAATTCAGTAAAATCAAAGATGGCGCTGATAATATGGCGGTCAAAAAAATTAATTTTGGCCGATTTTCTTCAAAATTGACATGGGGAGTTTTCGAGGTTGTTCATTAACGAATCTAAAATTATTTTTACAAAAATCAGAATGACGGATTAAAAATTTTATATCTCGATTTTGTCCAAAATTGGTACTTGGAGTTTTTGATGGTATAAATTACTAAATTTAAAATTATTTTTAAAAATTTTAATACAGCTCACTAAAAATTTAACATTTTTTGATATCATTCAAAATTTTGTTGCTGGGGAGTTTCTGAGAGTGCAGTGGCTAAAAACAAGTTTTGCTCAAATGCATATAAGTTGGTTAATTTTAAAGATATCAAGACAAAATAAAAACCTAAATTATTAAAATGATATCTTCTAGACTTTTTGTCCTTATATGATATAACTTAAGTAGTGAGGCAAGTGAAGAAAAAATTTTACAACTATAAAGTGAGAATTAACTTAAAACGAGAATTTTAGTGCTTCACAATTATTAAAATAAATATAAAGACTTTCCTTCATTTTTTTTTTCTTGTTTAAGTTTACCATAGTTGCTATAGAAGTTTCAAGCATGAGAACTTTGTCCTTTTTTATATAATTTTTTAAAAATGTCCAAAATTGTATTTTTATCATTTTTAAAGTTGAATGTCTCAAAATGAACTGAGTGAAAAATTACGAAATTAATAGAGGTTATACTTTTTTATGACATAAACATGAAGAAGATTTGGTGACTG
The DNA here is from genome assembly GCA_034092305.1 of Diaprepes abbreviatus. Classification (NCBI taxonomy): domain Eukaryota; kingdom Metazoa; phylum Arthropoda; class Insecta; order Coleoptera; family Curculionidae; genus Diaprepes; species Diaprepes abbreviatus. Next base: position 1,570,274 of record JASJET010000040.1, read on the forward strand.
AACTTCAACTGGTTTCAGAGCTGAAATGCATCAAAGTTGGCAAAAAATTATACGCACACAAAATTGAAAGGTAATTAATGGTTAAAATCCATTTTCCTAATATTTAACAGTAACAAAATGTTTTTGTCATTCCATAAATTCTATTCAGACAATAGAAATTTATAAGACATGTGTCCTAAATTCACCAAAAATAAGATGGCATTACAAAGAAAAGGAACTATAAAATAGTTTAAAATGATTATTTTTTTTTAATCTTAGTAAATAATAAATTAAACTATTTTACTTAAAATTTGTTGGGAATTTCCATTTTAATTGCATAGCCGTTGAAGTTTATAAACCTAGTTTTTAAAACTTTCATGTCAGTATGTGTTCTTTGCTTGCTGGTATAAGAAGCTTGCACATTACGACGTAACTCCCTCCAGTAATTCAATTTCAAATTAGGCTCACCATCTCTTGGTCCTTTTCTGAGTGAACAAGAGAAAGAATTGTGTTAAAAGTATTATATTAGTATCTTTCTAAAGTTTTAAATAACATTTTCATATTTTTATGTAATAAGCGAATTGTACATACCATACAGTGCGTCGCACGACGAACTACCGCGATCGATTTATCGGAAAATAGACTTTGTAAAGTTTTTAAAATTTGACGGTTTACTAAAGTCGATGGGAGCAATTCGGCTAAAATATTTTCCAGATTGTGGCAGTTCCAGTTATACCAAAAGTGATGCCTTTGTGTTTATTTTAAATGAAACACCCTTTGTGTTATTTCGTTTTTAGAATCTACACAAAATTATAGACTTATTTCATAAATAGTGTCCTATACCTGAGACTAAATGTTTTTGACATTTTAAATTTTATGTCAAAAATAGCCTTTGCAGGTCTAAACATAACCATTAATTTGTCCTATATGAAAGCCTTTATTATTTAATTGGGATTAGTTTTCTTATAGAAGGGGATCTATTTTAGTGGACTGTGTTGATATTTTGAAAATAAATACATACAGGGTGAACTAACATTAATATTAACTTGAAAAAATCATTGTCATTTTTTTTAAATGTAAACCCTTTATTTTTATAATGTTAACTTATTTAGCATTAAAAATAAGGGCGACTTTGAATAAGATTGTCTTTAAAAAATGTACAGTTTTTGAAATATTGGCAATTTAACATTTTTGTATTGTAGGAATGCTACTTACACAGGGGACAACTTATTTTAATAAATGTTCCATCCTGAACTTCCAAACATTTTTGGTATCTCCAGGTTAGTTCGTCATGGGTGGCCGCTCTAATTGAATCTGGAGATAAACTTTCGAATGCGTCCCTTACCTTTGCCATACAATCCTGCATCATTGTCGCTGAATTACAATAAACGATGTTTTTTTGTCGTTCTCCATATAGAATAATCTAAGCAGTCATATCAGGAAAATGAGGAAGCAACAGAAAAGGTCCATTATTTGCAATTCACTGGTCATATAATGTTTCTTGTAAAAAATTGATAGCTGGAACGGTTCTGTGTGGTGGGGTGTCATCTTGGTAAAAAATTTGTCTGTGTTCCGCCAGAGGTAAATTGCTCAAATATTTTTTGTCTAACTCTTCTAGAATATTTAAATATATTTCTTCTACAAAAGTTAATACATAATTTAAAATGGGGACATAATTTGCTTTGAATGGATTGTGAGTTTTCTTCATAAAAATGTGGTTTTACTATTCCATCATTTCTTACAGCACAAATTACGTCAAAATTGCCAGGTTTCTTTAAAGTTCCTCAATCTTCCTGCATGAGGATTTGAATAATTACAAAATTTATGTCTGTTTAAAAGTCCATTTTTCATAAATTTTGCTTCATCAGTCCAAATTATGTTGTCCAAAAATCGAGGGTCGACTTGTGTCATCGTTAATATAAACTCGCAAAATTGCACTCTTTTCGGAAAATAACGATGGAAGATGTGTTTCAACAGAATTCTATGTAATGAGCTCCTCAAGATTTCTGTTTGTAGAGCCACTTTTCTTAACGATGCCATTGGATGGACATTTTCGTCATTGACAATTGATTTCCTTTTATGCATTTCTGCCTTAATGGTGCCAAAATTTTTGAAATTTTCCAATATTCGTTTAACATTGTTCCGTGACGGTTTCTGATCATCTGGACATCAATTGGCAAGTGTCTGGCAGGTTCTTGATAATACTTTTTTACATTTCCAATAGATAATAAACGTGTGTATAATTTAATCGCCTTGGCATGATTTTTTTTAATAATTGTCAAATGGCAAGAAATAGTGACATTTCGGTAATGCTCTATCGTTTTCTTTCAACGCGTTTCGCCGTCGTGATCAACTAATGGCAAAACTTAAAAGCTGTAAAGGTTTTTGCATTGCAAAAATGTTAAATTACCAATATATCAAAAAATATAAATTTTTCAAGTAGACAACCTTATTCAAAGTTACCCTTATTTTTAATGCTAAAAATAGGAGGTTTACATTTAAAAAAACTGATCTTTAACAATTTTTTAAAGCTAATATGCAAGATTTATTTTGATCACTCTGTATTTATTTATTATCAAAATATCAGCACAGTCCACCAAAGTATATCCCCTTCTAGAAGGAAACTAATCCGAAAGGCTTTCATAAAGATCAAACTGATTGTTGTATTTAGGCCTACCACACCACTTTTGACAACATTTAAAATAAGTCAAAAACAGTTAGACTTAAATTTAGGACATTATACATGAAAGATGTCTATAATTTTGCGTAGAATCTAAAAATGAAATAGCATATAGGGTGTTCCATTTAAAATAAGTAAGGAGCCATCAACTTTCGGTATAGCCGGAAGTGTCACCATCTGTCAAATTTAAAAATTTTCCAAAGTCTATTTTCGGAAAAATTGATCGCGGCAGTTCATCGTGGGACACACTGTATAGATTTTTTAAAGACAGAAAATTAATACATTTTTTTTTTATATTACTGGCGAATTTAAAAAAAAAAAATTTCCTTTTTTGAGTGGATTTTTACCATTTATTCCTGTTAAATTTTCTGTGCATATAACGCAATTTTTGGCCGTCTTTAAGGCACTTTGGCTTTAGAACTAGTCTAGTCTCAATTGTCATATGTTTATATCATACGCTTTGAAAATTTTAAATATTGCCAAAATACAATTTCGGACATTGTATAAAAAAGGACAAAGTTCTCCAGCTCTAAACTTCTATAGGAAGTAATTCTATAATAAATCTATATAAGAAAAAATATAATCGAGTCTTTATTCTCTTAATAATTTTACAGCATTAAAAGTCTCGATTTAATTTAATTTTCACTTTAAAGTTGTGAATTTTTTTCTTCACTTTCTCACTACTTCGGAATATTACAAACAATCTAGAGCATATCATTCTGATCATTTTGGTTTTTATTTTCTCTTTATATTTCAAAAAGTAACAGAGTTAGACAAATTTGCGCAAAATTTGTTTTCTTCCGAAAATCGGTACCGAAAAAAACTTAAAATGGCCACCAAAAAAAAAATTTAACTATACTTTTACACTGGTAAAAAATTAGGAAAATGTTGAACAACAAATTTTATTCTTCCTGGGTGTTTTCAAACGGATATATCTTTGCAATTCAGAAACAACTGCTTTGGCTCAGTTTAAAGACTGTTTACGATCTGACAGTTGCCGACTCGCATATTTTTCATAAAAAAAGCTTTAATACTTGGGTCCTAAAAAAATTTACGCGAAGTAAAAATACTTCAAAAGTTTTGATTTTTACTTTTTTTGAACCCGCAGTATAATAAAAAGGTCGAATTAATCACCATTAGTGAACTCCAAATAAAGCAAGTTTTAGGAATCGAAGTGTTTGAAAATTATGTCGTTTCGAAAAGCAGTTTATTTAATTTAAGAATCTGTCTTTTCAAACAATGTTTTCTAATTAACTTTTTTTATTTTTTTTTTTTTTTTAGTTAAATCACTCTTCTTGCTTGACGGAAAAAGATTCAGCCAATACGAAGTCGTCTTCCTACTTGTCTCTGATGAAAATGGGAGTGTCGATGCGTTCGAGATACCCGGAGTGTTGGACGCCTGTTTATCAAAGGATTTGTTTTACTTTTAAGGTGAGAAAGAAAAAAAATAAAAAATACAGAGAGATATTGAACTGCCATGAGGGATGTTAGCAGTAAGAATTTTATGATTTTTCATTTTTAATATAAGTAAAAAAACTGAAAAAAATTGTTGGTTATGGCACTTTTTAATGGAATTCAGTCTTATATAACTTTCTATGGGAGTGAAATAGTTTAAGAAAACTCTCAAAATATTTTAAAGGGTTGTCCGGGTTGGTCATATAATAATGCTCCCAAGAGAGGTTTATTGTACTCAGATCAAGTTTGAACGGTGCTGTCAAATGAAGTTTTTCCTTTGTTGTACAGTTTGTTAACTTATTTTCATTAATACAAATCTTTTGGTACCTAAAATATTAAAATGAGTTTTTCCGTTTTGGTTTTGTAAGAAAAAACAAAATTACCATTATACGAAACTGTTAAACTGGGGGGTTCTCTTGATGTTTTCGTAATAGGAGACCAGTACGGTGTCATGATTTGGCGTTAAGTGTAGCAAGAACAGTTTTTCTTATCTTCAATTACCCCGTCTACCTAAATACCATTAAGTTGTACCGAATTTTGTACCCAGATAGTGATGGACGATTTTTAGTAAAAAACATGATTCTAAGATAAACTTTTTTTTTATTAAAAAACACCGATTCTGAAAATTTCAATTTAGTGATCTCCGAAGCACTTTTATGTAAAACCTCTTGCTAAATCCCCGAAACATATCCGTATGAAACCCCGACGTAATCCTATAAGAAGAATGTGCTTACATTTTATGATTTAGGACATTAATAGTTTTGTTTGCGGATTACTTTTCGAACTGATTCCGAAGGAGTACAGACCTAGTTCAGGATTGTCATACAGCGCTTGCTCAGTTAAGCTTGATTCTCACTATAGTGCCACTCTCGATACGATCTCGGTTCGATACATTTTTTGAAATGAAAAAGAGTTTACGATATCGAAATCTCCACAAAACCGAAAGCGTGAATAGGTTCATTGTTTCTCCTGTAAGACTAATTTACCGGACCGAGATCGTATCGAGAGCGACTCTATAGTGAGAATCGCCTTATTAATCGGTACAGGACTTCGTTTTACCATGAACGATTTCGAAACTATGAATTGTCTACTGTGATATGCCTCATTATTTAACCTACGATATGAATTGCTGTTTAAACTATTTGCTTAAAATAACTTTTAGAGGTTATTAAGTTTAATTATTTGTATTATTTTAAAGAAATATTTAATTATAATTGATATTTTTATATATTATAATGTTATTAGTGGCAAGTTTAATTGTTAGTTCCCTTTAGAATAAAACTTCTTGTTTTTGGCCAATAGAGTTTTTGATAAAAAATGTATATTTTTGCTGAGACCTCTTATTTTATATTATTTCCATTATGTTCAAATTTTGGGAGCCTAAAATTAAATTTAATTCTAAACATACGCCTAATAAAAAGATGTCGGTTATTTTAAACTAAAAAACTTAATAATTATAGCTTCATTTTTATTGTTTCAAAAAACATTTTTTAACAAAACTAAAAAACGGTAAAACTACTTGTTAATAATCCATTTTTATCAAAGTACAAATGATTCATGACATTCTTTCAAACTTCAAAAATTTTTCCGCCTTATCCTGTGGAGCCCTTATTTGTTCTCTTTTGACAAAAGCATCTTCTAAGGATAAATTTTGTAGCACAACGTTGTAATGCCTTTTGATTTAGTGCGGTGCAGCTGTCAAAATTTCAATTTGACCCGTTCATTAATAAAATATAATTAAAAATTCATTGACACCTCATTAAATGTCCAGTATCCTTGAATGGGCCAACAAGTGTCTTGAGCAAGAATAACTTCTATCACCAAGAATATAATATGTCTCATTGCATTTTTCTGGTAAAGTTTCATATAGAGGAGACCTTTTTAAAGCTCTGCTCTTATGCACTGAACCAGAAAAGCTTGCAAAAATATCATGAATGTTGTCACGTACCATTTGAGATTAAAATAAAATGACACAAATTTATAATACTGTTTTATTTAAAAAAATAAGTAATATATATGTCCCTGATATTAGGATATTGTTAATAAAATTTTACATTATCTGGATTGATTGCGAGTCTGTCAATTTTAATATAGGTACCTTCTATCACACCAATCATTCCAGGAAAATATTTGCTCTAAGTTATGCTTCAATTTCGTTATTTCTGTATTATTGAGCCACATAATTATTTTCGTCGATAAATTGCTTTAAAAATTAGTTACTTTCCTTATAATCTTAAATAAAGTGTTTTTGCTTATATTGAATCGGTCTGAGACATTCCTATATGATGCAGGTGCATTTGCTGCAAACCATAATACATTTTAAAATGCTTTTTCAATATCTTTCCTGTCAATATACAACTCTGAGTAGTCAGTGAAGCGATATATGCCAGTTCTTATACGATTCAAAATAATTAGCACTTTTAGGAATTTTAAATAAGTCTAAAATTCTCTATAACTCCTGATCGCTGCACGATAAATGATTTGACATGATAGGAATATTCCCTAAAAATATATTTTTTTACGTTTAATTTATAAAGTAAAAAGCACTTTTTTAACTTATCAATTAAGATTCTATATAAACTGATACTTATTAAAGTACTAGCGACCCGCCCCGGCTTCGCACGGGTGCAATGCTGATACTAAATACACTACAGAAAAACTGTGACTATTTATATTATTTTTACAACAATTATTACATCGGCCTCCGACGCGCTATTTATAGGCACGCTGCCGCCGCCCCGGTCGGCCAGTACCGCCGCAAGCGCTACTTCCCGCAATTTTAAATCTGTAATATCTTCGAAAATATTCATTTAAATCTTGTGCTGTAAAGGACCATATAGATCTATATTAAATCAACAATGTATTTAAGCTATTTAATTGGATAAGGATTAATGCTGTATTGGTTAAAATCGCTTCAAAATTTGCCATTATTTGTCGTAAAAAGTAAATGACAAAAAAATGTTATTGTGGGATATCCATGAGAGATAGACATATACCATCGCGGAGTTTTCTGTAGAACTTTTCAATGTGTACAAATAATTAGTACATTATTTTGATAAATCTCGTAGGGTTCAGCCTGCTTTTGCAATGTAAGCGGAAAAAAATATGATAATTAACGACATCACATTAGAAACCTCAAAAATAACAGTATTTCTCCACTATTTAATGGATGTTATTATACATATAAACCTTCCTCTTGAATCACTCTATCTATTGAAAAAAACCGCATCAAAATCCGGTGCGTAGTTTTAAAAATTTAAGCATACAAAGGGACATAGGGACAGAGAAAGCGACTTTGTTTTATACTATGTAGTGATAACTAAGATAATACAATAAATATATATTGTTCCCAAACAAACGAAAGACCTAAAATAAAATAAATACAGTTGTCGAATAGTTGTAGATTGCAGCCGCAGCATGAAATCTGGCGATGTATAAAATTCCGTACTTCCAGTTCTTGTTCAATTCTTAGAACCGGTAGAACTATACTTCAGAACCGATCTCGAACTGAATTATTTCCTCCGCGAACATGGAACTGTAACTAAAAATTCAGAACGAAAAAACGTTGGCAGCAGTGGATACTATATATCCGAAGGTGGCAACACTGAGGACGCTCCTCGTTCAATAGACGCGCAGACCTTACTTTGTCGGCTTTGATGGCGGTTCGTGTGAAGTGATGCGCTAACGTTTATAATCGTATATGGCGTCGTTTTGGAAAATGGTAAATATAGTTTGAAATTTATAACTTTATTGAGAGTTTTGATATTTGATTAGCTGTTGTTTAATAATACTAGGGAAATTGTAGTTATTTTTATCGATAACAACTTAAGCATTAAACTATTCTTGCTGAATATATTTCATAAAAATTATTTTTGAAGCAGCTTTTCTTGGCTCCATTTTATGGGCTGTTGAAAAATTTTCAAACTTTGGAAATACAGAAGAAAAGCAAACTAGGGAGTTTTCCCACATAATTATAATACACTATTTAATTAAACGTTTTTAGGGAATCTGTTTAAAATAATCATAGGGTTAAAAAACAATTCGTGATGTTCGTATTGTATAACAAATTATTAGATGAAAAAATGAATAGATTGTTTGCATTGTCTGTCTGTAATGTTATAAGTTTCTTGGCTAATAAATATTGCTCATATAAAATACACAATAGAATTGTTTTTAGAAAAATGCTACATTTTGTGAAGTCCGCATACTTTTTGGGTAGATTAACCATTCTAGAACATATAAAATGTTTTTATTATACCTCGACCATATGTTTATGTAAACTTTTTCACTGAGGACGTGTCTAAATATTTTTTTCTGTTTGTATATTTTTTAAGGATTATATTATGTTCGTCCCAATTTGATATTTTAAAATTTCATATTTCCCTGAATTACGTCAAAAAAAAAAATGATCTCTTTTTCAAATAACTACAATTTTTCCCCTCTTTGTAGGATTTAGTTATTTATCATGCCCATTATAATTTGATCGGATTTTTGTGATTTGTTTCCGTTTAAACTAGTTCAAAAATGAAATGGTGTAATATTAAAATCATTATTTTTGTCGCTTGGCAGAATTTATTTTTTTTATGAACGGTGTTTTAATGTTCTTTGTAATTTCATGCGGTTCTGATATTTAATCAACCCCTAAATTGCACTAAAAATGAAATGATCTAATTGAAAAATAATGATTATAATTTTCCCTCTCATGGTCCAATTTGGTTATATTTTGTCAAGTTTATGATAATTTATGTTAATTTACCTTTTAAACTGCTTTAAACATGAAATAATATAAAAACCATTATTTTGAATATGGAGAATTTCTTTATATTTTTTTATGAAAGGTATTATAACCTCTTTTATAATTTAATGTGATGTTTTAAATTTCACGTGATCCTTTTATTTCGCCAACCTGTAATAAACCGATTCTTAAATGAATTATTTGTTTTTCAAATTTTGCAAAATTTCTTAATTTTTATTTAATGCAAATTGTTCTGACATTTTTTATTGCCCTGATATTTGGTCAACGCGTAATAAACTACTTCTAAAATGAAATAACCCTATTTTAAAATTATAATTCCAATTTCTTTTTATCAAAAGTATTTCAAAATCTTTTATAAGTTCTCGGTGTCCCTATATTTGGTTTACTCGTAATAAACTGCTTCTAAAATGAAATGGCCTTAGTTCAAATTCCTGTTTCTGCAGAATTTTCTAATTCTTATACTATTAAAAGTATTTCAAAATTATCATAATTTTTGCTGATTCTTATATTTGATCAACGCTACATTAATTGTTTCGAAAATAAATTAGCCTTATTAAAAAATCAAAATTTTTTCTTTGCAGAATTTCTTTATATTCCTTTTTGAAAATTATTTTAATATTCTCTATAAGTTCTGATGGTCCTTACGTTTGTTATAAGGGTAAATAAACTGTTTCTAAAATGAATACGTCTTTGCACTTAAATTCCATAAAAATTATGCCAGAAAACTATTGAAAAAAATTATGCATCTGATCTAAACTGATTCATAAAGTGACGTTTATATATATATATATATATATATATATATATATATATATATATATATATATATATATATATATATATATTCCGTTTTGAGATTGATATGAGTTCCAGTGCAAATCAAAATCGATTTTATGGTTATTAGACGAAAAGTTTTAATAAATCCCCTTATACACTTTTTTAGATTTCAATTTATGTTCGTTTGCCTTTTTTGGTTATCAAACTCGTGTCGTGATTCACCTTAAATGTCACCCTTACTACGTGAAATTTTTTGTACAAAAATCAGAGGGGAAACTTTAAACATTAACTATAAATGAAAATTGTTTATTAATTCATACACCAAGAAGATAAAATAACTTAACGTAAAACGAAGTGATTTGGGATTTTTCCAACGTTTATTGTTATAAAGATATATATTTAAAAACAGTTTATATACTGGGTGATTTGTTTGTTATGGATCGTACTCTCTGTAAATTTCTTCGAAATCAATACCAAACTATAACAAGTTTTTAAAATAATATGACATCTAAAGTAAGGTTATATTTAAATACATGTTAAATATACGTAAGTAAATTTATACTCACGAATTCGTGTATTTCTTAATAAAATTCTTCTTTTTCTGTTTTTGCTTCCTGGATTTTTCAATCTGTTGCGAGAGGACTGTGTTCAGCCATTCAAAAGCCCCTTTTCCGCTATTGTCTTCTTCACAATCTACAACAAATAATAAATATTTTCAACAAAATTTTATTTCTGATTCAAGTACCTTGTACAGTGACCAAGGTAACCAATATGTACTGGTTTCCCAAATTTGAGAAATTAATAAATTTTAATTACTTCCGAAAATATTCATAACAAACAAAAAATTGGTTCTTATTTTTTCTTTTTATTCGAGAAGATATGGGAGAATAAATTTTTTTAGTTCTCTTACCACTAATAGCCCTTTTCAAAATGGTGTCCTCAGATTTTTTAAATGCTTTTGCTATTATCAGGTCAGGTCGCGTCAAAAAGAGACGCCTGTTATAAAGCATTGAAAATTCTGAATACAACCAAGTATCACACTTGATATTATTTCAAAATTATTTTTACAAAAAAATACAAATCGACTTAAAAAAATTGCAGTAAAAAGTAAAAAATAAATAATACACTATTTTAGAATGCCATCAGTATGATAATTATAGATATTCTTATTTACTTGGAACTTTTTAAAGTCGACACCCTGGAAGGGATTATTTTAAAATTAATTCAAGATGAATTGATATTTTAACCGACTTCATTTGTATATCTTATTGTATTGTTTTCGTAGTTTTTGATCTGTGTTTATTTCTCTTTATGTTAGTTAAGAGTGCCTTTGTGTTGTTTGGAGGTATTTTTTTATAAAAATTAAATTTCGCGTCGCCTTCAAAACAGTGTTAAGTAAATGAGTGAAATATATTAATCCAATCAAAATAATGCTATGTGGAAACTTATTAATAATAAAAGCAACAATAATACCTCTGACTCTAATTCAAAACCAAATGCAAATGATTTCAATAACCACTTTTGTTCAATTGCTGAATGTGTGATGAATAAACTTGAAAGTTCTCAACAGCCTTTTGAAGATTACCTAAAATCTATGCCACTGAAAAACATCCCGTCCTTTAATTTTCAATCAGTTAGTTTTAGTGATGTCGACAAGGCCATTTCAGAAATAAAAGATAGTAACAGCAAAGATATTGACGGAATTAATACAAAAATTATTAAAAAAATTAAGGATTTAATAGTTCAGCCCCTAACAATATTGATAAATCAATCTATAGCTTGCAGTACATTTCCTAAAGTTTTCAAAACTGCAAAGGTGGTACCCCTCTTCAAGAATAAGGGCTCCATTGATGACTGCAACAATTATCGCCCCATATCTTTATTACCAATCTTGTCAAAAGTTTATGAACGAATTTTGAAAAATCAGGCTAATGATCACTTTGAGTCAAACAAATTGTTTGCCTTGAACCAGTTTGGATTCCGAAAGAACAGGACCACAACTTTAGCTATTGATCACTTCACTAGTAATGTTTTACAGGGCTTTGAAAAGTATCTTGACACTCTTGCATCCTTCTTAGATCTCACAAAGGCATTCGATTGCGTTACACATAGCATTCTTCTAAAAAAACTACCATTCTACAATTTTCAGGCTGATGCCATTCAACTACTTAATTCATATCTATCGGATCGTGATCAGTATGTTCACTTTGGGCAGTGTAATTCTAAAAAACAATCCCTAAGGTATGGTGTACCTCAAGGGTCGGTATTAGGTCCCATCTTATTCCTCATCTATATAAATGACCTGGCATACTGTAAGGGCAAGGGAGTCAATACTGTTTTGTTTGCTGACGACACAACGTTTTATATAAGTTATCACCCTTCAGAGATTGACAGTCTTGATTACAAAACTTCAGAAGGAGAACTATTTCAATGGTTTCGAGCCAATCGCCTATCCTTGAACAACTCCAAATCGCAAAATATTAACTTTACTCTAAGGAATAACAGTGAAATTGTACAGTCCTTTCTACCACAATGTGCAATGGAGGTCAAATTTCTGGGAGTACACCTAGATGTAGGATTAACCTGGGAACAACACCTTGTTAATCTCTCCAAAAAACTATCCCAACTGTTCCTGTTCAGGAGTCTTGTACGGGCAACTTCCAAAGAAACTCTTTTGACAGCATATCACAGTAACTTTCATTCTCTTTTGGCTTATGCTATTCTTTCCTGGGGTCATTCTTGTCATACTGATAAGGCGTTTGGACAACAAAGAAAATGCATTCGTATTATATCTGGGCTTGGTTGTAGAGAAGACTGTCGAAATTCGTTTAAGAATTTAAAAATTTTAACTCTACCTTGTGTGTACATTATGCAGTGTTTGTTGTACGTTAAACAAAATCTTGATCTATACAGATCAGACGAAGATATTCACAACTATCCAACAAGAAACAACAACAATCTTGTACCAGACTTTGGCCGGTTTGAGAAATCCAAAAATGGTTCAAGATATTTAGCAATAAAGTTCTACAACTGCGTGCCAGCTAGAATTAAAGCTCTTAACTTCTATCAGTACAAAAAACAAATCAAGAGCTACCTTGTGCTGAACGCGTTTTTTTCGTTCGAGGAGTATTTCGAATCTAATTTTAATCTGTAGTATTGTCTTTGTCTGTTGTCAGCTTCTCTTAGCTTTTTTTACCAAAACTTTCTTCTTAAGGAAGAATCAATATTGTGTAATGTTTTATTTGTATTAATGATAATAATTAATTGACAAAATTTTAATATTTTATTTATTTGACTTGTAAAAGTACTATTTGTATATTATTACTAATAAATTATCTTATCTTATCTTAATGCGCTAAAAAGTTCCGTCATCAACAATTGATTAGTAATTTTTAGCCTCCTTGAATAAAGCCAAGGAAGATTTATGATATTTTTGGTAGTACTTTCTTCAATATATTGAAAACCATATCAAAATAGCTCATTTCTATCAAAAATGTTACAGATTAAAAAGTTATTTTACCAACAAATCTTTGCATTTCCCATCCCCTTGCAACAAACCTATCTTTAAGACATTTTTTATGGGATCCCTTAAAAAACGCCTTAAAACATTCTGATAATTTTGTTAAAAGTGTCTCACTTTAATCAAAAGTTATATACAAATAATTTTTATTAAAAATTTTGCAAGCTATTAATTTTTTCCAGTTCTTTCCGTTTTCACCCCTTTTGCAATAAACCTATATTGAGAATATTTTTATGGGACCATCACCGAGAACCCATTAGGACATCTTGAAAGTTTTATCAACAAAACTCATCAAGAATTATGAGTGAACAAAAATTAAAAAAAACGTCTAATTGATAACTTCATTTTTTTAAAGTCCATTGTATCGTTTTTTTTTGTTATAAATATTCAAGGAACGCCACTGGTGAAAGTAAAAAAAATCTTTTAGACAAAATGTTTTATGAGCAGTTTATATTTATCAAAATATCTACTGATATATCGAGAAAAAACCTATTTTAAAAAAATGAACCGAAGCAGCAAACCTATATTAATATAACCTTTTTCCGTCAACTATTCTGTCAAATAAGGCATTTTCAAAATTGACAGATAATATATATCTTTTTTAATTATAAAGGCGAGTTGCTGAGCCTTATTTCTGTGCCTAATTTCAGCTCAATACTTGTATTCATTTGAGAGAACTCGACAACTTCCATTGAAGAAGTTGTTCGAAATATTCAAGTAAGCGAATGACCAGATAATTGATTTTTCCAATTTATTGTACAGAACCCAAAAATGCATAGCCAGCATCAATTATAGCCTTAAAATGAATCCTCAATCAACGAATGTTACGTCCTCAAAAACTTTTTAAGAAAATAGGAAACAGTTTTTCAAAATATTCTTAAATAACAAAGTTAAAATAACGATTAAACACCATCAGATGTAATTTTTCCATTGCTGTGTAATTTGTAGTATTATTTTCATAAATACGAATCTTTTGGTAAATAAAATATTAAAATGGGTTTTTCCGTTTTGGTTCTATAAGAGAAAAATAAAATTACCATCATACGAAACTGGTAAAATGCAGGGTCCTTTTGACGTTCCGTAATAGGTGCAAATTTTGGCAAACGGGAGTCCAGCAGGATATTGTGATTTGACGTTGCGTATAAGAAGCTCAGTTTTTCTTATCTTCAATTACTCAAACCTTTTAAGGTTGGTCAACGTAACAATTATAGTCTCTACTCTACTCCATGTGGACATTAAAGATATATTTATGTCAATATGGTAATTCCCGAAGTATTTTTATTTAAAACCTCTTGGTGAATCCCGGAAACATATCAGTGTGAAACCCCGACGTTCACCTATAAAAAGAACGTTCTTACATTTTACGATTTAGATCATGTGAATTAATAAATGGCGTATAAAAAAAATCCTTGTTTTTTGCACAATATCAGAAAAAAACCTGAATTTTTAGTTATAGTTCCATGTTTTCGGAGAAAATAATTCAATTCGAAAGCGATTCTGAACTAGTTCTACCGATTCTAAAGATTGAACAAGAACTTGTGAGTTCGGAATTTTATGCAACGCCAGCTTTCAGGCTGTGGCCGCAATCTGCCCCTATTTGATAATTATTTTTATTTTATTTTGGGTCTTTTGTTCGGTTCGTTTGTTGCATTTGATGTTCCAATATATATTTTATTGTACGATATTAGTTTTACTTTAATTAGTGTTAATCTACCTAGAATCTTAATTTTTAATAAGTTAAAAAGTGTTTTTACTTATAGTTTAAAACTAAAAAATTATATATTTTTAGTGAATATGTCTGTCATGTCAGATCAAATTTTAGAATTATTTAAACATTCCTAAAAGTGTTAATTATTTTGAGAAATTTGTGCTCCCCACTTTCAGCGCTTCACTGACTCACAGTTTTATATTCGCAGGAAGGAGATTCTGAAAATGTTACATCATAAAATGTATTATGGTTTGCAGCAAACGAAGCTGCATGGATGTATCGGACCGTTTTTTAGTTTTGTTAAAAAATGTTTTTTGAGACAAAAAAAAATGGACCTAAAACTATTTTGCATTTTCGTTTAGTAGTTTAGAATAACACACATCTTTTTTTATTAAGCGTATGTTTAGAATTATATTTACTTTCAGGCTCCAAAAATATGAACAAAATGCAAATCATACAAAATTAAGAACAAATAACAAATATCAGTCAAAATATATATTTTTTATCAAAAATTCTATTGAGCAAAATACAAGATGTACTATTCTAAAGGGAATGGACAGTTCGACTTAACATTTCAATATTATATAATTACAATTATAGTTAAATATTTCTTTAAAATAATACAAATAATAAAACCTCAAAAGACACACAGCTCTAAAAGTTATTTTAAACAACAAAAACAACTAGTTTAATCAGCATTTAAACCGTAGATTAATGAGACTTGTATCACAGTAGACAATTCAAAGTTTCGAAATCGTTCATGGAAAAACAAATCCGGAACCGGTTAATAACTGAGAATGCGCTGTACAATAATCCTGAACTAGTTCTGTACTCGTTCTGAATCGGTTCGGAAAGTGACCCGCGAACACGCACGTATAAAGTATATGTACTGATCGTCAAATACACAGAAAATGTCCGGACCATGCTATGCGCCATTTTGGGTAAGGTGAAGTTATAATAACAATGAATACGCTGTCGCCACTGAAAAATTATAACGACTAAACGTAATCGTTTACCTCCCACTGACAAGGTTTGAAGCAATTTGCATTCCTTTCCGAAATTTCATCGACATAAGTAATTGAACGAAACGAATGGTAGAAAGAGATAAAATGACAGTATTACGTTATAACCTTACTCAACTAATCCAATTGGTGTCAATTGATTGTTATGTGTGGATATTTGTCATACTATTGGTCGGTCGTAAAAATAAATTAATAATTTTTATTATATTTTTGGTTGTTAAAAATAACTAGTCCTTAAAAAAGCAATATGTTGACGAACCGTTTCTTCAAAACGTTTTATTTTTTGAAAAAACAGTTGAAATATTAATTAGGTAGTACCCCGTTATTTTCAGTATTTTCTAATTAAAATTTCCTTAGAAAGTTGAATGTTTCGCAAATTTCAAGTAAATTTGAGATTATAGACATACAAAATTATTACACTAAATTTTGTTCATATCTCAATAGTATGAGCGTGCTGCTTAAAAATTGTTTTCCTACGACTAGTTCTAATTATGGATTTAATATAAACACCTGTGTCCGTATGTCCATAACTTACTTTAAACAGTTAAGTGTAACATAATTGTTTTCATCAACACAACTTATAAAAAAAATTGAGAAGTAACAATTTGTAAGATATTTAAAACTTTTATTAAAATAAGTAACATTCAATTTTATATTCAAATAATGTTAAATACAACATTTTACTTCCTTAGGCTGTGTTAAACACTATATTACACTACAATTAAATAAATATTATTGATTATAATTTATTAGGACATATAAATTTGAACCATACAAGCCAACAAACGAGGTCCTTCAGAATAAAAAGCTTATTTATAGTACGTTTGGTCTTCAAGCCCCTACAAATCTTCACAAAATAATAAAAAAGTATATTAAGGGTTGAATAGTATCATTAATGGGGGTCTTCGGGCTGGCCTATGGTTCCGGCCCCTGCTCGTACTCAGTTCCTCTATCACCGGTCAAGTTTCATGTTTTCTTTCAAACTTACTTGTCAGGACAGGAAGTCTTACAATAATCGGCTAGATGTTAAGTGAATTCATACAATAATTGATTGGTGGATAGCTAGGACGATGGATTTGAGTAATACTACATAGAGCAGAGGTTTCTACCGTTTCAAGTTTTACGAGTGCTGGCTTCCTGCAATTACTGTATATAGGAGGTATGTATTCCTATTAAAGTCAGTATATTGCTTTGTATATATGAGTTGTTTTTCTTCAGATTCCTTTTTTTTTGTGTATTAGACTCCTAAGGTATTTGACCCTTTGTATACATTTTTTGTTTAACAGTTCTAAAGTGCCAATTTAAGATAATTTTGTGGTCTATATTTACACCTAAATATTTGACTGATGGCTTGGTGCATATTACTTGGTTATTAAGTTATTTAAAATAAATTTAATCCAAGGAAAAACAAAGATTATTTCACAATAATAACAACAATGACACTATTTTTGACTTTTGACGGTTAATTTGACGTGCCAAAACGTCACTCTTACCCAAAATGGCGCCGAGCATACTCCGGACATTTTTCCGTTGACAGCTCCATTACCACCTGTCATCCATTTAGTTCAGAAATCCGTGCCCGCGAACAAAGCTTTACCGAAAATTATCGAAATCTACCGAATTTCTACGAAACATCAACCGAATTCGTTACGTCTGAAGGTGGCAACGAACTAACCTTTTTTGTTCCAGTATTGGCAACACTGAGAACGCCCCTCGTTCAGTAGACGCGCAGAGTTTCCTTTGTCGGCTTCGGTGGCGGTACGTGTGAAGTGATGCTCTAAACGTTTATAATCGTGTATGGCGCCGTTTTGGAAAATAGTAAATATAATTTGAAATTTATAACTTTATTGAGAGTTTTGTTGTTTAATTATGGTAGGAATATTATAATTGTTTTTATCGATAACTTCCGCAGTAAACAATTCGTGCGGAATATATTTCATAAAAATTATTTTTGAAGCGAGTTTTCTTGGCTCTATTTTATGGGCTATTGCAAAATTTTAAAACTTTGGAAATACAAAAAAAGAACTAAACCAGGTAATTTTCCCACATATTTATAATACTTTATTTTATTAAACGTTTTTAGGAAATCTGTTTTAAAAAACGATGGTGTTAAAAAACTGATGATTTTCGTATTGTTTAACAAATTTAGAGAGTAAATTAAATGAAAAAATAAACGAATTCGCTAATAAATATTGCTTATATGAAATACATAATTGAATTTTTTTTGGGAATAATATGCTATATTTCGTAGATTTTGAGTCGATAAACCATTTTAGAACATTCAAAATTTTTTTTATCGTACCTTCGTCGTTATGTAAAACTTTTTCATAGAGGACGTGATCTAATATAAAATTAATGTTTTTTTTATCGTTTTTTTAAGGAATATATTTTATTCTTCCCAATTTGATATTCTAAATTTTTATCTTCCCCTGAACTAAGTCAAAAATTAAATGATCTCGTTTTAAAATAGCTACAAATTTTCCTCTTTTTGTAAGATTTAGTTATTTATCAGGTCCATTATAATTTTATGGGGTTTTTGTAATTTGTTTCCATTTAAACTGTTTCATAAATCAAATGGTGTAATATAAAAATCATTATCTTTGTCTCTTTGCAGAATTTTTTCGTAAAATCTTCACTTAAATATTAAGAAGTATTATTACTATTTTAAACAGTAAAGCAATAATTAACATATCAAAAATCTTGTTATATAAAATGCTTATATATATATATATATATATATATATATATATATATATATATATATATATATATATATATATATATATATATATATATATATCCAACTATCTACTAGGCGTCCATACATTGTCAAATTAATATCTCCCGAGCGCCCGCCTTCACCAAAGCGTCCGTATTAGGACGCCGAGATGTATTGCCATTTAAACTTCGGGAATAGGTTCCGGGGATTACCCAAAGACATTTCCCAAAAATTAGCTTTGACGCCCAGAAAATAGTTAAACCGACGTTTTTCGTATTAATTTGTATATGTCTAATACAACCAGTTTGCCGGCAGAGGCGCAATTCTCGCTTCACGTATATTAATCTGAATACTTCAAACTTTTTTTACTTTCATTAATTCGATTGGTAAGCGTCCGCTTAAAATTCCTAAACATGTATTTATCATCTCTAAAGCATTCCCAATCTGGCAACAATGGTAATATTATATAATTTTCAGACTATTTAGAATATCTTTCTACGTAGTTCGTTTAGTATAGTTATTTCGTGCTGCGCAATAGTAAAAAATAAGTTTTTCATTCTCATCAGCATATGAAAGTAACAATTTGTTTTCTTGTAACAAATTACATGATATATTATTATGTATTAATATTATTAAAAGTTGGTATGGGGGAGTTTTCATGGTCGCACATGACGAATCTAAAATTATTTTTAAAAAATTCAATATGGCGGACGAAAAAATCAATTTTGTTAGATTTTCTCCAAAATTGTTATGGGGGAGTTTTTGGTGTCGCACATATAGGATCTAAAATTATTTTGAAAAAATTCAATATGGCGAACAAAAAATCAGTTTTGTCTGATTTTCTCCAAAATTGGTAGGGGGGAATTTTTGGGGTCGCACATAACGAATCCAAAATATTTTTACAAAATTCAATATGGCGGATCCAATATGGCGGACAAAAAATCAATTTTGTCCGATTTTCTCAAAATATTGGACGGGGGAGTTTTTGGGGTCGCACATAACGAATCCAAAATATTTTTAAAAAATTCGATAAGGCAGATCCAATATGGCGAACAAAAAATCAGTTTTGTTTGATCTTCTCCAAAGTTTGTATGGGGGAGTTTTTGGGGTCGCACATAACGAATCCAAAATATTTTTAAAAAATTCAATATGGCGGATCCACTATGGCGGACCTAAAAATCAATTTTGTCCGATTTTGTCCAAAGTTGGTACGGAAGAGTTTTCGGGGTCGCGCATGACGAATCTAAAATTATTTTTTTAAAATTCAATATGGCGGATCCACTATGGCGGACAAAAAAAATCAATTTTATCCGATTTTCTCCAAATATGGTACGGAGGAGTTTTTGGGGTCGCACATAACGAATCCAAAATATTTTTAAAAAATTCAATATGGTGGACGAAAAAATCAATTTTGTTAGATTTTCTCCAAAATTGTTATGGGGGAGTTTTTGGTGTCGCACATATAGAATCTAAAATTATTTTGAAAAAATTCAATATGGCGAACAAAAAATCAATTTTGTCTGATTTTCTCCAAAATTGGTAGGGGGGAATTTTTGGGGTCGCACATAACGAATCCAAAATATTTTTAAAAAATTCAATATGGCGGATCCAATATGGCGGACAAAAAATCAATTTTGTCCGATTTTCTCAAAATATTGGACGGGGAAGTTTTTGGGGTCGCACATAACGAATCCTAAATATTTTTAAAAAATTCAATATGGCGGACACAAAAATCAATTTTGTCCAAAGTTGGTACGGAAGAGTTTTCGGGGTCGCACATGACGAATCGAAAATTATTTTTTTAAAATTCAATATGGCGGATCCAATATGGCAGACGAAAAAATCAGTTTTGTTCGATTTTCTCCAAAATTGGTATGAGGGAGTTTTTGGGGTCGCACATAACGAATCCAAAATATTTTTAAAAAATTCGATAAGGCAGATCCAATATGGCGAACAAAAAAATTAGTTTTGTTTGATTTTCTCCAAAATTGGTACAGGGGAGTTTTTGGGGTCGCACATAACGAATCCAAAATATTTTTAAAAAATTCAATATGGCGGATCCAATATGGCGGACGAAAAAAATCAATTTTGTTCGATTTTCTCCAAAATTGGTATGCGGGAGTTTTCGAGGTCGCACATCACAAATCTAAAATTATTTTTAAAAAATTCAATATGACAAATTCAATATGGCGGACGAAAAAAATCAGTTTTGTTCGATTTTCTCCAAAATTGGTATGGGAGAATTTTTGGGGTCGCACATAGCGAACCTAAAATATTTTTACAAATTTCAATATGGCGGATCCAATATGGCGAACAAAAATCAGTTTTGTCTGATTTTCTCCAAAATTGGTAGGGGAGAATTTTTGGGGTTGCACATAACGAATCCAAAATATTTTTAAAAAATTCAATATGGCGGATCCACTATGGCGGACCTAAAAATCAATTTTGTCCGATTTTGTCCAAAGTTGGTACGGAAGAGTTTTCGGGATCGCGCATGACGAATCTAAAATTATTTTTTTAAAATTCAATATGGCGGATCCACTATGGCGGACAAAAAAAATCAATTTTATCCGATTTTTTCCAAATATGGTATGGAGGAGTTTTTGGGTCGCACATAACGAATCCAAAATATTTTTAAAAAATTCAATATGGTGGACGAAAAAATCAATTTTGTTAGATTTTCTCCAAAATTGTTATGGGGGAGTTTTTGGTGTCGCACATATAGAATCTAAAATTATTTTGAAAAAATTTAATATGGCGAACAAAAAATCAATTTTGTCTGATTTTCTCCAAAATTGGTAGGGGGGAATTTTTGGGGTCGCACATAACGAATCCAAAATATTTTTACAAAATTCAATATGGCGGATCCAATATGGCGGACAAAAAGTCAGTTTTGTCCGATTTTCTCAAAATATTGGACGGGGGAGTTTTTGGGGTCGCACATAACGAATCCTAAATATTTTTAAAAAATTCAATATGGCTGACACAAAAATCAATTTTGTCCAAAGTTGGTACGGAAGAGTTTTCGGGGTCGCACATGACGAATCGAAAATTATTTTTTTAAAATTCAATATGGCGGATCCAATATGGCAGACGAAAAAATCAGTTTTGTTCGATTTTCTCCAAAATTGGTATGGGGGAGTTTTTGGGGTCGCACATAACGAATCCAAAATATTTTTAAAAAATTCGATAAGGCGGATCCAATATGGCGAACAAAAAATCAGTTTTGTTTGATTTTCTCCAAAATTGGTATGGGGGAGTTTTTGGGGTCGCACATAACGAATCCAAAATATTTTTAAAAAATTCAATATGGCGGATCCAATATGGCGGACGAAAAAAATCATTTTTTTTCGATTTTCTCCAAAATTGGTATGCGGGAGTTTTCAAGGTCGCACATCACAAATCTAAAATTATTTTTAAAAAATTCAATATGACAAATTCAATATGGCGGACGAAAAAATCAGTTTTGTTCGATTTTCTCCAAAATTGGTATGGGGGAATTTTTGGGGTCGCACATAGCGAACCTAAAATATTTTTACAAATTTCAATATGGCGGATCCAATATGGCGGACAAAAAAATCAATTTTGTCCGATTTTCTCCAAATATGGTACGGAGGAGTTTTTGGGGTCGCACATAACGAATCCAAAATATTTTTAAAAAATTCAATATGGCGGATCCACTATGGCGGACCCAAAAATCAATTTTGTCCGATTTTGTCCAAAGTTGGTACGGAAGAGTTTTCGGGGTCGCGCATGACGAATCTAAAATTATTTTTTTAAAATTCAATATGGCGGATCCACTATGGCGGACAAAAAAAATCAATTTTATCCGATTTTCTCCAAATATGGTACAGAGGAGTTTTTGGGGTCGCACATAACGAATCCAAAATATTTTTAAAAAATTCAATATGGTGGATCCACTATGGCGGACACAAAAATCAATTTTGTCCGATTTTGTCCAAAGTTGGTATGGAAGAGTTTTCGGGGTCGCGCATGACAAATCTAAAATTATTTTTTTTTTTAATTCAGTATGGCGGATCCATTATGGCGGACAAAAAAATCAGTTTTGTTCGATTTTCTCCAAAATTGATATGGGGGAGTTTTTGGGGTCGCACATAACGAATCCAAAATATTTTTAAAAAATTCAATATGGCGGATCCATATGGCGGACACAAAAATCAATTTTGTCCGATTTTGTCCAACGTTGGTACGGAAGAGTTTTCGGGGTCGCACATGACGAATCTAAAATTATTTTTAAAAAATTCAATATGGCCGATCCAATATGGTTGACGAAAAAAAACAATTTTGTTCGATTTTCTCCAAAATTGGTATGAGGGAGTTCTTGGTGTCGCACGTAAAGAATCTAAAATTATTTTGAAATAATTGAATATGGCGAATCCAATATGGCGGACGAAAAAATCAATTTTGTTCGATTTTCTCCAAAATTGGTATGCGGGAGTTTTCGGGGTCGCACATGACAAATCTAAAATTATTTGTAAAAAATTCAATATGACGGATCCAATATGGCGGACGAAAAAAATCAGTTTGTTCGATTTTCTCCAAAATTGTCATGGGGGAGTTTTTGGGTCGCGCATAACAAATCCAAAATATTTTTAAAAAATTCAATATGGCGGATCCACTATGGCGGACACAAAATCAATTTTGTCCAATTTTGTCCAAAGTTGGTACGGATGAGTTTTCGGGGTCGCACATGACGAATCTAAAATTATTTTTAAAAAATTCAATATGGCGGATCCAATATGGTTGACGAAAAAAAACAATTTTGTTCGATTTTTTCCAAAATTGGTATGAGGGAGTTCCTGGTGTCACACGTAATGAATCTAAAATTATTTTGAAAAAATTCAATATGGCGCATCCAATATGGCGGACGAAAAAACTCAATTTTGTTCGATTTTCTCCAAAATTAGTACGCGGGAGTTTTCGGGGTCACACATGACAAATCTAAAAATTATTTTTAAAAAATTCAATATGGCGGATTCAATCTGGCGGACGAAAAAATCAGTTTTGTTCGATTTTCTCCAAAATTGACATGGAGGAGTTTTTGGGGTTACACATAACGAATCCAAAATATTTTTAAAAAATTCAATATGGCGGATCCAATATGGCGAACAAAAAAATCAATTTTTTCCGATTTTCTCCAAAATTGGTACGGTGGTGTTTTTGGGATCGCACATAACGAATCTGAAATTATTTAAAAAAAATTAATATGGCGTATCCAATATGGCGGATAAAATTAATTTTATCCGATATTTTTCAAAATTGATGTGGGGTAGTTTTTGGGATAGTACATTGCGAATCTGACATTATTTTAAAAAAAAATATGGCGGATCCAAGATGGCGGATTAAAGATTCTACATCCCTCGATTTTGTCTAAAATCAGTATTGGGGGATTTTTGTGAGTGTTAATTATGAATTGGTGGGTGGATCGAGTTACGAACGCCGAAGTGTTGAGAAGAATAGGGAAAGAAAAGGAAGTCGAGATAACAGTAAAACAGAGAAAACTGAAATATTTCGGACACGTTATGCGAGGAGAAAGGTACAGCATTTTACGGCTCATTATCCAGGGCAAAATAAGTGGCAGAAGAGGCGTGGGACGACGACGAATTTCATAGCTAAAAAACCTAAGGGAATGGTTTGGATGCAGTTCAAAACAACTATTTAGAGCAACTACCTCAAAAATTAAAATAGCTATTATGATTGCCAACCTCCGCAATGGAGAAGGCACTTGAAGAAGAAGATGAATTTAAAATAATTTTTGAAAAACTCAATCTGGCGTCCTAAAAATTTTTCATTTTTTGATTTTTTCCAAAAAATATAGGGGGTTCATGAGGGTGTAAATAACGAATTTAATAGTATTTTCTCAGGATACGGCAAACTGAAAATTTTATATTTTTTGATTTTGTTCAAATTTTGTTTTGAGGATGTAAATAGCGAATATAAAATTATTTTATGAAAATCCAATATCTCAGATGCAATATGACGGTCTAGAAATTTTAAATTTCCGGATTTCATCCAAAATTGACACTAGGGGGCTTTGAAGGGTTTAGATTTAAATTAGATTAAGATGTTAAAATTATTTTTTTGAAATTCAATATGGCGGATCCAATATGGTGAGTTGAAAATTTTACCTTATTTGCATTTTTTCAGATTTGGTATTAGGGTGTCTTTGGGGTCGTGTATTACGAATACGAAGTTAATTTTTTACAACTATTAAGTTAATAAGGTACAATATGAGGAACTGAAAATTCTACTTTTCCAATTTTGTCTAAAATTGATATTGAGGAGTTCTTGGGGCGGATACAAACTCGAGATGCAGTATAAAATATATCTGGCTAAGAAATTTACGTCTCAAATTCTTTAAATATGGATATTGGAAGGTTTTGGGGTCAATATTACCAATCTGAAATTAATTTGAAATTTAAGAAAGTGGCCAGACTAAATATTTGATTGACACAATTTCACTGGTAATTGAAGAACTATAAGAATCAAAGAAATTTAAGTGGTCCATTTTAGGCTGATTTACAACTTTGGACAAAATGTGTGGGGGAGTTTTAAGGGCTTAGGTTACGAATCCAAAATTAATTTCTTAAAATTTGTAATAGTGGATTTACTATAGCAACCTATATAGTTGTGTGATAAATTTCATTCAAAACTGGTATTTGCATTTGAAATTTTGAATATATTCGATTTTGTGCAAAAGTGATACTGGGGTTTTCTTGGGAGCGCAGATAACAACTTTAAGATTATTTTTTTAAAATTTACATTTTCCGAACCTCTAACTATAAAAATAAAAAGATAGCTTAATTTTTTATTAAATTTATTGATTCATATAAAAAATAATTAATTATGTTATTTTCAAATAATCCAGATCCAGAAAAATTTATTAAACTCAAGATAAAATCAATTAAAATAAGTCCTTCTAGTAAGTATGAATTTTTCTTCATGGATATTATTTTTGATAATAAATTAAAGTCATATTAATTTAAATGATAGTAACAAATAAATTTTTCAGAACAAAAAATATTTTTTAATATTCCTTATAATTGGATTTTTTATCCTATATCCTCTATTTTGATTACTATTAAGTTTGTTTTGAGCTGCCACAAATTCTGCGTTAATTTAATAAGATATCGCTTTTCTTCTCGTTCACGTCGTTTGAAGGAAAAATATAGACAAATAATATATTTCCTGCCAATTCAACTCTGGTTCTCTCTCCATACGCGCTTCGATTACCGAATCTCATCAATGAAGCTGTAAAAATCAAAAGCAAGACTCACAAGAAACAACTATTAAACAACTATCCATATAAAATCTAAATGTCAAGACATGTCGACAGGATATTAATTCTGCAGACGTTTTTGATTTCAGACAGTTACATATCAACAGTCAAACGACATCTATGCATACACTGGAATAGTGCGAAAGTTAAAAATTAAAATTTCAACACGATGTAAAGAAATATTTTAAGGCCGTAACAAATAATAAGGTACCTCTTTTCTTCTCCTTTAGGTCGTTTAAAGAAAACAAGATAAACAAGCAGTTTAGTTCTTGCTGATAAAGCTCTTGTTCTCTCTTCATACGCATTTCGATCACCTAATGATCTTATCAGTGGAGATGTTTAACAGTTGGACTACAAAAATGTCTGCATATCATACCGATATGTCTCGGAACTTAGATTTTATATGTACAGTTGTTTCTTGTGAGTTTTGCTCTTATCTCGTTACACCTCCAATGATGAGATCATTAGGTATTCGAAACGCGTATGGAGGGAGACCCAGAGCTGAATTGGCAAGAAATCAATTATATTTTTTCTCTGAAACAATCGGAAGGAGGACAGAAAGAAAAAAAAAATACGGTTCTTTATATTGTACTAAAATTTTATAGTCAAATTCATTAAGAAGGTTTAAGAGTTAAATCCGATCTCTAGTTGCCATGGGACTTAAATCCTCTAGTCCGCCAATATCTTCACTAATAATTGTGCTAAGAAAGTCATTTATAAAAGTAAATATTAAGAAAAAAACAAAAAAAAAATTATATTATAAATAAAAATTACAGTCAACACTTCTATTTTAAGTAGTAATCATAAATTTTTTTATTAATATTTTTCTACTGCAATCAACGTTTCCCAATCCAAACGATTGGCAATGTTAAAAAATAATATACATAGTTATAAATTTCATGAATATTTCATCGTAAAATAAAATATGGCACCGAATCTTTTCTTATTCTATTATATTTTAAGTAATTTTAATATAAACACCACAGCATTTAAAGAAAAGCTTCCTTCCCTAATTCAATTTTCTTAAATTATAACATAACAAAGTAACATAATGAACGTATCCAAAAGATTCCAATTATACCTAAAAGTAATTACAAATATCCAAATTAACATATCTCACAACACTTCGTCGTAAAGCAATAACTAATAACAGCTCGTAATCTACAACAAAGAATATATATTTTTTGAATAACTTATTTCACGGTATTATTTCTTTCCTGCTTCAAGACATTTAGCTTTTTAGTATAAAACTTGGCAATGTTGTAAGACGCCTACTAATCGAAGAAGTAAAAGTGGTGTATATTTAACGGACGCTGCGAAATCAAATAAATAAACGATAAGTAAACATTTAGGACGCCGAGTGCATGGTTTGTAAAAGGACGCTTAGGGGGTGGGAAAGTAAAAAATATGTCATAAAATTAACGGTGGACGCCAGCGGGAGTTTTTATGAACGGACGCTGCGAAGTTAGCTGGATGTATATATATATATATATATATATATATATATATATATATTTGTGTTTTTCATTTATTTTTTGACCAAAAATTAATTTTTTTAAAAAAAATTTCTTCTTGGGCATAGGTCATTAATAAAAATTCTTCAAATTATATTTGAGTCATATAATTAAAAGATTCTCAAAAGACTAAGAGTGACGTTTCGGCCTTAGTTTTCAGCCTTTATCAAACTAAAAAAATGGATATACAGTATACAAAAACGCAAGAATTAAAAAATCAAAAACATACCTTGAAATGTTGTTGGTAACTTTATTATTTTCTTAGTTACCTTAATTAAAAAATAAAATAAAGATTCGGATCGTCATGGTTTGCATGCACATATTACATAAAAGTTAAAATTAAATCATTAAAAAAACACTTATTTCGACATCAACAGTACATCCAAAAATTTTTTTATTAAAAACATTTTGATTTTGCGTTTACTGCAGATTTCGATTTTTGAATTTCCTCTATTTCGTAAAATTATCTCTTTTTTTTTATTCTGTTTTTAAGATTTTGGTGTCATCGAAATTAAATCGATGGTTTTTCATGATTGGTCAATGCGGTAATGTTTTTCTTGTCATATTTGTGACTTTTCAATCTGTTTTCTAAATATTGGCTCGTTTGTCCGATATATGAAGCGTTGCAAAATCTCCAGAAGGAATTTCGTACACAAAATTGCTTTTTTTTTAATTTTTTAGGTTTCTCATTTTAGTTTGGAAAAGTTTTTTGAAAACAGGTTGTGAGTTTTATGTCCAACTTGTAAGTCGTATTTTTTTTTAAAGAGGTGTTGGAGTTGTTGTGACAGCCCATTTACAAAAGGAAGAGATATATATGTTTTATTGTTGCTTTTTGGTTCTTTGTTTATATTTCTATTTTCAGTGTTAATAAAACATGTTGATTCTGATTTTGAAAATTCTATTTATTAGATCTTTTGGATACTTATTCAATATTAAGGCTTTTTTTGCTTTCTCAATAGATTTTTTTCTAAACTCTGGATCAGATAGTTGTATTGCTCGGTCGGCAAGGCCTATCACTGCCGATTTTTTTTTGGGTGATAGGATGACATGAATTGAAATGTATATATATGTTGTACCATGTATCTTTTGTATACCATTTTGTTTTTATGTTATTATCACTGTGATGTAGGGTGGTATCTAAGAAATTATTTTTTTGTTTTCTTCTGTTTCTATGGTAAATTGAAGTTTTCCATGGAAGTTGTTAAATTGTTTTAAGATATCGTTGCTTCTATCTTTTGGGATTGCAGTGATACAATCATCAACATATTGATAAAAGAAGGGAACTTCATATTTGAGTTTTTTTTTTTCAAATTTGTTCTTCGAGTTCTTCCATTACTATGTGTGCTATGATACTTGAAATAAATGACCCCATGGCACATCCTTCAATTTGTATAATTGATTTTCATATGAGAAATAGATGGAATTTAGTGTAAGTTCTATTGCATTAAGAGATTCATCTTGAGGAATGTCAGTATATTTTTTATTTAGTTCCATTTTTTGTAATGACTTCTATGGCAAAAGAAATTGGAATGTTTATATATAGTGAGATTACATCCAGTGATACAAGTATATAATCGTTACGATAGTTATATTTTTTATTTTGTCTGAAGCGAAATGAATCTTTACTATAGTAGTTATTTTTATGAGCTATGTTCTTAAGTATATGTGACAAATATTTGGAAAGTAGTGCGTATGGTAATTGAATACATGATACAATTGGTCTAAGAGGAATATTTTTTTATGGAGCTTTGGTCATCCGTATATTTTAGGTGATGAGGTTTTTCTGATTTTAAGATTTTTAGCTGTGTCGGGTTATATATGTTGTTTTTTCTCCCATAAATCTATAAGTTCGTTGTTTCTTTTCTGTTGTTGATTTGTTGGGTCTAACTTAATCTGTTTGTGTTTTTTTGCGTTCAGCAGTTCTTTCATCTTTCGATCATATTCAGTAAATTGCATTATTTCACTTTTATTAGTTTTATCAGCTCTTAGGATTTTAATTTGGGGGTTATCATTAAAGAATTTTATTGTTAGTGGGATTTTTCTGTATGTTGTTTTTTTTTTGTTATTTTGTGAATTAAGTTTATTTTTAAAAAATGAAAAAAAAAAACAAGTTTCTACGATCATTAGAACTGAAGATATCTTCAAAAAACGAAAAAAGACGTTTTAATTTTTTTTTTTTGAGGTTATGTGACAGTAAAAGTGGCTAAAAATTTTTTCGTGTGGGTACTTTTTGATGTAGAAAACGGGGCGTTTTTTTATTATTTTTTTTTATCACCGAGGGGGCAGTTTCGACCCTTTTAATCGGCTAGACCTTTTGACTGATCGAGATCATTCCGAGGGGCTTTATTTGCTGAAATGGAAATTCAAAGTACCGACAAGTGTAAACCATTGGCAGGGTATAAATTTGTTTGACGCTCACTTAAAAATGCCTCCCCCCCCCCCCCCGCTTTTTCCATCTATTTTCCTATTTTGCAATCTAAATTTGTATGTTTCTGAATTTGGGATAGTATAGATGAAAGGATAATTTTTCGACAAATATTGTCCTAAAGTATTTTGCTTTACTATACACATTTACTGAGATATGACATAAAGCGTAAGAAAATCGTCGATTTTTGACATTTGTCCAGTAAATATTTTCATCCAGAGAATAAAACTGCCTCCCGCTACACCAAACTCAATGTCTAATTCGACTGGAGTATTTATCCCTTTATTTGACCGGGGAGACGCTCATAAGAACGTTGTTTTTTACTGTTTGTACCCTTCCAACTTGAATGGTTTGATCAATACTGACAAATGAATCAGCAGCTGTACAGAATTAAAAAAAAAATACATAAATCAAATGGATGCTTAAAGACACCGTTTTGTACTGTACCAACTAAAATTTGGTTGTTTATTAAAAACAAGTCTGAGCTTTTCATTTTATATTACATAATTTTATTTAGACATGTAACATAACATAATAATATATGTCATTAACCTGCATAAATAGGCGTCAACCATGTGACAGTTTACCAACTGATTTTGAACGACGATTTGATTGGCGCTGATTAGCTGGTGTTTTTGCTGCAAAGGCAGCTAATATTCTACTTGTGGTTGAAGGGAAAGGGGATAAGGGCTTCTTCGAATGACACAAAGTATTGTAGGTTATAAATTATCTTAAACTTTGTTTATATGAGGTTATAAAGATTAAAAAAATGGTAATAATTAAAAAAAGGGTGATCATGTGCGTCGCTGATACGCTTTTCAGTAGGGTTCCGTAGTAGTTATTTTTCTTTTATTAACCGACTTCTAAAAGAAGGAGGTTCTCAATTCGTCGCGTATATATATATTTTTTTTTTATGTATGTACACCGATTATTCCGGAACGGCTTAACCGATTTGAATGAAATTTTTTATGTTATGTAAAGGAAGTTGCTGCGGTGGTCCCATATTTTTTTGGACGAAATTGGTGAAGTAAAATTCAAGATGGCGCTGACAATATGGCGGGCAAAAAAATTAATTTTGTCCGATTTTATCCAAAATAGGTATGGAGGAGTTTTCGGGGTTGTACCCAACGAATCTGAAATTATTTTTAAAAAATCCAAAATGGCGGATCTAATATGGCGGACAAAAAAAATTTAATTTGTCCGATTTTCTCCAAAATTGGTATGGGGGAGTTTTCGAGGTCGCAAATTACGAATTCAAAATATTTTTAAAAAATTCAATATGGCGGATTCAATATGGCGGACAAAAAAACAATTTTGTCCGATTTTCTCCAAAATTGGTATGGGGAAGTTATCGGGGTAGCACATGACGAATCTAAAACTATTTTTAAAAAATTCGATATGGCGTATCCAATATGATGGATAAAAAATTGTGTTCGATTTTTTTCGAAATTAATTTGAGGGAGTTTTTGGGTTAACACATCACGAATCTGATATTATTTAAAGAAAATTAAATATGGCGGATCTAAAATGGCGGATTAAAGATCCTACATCTCTCGAATTTGTTTGAAGTCAGTATGGAGGGATTTTTGTTAGTGTTGATTACGAAATTAAAATATTTTTTAAAAAACAATCTGGCGGATTCAAAAACACCAATTTTACATATATCGACGTTCTCCAAAACTGATATAGAGGGTTCTTGAGGGTGTAAATTATGAATTTAATCCTATTTTTTCAGGATTCAATATGGCGAATGCAATATAGCTGACAAAAAATTTTTACATATTTCGATTTTGTTCAAATGTGGAACTGAATCGTTTTTGAGGATGTAAATAACGAATATAAAATTATTTTAAGAAAATCTAATACGTCAGATGCAATATGACGGTTTAGAAATTTTAAATTTCTGGATTTCATCTAAACTTGGTACTAGGGGGCTTTGAAGGGTTTAGATTTAGATTAGATTAAGACGTTAAAATTGTTTTTTTTTGAAATTCATTATGGCGGATCCAATATGGTGGGTTGAAAATTTTGCGTTATCCACATTTTTTTAGATTGGGTATTAGGGCGTTGGGGGGTGGTATATTACGAATATGAAGTTAATTTTTTACAACTATTAGGTTGATTAGATACAATATGAAGGACTAAAAATTTTACATTTTCCGGTTTTATCCGAAATTGATATTGCAGGGTTCTTGGGGCGTGTACAAACTCAATATGCAATATAAAATATCGGGCTAAGAAATGTACGTCTCAAATTCTTTAAATATTGATATTGGAAGGTTTTGGGACCTATATTACCAATCTAAAATTAATTTGAAATATAAAATATTATATTTACTATGACAGACTAAATATTTGTTTGACACAATTTCATTGATATTTGGAGAACTCTAAAATCAAAGAATTTTTAGTGGTTCATTTTAGGGTGACTTACAATTCTGGATAAAATGGGTACTTTTTTGCCACCTTGGAGTCATTACGAGGTACTCTAATCTCGATTAGTACTTAGTTCAAATAATTTATGAATATCATAAAGAATTCAAAACAAAAAATCGAAAAATAAAATTTTTATAAAAAAAATTGAACCGACTTCTAAAAGTGCACTAAAAGGGAAAATAACTAAACATTTTGATATGAAATTGAAATTTTTGAAGTCGGCGCCAAATTATTTCTAAATGAAATAAATAACTACTAATATATACAAATTATGGTACGAAAGCAATTACAAATAAAGTATTTTTAATCTGTTTATGCGAATCACATTTTGTCAGGTATTAGTTTGGCGCCGACTTTAAAAATTTCAATTTCATATAAAATTTTTTAGTTATTTTTTTTTTAGTGCACTTTTAGAAGTCGCTTCAATTTTTTTATAAAAATTTTATTTTATATTTGAATATAAACTGTATTCCCGAACGCGAGAGAGTAATAAATCATTTTTGACAATTTTTTCCAGCGTAAACTACCTGTGTTCTTTGGTCCGGTGTTTTTTTCAAAATCTTTTGAACACAAATATTTTTCATAGGAATGGGTAAGAAATTGGCGTCGGATGGAGGTTTATTTTATCACTCAAGTATTTGTGGCGTATGATATTTCGTTAATAAACCAAAAATAGAACTAAAATTAGATAATATTATTTTCTTTATGGTTTCATAATAATAGGGGAAAGTGGGGAACACTTCACAATTCACAAATATAATCAACTTTTATTGCAACATTAACGTTACTACGAAGTAGTATTTATCTGTTGGACTTGTCTTCTAAAACTAATGGTAATTAGATTGACTCAATGAGTTTGTCTTTTCTTTTTACAGCGTGTTGGAGACATTGAAATTGTTTTGCCTTTTTTTAGTAACAAATCTTTGAAGTCCTAGTTTTTGTCACTTTTATAATTCAGGATTTTTACTTATTTACCAGTTTTGAACAAGATCGAGAGATGTAAGATTTTAAATCCATTTTTTAAAAATAACGTTGGATTCGTTGTGTATGATCCTGTAAACTCCCCAATCACAATCTTGGGGAAAATCGGACAATTATTTTTTTTGTCCACAATATTATCACCGCCACTTCAAATTTCGGTCAAAATAAAATAATATGGGACCACCGCAGCTTCTTCCCGAACATTAACACAAAAAATTTCATTCAGTTTTTGATGTAAATACATAAAAAAGAAATATGTAGCTGTCGAATTTAGAACCTCCTTCTTTTAGAAGTCAGCTAAAAAGAAACACTTATAAGGTTAAATTGATTTATCATTAGAGAAATATAAATAAAGCAGGTTTTCAGAATCTAAAAAGATCGTCAAAACCGGCCAAATAACCATTTTGCAACTGCAAGTTTTTGAAAATCATTTTACAAATTCTCGTATTTTTTTGAAGAGCAATTTTATTTAAGAATTCGAATATTCAAAAAATGTTTTCTATTTTTTTCCTTTTTTTTTTAGTTTTATCAGCATTAGTTCAAACGCTTCTCTTGTTTGACGGAAAACGTTTCAGTTAATACGAAGCCATTTTTCTTTGGCCGATGAAGATGTTAGTCTGAATGCTTTTGAACTACAGGGATTGTTAGACGACTGTTCATCAAAGGATTACATCAAAAGCTGTGCGTCCATGGAAGTTTGCAGACAAATAATTGTTACTTCTGAGGTAAGAAAGAAAAATGTCGAAAAAAGAGGGAAGATATTGAACTGTTATGTAGCGATGAGTAACTGAATTGCTTCTAATTTCGTCGTGATTGTATGTTGCAGCCTTGTAATGTTTCTGTTGAGATGAAATATTGTAGGCGTCCGCTTGGAATTAAACCAGAGACGAACATGAAACGAAATAGTAAAAAAATAATTGGGACATCTTTCCGCGTGTGGCAAGTTGTGCTGAAAATTAATTTTTGCTTACCTTATCAGCTCAATAATTCAATTGTATAATCTGGTTATCAGTTCGATCGGTATATACAGCGTGTCCCACGAAGAACTGCCGCAACTGATTTCTCAGAAAAAATATTGGAAAATTAAGCAAATTACTAATGTCGATGAGGGCAGTTCAGTTAAAATATTTCCAAGATGGTGACACTTCCGGTTTTACCAATATATTCTTGCTTATTTTAAATGAAACACCCTATATGTTATTTCATTTTTAGATTTTACATAAAATTATAGACATATTTCATGTATAATGTTCTATACCTACTTAACTGCTTTTGACATATTTTAAATTTTATGTCAAAAATAGCATTTGCAGGCCTAAACATAACTATCAATTTCTCCTATATGCTTATTTAATTGGGGTTGGTTTCCTTCTAGAAGTGGATCTATTTTAGTTGACTGTATTGATATTTTCATAATAATAACAGGGCGATCAAAAACTAACATTAAGTTATTAACTTGAAAAAATTGTTAGTCATTTTTTTTAAATGTAAATCTCCTGTTTTTATAATGTTTTCTTATTTAGCATTAAAAACAAGGACCACTTTGAATAAGGTTGTCTCTTCGAAATATGTGCAGTTTTCGGCAATTTAAGATTTTTGTACTGTAACAACGCTGTATGGCTTTTAAGTTTTGTTATTAGTTGGCCATGGCGGCGAACCCCGACCCAAGAAAACGATAGAGCACTACAGAAATGTCACTATTTCTTGCCATTTGACAATAGAGGGACTATATTCAAATAAAAATATAAATTTTCCCAGAAACGTAAGTTTTCATAATGGGAATCTTAAAAATCACAATATTCTTCTTTATTTTAAGGAATTTAATTTTTATTTAATAATCAAAATGTAATTAAATCACTTTCAAGTCACGTGACAACGAACACCAATCAAAGTGTCGGCGTCACCTGTTGGTAAACATCGTCGCTGTCAAGGGCTACGTTGCACGATTAACATTATTTTATAGCGATTTCCGTGCAATTTTTTCGAAATTTGCATACTATTCTCTTTGAAAATTATTCTAAAAAAATTTCTCATGATGAAAAGTGGATTTATTGAGGCAAATAGTTCGATTTGCCAAGAATTGGTTGTTTTACGGTAACCAATATCTTCGTAACAAACAGTAACTTGTTCTCTGCTGAATTTAGAAGTGTAAGGACCTCCATGTAAGTAACATACAAGAATTGTTATTTCAGCAACCGATATAAATATAGAATAGTATTCTGTACAGTTCTCCGTATTATTCACCAATTTAAATTAAACAAGTACAAAATATTGTTACCCAACTTTGATTACTTTGTTTCTAACCTCAAATTTCTAATTTTCATTTTTGAAAACTTGAAAAATAATAACTTTAATATAAGAAGAATAAACAAATATCTAAACTTACATTAAGATGATCTTCACAAAAGTACATTTAGATTGTGTAGATACAAGTGCTGGATCCCTGCGGGCTAGCTGGAACTACATTTTCCTATTATTTTCCGAACGTGGAACGTGAATAAATAACTTTTCAGGTGTTTTAATTGTAATATTTGTACATTGAGGCACCCTCCAACACCTATAAAACTTAGAAATTATTTTTTATTACAAAAATTACGAAAAAACTTCATATCTCCTTGTCAGTTTACCAGTCTTTGGCAACACGTGAATGTCACAGCGGTCAAGTGACACAGGTTGGCATTTTGGAGCGAAATTTAAAACGCAATCTAACCTAAACCTTCGGAATCTTAACTTTACCAGCAATTTTTATTTACGAATGCCTACTGTTTCTCTTTAAAAACAGGGACAAATTTGAGAAGCATGAAGTTAAACACTACTTTGCTACTAGATATGTAGGATATGATGTCCCACCATCGACTTGGTGTGGCAGAAAAAGGGTCTGGTTTTTTGACAGTTATATTTTTTAATGCTCTGCCAATCGGGGTAAAAAGTGTCATGTTTGATAAAAGGATGTCATGTGAATGTTACTTCATTTAACATTTATGTAAATGTTTAGATTTAGTGTTTTTAACTTGACTGTTTTATCGTATTTTAACTTTGACGCCATTCATTCAAGTTTTTGGTTTTTCTTCAGTACCACAAAACTTTTTATTGAATAAGGAAATATTTGACTTGATTTGATTTGATTGATTTATAATATTTTTATAGTATTAGTTGTCTTAAGAAAATAATATTAAATATTTTGGGCTACGTTAGGTACTTACGTATGATTTTTAACACTTTCTCAAAAATAGTTAACATTCCTATTTGAGGACACACTGTACGCGATCTGACGGTTGCTGATCTTTAAAAATCAGCTTCAAAAAAAAATTTGCGAAATGCAAAATTCTTTAAAAGTTTTAATCATTACTTTGTTTAAAACGCAGTATAATATAAAGTTGATCACTGTTGGTAAAATCCAAATAAAGGAGGTTTTAGGAAGCGAAAAAGCTCTGCAAAATCGACTAAACTGTTTTGAAAATGTTCGAAAATTATGATGATAATTTGTGTAGTTTTTTTGAATGTCTCGTTTATTTAATTAGAGAATTTGTCTCTTCAAAACGCATATTAATTTTTTTTCCTTTTATTTTTTTAGTTAAATCAGCAATAGTTAAAGCGCCCCCGTTGCTCGACGGAAAAAGTTTCAGCCAATACCGAAGCCGTCTTTGTTCGTTTGGCCAATGAAGATGGGAACATACGTCTGTTTGCTGAAGGATTTTATCGAAAGCTGTGCATCCACCGAAGTTGTAGACTAATCTTTTTTGCTTTGGAGGTGAGATGAAGTGATGAGAAATATAACCACTGATAATTTATTCATGATTGTTCATCCTTTTGTATGTAACGTTGTCAATTTTTGTTTTTTGTGATGAAATGTTACAGGCGCACATTTTCAATTAACTCGGAAACTCTCCTAAACTTAAATGGCGAAAAAATAGAGTATTTCCACGTGTGTGGCAAGTCGGGGTGATAAATTAGTTTTAGATTATTCTATCAATTCATTAATTCAATTTTAGGAATCGATTATCAATCGACGTGTATTTTTTTAACATTTATTTGCATACAACTTTTCTGCATAAAAGTGTTACCAAGATGGGTTTATTTGCAAGGGGGATTGAAAACTGTAAATATTATTTGGTAGCCATTTTTTAACGAAACATTCATATTTGACTTTTTATGAGGGTGAGATATTTTGATGAAATTTTTATCATGTTTTAAAGGGTTCTTCGTAGTAGAAATTGAAACTGGGAGAAACAGAAACAGAATTTTTGTTCAGCAAACTTTATCTGTTATTTGTAGGAATTCAGCTTTTCCACATTATCAAAGAAATTTATTCTCGTTTACTCCCTCATTCCAACATTTTAAGTACGTTTGTGTAACATTGTTATTCGGACAATCCATTTGAAAAACGAATTGAGACTAAAAGGAATTAATTGTTTTTTGAAATGAATAAAAACTCTACTATTATCATCCTCAAAGATATCATTCGAAGAATGCCATTTCATACCCATATAATTATTCTTAAAATTGTCAAATTTCAGTTGATATTATCATTACAGAACTTAATGAAATTACTTCTTTCAATTAAATAAGAAAATATATACTTATTTCATTAGTTAAGCATTCCTGTCTGTAAATTATTATAATTCATGACAAATAATGATTTCCAATTCTGTAACGTTCATTTAAATTTAAATTTGACAATTTTAAGAGTCATAATAAATGTATGAAATTCTGAGAGTTTACGTCTATAAAAAATAAGGAATAATATTTCTTGGGAGTGAAGATCCCATTTTTTTTTTAACATCATTTCGAATAACAAGTCATTTTAATTTAGTTTTGTAGAGACATGTTTATTAAAACTGGAGATGTTAAAAAAATAGTGTATTTGGGGGGTGGTTCACCCTCTTTTACTAGTGATTTTCGGAAACCCCGAAACATTTCAACTTAAGTTGCTCATTGTACTCGTAAAAAAAATCAATAAATTTGGTTTAATTTCGTTATGCCAAAATTAAAATATGTAAATGAATCACAAGATTAACCCTCATAAAAAGAAAAGGACAATATCTATGGGGTTAAAACAACATGGTATAACCTCACTTCAACCAGTAAGTAATTTCCACTTTGTCTTATAAAGATATTTCAATTAGAATTTGATATTTTAAAAAAAAATTATTTGGGGTGACTCGCTCTTTTACTACTTCATTTTTGAAAACCCCAAAACATGTTAACTTGAGAGTTAATTATGATATTTCTGAAAAAAAAAATACTTTGAAACAATTTCATTAAATTTCGTAATTTTTAGAATTAAATAACTTGCGTAAATATTTGGTTTACCCTGATAAAAAATAAGGGATTATATCCTTGATGGTGAAGATACCATAGTTTACCATCATTTCACATAACAAGTTTTTCATTTTGTTTTGTAAAAATATCTCGCCTTGAACCTGAGATATTTCAAATATACTGTTTTTAGGGGAGAACTTTAGGGGCGGTTTTTCCCCCCTTTAAAAGTATTCTTTGTGAAATTCGGAGAATGACGACTAATTCAGTAATTCCTACAAATTTGATTTGAAAAGGGAAATCCTACGGATATAATAAAATATTTAAAAATATGTCTGAGAAAAAATCGGTGTGTCGAATCTGCATTACGTGTATGAATGTACTCACAATTTTTTAATTTTTTTTTTAATTCGAAAGCATTTTAAAATATCGTTCCAATTTTCGTGGAATTTTTTTTTCTTTTCAGCCTTCCCATGCTCTGCATGAATTAAATCTGCTGTCTTATGAATTGAAGTGAATACGCCATCTTAAATTAGAAAATTTCGAAAATTGAATGAATACCAAGTTTCATTCACAAATTCACATCTCCGCGAATAAAAAAAAGAAAAAAAAACGTATCTCCTATTTTTGTACTCTCTCCAACATATTGAAGTTACATTAAAATCGGAGCCGGACGCTTTAGGTTCCTTCCTTGCAAGTGTGGTTCCTCGCCTGGCAAAGAGTCCTCTCTAATACCGGAGTTCACCAATAACGAGTTATCGCCTAATAAACGCGGTTTCCTGGCCTTTCTTTGCGTAAATCTTTTAAATTTTCTTGGTCGAATTTTCTGTTTCTGTATCTTTGACTGTCGAGTTCTTAAGTTCTCGTTACATAACAGCTATTCTCTCTTTGCACTGGTGTAAACAGCTCAGTGGTCCTCTTGGAGCTAAACGGGTCGATCCAGAATAACCCTTTAAACTTTAGTCCCAAATCACGTGTTAAGTCGTTGTTTCCGGAATTATTTTAGCAAGGGAAACTGAAACGACAAATTTCTGCTAAATTATAGAAACGATGGCCTTCCCATTGAAAATTCTCCGTGCCTTTCTCTACCGTTGTACAAGTGGTAAACTACTGAGTAACGACAGAGATCTTCGCGTCAGGTCGAATAAATGGTTCACCGACTCTTAGATATTCGAATTCTTCCGTACTATTGAGAACTTGGATTTGAGTGGCTTGATTGTACATCAAAATCAATTAGCTATGGAGCGTCTGTTATTTTTTTAATAAAATCTGAAAGCCATGCCCAGTCCCTTAACAGGTTACCAATTAGAGTGAATCCAGACTCGTCGCCGTGTTGCAGCTTCATTATGACTTTGACTATTTGGCCATAGTGAAGTGTTCTAATTTTTTGTGAAGTGTTGTTTTTCCATTTTTACAACAATTTCTCTAATGTGACGCGCTCGTCTACTCTTTACTGACGAGAACCAATGAGTTCGAAACCGATCCACAGATGGCGGTACGCTACCATGGGAATATATTTCCACCTTTTAATGATATTGTGCTTTATTTCTAACCATGTTTGTCCTTTTAATATAAAATGTTTTCAGTTGGTTGAGAATTAAAGTAGTTTCTTTTATGTAATTGTATTTATACATTCAACTGCGATGTATATATTGTATTCATTTTGGTGGGATATAAGCATTTTTTAATTTTTTTTTTCATTTTATGTCTAGTTAAATCAGCAATAGTTGAAGTGCCCCCATTGTTCGACAGAAAAAGTTCCAGCCAATACGAAGCCTACGTTTGGCCGACGAAGATGGGAACGTCAGTGCGTTGGAACAACAGGAACTGTTGGACCCCAGTGTATCGAAGGATTTCATCGAAAGCTGTGCGTCCACCGAAGTTGCAGACGAATCTTTTTTGCTTTGGAGGTGAGATGAAGTGATGAGAAACATAACCACTGATAATTTATTCATGATTGTTTATCCTTTTGTATGTAACGTCATCAATTTTTGTTTTTTTTGTGATGAAATGTTGCAGGCGCACATTTTTAATTAACCTAAAGACTCGCGTAAAATGAAATAGCGAAAAAATAGAGGATCTCCTCCTGTATGGCAAGTTGGGGTGATAATTAATTTTAGCATCAATTCAATAATTCAATTTTATGAATTGGTTATCAATCGACGTGTATTTTTTTAATGTTTATTCGAGTACAACTTTTCAGCCTATTTTAAGGTTTCTCCCAGGTGATCCATAAAAATGTTCCGAAGATGGGTTTATTTGCGGCGGGGGGTGGGGGGGTGAGTGGTAAAAACTGTAAAAATTGTTTGATAGCCATTTTTTTTTTAATGAAACACATTCGTATTTAACGTTTTATGACTGAAATATTTTGATGAAATTTTTATCATGTTTTAAAGGGTTCTTCAGGGTAGAAATTGAAACTGGGAAAAACAGAAACAACATTTTTGTTCAGCAAACTTAATCTGTTATTTTTAGGCCTTCAGCTGTTTCACATTATCGCAAAGAAATTTCTTCTCATTTATTCCCTCATTCCAATGTTTTAAGTACGTTTGTGTAACATTGTTATTCGAACCATCCATTTGAAAAACGAATTGAGACTAAAAGGAATTACTTGTTTTTTGGAAAAAAAAATTAACTGGTTTAGGATGGTTCGGAAACGTTTCACTCCAGCCATATTAAGTGTTTAGACGGCCTTTAAGGAAGGAAATACATGTAGAAACGCAAGAATTAGTTGATTTTGATATATATATTTTTTTATAGTAGTGTGATTTGTATCACACGATTTTGTTACGAGTCCACTACCGAAAGGCATTCTCTTGTTTTCAGGTTTATGATACTTACGATTTTTAAACTTGGAAAAATTTAACATCATTGGTGAGGTTTCTAAAAAACCTTCGTTATTTTGTTATAAAAAAATTATTGTCTATGGTTAATTTGTAAATGTGTATAAATACACACGTTTTTATTTGCTTTTCTAGATATGTATATGATTCAGTATTAATTGGAGAACAAATTTCTGTAACAAACAAATGAATGGATGTACTTTCACATTAACACTGATGATATATTTCATTTTTATCTGTGAAACACTACATTACAACATTTTATGATATATATATATATATATATATATATATATATATATATATATATATATATATATATATATATATATATATATATATATATATATTACGTTAAAGTTTTAAGAAAATATTAATTTTTCTTCAATTTCTTGGAAACGTGGTAACCGAATTTAATGATTTTTGGTGTGCGATCTAACATTATAATACGACGTTTTCTAATGATATCGACGTTATGACGACCTGGATATTTCTATCGGATAATCGCATGTATTTGGAAAATTGACCACTGGCGAATATCCTTTTTCGATGATATTAAACGATTAAAAAAAGTTCAGGTTCCTCGCAGAGAAAGACCCTCTTTATGGGGTTCATTTTTATTAGATCCGATGCAAATATCTCGTTTATACTTGTCATTTATATGATGCAGAAATAATTTTATATATGCCAAAATGCTACTTAACGATCAGCTTAAATTATGACTCATGAACACAACTTTTTCCAGATATTTTATGATTTATTTCCATTTTTCTTGCATTGGAGTAGTTTTACTTTGTCCAAGGAGTAAAATTAACAATTTTTTTTTGTCATTGATATTTTTTGGTTTTCTATGTGACGTAAGCTTTAAAATGAGATAAAATAAGCTCGTTGATATTCTTTAATTCTCGAGATATTAGATTTTTAATGTCACATCTTATATTTAACTGAAATATATTATGCAACTCAATTTCCTCAAATTTGATAAATTAATCTTAAAACTGAAACAGATCGTCATCTTGAAACCTTTCTTAGTCCATTATCGTATCAAACTTTCAATTAGCACATATTTTGGCTTCAAATACGAGGTCCACGAAATAGGCTAATTTTCAACAATTTTTACGGTCACTCTTTAAACAAGGAATATAAATTAGTTTTTTACAAAAGAAAGCTTCAATATTAGAATTACTAAGCCGGGTTTTTTTTTCAATGACGCACCAGGTATGATTCATTCCAAGCGTAGGAAACTTTTTGTTGTAGTCCGTATTTTTCCACTAATCAAGTCAAGTCGAGTCTTTAACTTGATTTGTAATCACTTTTAAAATCGCAAATTTAGCTCAGTCTTTAATTAAGAAGTTTTGATTAATTAATTAAATTGTGAAGGCGAGTCTAAAATAAAGAAATAATCAAAATAGGGAAAAGTTGAAAAATCACGAGCTTTATCTTAAGATCGTCCCAAAATTGAGATTTTAATTTAAATTTTTATTTCTAGCACGAAAAGTCTGTTTTATTTAAAAAAAAATGTATTAATTTTGTGGGAATGCTAATGGTGGTTTTTCCTGTGACGCTGAACTGTTATCAGACGCCACAGTTAAGCGTACCTCGCGATTTTCCTATAAGAATAAGCGTTTCTAGGACTTCACTTCTTGAGCTTCGTAGCCCCTAGAAAGCTTATGTACGTAATTTTAAACTTGCCTAACTCCGACGTTATACGGCTCTTTATGTCGGTTTCTTCTGGTAAAGCATTCACTAGATAATTTCCAAAAGAGATCATTACATACAAAATCCATCCGATTAAAAATTTACTAGTTTTTCGCCATCATAGTGAAATTGATACGTACTAGACTTCGAAGGCGATTTCACGACACGTGGATTAGATCTCCCTTGCTTCTTATTCCCACAATGGAGATCTAGTAAGGGCCGAGTGTAATTTCGGTTTTACTTTTATAAAGAATTTTGTTTTTTCTTGTTCTGATCAATCCTGCAAGGCTTAGCTTTTTTGGTGAAATTATTCTCATCGTCATCATTTCAACTTGTAAATAGTAAAAAACTAAAGGTAGAAGCTGATTTTTGAGTATTTAATG
The DNA here is from genome assembly GCA_034092305.1 of Diaprepes abbreviatus. Lineage (NCBI taxonomy): Eukaryota > Metazoa > Arthropoda > Insecta > Coleoptera > Curculionidae > Diaprepes > Diaprepes abbreviatus. Next base: position 1,613,729 of record JASJET010000040.1, read on the forward strand.
TTGTATCCCTCCCCTCTTTAGACGTGTTCACTCGCTCTAGTTGTCGTTCTTGGACGTGGCCGCAGTAGGTCAAAGTTTTTGAAATGGGAGTTGTAGAATTCTCCGTTTCGTGAAATTTTGCCGGCATTCCCGACAATTTCAAGTCTCGAAGTTCTTCTGGGATTTCTGTATCTTCAAGCAGCTCAATAAACATTTTCGTTCATTTCTTCCCTGCTTTCTAACCTGGTTTCCGCTACCGTCGGTAACCTTGTTGGTTCTGGGTGTATTTCTACTGTGATTTCCTGCGGTTCTCCTAATCTTTCTCGAGGTCAGATTCTCCCGAATCTGTCACTTCTCTTGGTTGATTACCTCAAACTCCGAAATATCCGATTCGGAACTTGGTCAGTATCATCTTCCTTATAATTTATTGCATTACCAGATGGTGCAGGTCGAAGTTCAACTTAAAAAAGAATGGTGTTCAAACCGTTTTCAAATTCCACATCATACGCCGTAGCGCCGTTCACTTTAACAATCTTGCACGGTCCTGTCCCATAAGGAGCAAAGGTACGAGTCTTTCTTGACTGGGTTTTCGTGTTAACCAAGTCTCGTCCTACTTTGAATTGATCCGTAATTAAAATTTTAAGAATGCCATATCGACAAATAATTTCGGCGTCGATTAATTTTTGGATTGTGCTTGAATTTACTTTGACGTGGCTTTAGTCTCCACCCACTTTGAGGAAATATTCTTGGTCACAATGACTGTGGCTCCTGCCTTAGCCGCTGGTGGATCATATGGTCCTAATATATCCATAGATTTTTACCTGGAAGGGGAACTTGGGGCTGCGAGTACGCGATGGAGCTTTAGCCTACTCCTGCTTATATGTATTATATTGACTTTCTTTTTTTTGCCCTACCAGAAAGTAACGGCTATACAACGATAAGTTTCACCCATACCCGGATGTGCTGCTCCGTCGACGTCATGATAATTGTAGATTACTTTACCAATTAGTTTTTTTGGCACAACGTCTTTGTCACCTTCGGTAGATCAGGTCACCGTGCTTTACGAATTTACGACAGATTTTTTCACTGTCGAGGCGTTGTCGGTGTTTACTCGTCTGGTATATCCAGAATTTGTCTTTACCGCTGAATAATTTTAGTTCGGATTTGTACCTCGGCGATTTCTTTATGCAAATTAGACCTGTTTACCATCTTGACTCTGGGCAGCATGTCGGGCGGTACTAAGCGTTCGTTGTTGGTAATTAGAGCTATCTTCAAGATATTGACTGATAAATCCCAGAAAACATTATTCTTTCTCTATATATGCTGTATCTTGAAATTGTATTCTTGTAGCTGCACAGGTCATCTGATCAGCTTTGCCTTAGTCTTTAAATCGATGTAACCAAGTTAATGTCTGGCTGTCTGGGCGTAGGATGAATCTGGAATCCTACAAATACCCATAAAATTTTTTATTCCCCAGATTACCGCCAGGCACTCATGTTCATTAACAGGATAATGCCAAAGTGTTTTACTAAGTTTGGCACTGGCATGGGATATGCTGTTTTATTCCATTAATCTTCTGGTAAAGTACCTCAACCATGCCTTCTAGACTGGCATTCGCTTACCAAATAAACAGGGGTTGAAAGTTATACCTATGAAGCAATTTAATTTTTTATAGCTTTCTTGGTAGCATCAAAGGCTTCTTGCTTTATCCTTGTCCATTTAAATTTTTGATTTTTTTTTAGCAGCTCGCTAAAAGGGGCAGTTATTTTGGCCGAAGCAGTAGATCAAGTCCAATAAATCCTGTAGATTTTTACTACTTTTCGACTTTGGGAAGTCATCAACCTGTATCCCGTGTTCTAGTGATGATGTTTGGACTTCCTTAATTTTGTGCCCCAAGTTCTGAATTTCCTGCATACATAACCGACGCTTTTTTCCTGATACTCGAGTTGGGCATATGCAACCTTTCGAAGACTTGGTGCACGTGTTACGAATGTTCGCCTCGCAATTGCTGTAAATTATTGTTTTGTCTAAATAGTCGATAACACTTTTTTGTATTAAACCAATTAAAATTTCAGAGGTCTTCGGCCTCTGAAATATCTGGGGCATTTTTAAGCACAAATGACGTAACACAAAATTGATAGGATGCCACGTCAGGAATGCTTAAAGCGGTATATTTCTCGGATTGGGCTTCCATTGGGATCTGCCAGTACAGTCTGTAGGTCGTTATTTTCAAGATAAATGCATTTCCTCGATAACTCATTCTCACAAGTTCCCAGCATCTGAGCCCCTGCGTTGCTACAGACTAATTGGATCTTCTTCAGCTGTGTCGGCTCAAGTCTCTCGTAAAGTATTCGTTTTGCTGTCGGGTTACAATCCGCACATGTATCAATCAATATTTCATTAATTAATTCCTTTCAACTCTGCTTTTAAAACGAACTCATTGGTTTTACGTAGGGCGGTAACTTTGATTTGACTTTTTGGCCTTTTAAAAGTCTTAACCGATCTATTTTGGATTTTATTTAATTGACGATTATCCGAAAGATTGCTTCTGTCTTGACTGCAACATTTGGGATCATTCTCCTTTTTCAGTTTCCTCTTGTCGATTCGGTAATAGAGTTTTCTCAATGCGGGAGCCATACTCTTATTTTAGTCTTCCATATTCTTCTCTATTAACTTAGCTGATGTAGTGAGTTTTTTCAAAGTGGCCAATAAGTTTTATTGCGAAGTCATAGTAATCTTTTATATAAGGTTTGTACTGTTCGTATCATTGACGAGCCGTTCCAGTAAGCTTTTTCCGAACATAGAAAATGGTCTCTCACGGAACCAAGTTGTTTCGTTTTATCCGTTTCTCAATTTTACGTAAATATAAATGAGAGTCCTCAAAATCCCCACCCTTGCTGGGAGTGACGTATCGCTTATGGGCGTCGGACGCTCCTAGTGCTTAGCCAGCAATGTCGAGCATGGCATTTTCCAATTTAATTTACAATTCGGTCTCATGCTGAAAGCTTGATCTAACGTACGTTAGTATACATCACTATTATGAAATTGGTGCATGCATGTAATTAAAAATATTTTTTCCTGGCAAACCGCTCATCCAGTGAAAATCTTTCATAAGATAAAAAAAGCGTCCAAATACATGCGAATATCCAGGTTGTCATAACGTCGGTATACCATTAAAAAAACGCCACATTATAGTGTTGGACTATCACCAAAAATCATTAAATTCAGTTATCACGTATTTCGACGTCAAGAGCCTGTCATCAAATACACGTCTTAACGTTTCCCTACAAAAAGAAATACAGGCCTCTTGCGTGTTCCGGCGATTTCGGGTAAATTTAATTTCGATATCTTAGACGCTCCATCGGATTATTTGGGAACTACGAACAAAAAAAAACGCGTTTAGACGACATGGTATCGCTGCTTCAGTAAACGAGACGGACGAAACATTCGATACAAATGATACGGTGTCGCCGAAAGTATTTCTGAGCCGAATTATTTGGACAACACGGAAATCAACTTCAAAACTTCGTTCTTGGCTAATAAGCCATTAGATTTCGTGGGACTGGCTGGAGCACCCACACGTGAACATGCGCTGTTGCCACAAAAAGGCCTCCGAGATTAACCCTTTAAGAGACATCGTGAGTAAGCATAAACAAAACAACAAACGTACGTTAGATCGAGCTTTCAGCGTGAGACCGAATTGTAAATTAAATTAGAAAATGTTAAGACCATGGCATTGCTGGCTAAGCACTCTGAGCATTTGACGCCCATGAGCGAAACGCCACTCCGAGCAAACTTTTCGGGTAGGGATTTTGAGGATCCTCATTTATATCTTCGAGAAACTGAGAAATGGATAAAAGAAAATAACTTGGCTTCGCGCGAGACCATTTTCTATGTTCAGGAAAAGCTTACAGGACAGGCCAGTCAGTGAAATGAACAGTATAAACCTTATACAAAAGTTTACTATGACTTCGCGAAAGAACTTGACCGTTTTTCAAGCGTTGCTGGCTGATCTACAAACCGAATAATACGGGATGCGACAAAAACATAATAAAAGTGTAGAAAATTTATGGTTCACATGCACCACTCTTTATGCGTTTCAATCTTACAGGAGGCATTAATTCGTTTTTGTCAGTACTCTTGATCCAACTATTACCAGCTATTCGATCAAGATTAAGAGGATGCGGAATAATCTCTTTGAAAAGACTCATTACATCAGCTAAGTTAATAGAGAAGGATCTGGAAGAGTAAAATAAGAGTATGGCCCTCGCACTGGGTAAAACTCTATTACCGAATCGACAAGAGTAAACTCTGAAAAAGGAGAACGATCCCAAATCTTTCAGTCAAAGACAGAAGAAATCTTTCGGATAATCATCAGTTAAAGTCCAGAATAGATCAGTTAAGACTTTTAAAAGGCCAAAAAGAAATCAAAGTTACCGCCCTACGTAAAACCAATGAGTTCGTTTTAAAAGCAGAGTTGAAAGGAATTACTTAATGAAATATTGGTTGATACAGATGCGGATTGTAACCTGATCGCAAAACGGATACTTTACGAAAGACTTGAACCGACACAGCTGAAGAAGATCCAATTAGTCTGTAGCAACGCAGAGGCTCAGATGCTGGGAACTTGTGAGAATGCGTTATCGACGAAATGCATTTATCTTGAAAATAACGACCTACAGACTGGGTACTGGCAGATGCCAATGGAAGCCCAATCCGAGAAATATACCGCCTTCAGCACTCCTGACGTGGCATCCTATCAATTTTGTGTTACGTCATTTGGGCTTAAAAATGCGCCCAGACATTTCAGAGGCTGAAGACCTCTGAAATTTTAATTGGTTTAATACAAAAAAGTGTTATCGACTATTTAGACAAAACAATAATTTACAGCAATTGCGAGGCGAACATTCGCAACACGTGCACCAAGTCTTCGAAAGGTTGCACATGCTCAACTCGAGTATCAGGAAAAAAGAGTCTGTTATGTATGCAGGAAATTCAATACTTATGGCACAAAATTAAAGAAGTCCAAACATCATCACTAGAACACGGGATACAGGTTGATGACTTCCCAATGTCGAAAAGTAGTAAAAATCTACAGGATTTATTGGACTTGATCTACTGCTTCGGCCAAAATAACTGCCCCTCTTAGCGAGCTGCTAAAAAAAAATCAAAAATTTAAATGGATAAGGATAAAGCAAGAAGCCTTTGATGCTACCAAGAAAGCTATAAAAAATTAAATTGCTTCATAGGTATAACTTTCAACCCCCGTTTATTTGGTAAGCGAATGCCAGTCTAGAAGGCATGGTTGAGGTACTTTACCAGAAGATTAATGGAATAAAACAGCACATCCCATGCCAGTGCCAAACTTAGTAAAACACTTTGGCATTATCCTGTTAATGAACATGAGTGCCTGGCGGTAATCTGGGGAATAAAAAATTTTATCGGGTATTTGCAGGATTCCAGATTCATCCTACGCCCAGACAGCCAGGCATTAACTTGGTTGCATCGATTTAAAGACTAAGGCAAAGCTGATCAGATGACCTGTGCAGCTACAAAAATACAATTTCAAGATACAGCATATATAGAGAAAGAATAATGTTTTCTGGGATTTATCAGTCGATATATTGAAGATAGCTCTAATTACTAAATAAAGCCCAACAACGAACGCTTAGTACCGCCCGACATGCTGCCCAAAGTCAAGATGGTAAACAGGTCTAATTTGCATAAAGAAATCGCTGAGGTACAAAACCGAACTAAAATTATCCAGCGGTAAAGACGAATTCTGGATATACCAGACGAGTAAACACCGACAACGCCTCGACAGTGAAAAAATCTATCGTAAATTCGTAAAGCACGGTGACCTGATCTACCGAAGGTGACAAAGACGTTGTGCCAAAAAAACTAATTGGTAAAGTAATCTACAATTATCATGACGTCGACGGAGCAGCACATCCGGGTATGGGTGAAACTTATCGTTGTATAGCCGCTACTTTCTGGTAGGGCAAACAAAATGAAGTAATAATATAATACATAGAAGCAGAAGTATGCTAAATCTCCATCGCGTACTCGCAGCCCCAAGTTGCCCTTCCAGGTAATATCTATGGATATATTAGGACCGTATGATCCACCAGCGGCTAAGGCAGGAGCCACAGTCATTGTGACCAAGAATATTTCCTCAAAGTGGGTGGAGACTAAAGCCACGTCAAAGTAAATTCAAGCAAAACCCAAAAATTAATCGATGCCGAAATTATTTGTCGATATGGCATTCCTAAAATTTTAATTACGGATCAATTCAAAGTAGGAGGAGACTTGGTTAACACGAAAACCCAGTCAAGAAAGACTCGTACCTTTGCTCCTTATGGGACAGGGCCGTGCAAGATCGTTAAAGTGAACGGCGCTACGGCGTATGATGTGGAATTTGAAAACGGTTTGAACACCATTCTTTTTTAAGTGGAATTTCGACCTGCACCATCTGGTAATGCAATAAATTATAAGGAAGATGATACTGACCAAGTTCCGAATCGGATATTTCGGAGTTTGAGGTAATCAACCAAGAGAAGTGAAAGATTCGGGAGAATCTGACCTCGAGGAAGATTTGGAGAACCGCAGGAAATCACAGTAGAAATACACCCAGAACCAACAAGGTTACCGACGGTAGCGGAAACCAGGTTAGAAAGCAGGGAAGAAATGAACGAAAATGTTTATTGAGCTGCTTGAAGATACAGAAATCCCAGAAGAACTTCGAGACTTGAAATTGTCGGGAATGCCGGCAAAATTTCACGAAACGGAGAATTCTACAACTCCCATTTCAAAAACTTTGACCTACTGCGGCCACGTCCAAGAACGACAACTAGAGCGAGTGAACACGTCTAAAGGGGGGAGGGGTACAACAATAAATACACAAAAGTCAGCTTCTACCTTTAGTTTTTTACTATTTACAAATTGAAATGATGACGATGAGAATAATTTCACCAAAAAACTAAGTCCTGCAGGATTGATCAGAACAAGAAAAAACTAAATTCTTTATAAAAGTAAAACCGAAATTACACTCGGCCCTTACTAGATCTCCATTGTGGGAATAAGAAGCAAGGGAGATCTAATCCACGTGTCGTGAAATCGCCTTCGAAGTCTAGTACGTATCAATTTCACTATGATGGCGAAAAACTAGTGGATTTTTAATCGGATGGATTTTGTATGGAATGATCTCTTTTGGAAATTATCTAGTGAATGCTTTACCAGAAGAAACCGACATAAAGAGCCGTATAACGTCGGAGTTAGGCAAGTTTAAAATTACGTACATAAGCTTTCTAGGGGCTACGAAGCTCAAGAAGTGAAGTCCTAGAAACGCTTATTCTTATAGGAAAATCGCGAGGTACGCTTAACTGTGGCGTCTGATAACAGTTCAGCGTCACAGGAAAAACCACCATTAGCATTCCCACAAAATTAATACTTTTTTTTTAAATAAAACAGACTTTTCGTGCTAGAAATAAAAATTTAAATTAAAATCTCAATTTTGGGACGATCTTAAGATAAAGCTCGTGATTTCTGAACTTTTCCCTATTTTGAATATTTCTTTATTTTAGACTCTCCTTCAAAATTTAATTAATTAATCAAAACTTCTCAATTAAAGACTGAGCTAAATTTGCGATTTTAAAAGTGATTACAAATCAAGTTAAAGACTCGACTTGACTTGATTAGTGGAAAACTACGGACTACAACAGAAAGTTTCCTACGCTTGGAATGAATCATACCTGGTGCGTCCTTGAAAAAAAACCCGGCTTAGTAATTCTAATGTTGAAGCTTTCTTTTGTAAAAAACTAATTTATATTCGTTGTTTAAAAGAGTGACCGTAAAAATTGTTGAAAATTAGCCTATTTCGTGGACCTCGTATTTGAAGCCAAAATATATGCTAATTGAGAGTTTGATACGATAATGGACTAAAAAAGGTTTCAAGATGACGATCTGTTTCAGTTTTAAGATTAATTTATCAAATTTGAGGAAATTGAGTTGCATAATATATTTCAGTTAAATATAAGTTGTGACATTAAAAATCTAATATCTCGAGAATGAAAGAATATCAACGAGCTTATTTTATCTCATTTTAAAGCTTACGTCACATAGAAAACCAAAAAATATCAATGACATAAAAAAATTGTTAATTTTAATCCTTGGACAAAGTAAAACTACTCCAATGCAAGAAAAATGGAAATAAATCATAAAATATCTGGAAAAAGTTGTGTTCATGAGTCATAATTTAAGCTGATCGTTAAGTAGCATTTTGGCATATATAAAATTATTTCTGCATCATATAAATGACAAGTATAAACGAGATATTTGCATCGGATCTAATAAAAATGAACCCCATAAAGAAGGTCTTTCTCTGCGAGGAACCTGAACTTTTTTTTAATCGTTTAATATCATCGAAAAAGGATATTCGCCAGTGGTCAATTTTGTTTGCCAAGTTGGTAAAAAATGGTTTCAAAAATATATATCAGCGTTTAGGGCACTTCAGGTGAACTAATGTGAACTAACCCTTGAAGCGAATTGAAAGGGTGGGGAAGGCATGGATTAATTTATTTTAATTATTTCAAGTTAGATTGAACGTTTTGTTTTCTTCATTTATTTATTTCTATGATTCTTAATCGCAAAAAAAGTTTAGTCGTGATTTACTAACAGTAACCCACACTTGGCTCTAAAAGTGAGGGTGAGTTTAGCATTTTATTTTTTTGTTTTTAGGGTAAAAGTTTAATTTTCTTCAATTATTAATTTCGATGACTCTTAAATCGGACTCAGTCTTGATCGCGATTTAACAACAGGGACCTATCATTATTGCCTTAAAATAGAGATCATGGCGATAATCTAATCTACAGTCTGAAATAAAAAATAAAGTTCTAATATAACCTCAATTTTTTTCGGAAAGTGTGGGTTTTTGTTGGTAAATCGCGGCCAAACTTTTTTCACAGTCAAGTATATTCGAAATAAATTATTTTAAGAATAAGAAACTCTCACTCAGACTCGCAGAGTAGGAAATAAAAAATAAAATTCCAATCTCATCTTTATTTTTTTGCGTTAAGGGTGTGTTTCTAACAGTAAATCACGGCCAAACTTTTTTTGCGGTCAAGTGTCTTCAAAATAAATAGCTGAAGAAAAAAAAGTTCAATTCAAACTTCAGGGTCGTAAATAAATAAATACTAAATTTGTACCTGATAAGCTTTAAAGTGAGATAAGATAAACGTGTTTACCTTCTTTTGTTCTCAACAAAAGTAAAACTGAAAAAAGGTGTTTCTTATGTGGTGCGGGTAATAAAAGAACCCACCTTCTTCTATTGGTTTGTTCAAAACCGCCTCTTCTCTGCCTGTACTTCTTGATTGATTCCTTTTCAAAATAGTTACTGAGCCATTTTGTGTCCTTTGGTCATATACAGGGTGTCCATTTAGTACTCGGGTATTGGATTACGGCTATATCGTCAAAATTTAGGAGGCAGAATGTTACTGGGGTTCAAGGGGATATATTTTAAAAATGGTTGAGTTTATTTAATGTGTCCCAAGAAAAGTTGGTGCATCGTTTCTATTTTTTTTTTCAATATAAAGATGTACATTTTTTTTCTCTAATCTGAAGTTTCATGGAATCTTTTCTTCAACCGTAAAATTGATTTGTGTCGAAGTATTTCGTGCGCCAGTAATTTTGGTTGATTTTAGCTCATCATGGAAGACTTGTGCTGTCGACCGTTTTCTTTCGGGTTCATACATGTAGATCCGAGACTCGTCACCTGTCACGATCATATAAAATGTTTTTCGAAGCACCGCGGTCATATTTTTTGAGTATTTTATTACACCAATCGACAGGAGCCTTTTTTTGAGCGATTGTCAAATGATGCAGGATTCAAAGCAAGCATAACTTGTTCACGGCCAAATGTTCGTGCAGTATATTATATATGCTGGTGTTGCTAATGCTCTGGGATGTTCCAATCTCTCAATATATAACATGATGATCTTGCATTGTTCGTTCACAGCATCAATGTTTTTTGCCCTACAATCAATTTTAAACAACCTTCATGTAACTCGTCCGTGAGCGGAGTGATAGCCCGGATTGAACTCGCCAAATCAAAGATGTACAGTAGTATTTGTAGGTGCTTTATCGCCAAGTAAATAATTAAGTTTCTAGTAGACAGGTCCGTACTTAAAAAATTTCTTTTAGGTAACAATTTTTTAAAATGTAAGTAAACCATAATATGTACTTCATGGTTGAATTTAGAATAAAAGGTGTGATATTCGGACCGTTTTTTAAAACAAAAATTTGAATATCGTTGCTCGGACACGAAACGTCAAATTTAAAAATCGTGACATAATTTGCTATAAAAATATTTTGTTAGTTCGCCCTCACTGTAATATTAACACCGGAAAAAAGTATAATTCAAAATCCAAATAATCTATTCTTTTAAACTTAAACACTACCGGACTTTAAAATCATTGGTTCTTAAATTACACAACTTTTTCTGAATTTATCCATATCCATACTTGTTACTGTTACCGAGAGGCCACGGTGAAAATACCTCGTATTTGGTTTTGATATTTTATTCGAGAGATGTTTTCATACATGTATTTCCCCCTTAAGGAATAAATCTTCTAGATACTCTAAGGTTAAAAGTTCATATAAATGTGGGCCTGCAACGATCCTGTTTTCAAAATACAGGATATTGGAAGTATTATTGAAAATATTTATTTGTTGTTTTATAATCGTAGTAATTCAAAGTTGATACACCTTAATTCTGATATTCAACAATCACATTTTGAAGACATTAAATATTTTTCGTCCCTCCAGGGGCGTAGATACGGATATCACTCACAAACTCTTTCAAGAAAAAGATGTTACACGACTGATTTTTTCCTAATTTTTTTTGCTGTGACAGTTTTAGTGAGTAAAATTACAGAAAAAATATATCTTTTGTGGAAAAGACGATCATTATTTTTTTAAATCATCAAATGGCAATTTTTAACTGTTTCAAATATTCTGTATTTTGAAATTTAACCATTTCTCATAAATGTTATTAATATTTATCAGAGGATGTCTTATATGGCAAGAATACTGAATCGTCTCGCGAGATGATCGCAAATTCCAAAAAGAAATAAATATTTGTGTATATCAATTTATATTCTGTGAATATCGATTAAGCGCTTTCGGTCTTAGACCATTTTCAGGACTGGCAGCTCGTTAAAGAGCATACTTTACTTTAATCTGGCCATTGGGAGATCAGCCTACGTCAGCGCAGCAGCAGTAAAGTCCAGAAAGTTATGAAAATTAAATTGGACAATTAAAATTTAAATTATAACAATTTAAACAATGTGAATATAAAGACAAACATTGTTACTATCTGGAAGCTGCGCTTATATTGGAGGCTGTTCGTCCAATTGGAAAGTTTTGTCCTTTGACCAGTTTTGTGTCCTCAAGATTGTCTAACTAACAAGGGGACATTCTCAGGGGTTCGCCTCCAATTCTCTCATTCTGTGATGTATGAAAATATCTCAAAAAATATAAACCACGTATTTTTTTTAAGTCTCGATTGCATTTCTAGGAAAAGATAACCACTCTAACAGTTTTTCTCGTATGAAATCTAATACATGTCATTTTTTTAAGTTCTCAAAGCTCGCTTAATATTTTTTTTATTGGGGTGAAATCGTTTTTTTTTTCACCGTTATCATTTAATAAATGTATTAAGTACCACGCACACAATAAATGGGATTTCATAGCTCCGTCAAATGGGCTGAAAATGCAGTATGTTGTAGTCCATAACTTCCTCGTTCAAAATGCTTATGGCCACAAAGCTCCAAAATTGAAGGGCGAAGGTCGCCTGACTGGTCATTTATTAGTGACGGCAAGTCAGTTGTTTGATGGGAAATAAATTTTTTAGAATTAAGTTTCACACAAAAATTGCTGGGTTTGAAGTGAGGCGTCTTAAGACGACCTTAACTGTAACAAGGTCAAAGCTCATTTCAAGGTCAAAATAAAATAATATAGGGAAAACTATTTTTTATGCCAAAAATACATTGTGGTCAAATTCAAGGTCAAAATAAATAATAGTTATGAACCATTTTTATTCCGGAAATTGATGATACTGATCGAAGGTTTTCATGTCACTAAGCTATTAAAAAGTGATATATGACCCCTAAAGATGAACAAAGTGCAGAAATTGTTAATTAGCGGTGTAATAATTGTTCTTGTAACGGATTTAAGAAAAAAAATATGTCAGCGAGAAAAGTTTGAAAGAGAACGTTTATCAACGATTCATGGTCAAGGTTATGAGACAATCCAAGATCAAATAAAACACGTTTTATTTAATATCTAAACTAGCCTTGCTCAAATTCCAGCAATATATTTCTGGCATAAAAAATAGAGTTTTCTGTCATGATTAAGATGCCTCACTCCAAACCCAGTAATTTTGGTGTGGAGCTTATTTCCGAAAAATCTATTTCCCCTCAAACAACTGACTTGCCGCCACTAATAAATAACCTTTAACTTTCAATATCTCGTAATTCATGGTTTTTAGAGGTATAACATACTACATTTTCAGCCAATTTGACAACGCTATAAAATCTCATGTATTGTGTGCGTCGTCATTTACTTACTTCGGTCAGAAACTTGTTAATTGTAAATGAATTTGAAAAATGAAGTTGACGGGTTGCGACTTTTTTCACAATAAAATTTTTCCCGAGACATTCATTACGAACAATAATATAAACCATCAGGAATATTAAGGGTGGAAATTTACCATTTTCTAGGGTTAACCTACTCTCTTACAGCTATGTGTACAAAATCAAAAAGTCATTGTTTGATTATGCTTATTTTGTGGTATATTGAAGAATATTCGACACATTTTTACATCCTGAAGGGGGGTGGGGGAGAGAGCAGGTCATGTAGAACGATGGAATTTTTGATTTTCCTAAAATATTCTTAATATGACGTAGAATAGGATTAAAAAGGCTTCAAGTTGATATTCACTGCGCTTTTCGAGATGTAACATGCGACAAGTCGCATCGCCACTACAGTTGCACATGTCCTTGAGGCGTGATCCTCTTGCCTCTAGCGCTTGAGGTATCCAGCTGTATATTAATCTCTACCACTATTATTTTTGAAGAATAACCGTAAATGCACGTTTTATTACTCTCTCTTACGAGTTCAGTTCAGGACCGCAGTATGGTGCTCAAATCGCTGAATAATCGGTCATTTACAATCATTGTTTAAGTTTTGTGTACTCAAACTTGCCACGCGTTTTTCTATTTTTCAACTTTTTGTACACTATAACTCGAAATAATTTTTCTACCGTGCTGCAATTTTTTTATACATCTGTATATTAATAATTGTCAGAACATGAACGTACAAATTTGAAAAAAGTTAATATACAAACTTAAAAAATAAATATATAAAGCCCGAAATTTTGTAAAAAAGCTATGATTTTTTTTTCCTAACATCAAATTTATTATAAATTTTCAATTTTTTCATAGTTTTATAGGTTCCTGTTGCAAAAATACAACTTTTTAACGGCTTTTTCTTCTCAAAATGTTGGTTGAATTTCGAGGGCGTCAGAATGTACAAAATTATATATGTATATATATATATATATATATATATATATATATATATATATATATATATATACACTTTTTTTTTTTATCCTGAGCTGCAGGTCGTACGAGGTGAAAATCGTTTTCCAATTTTAACTCCTTAAAATGAGGTGCGTAAATGTTATTTTAAAAAGGATTTTTTCTTGTGAAATTGCTGGCAAAAGCAAGCATTAATATGTGGTTTTGAACACGATATAATTTGAATGAGGATTTGCTTCACTTTGTTTAGAGGTGGAAATGTAAAAAGGCATTTTATTTGATCGAAAATTCATTAGTTATGAAATGAACAAATACTTTAAAGGGTAACTTTTGGGGCTATTTTTACTCCATGGACATGAAGCGTGAACTACGATATATGAATGAGAATCAGAGATTGACTGAATTTTTTTACAAAAAAATGCAAGGGGGTAGTTTAACCCTTTGAAATGGTATATTTTCACGACGTGCTACTCATAATTTATATTCTTCGGTTTTTCTTTTTGTTCGTAATGAATTTCTCGAAAAAAAATATACTTTAATTTTTAGAAAAACTAAAAAAGGAGGTGGTTAACCCTGTGAAAAGTTCAATATTTCAAATTCATGTACAACTGATGAATTTTAACATAATTAAATAAATTTATTCATTTATTGAATGAAAACAAAAAAAATCTTCCACTTTTATAAAAAATTCACAACAAGCCCTTTCTGAGAAAGTGGTTTGCAAGACGGGATTGGCCCTTCTCTCAAAACAAATCATATGCAAATTATTTTACATGAAAATGATTAGCCATCCCTCTCGGGACATAAAATATTACGTGCCGGATATTTATTGGTGTACTCCAATATATCACCGAATGAGACAAATCGAGGGCGGACCTCTGAGAACGTTTTCTTGTTAGGCAGACTTTCTTCAGGGCTCGAACCTCCTGTCAAGCTCCAAAGCGTTTGGTCGATATTCACAAAAGGACCGGACTGAGTAATTTGTTTACTTCATGTACATTTCATATTATATTAAAATGTGTAAAATACATTATGAAACATGTTTTTAATTCAAATAGTTCCATTAAGTGTGTAAATTTTTTGGAATAAAATAAAGTTCTTTGTTTTTGAGTTTCATTTAACAAAAAAAAAACAATGATAGCTGAAAATATACGAATGGTATATAGGATTTTTCCTCTCCCCATAAACCTTGTCATTTTCACGAGAACCGGGACTCGGGTACCAAAATTCTTTGGTATTGCCGACTAATTACTGCGATGAAGGTGAAAGAAATGTTTTCTTGAATCTTATGTGGTTAACTTCATTCTATGTTTTGATGACAGATGGAATCATAAAAATGTTCACTTGAGAGGTGTTTGGAAAGGTTGCTTGGCAAATTTGAGGTGGTTTATAAATAAATACTTTTAAAAAATGCTTCATCACAAAAATTATATAAATCTCTCTTGCCAAATGTACAAAAATGTCTAAGAAATTGATATCGGCTAAAATATTTGTATTTAACAATTACAAATTACAGTACGGCTTATAAAAATCAAATAAATGGATTATGGAGGTGATGGAAATAATGTTCTACTGAACCTTATGTGGTTTATTTTGTTCTGTATTTTCATAAAATAAAGTGATACTAAAATTCTTTGTTCACGGAAGAAAGTTGGCTGGATAAAAATATTGAAAAGCAAGAATGAAATCACAACTTTTTGTTTTGAGAAGAGGCCATTGAAAGTCGAACTAGGTTTTTTGTTGTTAAATTTGCAAGTCATTCAGATGCGTGCCTTGGTTGTATTGCTTCCAGAAAAAAAATGGTCAAATGACGTATTGAAGCCTTATGAATGAACCTTAAAAAACGACAAATTGATACATATGCATAATTTAAAATATGGTATAGTTGGAAAAATTTACTCCTAGACCAGTGACTGGACAACGAAACCCATGGACAATATTTGATTCGTTTTACTGTCGAGACTGGCTTGTTCAGCGGGATGGTTTTTAAAAAAGGTTTTCTTTATTTTGAACATGATTAACAATAATTTGACTTTGTTTGGACTGAATTATTTATACGAGGTTAACTTATTCACGGTCCACTTATGGACATACGAGATGGTAGCGGGTAGAGACTCCTTCACGATCCCGGTGAAGGACAGCTCTACTTCAGGGATGCGACCCTGCCTGCGCGAGCCGTGGTTATCTCCCCACACGGGGAGACATCATGTCCTAACCTTTGAATCCCACCAAATAATGGTAATATTCCTACCTACCAAATCCTATCCTGTTTAAACAAGGTGAAGAATTATGGCTCTAAAACCGTACAAATTATAAAATGGCACAATACTGGTTATAAAATGAAATAAATAGATTATGAAGGTGGTGGAAATAATGTTGTTTTGAATCTTGTTTGGTTAACTTCTTTCTGTGTTTTGTTGACGAATGTGATCATAAAAATGTTCACTTGGGAGGTAAAGAGAAATGTTTCTTGGCAGATTTGAGGTGGTGCATTAATAAATTATAAAAATGCTTCATTATAAAAATAATTTAAATCTATCTTACAAAATGTACGAAAATGTCTAATTGAGGACTTTGTATAACCTAGAATATTTATATTTTACAATTACAAACTATAAAATGGTACAGTATTGATCATAAAATTAGATGGATTATGAAGGTGATGGAAATAATGATCTTTTGAACCTTATGTGTTTAACATCATTTTATATTTTGGTGACAAATGTGATCATCAGAATGTTAACATAGTAGATATGAGGTGGTTCATAAATGGTGTCATAAAATGCTTCTTTGCTAAATGTACAAAACTGTCTTATCAAGAACTGGATACAACCTAAAATATTTGTATATAACAATTACAAATTACGGTACTGCTTACCAAATTAAATAAATAGGATGAAGGTGATGGAAATAATGTTATTTTGAACCTTATTTGGGTAATTTCGTTGTGTTTTTTGATAACAAAAGTGATCCTAAAATTCTTTTTTCACGGAAGAAACTTGGCTGGATAAAAATATCGACGAGCAAGAATGAAACCGCAACTTTTTGTGTTTTGAGAACGGGCCATTAAAATTCAAACTATGTACTTTTTGGTTAAATTTGCAAGTCATTCAGAAGTATACCTTGGTCGTGAAGTGATCCATGTTGTTTTCAAAATAAAAATGGTCAAATGAAATATTGATGCTTCATGCATCGATAAACCTTAAAAAAAACAATAAGTTGGTACATTCGCAAAATTAAAATATGGTTTAGTTGGAAAAGTTTATGTCTAGTTCAGCGATTGAATTACGAAATTCAAGGACAACATATTAATCGTTTTACCATTGAGACTGAGGTTCAGCACAAAAGGTTTGTTTCTGTTGAACATGTTTAACAATAATTTGATTTTGTTTGGACTTAATTATTTATACGAAGTTAACTTATTCACGGTCCACTTCTGGACATGGGAAATGGTAGCGGGTAGAGACTCCTTCACGATCCCGGTGAAGGACAGCTCTACTTCAGGGATGCGACCCTGCCTACGCGAGCCGTGGTTATCTCCACACGGGGAGACATCATGTCCTAACCTTTAAATCCTACCAAATAATAGTAATATACCTATCTTCCGAATCCCAATCTGTTTACACAATGTGATAGGTTATGGCTATAAAACAGTACAAGTTGTAAAATGGCACAGACCTGATTATGAAATAAATGGATTATGGAGCTGATGGAAATAATGTTTTTTTTGAATCTTATGTGGTTAACTTCATTCTGTGTTTTGTTGACGAATGTGATCATAAAAATGTTCACTTGAATGTTGTACGGAAAAGTTTCGTGGCAGATTTAAGGTGATTCGTAAAAAATGATTTCAAAAATGCTTCATTCTGTGTTTTGGTGACGAATACGATCATAAAAATGTTTACTTGGGGAATATACGAAAGATTTGCTTGGCAGATATGAGGTGGTTCATAAATAAATGATTTCAAAAAATGATTTATTACGCTAGTAATATAAAACTCTTGCAAAATGTACAAAAATGTCTAATTAAGAACTTGATATAATCTAAAATATTAGTATTAAACAATGACAAGTTGAAAATGGCACAGTTCTGATTTTAAAATCAAGTAAATTGATTATGAAGGTGATGGAAATAATGTTCTACTGAACCTTATCTGGTTAACTTAATTCTTTGTTTTGGTGATCAATTTGATTATAAAATGTTCACTTGGGAGGTGTACGGAATGGTTGCTTGGCGGATTTGAGGCGATTCATGAATAAGTGGTTTTAAGAAATGCTTCGTTACAAAATAGTATGAATCTCTCTTGCAAAATGTACGAAAATAGAAAGAATTTTTACCTAAAATATTTGTATTTAACAATTACAAATTACTTTACTGCTTTTAAAAATCAAATGATGGAAATAATGTTCTATTGAACCTTATGTGGCTTATTTTGTTCTCTATTTTGGTAATAAAAGTGACACTAAAATTCTTTGTTCATTGGAAAAATTTTTGTTTTGAGAAAGGGCCATTGAAAGTCAAACTATGTATTTTTGGTTAAATTTGCAAGTCAGTCAGATGCGTAACTTGGTTGTATTTTTTTTCAGTTAAAAATGGTCTGATAAAATATTAATGCTTCATGCGGATATAGCTTAAAAAACATTAAATTACAATACAAAACAAAACTTAAAATATGGTATAGTCGGAAAAGTTTAAATTTACTCCAGCAATTGAATCAAGAAGCCCAAGGACGACATTTTATTCCTTTAACTTTCAAGATTGGCAGGTTCAGCGGAATGGTTTTTTTAAAAAGGTTTTCATTCTTTTGAACATGATTAATAATAATTTGGTTTTGTTTGGACTGGACTCTACATGAAGTTAAATTTTTTTGATGTGTGTTTGGTCGTTGCTTAACACCATATAACTTTGAAATTTTTATAATTATTTTGATGTGTTTTTGGTATATGAATATCTTTAACTAAGATTTAACAATCATTCACAGTCTGTTTCTGGACTTAGGTAAAGGTAGCGGGTAGAGACTCGTTCACTATCCCGGTGGAGGACAACTCTACTGCCTACGCGAGCCGTGGTTATTTCTTACATGAGAAGACATCAGGTCCTAACCTTTGAATGAAAGATTAGTAATAATCCAATCTCCCGAGTCCTAACCTGTTTCAACAATGTGAAAATTATGGCTATAAAACCGTATAAGTCACAAAATGGCACAGTATTGATAATAAAATAAATGGAGTATGAAGCTGATGGAAATAATGTTTTTCTGAACCTTAGGTGGTTAATTTCATTCTGTGTTTTGGTGACAAACCTGATCATAAACATTTTCACTTGGGAGCTATAAGCAAAGATTTCTTTGC
Source organism: Diaprepes abbreviatus (assembly GCA_034092305.1). Lineage (NCBI taxonomy): Eukaryota > Metazoa > Arthropoda > Insecta > Coleoptera > Curculionidae > Diaprepes > Diaprepes abbreviatus. The sequence goes on from JASJET010000040.1 coordinate 1,632,658, forward strand.
ATATTTGAGGTGATTCCTAAATAAGTGATTTCCAAAAATGTTTCATTACAAAAGTAATATAAACCTCTTTTGCAAATTGTACAGAACTGTTGAATTAAGAACTTGGTAGAACCTTAAATATTTGTATTTAAGAATTACAACTTATAAAATAACACGGTACAAATAAATTAAATAAATCGATTTTGGAGGTGATGAAAATAATGTTCTTTTCAACCTCATGTGGTTAACTTCATTCTGTATTTTGGTAACAAATGTGTTCATAAAAATGTTCACTTGAAAGTTGTACAGAAAGGTTTCTTGGCAGATTTGAGGTGATTCGTAAAAAATGATTTCAAAAAATGCTTCATTCTGTGTTTTGGTGACCAAATCCATAAAAATGTTCACTTGGGAGATATAAGAAAGATTTGCTCGGTAGATATATGGTGGATCATAAATAAATGATTTATTACAAAAATAAAATAAATTTCTTGCAAAATGTACAAAAATTAAAAAATTGATACAACCTAAAATATTTATATTTAACAATTATAAAATGGCACACAACTGATTATAAAATTAAATCGAATTTGAAGATGATAGAAATAATGTTCTTTTAAACCTTATGTGGTTAACTTTATTATGTGTTTTGGTGATAAATGTGATCACAAAAATGTTCAATTATGAGGTGTACCGAAAGGTTGTTTGGCAGATTTGAGGTGGTTCACAAATAAATGATTGCAAAAATTGCTTCATTACAAAAATAATATTAATCTCTCGCAAGGTTTACAAAAATGTCTAATTAAGAATTTGATATAATCTAAAATATTGATATAATGACAAGGTGATGGAAATAATGTTCTACTGAACCTTATGTAGTTAACTTAATTCTTTGTTTTGGTGACCAATTTGATCATAAAATGTTCATTTGGGAGGTGTACGGAACGGTTGTTTGGCAGATTTGAGGCGATTCATGGATAAATGGTTTTAAAAATGCTTCGTTACAAAAATTATATGAATTTATCTTGTAAAATGTACGAAAATGGAATTTTTTTTTACCTAAAATATTTGTATTTAACAATTGCAGTACTGCTTCTAAAATTAAATAAGTGGGTTATGAAGGTGATGGAAATAATATTCTTTTGAACTTTATGTGGGCAGTTTCGTTCTATTTTTTGATAACAAAAGTGATCCTAAAATTTTTTGTTTATAGGAGAAACTTGTTGAAAAAATATCGAAAAGCAAAAATGTAACCGCAACTTTTTTGTTTTGAGAAGAGGCCATTGAAACTCAAAACTGTATTTTTTTTCAATATGTAAGTCGTTCAGATGCATATCTTGGTTGTGAAGTGATTTCTGTTGTTTTCAAAAGAAAAAGGTCAAATAAAATATTGATGTTTTATGTGTAAATAAACTTTAAAAAACGATAAATTGATACATTCGCAAAATTTAACACAGTATGGTTGGAAAAGTTTACCTTTAGTCCAGCGACTGAATCTCGAAACCCAAGGACAACATTTTAGTCGTTTTACTATCGAGACTGACAGGTTAAGCACAATGTCTTTTTAAAAAAGGGTTTCTTTCTTTTGAACATTATTAACAATAATTTCGATTTGTTTGGACTGCACTCTTTACGAAGTTAACTTCCTTGCTTAGTTTTGATGTATTTTGGGTACATGAATATCTTAAACTAAGATTTAGCAAGTATTCACAGTCCACTTTTGGACATGAGTAATGGTAGCGGGTAGAGACTCCTTCACAATCCCGGTGAAGGACAGTTCTATTTCAGGGATGCGACTCTGCTTACGTAAGCCATGGTTATCTCTCTACATGGGGAGACATCATGTCCTAACCTTTAAATCCATTGAAAGATTAGCAATAATCCTATCTCCCGAATCCTAACCTGTTTCAACAATGTGAAAATTATGGCTATAAAACCGTATAAGTCATAAAATGGCACAATACTGATTATAAAATAAATGTATTATGAAGGTGATGGAAATAATGTTGTTTTGAATCTTGAGTGGTTACCTTCTTTCTGTGTTTTGGTGACGAACCTGATCATAAAAATGTTTACTTAGGAGATGTACGAAAAGTTTGCTTAGCAGATATGAGGTGGTTCATAAATGGTTTCAAAAAATGCTTCTTTGCTAAAATGGTATCAATCTTTCTTGCTAAATGTACAAAACTGTCGTATCAAGAACTGGATACAACCTAAAATATTTGTGTTTAACAATTACAAATTACAGTACTGCTTATAAAATTAAATTAGTAGGTTATGAAGGTGATGGAAATAATGTTCTTTTGAACCTTATGTGGGTAGTTTCGTTCTGTTTTTTGATAACAAAAGTGATCCTAGAAATTTTTGTTCATAGGAGAAACTTGGCTAGATAAAAAAATATTGGAAAGAGAGAAGGTATTGAAACTCAAAACTATGTATTTTTTGGTTAAATTTGCAAGTCATTTAGATGCATACCTTGGTTGTGAAGTGAGCTCTGTTTTCAAAAGAAAAAGGTCAAATGACATATTGATATTTCATGTGTAAATAAACTTTAAAAAACAAAAAATTGATATATTCGCAAAATTTAAAATATAGTATGGTTGGAAAGATTTACCTCTAGTCCAGCGACTGAATCTCGAAACCCAAGGACATTCTAGTCGTTTTACTATCGAGATTGACAGGTTCAGCACAATGTCTTTTTGAAAGAAGGTTTCTTTCTTTTAAACATTTTTAACAATAATTTCGATTTGTTTGGACTAGACTCTTTATACGAAGTTAACTTCCTTGCTTAACACCGTATAACTTTGAACTTTTTATAATTATTTTGATGTGTTTTTGGTATATGGATATCTTAAACTAAGACAGCAAGTATTCATAGTCTACTTTTGGACATGGGTAATGGTAGCGGGTAGAGACCCCTTCACTATCCCGGTGAAGGACAGCTCTACTTCAGGGATGCGAGCCGTGGTTATCTCCCCACACGGAGAGACATCATGTCCTAACCTGTGAATCCTACGAAATAATTGTAATTATCCTATCTCCCAAATCCTAACCTGTTTAAACAATGTAAAGAATTGTGGCTATAAAACCGTAAAAATTATAAAATGGACAATACTGATTATAAGATAAAATAAATGTATTATGAAGGTGATGGAAATAATGTTGTTTTGAATATTTTGTGGTTAACTTCATTCTGTCTTTTTGGTGACAAATGCGATCATAAAAATGTTCACTTGGGAGGTGTACTGAAAGGTTTATTGGCAGATATAAGGTGGTTCATTAAATAAATGATCTCGACAAATCTTCATTACTAAAATAGTATAAATATATGTTACAAAGTGAACAAAAATTGCCAAGAACTCGATATAACTTAAAATACTTGTATGAAATGACAGTACTGGTTATAAAATTAAATAAATGGATTATGAAGTTGATGGAAATAATGTTTTTTTGAATCTTATGTGGTTAACTTCATTCTGTGTTTTGGTGACAAATACGATCATACAAATGTTTACTTGGGTGATATACGAAGAGTTGCTTGGCAGATATAAATGATTTATTTCACTAATAATATAAATCTCTTTTAAAATGTATAAAAATGTCTAATTATGACCTTGATATAATCTAAAATATTAGTATTTAACAATGACAAGTTGAAAATGGCATAGTTCTGATTTTAAAATAAAGTAAATTGATTATGAAGGTGATGGAAATAATGTTCTACTGAACCTTGTGTGGTTAATTTAATTCTATGTTTTGGTGACCAATTTGATCATAAAATGTTCATTTGGAAGGTGTTCGGAACGGTTGCTTGGCAGATTTGAAGCGATTCATGAATAAGTGGTTTTAAAAATGCTTTCTTACAAAAATAATATGAATCTCTCTTGTAAAATATACGAAAATAGAAAAAAATTTTACCTAAAATATTTGTATTTAACAATTACAAATTACTTTACTTAAAAATCAAATAAATGGATTATGAAGGTGATGGAAATAATGTTCTATTGAAACTTATGTGGCTTATTTTGTTATGTATTTTGGTAATAAAAGGGACTAAAATTGTTTGTTCATTGGAAAAATTTGTGTTTCAAGAGGCCATTGAAAGTCAAACTAGGTATTTTTTTGTTAAATTTGCAAGCCAGTCGGAGGCGTAACTTGGTTGTATTGTTTTCAGTTAAAAATGGTCTCGTAAAATATTAATGCTTCATGCGGATATACCTTAAAAAACAATAAATTGATACATATGCAAAACTTAAATATGGTATAGTCGAAAAAGTTTAAATATAGTCGAGCGTTTGAATCAAGAAACTCAAGGACGACATTTTATTCCTTCGACTTTCAAGATTGGCAGGTTCAGCGGAATGGTTTTTTAAAAAGGTTTTCTTTCTTTTGAACATGATTAACAATAATTTGGTTTTGTTTGGACTGGATTCTACATGAAGTTAAATTCTTTTGATGTGTGTTTGATCCTTGCTTAACACCGTATAACTTTGAACTTTTTATAATGATTTTGATGTGTTTTTGGTATATGGATATCTTAAACTAAAATATAGCATTCATTCACAGTCCGTTTCTGGACATAGGTAATGGTAGCGGGTAGAGAATCCTTCACGATCCCGATGAAGGACAGCTCTACTTCAGGGATGCGACCCTGCCTACGCGAGCCGTGGTTATCTCTCTTCATGGGGAGACATCATGTCCTAACCTTTAAATCCAATGAAAGATTAGTAATAATCCTATCTCCCGAATCCTAACCTGTTTCAACAATGTGAAAATTATGGCTATAAAACCGTATAAGTCATAAAATGGCACAGTACTGACTATAAAATGAAATAAATGGCGTATGAAGCTGATGCAAATAATGTTTTTCTGAACCTTGGGTGGTTAATTTCATTCTGTGTTTTGGTGACAAACCTGATCATAAAAATTTTCACTTGGAAGCTATAAGGAAAGATTTCTTTGCAGATTTGAGGTGGTTCCTAAATGGTTTCCAAAAATGCTTCATTACAAAAGTAATATAAACCTCTTTTGCAGATTGTACAGAATTGTTGAATTAAGAACTTGGTAGAACCTTAAATATGTGTACTTAAGAATTACAACTTATAAATTGACTCAGTACAAATAATAAAATTAAATAAGTCGATTTTGGAGGTTATGAAAATAATGATCTTTTCAACCTCGTGGTTAACTTCATTCTGTATTTTGGTAACAAATGTGATCATAAAAATGTTCACTTGAAAGTTGTACGGAAAGATTTCTTGGCAGATTTGAGGTGATTCGTAAAAAATGATTGCACAGTTATTCATTGAAATGTTTTCACAAAATGTTCATAGTTTTAAGACAAAGTTCAGAAAAGTTCTATAATCTTCCCAGAATATTTTCATAACCGGTTTATCTCACAGTGTCGAACACTTATCGAACACTGTGGTTAGCCAAGTCCGTTTTTGCAACTAACAGAGCGAAGAATCAAGGTCTTTGGGGCGCAAAACGTATGGGAATTTATCCCGCTTACCCTTTTTGCTAGATTTCCTGGGCGGAAAGTAGCTAGTGCCTTGTTCTCGCTTTAATTTAGACTGCCCTACTCGTGATTACACGCTTTTTATGGTTTTTTTTCTGAAAGGGAATCTCGGTGCCAATTACTGGGGAGTAATTGAACACTCGAGAAGCCCACCAATTGAAGATCCCCGTGGCTTTTCACCAACTAGGTGCAATTGTTGGGTAATAGGCCAGCGACGGCGATCTCGCGACACGGGGATCGACCAGCTAAAAGCTTGTAATCGATCAGAAACGAAAACAGTAGCCCGAAAATGATCTGCGGTTATAATACTGTGCAGTTTTCCTCGTTGTCAGATCTTTAGAGAGGAAGAGTAGTAGTAGTAGTATTCTTTGGGCCGTTGAGATTTGTATTTTCTCTTTTTTCCTTAGAGACTTTCCATTGTATAGTTATACCTGTTCCCGGCTCAGCGCACAGGTTTGATGATTTTACTCTTACTACTTTCATGAATTTCTTTTTGACTTTTCTTCGGGGGCTTTTTCGGCTACACCCCTTCATAGTGATGTAAGTTGGGTTAATTAATTAGCGGTTCGGGCTACTCGATCCACCTTCCCGGCTAATTAACGAGGCATTACTGCCTCGTGAATGACTTTATGAATTTTCCTAAAATGGAATTCGTTGTGGTTTCTTATGTTTCTTGTTATTTCTAGTCTTATGGTTGTTTGCTCGAAGAATTTCCTTGTTTTCTCCAGTAGGATCGTCTTAATTGGCGTTATTTGGGCTCTATTGTATATTTCTTCGTTTCTTAGGAAATCTGTCCATGGTATGTTTAGGATGGTTCTTAATATTTTTGTTTCTAATGTGAATAGCTTATTCTGATGTTTTTGGTTTGCGGAGCTCCAAACCGGGTATGCGTATCCGATTACTGGCCTTATATAGCTTCTATATAGTAGAATTTTGGTTCTTGTTTCCAGTCTTGATGTTTTTCCAATATATGGGTATATGAGATTTGTTGCTAGGCCTGCTTTCCTTCGTGCTTCTTTACAGTGTTTAAATTGCATTTTTCTGTCCAGGATTATCCCTAAGTAGGTTAGCTTATTTTTATTCTCTATTTCTGTGTTATTTATTCGGATTACTGCTGGTGCTGTTGTTCTTTTCTGGTTGAATATGGTAAATTGTGTTTTGTTTTCATTGATCTTTAGTTTCCATTTATTCAGGAATTGGGAAATTCTTATTAGATGATTTTCTATTCTGTTTGTCGCTACTTCGGCTCTTGTGGATCTTGTTGAGACTGCTATGTCATCTGCAAATAGCGCTGTCAGGATGTTGTTTTCTCTGGGTATATCGTTAATGAAGATATTGAATAGCGTCGGTGACAACACATTGCCTTGTGGTAGGCCCTGGGTTTGGGTTTTTTCCTCGAATTTTTGTCTGCCCACTTCTATTTGGATTTTTCTTTTTTTTAGGTAGCTTGCGATTATTTTGGTTTTTGCTTCGTGTATATTGTTTTTGGACATTTTATATATTAGTGCTTCGTGCCAGACCGTGTCGTATGCTTTTTCTAAATCTAGCGTTATTAATGCTGTGCTTGTTTTTATGTTGTTATTAATCATTATTTCGTTAATCACTCTTGCTAGTTGCAGCTCCGTTGATCTCATTGGCCTGAAGCCAAATTGTTCCGGTATTAGGATGTTGTTTTCTTCAAGTTCTGCACTTAATCTTTTATTTATAATTCTTTCTAATATTTTCCCCAGGAAGCTCAGGAGTGAGATGGGTCTATAGTTTTCTGGAATGCTATGGGCCTTTTTCGGTTTTGGGATGGTGATTATTTTAGCCTTTTTCCAATCGTCAGGAAAGTATTGTATTTTTAGACAGGCATTATATATGTACATGAGTTGTACTGTGGCTTTTCCTGTTAGTAATTTGAGGTCTCTTGCTATTATTCCGTCGTATCCTGGGGCTTTGTATGGCCTGCTTTTGCTTATTATCCTCTTTATTTCTCTTAGGTTTGTTAGCATTTCTATTGGAGTGTTGATTTGTCTATTTATTGTTTCTGTGTATCTTCTGTTGACCTTATTTATTGTTGTGTTGTTTGACAGGTTTATTGTTTGGTTGTTAATTTCAATAAATTTGTTTGCAAAGACTTCTGCTTTTTCCTTAGGGTCGGTGACGTAACTTTCTTGTCCATTTATTTCTATTTTTAGTGGTGGATTTATGATTCTTTTCCCAGGGTTTCTTGCATTCTTTACGAATTTCCATACATTCCTGCTTTTTTCTGCCTCTTTTAGTTTATTATTCCAGACATGGTTGTGATATGATTGTAGCATTGCTTATATTAGTTGGTTTTTTTCTTGAAGTTTTGTCTGATTTCCGTATGTTCTGTATCTTTGGTATTGTCTTCTCGTTCTGTCTCTCTCCTTCATGGCTGTAGCAATTTCTTCTGGAAATTTGGGTTTTGTGTTTTTATATTTTGGTATATGTTTGTCTTTAGTTTCCTGGATTATTTTAGTAAATTCACGAATTTCTTTATTTATATCTTCTTCTGATTCCAGGTTTCCATATTTTTATTTTCCTATTTACTTATTTTTTATAGTTATTCCAGTCGGCCTTGCTATAGTCATATATCTTCTTGGGTAAATACGTTTTCATTTTTCCATTTATTGTTATTTGGATTGGCTGGTGGTCCGAACTTGAGTTCCCTATTCGACAAATTGTAGCGTTGACATTCCTGGCTATTCCAAAGTACAGTACTCCGTCTTCATTTCTCTTTCTTCCTATTCTCGTAGGTTCTTCTGTGGCAATTATTTCGGTGTTGCTTGCGTCCACATAGTTTTTTAAAATATTTCCATTGTTATTGCTGTTACAGTTGTTCCAGTCCGGGTGCCTTGCGTTTAGGTCTCCTATTATTATTACTTTTTCGCCACAGTTTAGTATGTTATCTAACTCCTGTATGTCTAGTCTTCTTCCTGCTGGGTTGTATACGTTTGCTATTATAGTTTCTTCAATCTTTATTATCACACTTTCGATGTTTATTGTGTTGTTTATTATTTCCACTGTAACTATGTCATTTTTTATATAAGTGGCGACTCCTCCTCCTGGGTGCTCTGCTGTTCTGTTTTTGAAGACGATTTTATAACCCGGGAGATTGGGTGGTATTTTTCTTATTATTTTAGTCTCCTGTACAAGGCATATGTCTGGTTGTTGTTCTTGGACTAGGTGTTTAAGTTCCTGTGTTTTTGCCCATAATCCGTTTATATTTATTGATATGATTTTTATTTTGCTGGATTGTTTAATTTCCTGCATATCCGCTCAAAATTTTTATGATCTCGAACTCGTTTTTGGCATTTTCAAGTGGCTTTTGAAATTTCTAACTTTTTGTATTAGTTGCTTGATATTGAATTTGCGGTTTGGATCTTCTTTCTCTTGCATTAATACTTGAAAATCTTCATACTCTTCATTGTTCGCTGTCTTGGTGTTATTACTTTCTTCCAGGTTTTGTGTGTTGTTGTTTTTTACCATATCGCTATATTTGATGTTTCTTTGTGTCCTTGTTGGGTAGAAAGTCCTTGGTTTGACTTGTTTTTTAATTCTCTCCAAATAATTGATTAATTTGGGGCATTTGGAATAGTTTGCCGTATGTTGGTCCCCACAGTTGGCGCATTTGACGGGAATTTCTTCATTTATTCCCTTTTTCCGTTAGCATTGTGTCGTATTATGTTTTCCTGCGCATTTTACGCATCTTTCTTGTTTTTTTGCAGTTTTTGGCGCCATGGCCGAAGTCCTGGCATTTATGGCACTGCGTGTAGTTCGTTTTTCTGTAGTATGTTTCCCATTTGATAATGCTGTGTTCTAGGTACTTAATTTTCTTCACATCTCCTAAGTTTACTTTCTTGGCCACTGAAAGTAGATAGGAGTGGCTTATCCCTTTTTTTGATTTTAAATGTATACATTCGACTGCTTTGATGTTCAGTCTTTTAAACTCCTCTATTACGGCATTTGTGTCTAGCCCTGGTGGACCTTTGAATACTATCTTCTTGACCCTTTCTTCTTTTCGCTCGTATGTGTAGTATTGTACGACGTCGTCTTCGTCTAGTTTGTTCTTTAATTTCGTATAGTCTTCCATGCTTTGTGTGAAGACTTTAATTCCCATTGGTGTGTATTTCATAAAGAATAAATTTCTCTCCAGAATGTTATATATTCTTATGATACATTCTTTGTAGTCAACTCTTGATGTTATTATTATCGGAGGCGGTTTTTGTTGCCTCACGACCGTGGCTTCTTCCATTCTTGTTTCTCGAGAATCGGTATTTTTTTCAGTTTGCTGTTGAGGCTCGTCTTCTTCATCGTCCGAGAGGACCGCAAAGGAGTTAGTTGTCGGGATCGTCGGAATTTCTTTTATAATTTTGCTCCGTTTGCTAAGGGCCTCTTTGGTGTTTTCTATCTTTTCTTTAAGATGTCTTTTCTTTTTTACACTGTAGTGTGGATTTGAGTTTTCACGTTCTCTGATATTTTTGCCCATAGGGCACACACTGTTTTTACTGGTCTCTGCTATCACTTTGATGTTGTCGCTGTGAGAGCTCGAACTAGAATAGAGGAAGAGTAAAAAATCCTTACTCTATTTATACATGTGTGATGAGTCACACACATGATCCGCCCTTAAAAACTGAATCGACCAATCGGAGAGTTGTAAAAAATTTAGGATAAAATGGTAACTAAAACTTAGTTTTTCTAAGTGAATTAAAATGAATTAATTATGATTTTAATTTGTAAGCATTCCGGAAGTTAAGCTTTGGCGCCCAACCTAGGGAAAAGACTTGAAGTTGAATTAAAAATGAAGTATGATCAAGCAAAGTTTAGGTATTATCGGGCACGGGACGGCCCTCTTATTTTGGTCTCGGCAAATTCGTCCGGGTGAAGCACATTTGCCCTGTTGCCATGGCTTTGAACGAATTGCTCTGTTCCAAAATAACCTGTCTCGTCCAATGTCTGGTATTGAAACTCAGAAGGCGTGGACGGTTGAGAGTCATCCGAACTCAGGGCGAAATGCTGGTACGACGGATCATTTGCTTGGTTTGAACGTCCTGTGGGCGCATCGCGTTGAATCTCTCGGTCCAAAGGTCGTGAACCAGGGATTATCGCTGAGGGAATGTTGGGCAAGGAAGAGAACAGGGGCTGAATCGTTGGCGAAACGTCGTAACGGGTCGCGGTTTCGATTGCGAATTGGTCTTCGTGTTGTCTACTGGGACGAACGTCATGCGTCTCAGGGTTAACGAAGAGAAGTAGATTTCGTTCAGTTTGATACATCAAATCTTGTGTTGGTTTGCGAAGAAAGAAAAAGGGCACCAGCAGGTGGTGCCGGAGAGGACCCACCATAACCTCCCGACCCGGCTGAAGGCCAAGCCGCCTCACCTTTCTTGCTGTTTATAAAGGGCACTTTGTTGAGCCATGCTCTTAAATTTTGAAGAAAATGAAATTTGTTTTTTGTTTGTCAAAATCAAAAAAGGGATTAAATTTGAAATAAGGGACGCGTTAGGAAATGAGCTGAGATGCTCAACGTGTCTTTGTATAAAATGAATCGGGGTTAGCTAATTATAATTGGAAATTAATTAGCTTTTTGTGTTGCAACTTTTGAGAATTTTTGTCGGTCTATATTTCCGCAAAAAGTCAATCAAAAATCATATATTTGTCAGTCACTGTTTATCGGAAAAGATACACAAATTTTGTAATCGTTTTCGAAATTTTTCGTCTTTTTCGCTTCACGGATTTTTTGTTTCGTGAGAATGGGACGGGGAAATGTCTATTTTTTCTCATGTTTGAAAAGCCAAAAATGATGTTTTCTTTGTTTCTTAATTTTGAAGAAAAACGGGCGTGACCCGTCCTAGAAAAAGAATTTTTTTATAGGACTTTGGTCGGTTTTTCTGTTTTTCAAGGCTTTTCCAAAAGCCTCTAGTTTAATGCTTGGGAGTGTAGGGAATACTCCAATAAAATATGAAACGAAAACGCGGAATTTATGTCGGTGATCCGCTACTACAACGCCAGTTCGCGTATGTAGTCTCGAATAGCACCCGACTTTCCAACTTTAGTGTCTGAGGGCCTGGTAGTTCAGAAACTTACCTCAGGTGTTCGTAAGCAGATACTACCTGTCCTTATTTCACTCTAGTTTATACCTAGGGAAACCTCAGACACCGCATTTACTTCGGAAATTTGCTTTCGCTTTATGTCTTCTTGAATTTTTGGTTTTTCGCTACCGGGGTGCAAGTGGTAGTTACTAAACGCCCAAAAATTCCGTATATATGATATTAAGTTTATTGGCTCTTCTACGAGGGTCTAGAAGGTCTAGTGCTGACTTCAATAAGATCGTCGCGGTTGCGGGGAAGGTCTAGTCTTGAAAATTCTGTTAAAATCTGCGAGGAATCGTCCTAAAATCCACCACAATTTTCGTAAATCTTGATAGGAATATGCACCAAAAGTGTTCTGCCGTAAAAACAGCAGCTTTTGATGCGATATTCCACGCTTCTCTCTTTTTTTTTCAAAACAGATGGCTTCAGTCTTCAAATCAGCTGGTCTTCTTATTCTTCTTCCTTGTTTTCTTCTTTCTAACCAAGTCGATAACTGTTTTCTGACTCGTTTTGTTATCCTTTTATAGTTTTACTAACTTCGTTAGTAAGGACCTCCTTTTGGTCCGGAATAACCAATCAGAGTGTTGCAGAAATTCTGTAGAATTAGGCCACGCGTCCCAATGCTTTTCTTATGGGAAAATTTCTTTTTTTGCTTTTTTAGCGGGGAAATCGAAAGAGCTGTTGGAATTATGCAATTCCAACTCGACATTAATAGGCTTTCTTACCATTCTCATAGTCAACTCTTGGTTCTTATTTCTCAAATCATGTAGTTCGTCCTCGTATTTTTCCAATTTGGCCATAAAATCAGTCACCATTGCTGACGATTTCGCATTTTGTGCCATTAAAGTCTGTAATTTTTTATTAAGATCAATTATTTGAACGTTTAGTTCTTTATTTAAATTTAATAATTGGTCAAATTTTGCTTGTATTTGCGAATTCTCACTCGAGGCTCGTTGAAGACGAGCCTCGAGGTCAGCAATAGTGGCCTGGGCCCTATTGAAGTCATCAGTAGTCGGTAATATTAGCACTGGTGGAGTTAAAAACCCCGTCGCCTCATTCCCATCCATCGCTACGACGTTCCACACTAAATTATCACAAAATCTCACGAAATGCCAAAAATATTCAGTATTACGCTAAACTTCGGACCGAGGAACAGGCAAGCGTGTAGCACCCTTGCCTAGAATCACTATATATAGTCCTATATAGTCTTTATTGGCATATAAGTCAGTTATTACAACTTTGAACTTCTATTTACATATGTAGACTTAATTTAAATGACTAATTACAATTTATATCCTATCTATATTACATGTCTAAAACTAAATCTAGCTTAATATATTTTATAGTCCTCATTGAAACTGGCCGGGACTTATTGAATCGGGTCGCTCGGGAGTGGGTATGTTCTTCTGTAGAAGGGACAGGGGCGAAAGGCGTTCCTGATGGTGCTGTTGGCGTGGTCAGGGATCTTGTCGAAAAATTTCTGCGCTGTGGTCCTGGCAAGTTCCAGGATGGTGGGGATCTGGAGTTCCCTGTGCAGCTGATCTGTCCTCAGGTACCAGGGTGCGTCGACGATGATTCGCAGGATTTTGTTCTGCATCACCTGTAGGATGTGCCTCCTTGTTTTTGGAATTTGGGCCCATGAGGTGATGCCGAACAGCACCGCCGGGCGGATGATGGCTTTGTAAATCGTCAATTTGTTCCTGAGGGACAGCTTGCTGCTTCTGCCTAGTAGTGGGAACAGGGTTGCCAGGAGCCCTTGCGCTTTTGACTTTGCCTCCAACACTTGGTCCTTCCATACCAGTTTCTTATCGTACAGGAGCCCCAGGTACTTGACCTTGCTGGCCCAAGGAATGGGTACGTTGTAGAGTCTGAGTTGGCCAACGGGCGGCTTTCTGGACTTTGTGAAAATGATTGCCTGTGTTTTGTCCGCGTTGGCCCTCAGCTTCCACTTGTCCATCCATTCCTCGAGCTTTTCCAGATGATCTTGGAGTCTGGTCGTGATCACTCGGAGGTTCCTGTGCGACATGGTGATTGCCGTGTCGTCTGCGTATAGACATAGACTGGTATGGGCTGACTTGGGGATGTCCGACGTATAGATGTTGAAGAGGTGCGGAGACAAAGGTGATCCCTGCGGAACGCCTGCCGCCATTGTCCTGGGCCTTGAGAGGGCGTCGTTGACTCTCACCGAGAAGGATCTGTCTGATAGAAAGGATAGTACCAGCTTCGTGTCTTGTTGCGGGTAACCCAGCTTGATCATTTTGATTGCTAGGCCGTCATGCCAAACTTTGTCGAAGGCTTTGGACGTGTCCAGCATGACTGCGCCTAGGTGGCCCCGTCTATTGAAAGCTGATACTATCTGGTGTGCCAGCCTGGTGGTTTGATGCGTTGTTGATAGGTCCTTGACGAAGCCAAACTGCTCCTCCGGCATTACACCGAGCTCTTCTGTCTTTGTTCTAATTTTCCTGAGTATCAGTAGCTCAGCCACTTTGCCCATGGATGGAAGTAGACTGATTGGGCGGTAGTTGTTGGGATCGTTGGACGATTTTCCCTTCTTGTGGATCATGGTTACTACCGCCTTTTTCCAGTCCCCAGGGAAGTAGCTGAGTCTGAAAATGGCATTTATAATGTTTGTCAGCTCGGTGTTTTGCTTGTTGGGTAGGTTCCGGAGTGCAGTGTTATTGATTCCGTCTTGGCCCGGTGCTTTCCTTCTCGGTCTGGATTTTATGGCCTCCCGAACTTCCTCTGGTGTCGTGAACCGGTCGTTGTGGGCTGCGGGGGTACTTTTGAGGAAGATTTCGATGATCCTGGCGGCCTTAGCTAGGCGGTCATCGTCCGGGGTGGCGGCCTGGTTCAGCGAGAACTGCCTCTCCAGGATTTCGGCCATGGTTTCAGCTTTTTCCAGGGCGGTCGTGGCTGTACTGTTGTTGTGTGTTAGGGCCGGCATCGGCTTCCTTCTTCCCCCCGTCAGTGCCCGGGACATTTTCCAGAGGGATCCTCCTTCGGCTTGGAGGCTCTGAAGCTTGACGTTCCATCGTTCATTATGGAATTGCCTCAGTGCATCTCTGGCTTCCGCGGTTTTCCGGTTGGTTTCCCTGCGTTACGCCGGGTCCCCGGTAGCCTGAGCTCTTCGCCGAAGTCGGTTCCTCTGTCTTATGATCTCTCGGACCCGTTCCGGGATCCTGGCGTGCTGCTGAACCGGCCTGATGAATTTGATGGTTGCTTTGTTCAGGGCTTCTTTGACGTCGCTGGTGATCTTCTTTACAGCTTGGTCTATATCAGCAGTGGTCTGGATCCTTGGAATGGGTCCTGTGTTGGACTCCAGGAAATCCCGGAACTCGTCCCAGTTGATGGTACTGTGCTCGCAGAGGTCCGGCTCTAGGTTTTTGGGATCCCCCAATTCCAACAGCACGGCACGATGGTCTGAGCAGAGGTCATGGAGGACTTTGATGGAATGCTGAAGACCCAAGTTCCTAGACAGGAACATGTCCAGGAAGTCCGGTGTTCTTGCATTCATGTAGGTTGGTTCATCCGGCGTGATGATGTTGAACAGCAGTTGGTCCTGCAGGTCTGCGATTTTGGCGCCATTTGTATTGGTTTCCAGGTTGCCCCAGACGAGGTTCTTGGCGTTGAAATCGCCCCCCAGCAGGACCTTCCTGTTTGGGTTCCCTAATAGGGTGTGATAATCAGCCGGATCCAGAGTCCTGTAATTGCCGTTCTGCTGGTATACCGAGTGTATGTGGAGCTTGGTGTGGTCTTCCATCTCCACTATCAGCTCAGATGTCTCCGTGGCGATCAGGTTGTCCTTGGCTGGTCTGCAATGAGCAATGTTGTTTTTCACCAGGATCATGGTGCCTCCTTTCCTGGCCCTGGTTCTGTCGTCCCTGTAGACCTCGTAATTCGGGTAGTTGAACCTGTCCTGGGCTTTCAGGAAAGTCTCCTGGATCAGTGCTACGTCTATGCCATGCTCCTGGAGGATGTTGAGGAGCTCATGTTTTTTATCCTTGATTCCGTCTGCATTCCAGGATAGAATCCTCAGGAATCTTGGATATTTTGTTACTAGCTTGGCCATTATTTCAGGCTGCTAGCAGCTGCTCCGAGCATGGCAGGGAGGAGGCTCTGGATTTGTTGGGCCAGGACCTGGACTATGCCTTGGAGGGCATCGTTGAGGCTGGCCTCAATGTTGGGGGAGTGTTGTGCCTGGGTACCCCACGTGAAAGTGCCCGTCCTGGATTGCTCCTGGATCCTGGTCAGTTGTTTGGGAGGTGCTCTTGCGGGTTGTGGCTGTTCTTGGCGGATAGCCTGTCTTGGTTTAGGAAATTTAGGGCAACCCCTAAAGTTGGCGGGATGAGGTCCTCTGCAGTTGGCGCAGGTAGCTGGAGTGTCCCTGGTCTTCTGGCATGTCTTCCAGTGATGGTTTTCTCCGCATTTGACACATCTTGGCTGGGCTCTGCATCCCACCGCTGAGTGGCCGAAAAGCTGGCAGTTTTTACACTGCGTGCTTGTCGGTCTCCCACGCTGCGCCTCCAGTCTTATTTTGATGCTCCTGATTTCTTTCAGGTCATTGTATATTCTCCTATCTGATTTCGGGAGCAGTGCTAAAACCATAGGCATTGGCTGTCCTGAGTTGTTTTTCCAGCGGATGATCCTGACTGGATTGAAACCTTGTTCCACGAGGTCTTCCTTGATTTCTTCCTCACTGAAGGTCTCCAGGACGCCTCGCAGGACTACGTGTAGTAGTTTGTCTTCTGAGAGCTGATATGTGTGGTATTCCTCGTTGTTTACGTCGAGGAATTTTCTCATTTTTCTGTAGTCGTCTACAGACTTTGGATGAACTCTGACGCCTTCTGAAACGGTGAAGGCCTTGTCAAAATTAATACTCTCCGTTTTAAAATGACCTGAGATGACGTTGTACTTTGACTTGTTGCGCAGGGTGATTGGTGGTGGTTTTTGTTCCTTCTTCGGCGCGGCTTGTTGGTTGTT
Source organism: Diaprepes abbreviatus (assembly GCA_034092305.1). Lineage (NCBI taxonomy): Eukaryota > Metazoa > Arthropoda > Insecta > Coleoptera > Curculionidae > Diaprepes > Diaprepes abbreviatus. The sequence continues at coordinate 1,649,227 of JASJET010000040.1, forward strand.
CGCTCCCGGTTGGGCGCCACTGGCTTGTTGTGTCGGGGTAGTGGCCGGATTGTTAGCCACTGGGTTGTTTCCAGCTTGCACTGGGCTTTTTTCTTGTTTGTTTTCTTCTCGGTTTTTGTGAGTGATTGCTGATGTTTCTTCCGGCTTGTTTTGTTTAGGAGGGAGTTCTGGGAAAGCTTCCTTCTTTTTGGTTCTTTTGCGTCCTCTCCTTTTTTGGGTTGTAAAGCCTTCGTCATCATCCGAGGGCTCTGAGACGACGACCATGGCTGCGTTTTCCTCTTGGACTGGCTGTATCTGAGAGGGAATTGTAATTTTCTCTCTCTTAAGTTTTTCGTTTTCCTCGTGAAGAGTCGTCAAGTTGTTGTATAGAGTCTCCATCCTGGTTTGAAGCTCTGCTAGACTTTGCTTAAGAGAATCGTTCTCTTTTGTCATGATTTCGAATTTCTTGAGGAGTGTATCTTGCCTCTCCTCAAAAGTGTAATTTCTTCTTTTCATTCTTTCTAGTGCTATTTCTGCATCTTCCGCTAGCCTTCTGTAGCTATCGGATCTTTTCCGAAAGCTGTCAGAACGCTTGCGTAATATTTCTATTGTCTGTGCATCAGACAAAACTGTCCCGCCGGGGTCTTCTGGTTCCATCATATTGTTCGTCCTAAAGGGCCTACAATTACAAATGCAATCAATAGACACTTAAGGTACCGAACCGTAACTTTAACTAATTGCTTGGGATAGCAGGTAGAAAATATCTCTCGCTCGACCGCAGGTAGTACCGTACGGGTCGGATGCTCGAGGTGAACTAGAATCACTTTTTTTTTTTTTTGCGGAGGGGAAATCTTGCATAGACACCCGCACTAAGTGTACGGGTAGTGCCGGATTCTTACCGGCTAAAACCCCCCCTGGACTGAGGGTCCCCACGATCATCTTCTGTTTCCTATAGTGAAGCTATAGTCTACAGAAGTGCACTGTGAGTGTCCCATTGGTTTCCGGGCCTTGGCCTTATAAACCTCCGGTCATCACTCTTTGGTGTTTCCGCTCCAGGAGCCGGTGCTCCTATTGCTTCGCACTTCCTTGCATTTCGCATGCAATGCAAGGTTGGTCTCTTTACGCCATTCGCTCTACATTCATTCATCTCACTCATCCCTGAAAATATGTATGATACAGCCCTTGATGAATATTCCTCCTCGGGCTCTGAAACTCCTACCTGTCCGGTGATTTTCTCTCTTCTTTCTTCTCTTGATGTTTTCCTTCTTTGTTTTTCTGATTTTCTATCCCTTATCCTACTGAGGTCATCTGCTTGCTTCACCTAGACCTGCAGTCTAGGTCTTTTGTGTTTCCTAGCATCTATTTCCGGGTCATAGTCCACTGATTGTCTTATCAGTGGATTATCATGGAGTTCAGCTTTTTGAAAGGCTTTTGCAGCCTTTTGTCTTAAGACTTCTCGTAGAGGAGTCCATCTCATCTCTCTACGTATTTGTTCGTTCCTGACGAACCACGGGGCGTCTAAGGCCATTCTCAGGCTTATATTTTCCTGAGCTTCTAGCCTTTTGATGTATGTTGCAGCAGCGTGGCCCCACGCTACTGACCCGTACGTCAGCACTGGCCTGAGTACTGTCTTAATGAGCGTCAGCTTATTTTTTAGGCTCATTTTGCTTCTTCTGTTTAGCAAGGGGTATAATAGCTTCCTTGCCATTTTATATTTCTTTATCGTGGCTGTGGTATGTTTCTCCCAACACAGTCCTCTATCTAGTGTTATTCCAAGATATTTGGCTTGGTTCGTCCATTCGACGTCTTCGCCATCAATATCTATGTTCTCGCCCGGTGGCCTCCTTCTTTTCGTCAGGAGGATTGCTTGGCTCTTGTCCGGATTTACCGCTATTTTCCAGGATATGAACCAGTCGTTGACCAGGTTCATTTCTTCCTGTAGATATCTGCTGACCATCATGGGATGGGTGGATCTCGCCATGATGGCAGTATCGTCTGCGAATAGGGCCATATTCGTGTTCCTGGTTTTGGGGATATCGTGAGTGAATATATTATAGAGGTGCGGAGAGAGTACGGACCCCTGTGGTACTCCTGCCTCAGGTCTTCTAGGTTGCGATATTTCCTGCTCAACCTTGACCGTGAACTCACGTTTTTGTAGATAAGAGTCTACAATTTCGCAGATCCAGGCCGGGTAACCAGAGCTCCGGAGTTTGTAGATTAGGCCCGCATGCCATACTCTATCAAACGCTCTGGCCACATCAAGCAGGATGACTCCAGTAGATTGATTCCTATTGAATCCCTCAGTGGCATATTCAACAACTCGCAGCAGTTGCAGTTCTGTGGATCGTTTATCTACGAATCCAAACTGCTCCTGTGGGATAATATCGGTTGTTGTTGTCGCTTCTTTTAGCCTTTTCAGTATTATCCTTTCTGCTACTTTGCTTAGTGCAGGTAGCAGACTGATAGGCCTGTAATTTTGAGGGAATGTGTGGTTTTTGCCCGGTTTGGGCAACATCACAACCCGTGCTTTTTTCCAGGCATTTGGGAAGTGCCTTAGTCTTAGCATTGCGTTGATGATGTTAGTAATCGCTGCTATGCCTTTCCTGGGCAGAAGCTTCAGCATGCGAATATTTATCCCGTCTGCTCCTGGTGCCTTCCTATTTTTCAGTCTTTTTATGACTGTTTTTATTTCGGCAGGTGAGGAGGGCTCAGGGAGGATGTTGTCTTGCCATTCTCTGGCTCTGACTCCTCTAGCCACTCTACGTACCTCTCGTTCATGTGTGTCGTCTTCCTCCGGATGTTCGTTTAGCCTACACTCGTGTTCGAGCGCGTCAGCGAATGCTTCAGCTTTCTCGCTATGCGTGTAGACTATTCCGTTCCTACCGTGTATTGGTGGAATGGTATCTTTGCTGCGTCTGAGATTTCTTTGCATGTTCCACAAAGAAAGATCCTCAGTTTCTAGCTCCTGTAGTTTGTTTTCCCATCTTCTGGTACTTAAATCTTTTAGTTCGGTCTTTAGCAGTGCAGAAGCCCTGTTAAGGGCTATTCTGTCTGCTTCTGACCGCGTTGTCCTGTACCTCCTTTTGAGGCGTCTTCTATTTACGATCAATCTTTTGATCCTTGGTGGCGTTGGCCCATATGGGTACTTTTGTACCGCGATCCTCCGCTCTTGAGTCGCCTCGTGGTAGGCCGATGTGATCGCACTTTCCAGGCTCAGTAAGGCTGCTTCCAGCTCTTGGACTGAGTTTATCCTGGGGATAGCCTCTAGGTTTTCGTATACCTTGTCTTTAAACAATGCCCAGTTTGTTTTCTTTTTGGTTTCTAGGTCTTTTGTTTTTTCTTCGTTACCGATTTTTAGCATGATCGGGTCATGATCTGATGATCCGTCGGCCATGTTCTTGATTTCGTAGTCGTCTCTTACATTATGCAGTATTGCAATATCTAGTATTTCGGGTTGACGACCGGCTCTGAAGAAAGTTGGTTCCGGCGGGGCTGTCACTATAGCACCGTGCCGGTCCGTTCTCTCTTCTAGCCTGCGTCCATCTGCGTTGTTTGTTCTGCAATTCCAATCTCGGCGTTTGCAGTTTAGGTCTCCAATTATGACTTTTGAGGATCCTCCTCGTAACAAGTCATCTATGTCTTCTTGCACCAATCTATCCGCTGGATTCTTGTAGGCCGAGGTGACCTCAAGATCCCCGCGGTGCATGCTGATAGAATCACTAAGTGATTAACACTTTTTTATATTCACAATAGTATTTACGTGAATCTTTTAGCCAATCAGAGTGCTCCGCCACGTCTGGTGACGTGGGCGGGGCTTACTAAGGGAATTGTACGTCTTATATAAAGGAACACGAAGGCGTTGTACCTTCATTTGGTTTTTATTTAAACAATTGTAAAAATGGTTTTTACAACAACCTAAAATAGTATTCAACATTTTCAAATTATAAAATGGCACACAACTGATTATAAAATTAAATCGATTTTGAAGGTGATGCAAATAATGTTCTTTTAAACCTTATGTGGTTAACTTTATTCTGTGTTTTGGTGATATATGTGATCATAAAAATGTTCACTTATGAGGTGTACCGAAAGGTTGTTTGGCAGATTTGAGATGGTTCACAGATAAATGATTGCAAAATTGCTTCATTACAAAAATAATATAAATCTCTCTCGGAAGGCCACAAAAATGTCTAATTAAGAACTTGATATAATATAAAATATTAGTATTTAACAATTACAAGTCGAAAATGGTACAGTTCTGATTTTAAAATCAAGTAAATGGATTTTGAAGGTGATGGAAATAATGTTCAACTGAACCTTATATGGAAACTTAATTCTTTGTTTTGGTGACCAATTTGATTATAAAATGTTCACAAGGGAGGTGTATGGAATGGTAGTTTGGTAGATTTGAGGCGATAATATGAATCTCTCTTGTAAAATGTATGAAAAGAGAAAAAAATTTTACCTTAAATATTTGTATTTAATAATTACAGTACTGCTTATGAAATTAAGTAAGTGGGTTATGAAGGTGATGGAAATAATGTTCTTTTGAACCTTATGTGGGTAGTTTCGTTCTATTTTTTGATAACAAAAGTAATCCTAAAATTTTTTGTTCATAGGAGAAACATATTGAAAAATATTGAAAAGCAAAAATGTAACTGCAACTTTTTTGTTTTGAGAAGAGGCCATTGAAACTCGAAACTGTATTTTTTGGTTCAATTTGTAAGTCATTCATGCATACTTTGGTTGTGAAGTGATTTCTGTTTTCAAAAGAAAAAGGTCAAATGAATTATTGATGTTTTATGTGTAAATAATCTTTAAAAAGCAATAAATTGATACGTTCGCAAAATTTAAAACATGTTAAATTTGGAAAAGTTTACCTCTAGTCCAGCGACTGAATCTCGAAACTCAAGGTCAACATTTTAGTCGTTTTACTACCGAGACTGACAAGTTAAGCACAATGTCTTTAAAAAAGGGTTTCTTTATACGAAGTTAACTTCCTTTCTTAATACCACATAACTGAACTTTTTATAGTTTTGATGTGTTTTTGGACATGAGTAATGGTAGCGGGTAGAGACTCCTTCACTATCCCGGTGAAGGATAGCTCTACCTCAGGGATGCGAGCCGTGGTTGTCTCCCCACGCGGGGAGACATCATGTCCTAACCTTTAAATCCAATGAAAGATTAGTAATAATTAGTAAATAATTTTACGAAATAATAGTAATTATCCTATCTCCCAAATCCTAACCTGTTTAAACAATGTGAAGAATTATTGCTATAAAACCGTAAAAATTATAAAATGGCACAATACTGGTTATAAAATGAAATAAATATATTATGAAGGTGAGGGAAATATATTATGTGGTTAACTTCTTTCTGTGTTTTGGTGACAAATCTGTACAGTTTACAGGCGAGTTTATTTCTACAATTTTATAAGGGCCTTCGTAATGTGGAGTTAGTTTTTTGGATCTTCCTGGTTTAGTTTTTTCATTAAGTACAAGAACAAGGTCTCCTACTTGAAAGCTTACACATTTATTTTTCTATCACAATATTTTTTATTCTTTTTCTTACTCTCAGTTGCATGTGTTTTTTCAATTTCGTGCGATTTTTGTATTCTTAGCTTAAGTTCGTCTATGTAGTCATCGTAAGTTTATTTGAATTCTGGTTCTTTGGTTATCGAGCTAGGAATATTTGGTTTTGTGCCAAAAACTAATTCATGAGGACAATATTTGGTAGAGGTATGAGGAATCGTATTATATGAAAACATTTCACAATCAATCCATTTATCCCAGTCAGTTTGATCTATATTTATATAATGTTTGAGATAATCGGCTAACGTAGCATGCTCCGTTGCTTTGCGGGTGATAAGTTGTGCAATTGATATGTTGAATTTTAAAATATTTTGCAACTTAAGAGTTTTGAAGTAAAATCCTTGCCTTGATCGGTAACTATTGTTTTGGGTATTCCAAATTTGCATAGCTTTGTGTTGTTCATTACCAAATTAAAAATTGACATTCCTTTTTAAAAGATTTGTTAATGGTTGTGTTATTTTACTAAAGTTTTTTATAAAACGTCTGTAATAACCAGCGAGACCAAGAAAAGATTTTATATCTTTAGTGCTTTGGGGTACAGGGACTTCGAGAACAACTTTGACCTTATTAGGATCGGGTTTTACTTCATTATCAGTGATTAAAGGACCAAGATACATTATTTCTTTTCGTAAAAATTCACATTTATCTGGTTGTATTTTCAAATTAAATTGGGAAAGACGATTGAAGACTTCAATTAACCTTTTATTATGATTGTCTAGTACATCGGCATGTACGACTATGTCGTCTAGATAGACACAACATCTCTAATTTTGAATGCCTTATAGAACATTATTCATGAGCCTCTGAAAAGTTGCGGGACCGTTTTTTAACCCAAAAGGCACGCGATTGAATTGATAATGACCAGACGAAGTGGAAAAGGTTGTTTTGGCTGCATCTTTTGGTGACATTTGAATTGGGTGGAAACCTGAGGTGAGGTCAGTGGTAGAAAAATATTTGGAGTGACCTAGCTGGTCTAAGATATCTGATATATTCCGTAAGGGAAATGAATCTTCAACACTGATGTCGTTTAATTTACGATAATCGATAACAATTCTTGATTTCTATTTACCTGAAGCATCCTGCTTCTTAGGAACAACCCAAACAGGAGAGTTCTAAGGAGAAGTTGGAGTGATGATGTCGTTGTCTAACATTTTGGCTATTTGCCCATCTACTTCTTTGTGAATTTGGGGATACCTATAAGTTCTTGTATTTATTGGGATGTTTGAATTTGTAGGAATTTCATGGACAACAGCATTAGTCGAAGTTAATTTATCATTTTCTAACTGAAAAATTGGTGATATTGGTGACATATTTGAATCAAACTATCTTTTTCTTCTTGATTTAAATGGGAAACACGTAACAGATTTGAGATTTCTTTTAATCTATCATAAGTAATATTTTCATCAAGATTTTGCTAAAAATTTTGATATATATTAATCTCATTAGTCAGGAATACTTTCAAAATTAATTTCTATATTTTTTATTTTTATTGATCTCTCGGTAAAGTTTAAAATAGAAGTAATAGCAGTGTTATCGGAACCTACTTTAACCAGACTAGGACATAAGTAAACACCATCAAGAATATTTACATCAAGACAGATACCTTCTTTTATTTTAGGGTTAATTATTTTGATTTTAACGATTGTTTCGCGTCTTGGTTTTAAAATATATCCACTAAAATTATCAGAGATAGGAGTAAGATTTTTTTCATTTTCTGCGATATCAGAATTTTGAGAATAACAAAGGGGTGTTCCATCGTTGCATATTTTTAATTTTCCATTTCGTTAATCTAATAAGGAGTTATATTTTATAAGAAAATCATTGCCAATGATGCCGTCAAATTGTATTGGAAAATCGTCTTTAATGGAATGGAAAATATGGGAATAATTATTGTTACCAATTTCGAGATTAAGATTTGTATAGAAAAGAGTTTTATTCGGTTCGAGAATATTATTATCGATACCTTTTAATGTGATTGGATTGTCGAAGAATTTGTTTAAATTTGAGTGCAATTTAGATATTTTGATTAAAGATAAATTAGCTCTTGTGTCAATCAAGAGTTTAACAGGATTTTTTAATAACTCGGGACAATGTAATGAGACATGCGTTGTTATATTCGGGTTAATTACAGAGTTTCGGCCTGTACTTTGTGGATGCCCCTCGTAACGGCCGTGGATTGACGAGGTCCGTTCGAGTTTAAGGAAAGATTCGAAATATTTGGTAAGTCTGAATTTTCACGAGAGTTGCGATTGTTGTTAGGCTGATTTGGATTTCTGCTTTGACTGAAACGTGGATTGGTATGACTAATAATTAGAAGTTTGTTGGGATGAATTTTGAAATCGATTTTTATTATCGTATTCGCGTTTCCTACATTCATCAGTTAAGTGTCCAGGTTTTTTGCAATATCGACAACATTTAGGATTTTGAGAAAAATGTCTAACTTGACTATTTTGTGAAAAAGTTCTATTATTTTAATTTCGAGAAAAATGTCTTGAGTTATTATTATTATACATGATTTACAAGCCAAACGGCTTCGCACTCCCTCCAGGGATTATTCACTCATACCAGGCATACAAAGACGCCAAAAGTATGAAGCTCTGTGGGAACCCTTTCCATGTTATCGGGTCCTAGGTGACGTTGTCTGCTGCATTTCCCATGAATTTTCGGACGGTTCGCGCGGTTGCTAGGAGAATTGCTTTCTGCATCGGCTTATACAGATGCTCACTAAGGCCTAGTCCCTTGATGTTCTGCAGGAGGTTCTTTGGTATCACTCCAGTTGTTTACAGTATTATGGGAATCGTTTGGACGCTGTTCATTGCCCATTGTCTTCGGATTTGCACCTCCAGATCTCTGTATTTGGCGATCTTCTCCTTGTATTTTGGTCTTAGGTTGTTGTTGTTAGGTACAGCAATGTCGATTAGTGTAGTTCGCCTAGAAATTTTATCTATTAGTATAATGTCTGGTCTATTATGAGCTACTGTTTGATCAGTTAAAACCGCTCGGTCCCAATATAACTTGAACTGGTTGTTCTCAAGAATAGGCTCCGGATTGTACTTGTAATAAGGCACTTTTCCTACCTGTAATAGGTTTAACTTTTCTGCTAACTCTTGGTGGAGTATCTTAGCGGCTGAGTCGTGTCTTTCCTTATACTCGGTTGCGGCAAACGCTTGGCATCCTCCAGTTATGTGCTGAATTGTCTCCGGTGTTCGACAGTCATATCTGCATTGGTCATTTTCTATTGAGGGATCTCTAATGATGAACTTCCGATAGTTCTTCGTCGGAATAACCTGGTCTTGGATAGCTAACAAGAAGCCCTCCGTTTCCGGAAACATCTGTCCTGAAATCAACCAGTAGTTCGAGGCTGAGTTGTCGACATTGTCCTGATTGACCTCATTTGGATGCCGTCCATGAAGTGGCTTCTGAAGCCAGGTTTGTAACTTCTCTTGGTCTGTTTGGTGGTGAGAAGTAATATCTTGTTCCCTCAACTGTAGCGGCGTTGAAACGTCTGCCTCGCATATTGCTCGATGTAGTGTGGAAGAGTCCGCTAACCTGTGGAAATATGAACGTAAGTTTATTATTTGTTGGTCGAGCTGCTTACCAATATCCACCAATCCTCTTCCTCCTTGGTGTCTTGGAAGCATTGTACGTTCAATAGCACTCCGAGGGTGATGTTTTCGTGCTTTTGTTAGGAGTGTCCTTATTTTTCTTTGCAGGTTTTGGATGTCCGTCCTGCTTCACACAAATTTCTACTATTTAAATTAGTTTGTAATACCCGCCTTACCCTCCTGACAAATTCGGCTGTCAATTCGACCTTCATAGTGTCATGGTCAATTCTTTTAGCTTGTTTCATACCTAGATATTTGTATATTTGGTTTGCTTCCATTGCAGCTATAGTTTCACCGTTCTGCATTTCAAAAGGCCCCGGTTGTATCTTCCCTTTAACGATGTTCAAAATACGGCACTTGTCAAGTCCAAATTGCATTCCGACATCCCTGGAGAACTCCTCTACAATTTTAAGCATTTGTTCCAGCTGGTTTCTGGTAGCAGCCATCAGTTTTAGATCATTCATGTATAGAAGATGATTCACTCTGACTACCTCTTCGTTGTTATTTCTAACACTAAAGCCGTATCTGGTCGAGTTCGCCCTGAAATATTCCCTTTCGTTTCGGAATGGTGTTAGTTTCGATGGTGTCGCTGGATGGGACTTGCAATTGGATCCTAGTTCTCCAGGTTGACATGATGCGTTCTAAAAAGGAAACAAAATTATTATCGACTCAATACATTCTCAATATAGTTTTGAGCCACTCATGTGGCACCGACTCGAAGGCCTTCTTATAATCCACGTAGACAGCAAAGAGGTTTCTTCGGTTGGCACAGGCTTGGTTACATATGACAGAGTCAACAATCAATTGTTCCTTGCATCCCATTGCTCTCCTCGTGCATCCTTTCTGTTGAGTTGCAATGATGTTATTTTGCTCACGATGTGCATAGATGCGTTGGGTCAAGCAGGAGGTGATCACCTTATACAGTGTGGGTAGGCAGGTGATCGGCCTATACTTAGCTGGGTTATGTGTGTTATATTGGTCCTTTGGTAGGAGGTACGTTATTATTATTATTATTATATATTATTATCATAACGACAAATTATTGTAGTGTGTCCAGGTTTATTACAGTTAAAACAATGGCGAGCAGAGGGATTATTTACAGACTGGTATTTAGATATTTCAATTTTTGATTTTTGTCCTGTTCTTCGTATAAGGCTATAGAAATTGCTTTTTCCAGTGTGTCTGGTTTTTGAGACTTAACTAAAATACTTAATTCTCTATTAAGACCTGTTACAAATACATGTAGGGCTTGATTTTTTAATAAATTTACGCAAGCTTCGCGTGCTATTTTAGGAAGATTAATGTCTAAAGCATTTATTAGTTGGATGTAACAATTTTCAATTTTGTTTGAATATGATACGACGCTTTCACCAATATTTTGTTTACAAGAGGTTATTTCAAGTTGTCTTTGAATTATTGTTCTTTTTTCCGCGTAAATCTCTATTAAATATGTTTTTAAATCATCCCATTTTTCAGAATCGCGATTCCTAATTAATGCTTTAGCATTATCTGTTATTTTGAATAAAATAATGGCAAATAAAATATCTTTATAATCAGTTTTAACTAATTTCATGGCACTGTCGGCGTTATCTATAAAATCGTGTAACTTGGATTTGATTCCGTCGAAGCGGACTAACATTATTTCGGCCAATTTTAAAGATAAGGACATGTTTGATTGATTTTGAGTAATTGTTTCAGTTTTTTCGAAAAGTAATGAAAGATTTGGATATATATAAAAATTAACTTGCAGTATGATTATAAAGCTTCCAATGTGCATTTCTCTGACGGTCCACTAAATGTTGAGGTAACACTCGATGTTCCACTGAAGTCTCTTTGTCCAAATGTTGCGATTCTGGAAGATCTACGTGGTTGCTCGGATATACCTCTGTTTGGCTGCACCTCCCTGGAATGATCCCAGTAACTTGAATGCTGACCTGTTTTCTTCGGATGGCACTAGATCCCTTCAATTCTGACACCAGTTTTTGTAATGGACGTTCAAGAAATCAAAGGCACTCGGGAAACTTTAACCGTATATTAATAATTTCTTACTTTACTACATAACAATATGTTTAAGTTTTAAAATGTGTATCTAGAATCGTCGTCTAGAGTCTGTACAAGAATGAGTAAAATAGTAATAATGTAATAGTCAGCACGTATGCTTGCTCTGCGCTGAGCTACTCTTTGGAATTGTAAAGTGGAGCAGGACGGACATCCAAAACCTGCAAAGAAAAATAAGGATACTCCTAACAAAAGCACAAAAACATCACCCTCGGAGTGCTATTGAACGTACAATGCTTCCAAGACACCAAGGAGGAAGAGGATTGGCGGAAATTGGTAAGCAGCTCGACCAACAAATAATAAACTTACGTTCATATTTCCACAGTTTAGCGGACTCTTCCACACTACATCGAGCAATATGCGAGGCAGACGATTTAACGCCGCTACAGTTGAGGGAACAAGAATATACTTCTCACCACCAAACAGACCAAGAGAAGTTACAAACCTGGCTACGGAAGCCACTTCATGGACGACATCCAAATGAGGTCAATCAGGACAATATCGACAACTCAGCGTCGAACTACTGGTTGATTTCAGGACAGATGTTTCCGGAAACGGAGGGCTGCTTGTTAGCTATCCAAGACCAGATTATTCCGACGAAGAACTATCGGAAGTTCATCATTAGAGATCCCTCAATAGAAAATGACCAATGCAGATATGGCTGTCGAACATCGGAGACAATTCAGCACACAACTGGAGGATGCCAAGCGTTTGCCGCAACCGAGTGTAAGGAAAGACACGACTCAGCCGCTAAGATACCCCACCAAGAGTTAGCAGAAAAGTTTTACCTATTACAGGTAGGAAAAGTGCCTTATTACAAATACAATCCGGAGCCTATTCTTGAGAACAACTAGTTCAAGTTATATTGGGACTGAATGGTTCTGACGGATCAAACAGTAGCTCGTAATAGACCAGACATTATACTAATAGATAAAATTTCTAGGCGAACTACACTAATCGACATGGCTGTACCTAACAACAATCTAAGGCCAAAATACAACGAGAAGATCGCCAAATACAGAGATCTGGAGATCCAAATCCGAAGACAATGGGCAATGACCAGCGTCCAAACGATTCCCATAATACTGTTAACAACTGGAGTGATACCAAAGAACCTTCTGCAGAACATCAAGGGACTGGGCCTTAGTGAGCATCTGTATAAGCCGATGCAGAAAGCAACCGCGCGAACCGTCCGAAAGTTCTTAGGAAATACAGCAGACAACGTCACCTAGGACCCGTAACATGGAAAGGGTTCCCACAGAGCTTCATACTTTTGGTGTCTTTGTATGCCTGATATAAGTGAATAATCCCTGGAGGAAGTAAGAAGCCGTTTTTCTTGTAAATCATTAATGTAATAGTAGTCGTAAGAGTAATGTAATCGAATGATCTCAAGACGTTTTGGGTTTTTATATTGACCTTATCATTAACTAAATTGGACCTAAATCTAAGTACAACATTTATCTGTATAATTAACAATATTTGCTATCAATTAAGCTTGAATTAAGAGATGAAACTTTTAGACTTCTATGATTTGAACGCAAATATATTTACTTATCTAAATTACACAAATATAATTATAATCTAATTATTTTTAATAGTGGAAACTTTAAAGTTAAGAGCTACAGGGTGGTAAAAATATATGGGTCCATAATAATATTAGTTGTAAGGAAGGTGATTAAAGTATATGGGTACATTACACAATTACTGCCCTAATCGCGGAACAGCGCAAAATAATAGTTGCTTCTGGTAGGGAATTCCGAAAGTAATTTATTGTGAGAAATTAGCTAAACAGAGGGCCCCCCTATTGTAAATCCCTGTGAGCTTTCACTGACTTTATGCAAGTGTCAGGTAATCACTCATCGATGGCAATTTCGCGGCCGAACGACAATCCAGCTTGGCGTGTAGATTGCTTGATCGAACAGTAGCCCGTTTTAGCCTGCGGAAAATATACTTCTTCTATCCCTCGATGTCATTCTTAAAAAAGTGGATACTTCTGGATCATATTTGTTGGTGTTGTCAGGAGAGGCTCCTATCGACGTATTTGTGTTTTCAAGAGAATGAAGTTATGCACGCGCACGCTTAATTGTCCTGTCTGCGATTGTTTATCCAATCTTTGGGGTATTTAAACCAATTTCTTACGGTAGCAGTAACGCTGTGGGAATTTTTTATCCGAGAATTTGGAAATTCTGATGCTTTAATGAAATGTTTTGTTACAATTTTGTCTAGGAAGGTTTCGAAATTATCCGTTAAAAGATCGTTTCTGATTATGGAGTTTCTAACGTATTGAGGTGCGTTAGTTATACGTCTTAATGCTTTATTATAGCAACTCGCCAACCTTTCTAGTTTGGTTTTGCTCATAATATTCCACGTTGCTACACTGTAAGAAATATTAGATCTGATAAATAGGTTTATTATGATTGGCTTAAGTTTTAAATTTAACTTACTTCTATAGTTTATTGAGGGGTATAACGCGTTCATTGAACGCTTTGCTTTTAATAAGAGTAAATTTGTGTTCGCCGTCCAATTCAAACTACGGTCGAAAATTAGTCCTAAATATTTCACTTGTGACTTCCATGGAATTTTCTCTTGAGAGATGGATACTCTGTTTTCGGGAATTGGAAATCTCGACTTCGTAAACATAATCGCTTGGGTCTTGCCCGGGTTTATTTTTATTTTCCAATCTTGCATCCATCTCTCAAGTTTATGCAATTGTTTTTGGAGTCTTGTATTGATAATTCAATACTTCCCTGACGAAGCAGCGATAGCCACGTCATCAGCGTACGAGACGGAATTGCGTTTCTTTGGAAGAACGCTGTTCTCTTGTAGTGGTCCTCGGTGGGCGGGTGGAATTTTACCCCCTCAGGAACGTTGATCGCTCGACCGAATTCCATATTGTGATTTTTTATTACACTAGTCAATTCATTATACTGCCTCGTGTCCCGTAGGACAATAGGCGATATTCTGATTTTCTTTATTGGAGCACAATTTTTCGTACCCTTCTTTTTCGTCTGTATACATATTATCGCTGTAGTTATCAAAATTTTTGAGTACAGGAATTCCGTCTTGATCAATGTTTACTGGACTATTCGAAAAATTGTTATTTGAGCTCTTATCTAATCCAGAATTTACTGGACTAGAATTTGGATTTCTTTTGTCGGTGTGATTATCGGCATTTTTGTTTGCAACTGCCGGTAGAGGAGGAAAATCCGAATTTTTAAGAGACTTTTTTGTATTGTCTTTGTTAGCATTAGGGTTGGAAGTTCGTCTCTTCCTTTTCCTAGGTCTAGGATTGGCTCTAACGAATTTGTCCGGTTCGTTTTCGGATTCCTCTCGTGAACCAGTTACTGTATGGCCATCCATGCTTTCAACATCTTTGATATTTGAGTTTAAATTGTCCGAATTGGGGTTATTGTTAATTATTCCTTCTGTTGGGAAAAAAATCTGCGAAAAATTACAATCACCTGCGGATGGTGAAAGCATAGAGTTATCATTGTTTGCATTGTTAAAACTGTTATTGGGCATGCTATTATTATGATTTACAAGCCAAACGGCTTCGCACTTCCTCCAGGGATCATTCACTCATACCAGGCATACAAAGACACCAAAAGTATGAAGCTCTGTGGGAACCCTTTCCATGTTATCGGGTCCTAGGTGACGTTGTCTGCTGCATTTCCTACGAACTTTCGGACGGTTCGCGCGATTGCCAGGAGAATTGCTTTCAGCATCGCCTTATACAGATGCTCACTAAGGCCCAGTCCCTTGATGTTTTGCAGGAGGTTCTTTGGTATCATTCCAGTTGTTGACAGTATTATGGGAATCGTTTGGACGCTGTTCATTGCCCATTGTCTTCGGATTTGGACCTCCAGATCTCTGTATTTGGCGATATTCGCGTTGTATTTTGGTCTTAGGTTGTTGTTGCTAGGTACAGCAATGTCGATTAGTGTAGTTCGCCTAAAAATTTTATCTATTAGTATGTCTGGTCTATTATGAGCTACTGTTTGATCCGTCAGAACCGTTCGGTCCCAATATAACTTGAACTGGTTGTTCTCAAGAATAGGCTCCGGTTTGTACTTGTAATAAGGCACTTTTCCTACCTGTAATAGGTTTAACTTTTCTGCTAACTGTTGGTCGAGTATCTTAGCGGCTGAGTCGTGTCTTTCCTTATACTCGGTTGTGGCAAACGCTTGGCATCCTCCAGTTATGTGCTGAATTGTCTCCGATGTTCGACAGCCATATCTGCATTGGTCATTTTCTATTGAGGGATCTCTAATGATAAACTTCCGATAGTTCTTTGTCGAAATAACCTGGTCTTGGGTAGCTAACAAGAAGCCCTCCATTTCCGGAAACTTCTGTCTTGAAATCAACCAGTAGTTCGACGCTGAGTTGTCGACATTGTCCTGATTGATCTCATTTAGATGCCGTCCATGAAGTGGCTTCCGTAGCCAGGTTCGTAACTTCTCTTGGTCTGTTTGGTGGTGAGAAGTAATATCTTGTTCCCTCAACTGTAGCGGCGTTGAATCGTCTGCC
The DNA here is from genome assembly GCA_034092305.1 of Diaprepes abbreviatus. Taxonomy (NCBI): domain Eukaryota; kingdom Metazoa; phylum Arthropoda; class Insecta; order Coleoptera; family Curculionidae; genus Diaprepes; species Diaprepes abbreviatus. The sequence continues at coordinate 1,664,987 of JASJET010000040.1, forward strand.
TCCCATATTGCTCGATGTAGTGTGGAAGAGTCCGCTAACCTATGGAAATATGAACGCAAGTTTTATTATTTGTTGGTCGAGCTGCTTACCAATATCCACCAATCCTCTTCCTCCTTGGTGTCTTGGAAGCATTGTACGTTCAATAGCATTCCGAGGGTGATGTTTTTGTGCTTTTGTTAGGAGTGTCCTTATTTTTCTTTGCAGGTTTTGGATGTCCTGTTCAAACGGCGTGATAGTGGGTTCATTGCAAGGCAGAACCACAATGTTGTTCGTATTGTTAAAACTTATTGGGCATGCAATTATTATTAATGGTTTTATTATTGATTGTTTAAATTAGCAATGTGTTTGCTTAACTCGCTATTTTGAATATTTAAAATCGGGCTACTTTCTAAAGTTCCCTTCTTTGTTCTAAATTTTTGAAAATTTGTAATGAATTGTAAATTATACATGTGATAAGCTTTCCTCCCATTCTTGGAGTAGCTTTTGATGATCAACTGGGATTTGATTCATGTCGTCGATGTAAAGTTGGGGAACAACTTCTCGTTCAATTACTGGGTGTTCTATGTCAGCATGAACATCGGCGTGAACTTCTGTTATTGCTCTACCTCATTTTCTGAATCTGAAGGATCTAAATGAATATTTGCGTGGTGTGGAAATTCGTAATCTGAGATGTCAGATTCTGACGTCTATCAAAACGACGTAAGTCGTATCACTGTTGACTTTTACAATTTCATGTGGATCTGTCCAGTACGGGCATAAATTATGCTCTGCTCTGTATCGTACCTTTGTGTTGACAAGGTCAGCTACTTGGAATTTGACAGATGGTTGTGATTCATCATGTATTTCTTTATGAATGTAAGCGTAATATTTTTTCCGGATTTGTTTATTTTTTGGTTTTTTTTTGCTCATTCGTGAGGTTTTTTCGTTCAACTGACCATTTCTTTAGAAACTCGCCAGGAGCTGGTATTTCATAACCAAGAATGATTGATGCTGGAGTTGCGCCTGTAGCCCTACAAGATCGACTTCGCAATACTTGCAGAGTTTTCAGAACTAACTTTCCCCACGAATTTGGCGTCTTATGCATGAGTAGAACCTTAAGAACTTTCTTAAATTTTTAAATTTTTCGTTCTACTGAGTTTGCCTGCTGATGGGCAACGCTAGCAAACTGCTGTTTGATGATATATTGTTCACATAATTTCTGTAGTTTGTTTGAAATAAAAACTGATCCCTGGTCAGCTATTATTTTCTCTGGATAGCCGTATCTAGTGAAAATTTCGGTTTCTAAGAAATTATCACTTCATTCGTTGTTGGTCGTGATATAACCTTTACTTCCACCCATTTCGAGAATAGGTCCTCGCAAATAATTATATACCTGTTTCCCGTTCCTTTGGCTAGCACATCCATGAATATCCTGAGATATCATCTGGATGGGAAATTTAGCGAAGTTAGCCCGCAATGGAGCTTTATCTTGTTTCTGCTGTATTTTGCAGAGGATACAAGTGATACATTTTTGTATGAACTTACCGATGTATCTTCTGAGATGACACCAATAATACGCGAGTGCGACTTTTGTATATGTTTCGTTTGTACCGGGGTGAGCCATTTCATGATGGTAGATGTAACAAACGCGATCTCCCATTTTGTTTGGCACGTATATTCTTTCCCCTTCTGTACATTTCTTATATAGAATGCCGGCTTTGACAGTAAAATTGTCTACCATACGTTGTTACGCTAAATTCTCCGGTACTCTGCCCTCTGAGGCATTTAGAACCTGAATTGTTTGACGCACGTATCTGGTAGTGAGTTGGGTTTTGAGAATCTTCTCATGTAATGTAGTGACGCTTGGTCCTGAAATCTGATATACTGTCGGTTGCGAATCTTTATGATGTGATTCTGGTATCACTAACCTGTTTGTCAGGCTGACCTTCTTGCGAAACATTATCATCAAGATTTCTGCCCAAGAAGTCACAGAGTTGATTCTCTTTTCCTGAAATATGTTGAACCTTAAAATGATACTCTTGGAGCCACATTGCCCAACGAGTAAGTTTTGACTTTGGTATCATTAAATTTATTTAACCATGTCAGAATTTTACTGTCTGTTCTGAGGATAAATTGGGTACCTTCGAGGTAACCGTTAAAGAGCTTTATAGCCCAAACAACGGCTAAACACTCTTGTTCGTTGATGTGGTATTTTTTGGTGGCAGAGTTAAATTTGCTGTTCGCATGTGAAATGATGAATCGTTTGTCATTTTGTTCTTGGTACAGAACGGCAGACATTCCTATACTGCTCGCGTCTGTTTGAAGAACAAATGGCAGATCTAAATCTGGCCTGTGTAATGGTTCACAATTGATGATGGCTAATTTCGTTTGCTCGAAAGCATTTTGCTCTCTGCTGGTCCATTTAAACTTGATTCCTTTCCTGAGGAGATTAGACAATGGAGCGGTTAATACTGCAAGATTTGGTATATATTCAAGTAGCCAATTACAAAGCCCCAAGAAGTTTTTGATTTTGTGAATCTGCTGAGGATGAACTTTACCGCCCTTGATGTGATGACCGAAATAGTCCAGTTCTTTTTGAAAAAATTGACACTTTTTTTCTGATACTTTTAGGTTCTGTAATGCTAATCGTTCGAATATTAATCTTAAATGTCCCATGTGCTCTTTTTCAATAATACTGTAAATTATGATATCATCTAGGTACACGATGATGAATTTTTGTATGTACCCAATAAGGATCTCTGTGGTCATGAGTCGTTGGAACGTGCTCGGCGCGTTCTTTAGACCAAATGGCGTTACGTTGAACTGGTAACTGGCTCCGTTGGGAGTGCTGAAAACAGTGTACTGCTTTGAGTCTTCCTCTACTGGAATTTGCCAATAGCCCTTTTTCAAGTCTAATACTGAAAATAATTTTGCTGTTGTGATGTCTTTGAGTGCATCGGTCACCCTTGGTAAGTTCGATGACTCATATGTGCTTATTTTGTTGATTTCACGGAAGCCTACGCCAAATCTAGTCTCTTTATTAGGCCTTTCGATGAGCACTGGTGAAGATGAATATGGTGATGAGGTAGGCTCGATTACTCGTTTGGCGAGCATCTCGTCTAATTGATTGTATAATATTTCTTTTTTCCTTGGATTGAAAGGGTAACATCTCATGTTGACCACTTTGTTTTCTATTAATGTAATTTTATGTTTCGTAGTCCTCGTTGTCGGTTGTACTAAACCTGTGTGAAACACTTGCTGAACTCTTCAACGAGTTGTCTCGGTTTAGCTGGTTTTTCCGGAATGTGAGGCAGTTCCAGTTTGTCTCTGGTCTTGTCCTAAGTAGATACAGCGTCTACTGTAGTCCAAGATGATTTGGTTTTGTTCCAGGAAAGGATATCCCAGAATTATGTCCGATTCCAGATTCTCAATTATCAATAATTGGACTTTGTATTTTATTGAACGTAACTTTATCGCCATAATCGTAGTTTCGATGACACTAGCGGTTGATCCATTACAGGCTAATTGAATCGCATTATTGGGTACTACGTTGAAATTTTTTGAATAGACAGTTTGTTGGATACTAAGTTGTATCGAACAATGCTTTAATTTGTGTATTGTTTACCTCAGCTGACACTACAGGGCTTTTTCCAGCACCTGTCGAATTTAATGTAAATTCTTTTGATGTCGTTTTTGGTAATGATGATGATAGTGACTCATTGGTTTGGCCAGCTGTGCTACTTTCGAATGTATGATGTATTAAAGGTTCTGGATTCGGGATGATAATCTGATCGTCAGTACATATATCTGGATTACAATCGGTTTCCTGACTGAGTATGATTTTGTTTTCACGCAATGAATGATGATGGCTACGATTTGTTTGATAAGATTCTACACTTTGTTTTTACATGATGAATGATGATCACTTAGAGTTTCCTGACATGGATGATGAGTTATCATACTTCGATGATGTGGAGTCAATTTCTGCGGATGATGGGAAGATATGATACTCGGATGATGATGTACAGTATGCTCTTCGTGAGTATGAAATGAGTTGTTGACTTTTTCGATATCGTTATCAACTTTATCATAAACCGATGAATGATGATGCGTTTCCACAAATGAATGATTGTCAAGACACTTTCCCATTTTCCAATGTATTAACGTCAGATTGATGAGGTTGAATCTCAGAATTTTCCTTTAATGATATATGAAGTTTGATTTCGCTTAAATCGCTATTTGATGAGGTTGGTGTTCCCACTCCACATTCTTCGAGAATTGTATCAAGAGAATGTTTCTGTTCAAATAAGATGATTTGTGATGATGATTTGTATTGCTCGGTATTTGTGCTGGATTCCGAGAAATCTATGTGATCTTCCAGGCCGTACACCATTCTGATTTATAAATGTTTATTTTTAATGATGATGATGATGGCCGGCCCGTGATTTGTTTCCCGAATCCGTACCGGCATTCTTTGATGATTTGTATCGGAGATGGGGCCGCCTTCGGTTTTGTGCTTCTCTCATTTGTGCACTACTTGGCTCCGTCGATTTTTCTTGATTTTGTATTTTTGATTGTGGTAAATGGAATTGATTTGACTCTTGAAGTGAATCGATCGTAGTAAATTCCATGTGTGTATCAAATGAGTGAGCGGGGTGTCTCTGTAGACGCGAGCGTTTGGTTTCGATGACCCAAAGGTCGTAAACCAGGGAAATGGTTGAATTGTGAATGATTTTCCAGGGGATGTACCGATGTAATTGTTGAAGAAACCTCGTAGTACGATTCGTTTTCGAAATCGATGAATTGTCTGCCGAGTCTTGCAGTATTCGTAACGGGGTTGTCTAAATCAATAAGATTCCTCTGAATCTGTTCACTGTGGTGCTGTGGTTGTTGTGTTTGTTGGCGAAAGGAAAGGCACTCAAGGGGTGCCGGAGAGGACCCACCGTAACCTCCCGACCCAGGAAAGATCCAGGCCTCCTCACCTTTCTTGCTGTTTATTTGTGGCATTGGGAATTGTTGAGCCATTTTACGCTCTTAAATTTGGAAGAGTTTTGAAGTTTGTTGTATTGTTTGTGTGAGCCAAAAGTCAAATGGGGACTTTAATTTAATACAAGACGCGTATGGAGGTGAGCTGAAGTGCTCTACGGGCCTTGTGCAATATGATTGGGGTAATCTAATTATTGAAAAATTAGATTGGTTGGTTGCAACTTTTAAATGTACTGTGTGAGAGTTTGTTTGTGCGAGAAAGTCAATCTAAATTTGTCAAGTGTTTGTCTTTTGGTCGGAAAAGATTTTTCGCAAATTTAATTGTATTTCTCGTTGGTATCCGAAATCCGCTGCCTTCTCCGAATTTCACGATATTTTATATCACGGTGATTTGATGGGACTTTTCTGTTAATTTTTTCTCGCTCGAATTTTTGTGCCAAAGTTTTCTAAGTATTTACCAATTTAGAAAAAAAATCGTGCGGGACCAACCTTAGAAAAATGCTTTTTCTAAGTACTTTTTTGGTATTGTTTAATATATGGGGATGGTTCAAGGCTTTTGCAAACCTTTAATGTCTTTGGAGGGTGAGTTAATGTGGAACACTCTTTATTTAATTTGTTTCGCGAAGTTTATGACGGTGATCCGTAATTGCAACCCCAGTTCGTGTATACAATTACGAATAACACTCGTTTTTCGAACTCTAGTATATCGGGCTCTGAGGTTTAGAAAACCTAGCTTACCTTAACCTGTAAATTTAAATCAGAGGAACCCCGATATATCGTATTTAAATCCGATTTCAGCAAAAACAAAAATTAAATTATTTTTAGAGTCTTCAGGTGCCCCAGCCTTTGGCAATTTCCCGGGAAAAAGCTACTAGTTCGTCCAGGGGCCTCGGAGGTGCTTTGTTTTAAACTTAAAATTAGCAGAAATAATCCTTCAGCCACGCAGCCGTCTAAAAAGATCGTCGAGGTTGATATTTTCTGGGCTATTGAGCCTTCCTGCAGAATTATCTTCTCGAATTTGTCAAATATCTTTCCCCTAAAATACGAATTTCTTTTAAGAAAATGCGAATTTCTTTCAAAAAGTTTCGATATCTGACAAATTCTAACGTTCTTTCTTCACAACTGATGTTTTCTCTCTTCAAAACTGATGTTTTGTGATTTTCTGTCTCTTCCTTGAGCATAAAATGTTGGCAGTGACGTTTTGGCTGACTATTGCACAAAACATGGGGTTTATATAGTTCCCGTTCCACTCTCTTGTGTGTAACCAATCAGAACAAAGCGAACTTTTGATTGGACACTTTTTCGTTTACGCCGGAACTATATAAGAAAATTGCATTGTGCGATTACCGTCATTCTATCCGTCGGATCGCGACAAATCTTGCGGCAATCGATTAGATTTTTCATTATGCAATTTCTCATTCCATTGTAAATTTGTTAATCCGTAAGGGATATTTACAATATTTGTCTTTCTTATTTGGTTTGTCTTTTTTGTTTGGTTTGGCTTTCTCTGCAGTCACCTGGTTAAGTTTAACCTCAGTTTTTACTTCAGGGTTTAATGATGGTTTTGTGTTTGTTTATTTATTCCTTTCTGGACACTCGTTGTTCCGGTGAGGTCCCTTACAGAACCTGCATGGGTACAATGGTTTTGGTTTGTTCTCAAATGATTGAGTTGCTTGACTTGGTCTAATTACTAGACTTTGTTCATGGTATGTATTTTTATTTTGATTATTATTGTTTGGCCTATTTGGTGTAGAAACTGTGCTTTGATTTATGACTTTCTCTGGAATCCTTGGAGTTGCACTATGTGTGGCATAGTTTGTTTGCACAAAAGGTCTCTTTGGAGGTTCCTGAGTTTTTTATGTCATGTGGTGGGTTATGTGGGTTTAAAATGATTTTTTGTCCTTTAGCAGTTTGACATTTGAAAGCATCTTCGTCGCTGATGTTTTTCTCTATCTGTCGAGCTAACAAGATCAATCGTTCCTAAGTTGTCGATAGGTATACCTCTTAATCGAGAGCGTATATCTGGTCGAAGTTGAGTCAGTAAGACTGGGATGAATGTTTGAATGATTCCTGTCGGCTTTGCTCTTGTAAACATGGCATGCTTCCGAAGGATAAAAGTTTCTACTTGTTCATTTATTTTTTGAGTGGTTCCATATAATTCTGCTTGAATTTCGGCTAAATTTTCTACGTCTGCGAAACGTGAGAAAAATTTATTGCAGAAGTCTTCGTAATCCTTTACGTAAGGTTTATATGGATCGAACCATTTATTATATACCTTGCAATTGTTCTCTTACGTAGTATATTTTATCTTTTTCAGCAATATGATTTTCTTCAAACCATTTATTCATTTCAAGAATAAATCCGTGCGGATCTTCTACGTCATTACCGCTATAATAAGCTCTTAAGGATGTTTTACGCCCCTAATTCTGGCTTGCTAATTGCTGTGTTAATGCTTATAGAGCTTTGGCTGTTTCTATTTGTGCTAGATAAGCGAGCTCTTGATTTGCTTGATGTTTTCGACTGTTTTGTCGTTGGGACATTTGAAGTTTTCACTCGGTTTTTTCGAACATTGATTATCGAAATGATCGCCGTGGCAAAATTTGCAAGGTCGGTATTTTTTGAAAAAATCGTTTTTCGGTTCAGGGCGTGGAATGATGTATGAGAAATTTTTTCCCGTTTGCGGAATATTTTTTTCGCGTTTTTCAAAGAATTTATCTTTTCGAATAAATTTTGAGGAGTGTTTTGAGTGTGTTTGTTGAATGGATTTTTGCCCCCCACGATTAGTATTTTGGTTCAAAACTAGCCGAGGGATAGTTAATTCATGAAATTGTACTTGCCTTGGGAATTTTTATGAACTTAACCGGGAAGAGTTTTTCTGCCCGTCGGATAAGTACTTTTCAATTGTCCGCGCTAAAGCAGTGAGTCTCTCTAAGGATCGAATTTCGCATCCTCTTAAACCTGATCTGATTTCTGGGACTAGTGATGTCAATAAAATTGCCAAAAGGTCTCTGATTGAACCGTCCTGGTTTAATCGTAAAAATATACCGTTCTTTCTCAAAATGAATGTCTCGACATTCTCGTTTTGTTTTTGATGTGTACCGTAGATATCTGTGCTGAGTTTTACGATACTTTCTACCGATAAAAATCTTTCGATTAATTTTAACGCGAAGTCGTCAAAATTTGTCACGAATTGCTTGTATGGCTCAAACCATATTTTTGCTTTCGTATGAAGTTTGTCACGAGCGTGATAAATTCTTTCGCTTGCAGCGATGTTGTTTTCTTTGACCCAATTTTCGTTTTCCTACAAAAAAAACGCGTGGATCTTCCCATTCTTCTCCCGAAAAGTTAGCTCTTAAATGAGTTATCGCCTGCGAAGCTTGTTTTTCCAAATGCCTTTCTAACAAGGTCATTGTTTTTGCATTTTCTAAAATGAATGAGCGACTCTATCTCACGTCCGAATCTTGATCTGTCAAAATATTCACGATCGAATTGTGGATTTATTTTGGAAGGATTTGTTTCGTTCTGTCGTCCAGTAATTTCGTCTCAATTGGATTCGCGGTGCTATGATCAGCACTAGTTCGATCTCCGAAATTTGAACCTAATTCCGCCATTCTGAGTTTAAGTCTCCGTCGTCATTGCTGTACGTGGTAAAATTATCTCGATCTGATTCTCGATTATCATCTTGAATTGTTTCAAAATCATTTCGCTTTTTTCTCAAATTTTCCTGGTTTTGTCTAAGTTTTTTCGAACTTTCCTCACGGTGTTGTGGCAGTTTTTTCGAATTTTCCTCACCAGGTTGGATGCCATGTCGTATAGGCACGTTGCACGAAATTTCAATTTGATCAATTCCGTCATCGTGTAGTCTTTGTACATCAATTGATCGGAAATGTCTGTCGTCAGGGATGCCATGATGTCCGTCTACATAAGTTTTTTGAAGATTGGGTTTTCCCGACTCATGTCATTAACGTATTCAGAAGCATAGAAATTTCTCGAACCTAACCAAGGCAGTTGTGGTAAGTCCATCGCTGATTGTCGGTCGGAAGGACATATTTGGATGATAACGATGCACATTGTGTGAAGAATTCCGGTCTAAATTCGTTAAACAACGAGCTTTGTTGAGGTGAAACGATGAAATGAACGTTGTTGTGTACGATTTTGCGTGACTTTACTACTTCCGGTAAGCTGTGAATGTTCTGTGTGAACTTGTTTGAAAAATTGTTTGGAAATTTGTCTCTGTTGTGAGTCATAGTCGTCTGGATCGGGTGTTGATTCAAAACGTCTTATTAACTGTTGTACGAGACACAAGGTTGGAGTTAACTTTGGTAATTTGTTCATGGTTGACGATTTCGGCTGATTTAACAAGTCAAGGGCAACTCTCAGGGGAGTTGCCGAGAACCCACCTTTACCACCCGGAGAGCCAGAAATTCCACCCGCCTCATTTGACTTGTGTGGAAAAATACAGGGTGATGACATTCTGGAATGAATTTTAATTGAAAGAAATACAATGACTTCTATTCAATCTTTCTGGAAAATTAATTGCAAGATATTTCTAATTTCAAGGAGTTGTTTTGGTTTTTGTTTCAATTCACACTGGAATTATTTCAATGAGATTTTGGGTTTTGAGGAATGTGTTTTGTGATAAATAAGAGGACTGATTTCAGTTAATTACGGGCTTTGAGAAAAGGTAACTAACTGCCACGGAAATTTGGTTGATTAAACTGGCTCGATTATTCGTAAAACACCGAATAGCTTTTTTGCATATGGTTGTAAATTAATTTCGAACGCAAATTAATTTAAGGCCTGTTGCGCAAAATTGTTTAAAACTGAGAAAATAGAATTTCAATTTTAATTTCGCGGAGAATATTCTCTATCCGCATTAAAAATAACAACGAACTAGTTAAAACTAATGCAATGTTGTATCTTAGCTTAAAGGTCCAACGCACAAAATATTTATCACTGTTTCAAAGTTTTTTTGTTCAATTAGAAATCTTGAGTTGTTTTTGAATACGCAAAATGTCGAAAATATTCTGGAGGATAAAGTTTTTTCCTTTCCTTTTGTTTTAAACACTATTAGTCTTTAGTCGTGTAAAGTTGGCACTAGAAAAGTCTCTGAGTTTTTCTTTCTTTTTTCACAACAAGTGAATTAAAGTAAATCTAAGACTAAATAACATTAAAACAAGACAAGCTCTGTTTTAAATTAATTAAAGTTAAAATCGAAATCTAATTTCTTTCTCATTTCAAATTAATTATAATGTTTGAAAATGTTTTGTCAGAATGAAGAATCAATTTTCTAGCAAGAAAATATTCTTGACCAATCGTTAATGCGAGAAATTATCACTTCGGAAATACTATGGTTAATTTTCTTAATTACCGAGAACAATTAAAAATCCGCTTATGAACAAGTAACTTTCACTTTTGATTAAGATTTATCTGTCTCACAACTAGGAATTTTGAACAACCAATTTATCATTTAGAAAAGCTTGAATTCGAAATGAAATGACATTAATTAATTCTGACTATCAATTATATATATATATATATATATATATATATATATATATAATACGAAAAATAAAATTTCAATTTTTGGAAAATTTTTCAAAAATAAAATTTCTGAAAATGTAAATTTTCATTGATGGTTCAATAATGTGAAGAACTAAACAAAGTTTGCAGAATTTTAATTTTTTTCTAAATTAAAATTTTTACTAAAAAAGCAAGAATCACTTTTTCGAAAGTGACGTCATATGAAAAGTGTTTAAAAATCAATGGCGCAAGTCATTCAGACTTAAAATCCGAAATCAAAATTTTTTGCCAAAAAATCAAGAATCACCTTCTTGATTATGACGTCATGAACTATTAATCATAAATGATTAAAAAAGGAATAAAGTTTTTATCGAAAAACCAATTTCTAAAATTTTCCAAAATTCATAAAATCAGGAATCAATCCGGTTTTCACTCCTTAATGTTTCCGTTCCGGGAGCCGGTGCTCCCATTGCTTCGCATTCCCGTACATTTCACATGTAATGCAAGGTTGATCTCTCTACGTCATTCGCACTGCTTTCGCTCGGTCTCATTCATGCCTGTGAATTGGACTAGGTGCGTTTGCTTCCTAGTGTGTTAGTGCGGCCCTTGAGGCATTTTCCTCTGGGCTCTGTTCTTGATCTTTCCTGTCCTTTGTGTTCTTCTGCTCTCTTCTTCCTCCTCTTCTTTTCTTCATTCTTCTATTCCTCTGGAGTATCCTGCTTGCTTCATTTAGACCTGTAGTCTAAGTCTTTTATGTTTTCTGGCTTCTACTTCCGGGTTATAATCCACTGATTCTTTTGTCTTAGGACTTCTCGTGGAGGAGTCCATTTCATTTCTCTACATATTTGTTCGTTCCTGACGAACCACGGGGCGTCTAAGGACTATGTTTTCCTGAGCTTCGAGCCTTTTGATGTACGTTGTAGCAGCGTGGCCCCACGCTACCGATCCATATGTCAGCACAGTCCCAAGTGCTGTTTTGATTATCGTCAATTTGTTCTTTAGGCTTATTTTGCTTCTTCTGTTTAGCAAGGGGTATAGTTGTTTCCTCATCATTTTATATTTCTTTGTAGTGGCTCTGGTATGTTTTTCCCAAGACAGTCCTCTATCTAGTTTTATTCCAAGATATTTGGCTTGATTCGTCCATTCAACGGCTTCGACATCAATATCTATTGTCTCGTCCGATGGTCTCCATCTTTTCGTCAGGAAAAGTGCTCGACTCTTATCAGGATTGACCGCTATTTTCCAAGAGATAAACCAGTCATTGACTAGGTTCATTTCTTCCTTGGCAGTGTCATCTGCGAATAGGGCCATATTCGTGTTCCTGGTTTTGGGGATGTCGTGAGTGTATATGTTATAGAGGGGCGGAGAGAGTACGGACCCCTGTGGTACTCCTGCCTCTAGTCTTCTAGGTTGCGATATTTCTTGCTCAACCTTGACTGTGAACTCACGTTTTTGTAGATATGAGTCTACAATTTCGCAGGCCTTAAATTAATTTGGATTAGAAATTAATTTACAAGCATATGCAAAAAAATATTCGGTGTTTTACGAATAATCCAGCCAGTTTAGTTAACCAAATTTCCGTGGCAGTTGGTTACCTTTTCTCAAAGCCCGTAATTACCTGAAATCAGTCCTCTTATTTATTACAAAACACATTTCTTAAAACCCAAAATCTCATTGAAATAATTCCATTGTGAATTGAAACAAAGACCTAAACAACTCTTTGAAATTAGAAATATTTTGCAATTAATTTTCCAGATTGAATAGAAGTCATTGTATTTCTTTCAATTAAAATTCATTCCAGAATGTCATCACCCTGTATTTCTCCACACAAGTCAAATGAGGCGGGTGGAATTTCTGGCTCCCCGGGTGGTAAAGGTGGGCTCTCGACAACTCCCCTGAGAGTTTCCCTTCCCTTGTTAAATCAGCCGAAATCGTCAACCATGAACAAGTTACCAAAGTTAACTCCAACCTTGAGTCTGGTACAACAGTTAATGAGACGTTTTGAATCAACACCTGATCCAGACGACTATGACTCACAACAGGGACAAATTTCCAAACAATTTTTCAAACAAGTTCACACAGAACATTCACAGCTTACCGGAAGTAGTAAAGTCACGCGAAACCGGAACAACAAAGTTCATTTCATCGTTTCTCCTCAACAAAGCTCGTTCTTTAACGAATTTAGATCGGGATTCTTCACACAATGTGCATCGTTGTCATCCAAACATGTCCTTCCGACCGACAATCAGCGATGGACTTACCACAACTGCCGTGGTTAGGTTCGAGAAATTTCGATGCTTCTGAATACGTTAATGACATGAGTCGGGAAAACCCAAATCTTCAAAAAACTTATGTAGACAGACATCATGGCATCCCTGACGAGACATTTCCGATCAATTGATGTACAAAGACTACACGATGACGGAATTGATCAGATCGAAATTTCGTGCAACGTGCCTATACGACATGGAATCCGACCTGGTGGGGAAAATTCGAAAAAACTGCCACAACACCGTGAGGAAAGTTCGAAAAAACTTGGACGAACCCAGGAAAATTGGAAAAAAAACGAAATGATTTTGAAACAATTCAAGATGATAATCGAGAATCAGATCGAGATAATTTTATGACGTACAGCAATGACGACGGAGACTTAAATTCGAGAATGGCGGAATTAGGTTCAAATTTGAGATTGAACTAGCGCTGATCATAGCACCGCGAATCCAATTGAGACGAAGTTACTGGACGACAGAACGAAACAAATCCTTCCAAAATAAATCCACAATTCGATCGTGAATATTTTGAAAGATCAAGATTGGGACGTGAGACAGAGTCGCTCATTCATTTTAGAAAATGTAAAAACAATGATCTTGTTAGCAAGGCATTTGGAAAAACAAGCTTCGCAGGCGATAACTCATTTAAGAGCTAACTTTTCGGGAGAAAAATGGGAAGATCCACGCTTTTTTTTTGTGGGAAAGCGAAAATTGGGTCAAAGAAAACATCGCTGCAAGCGAAAGAATTTATCACGCTTGTGACAAACTTCATACGAAAGCAAAAATATGGTTTGAGCCATACAAGCAATTCGTGACAAATTTTGACGACTTCGCGTTAAAATTAATCGAAAGATTTTTCATCAGTAGAAAGTATCGCAGAACTCAGCACAGATATCTATGGTACACATCAAAAACAAAGCGAGAATGTCGAGACATTCATTTTGAGAAAGAACGGTATATTTTTACGATTAAACCCGGACGGTTCAATCAGAGACTTTTTGGTAATTTTATTGACATCACTAGTCCCAGAAATCAGATCGCGTTTAAGAGGATGCGAAATTCGATCCTTAGAGAGACTCACTGCTTTAGCGCGGACAATTGAAAAGAACTTATCCGACGAACGGAAAAACTCTTCCCAGTTAAATTCAAAAAATTCCCAAGACAAGTAAAATTTCATGGATTAACTATCCCTCGGCTAGTTTTGAACCAAAATACTAATCGTGAGGATAAAAACCTATTCAACAAACACACTCAAAACACTCCACCGAAATTTATCCGAAAAGATAAATTCTTTGAAAAACGTGAAAAAAATATTCCGCAAACGGGAAAAAATTTCTCATACATCATTCCACGCCCTGAACCGAAAAACGATTTTTTCATAAAATACCGATCTTGCAGATTTTGCCACGGCGATGATTTCGATAATCAATGTCCGAAAAAACCGAGTGAAAACTTCAAACCTCCCAGCGACAAGACAGTCGAAAACGACAATCGTGAAAAACGAGTAACCCTATTCGAAACGAATTTCGGAGCAATATTTGTGAAAACAAATTTTCGGAAAAGATAAGATTTTCGGAAAAAGAGAGATCCATTGACAGAAAATTTACGTCTACTCGCAAACCAAGAGTAACCGCCGTAAATGTTCGAAGCAGACCACTAGTAAAATTCGTGTATAATTGCGGAAGAAAATTTGGGCAGGTAACCTATGCTTTGCTCGAAATGGCCTAAAGTATAGAGGTCTGTTTCATCGACTAGGGTTTTTTGCTTTATGGGTTAATGTACGGAATTCCATTGAATTGTACCGAAATTTAATAGTATAATAATTCTTCTAACTTTGATCTGCAATAGGATGATGTTAATTATGTTCTGTTCATCTAGAGTTCACATTGGTTTTTGGAGATATGCCGACAGCTTCATTTTATTTTTTTTTTGTTGATTAAGAAAGTTACTTTGACGGTTTCAAACGTACTTGAATATTGTACTACGTACAATTGCTGTCAGACTGGTCAACTTCATCATGGGTGATTTTTTTCTGTCCTGTTTTTTCTGTTTTTTTTTTTTTTTTTTTTGGAAGTGAATATTTTACTTAAGAAGTAAAAGTATTTTTCCTCGTCCATTTTGATCTTAAACAGCCGAAGTCTGGAAGCAACGTGAGTCCGAGATTTTTATTCCAATATTTTGTGATATTCGGCCAAAGTTGCCCATTATTCATTAATTTTTATTATTTTGTTTGATTACCTTATCTTTTGTCTCTACTGTGTTAATGAACAATCTCTTCTTGGAAGGATTTATCTACAAGTATGTACACGTGGTGCAGGTTTCTTTTACTTTCCTATTGTTCCATAAACTTTTGCCCCGTACCTTTTTAGAAACTGTTGAGACAACTTGCGAGGATTGAGGGTCCTCAAGAACCATATCGAGGCTCTCATTTGACCAGAACTATTACGTTTACCGGCCATATGTAAGCCTTAAGATAACTTATTATTTTTTTATATAATAATTGCTTTGTAGCTAATTGTTTATTTGATTAATTCAGTTATATTCATCTTACTTACGTTTTTATCATTTTTACGTATTGTTTTTTTTTTTTTTTAATTTACATGGGGTAATTTATATATTTTGATATTTTTCTCTTACTTGGGTGATGCTAGAGTATGCGACTAAAAATAGGACAGGATAACCGAGCTAATTTCATCTATGGAAGTGATTTTTTTTTGTAATAGATTTGTCAAATTTTACTTGGAGCCCTAATTGTATGTTCTCGTAATCTGTAACGTATAAATAGATCTGTAATTTATTAAGTGATTTTTGATCTGGGGCTTCATGTTCCTTAGTATAATTGTGTATTATTATGAGTATTTTATTTTGTTAAATAAATTTACTAATTTTTATGGATAGACTGAATTTTGGGGCTAATTACTGTATTTTTGACAATTTATTTCTATTTATTGTTATTTTTTGATCAGATTTTGTAATTAATAATTAATTTTATGAGTCAAGTTTGCTTATCTTGACATGATTTATAACTTGACTGGGATGTATAATTGTATTTTCTTTGTATTAATTTATTATTACGTTCATAACGTTACAAGCTGGGCAGCGACTCTAATTTATTAGCATTATACCGAGTGTTTTGAATTTATAACCTCGTCATTTTGCTTTGTGAATTTTGATATCAATGCAGCCTAGCTCGTAATTTTATATTTAACCCAGTTAGTTTTCTTAGACGCTCTATTTTATTTCACGGTTCTTCTGGTTCTTCTTTTTCTTTTTCAAGTTCATCTTCATCTTCAGGGTTTTCCTCTTTTTCTTCATTTTCTTGGTTCTTCTTTTCCCATGCGGAGATCAGCTTAGTTCACACCATCACTAGCTGCTACCTGTAGCCACGACAGCTCAGGAACCGGGAAGAATCACACAAGGAACTCTAATAAGCTGACTGCTGATTTGCTTTTCATTTACTTGCTTATTTTATTTATTTACCTTGATTACTTATCTATTTATTTAATTGCTTTTAATATACTTACTTTTTTATTATTTACACGGACTACCTACCTATTTATTTAATGAGATTAATCTATATTTAAAGTAAACGTGATCACATTTACACCAGTAATAATACTTGAGTTACATTGTATAACAGTCAGTTCATTATTTGCCTAGCCTCTTACTTGTTATTTTTTGCTATTGAATTTTAGCGTTGACAATAAATGTTGAGTGTTGAATGTTGATTCCTTTTTTTTTATTTATTTTCCTTTTGTTTTTTTTTTTAGCAAATTTTGGTGCCGTACGTAAGTGGAGACTGCAGGAAAAGTACCGAGACCACCTTAGGCAGCTTGCAACTCAGCTGGTTTAGAGCTGCTGGCGCTCTTAATTCGAACCTCCTCTCCTGAGCAGCCGGTGGCTTGCTCACTGCACCAAACTGCTTTCTCGTACAGGGCCACTTTGTTTTATAGTACCTTTTAATCTATTATAATCTACCCTCTGCTCTCAAACAGAGGAAGAGTGTAGCAAAATTTATTTAACAAAACTAGGGTGAGAGAAAACTGGAAGTATTTTCTCTTATAAAAATAACCCCTGTTCTGATTTAGCACATTAAGTTTTGCTCATGTGCCATAAAAACATTCTATCGGTTCACCAGCATATTCATCTTTAAACTTTCTAATTACAGACTTGGATATTGGCATTTCATGAATATTATTCATAGGGTAGTTTGATGTATCAAATTTACCAATATTTTTCCTAATATCTTCATAAACATTGTCTGTCTCAATTTCCAAAATAAAGGAATTTGTATCAGTGTAAAGAAGTTTAATATTGTCATTATATAACGGTTTTAAAAAACCATAAAAAAGTCATACATCACAGTTTTTGATATATCTAAACTAGAAAACCCTACATAAACAGGTTTATCATATTGAACTAGTACTTTTCGCATTTGAATAGCGACTAGATTTTCAGAAAATACAGTGATATCTTTAAATGATGGTTTGGCAATTAAATTTTCCGCACCATCTTTCCTATGGTTTTTCGACCATTGAGTAACTAAAACGTATATCGATTCTTTAGTCAACGTTTTCCATAGTTTTACCGTAAACACTGTTATTTACCAATTTTTACAAATTTTTATGAAATTCATTTGTGGATTCATTTCTTAATTTTGTATTAAGATCAATATATTTTTTTAACCATGAAGACTGTGTAAACTGTATCACTCTATGTATTTTAGTTAATTTCATTCCATATTTAATACACTGTTTTAATAAAGTGTAATGAATTACATATTTTTCCTTATTTTTTAAATTTGGAATTAATTTGAAAGTTTTAGAATTTTGAAGCTTATAATTTTCAGCACAAAACGGAAATTCATTATGAAAATTATGTAAAATTTCTGGGTATTCTAAATCAACTTCTAAAACATACCCTTTTTCATTAGTATCAGAAATATCCATTAGTCTAAATTTTTATTTGTTGATTTGTTAGCCAAATAAAATCTTTTTGTGGAAGAAATTGGGGGTTTATAATTTGAAAGAAATAAATTGTTTGCTACAGATTTCCTGCATACACAAGTGCTGATTCCACCTCTTACATTACTTTTTAAAAAAATGTAACATATCTGGGTCCGTTAATAATTCCAATTCTACCCCAGTGTATCTCATACAAGCGTTAAAACTTAAACCTGGAAAAGTGTAATAATGCCACGGATCTAATTTATAAGTCTCTATACAAGTTTTTCTGAAAATTTGAAAAATATCCGCTAACAGTAATACATCTGATTTAAGATAAATATCAGAATATTGCCCAATTGTATCACAATTAAATATTTTTCAAACGTTTTTAGCTATTTCATATTTCTCATCGGTGATATGTTCATCCGTTAAATCGTTATAAAATTGTTTTTATCTGGTAATTTGGTTTAATTTAATTTGAAATGTCATCAATATGTTTATAAGGGAAAACTCCTTTTTGATGAATATAATTAAATTTTTCTTTATCATTAAAATATTTAAGCACTTCTTTACATTAATCGTCATTAAGAATGGAAGCTAAATTTGACAAAGAATTTGGTAGAAACTGAAATGAGTCAATGAACTGTTGTTCGATTGTATCGTTTCCGTATTGATTTTTATTTTTATTCATCATTAAATTTTCATTAGTAATATGTTTAACTAATGGGAAACTCGTCCCTGCGTATTCTATATCCTCTTGTGAAACCGGTACCTCTTCAAGGTTAGGATTACACTTTGTTTCAATTGGTATATTATTAGCTGGTTCTTTTACCGAGTGCGTACTCGGCTCGTCAGCAGACGTGTCAAACGAAACTGATATATGACTTTGGATGTCTTTTGATGATACATTTTTTTGTTTAGGTAGGGATTGGTAAGTCTTATTTCTAGGTTTACTAATAAAACTTGGGGTATAGCTTAATCTAAAATCACCTAGAGTAAACCTATGGACAACCTCGGGAGTCGAGGTAGTCTCATTGAATTCTATTAAACTCTATTGATCTTCGAGAAATATTTGTTACGTCTTGTTCTTTGTCAGTGAGAGATAAGGAGACGAAGGCGAACCTTGCGGCACGCCTGCATCGATCTCTTTAACGCCTGAACTGTGATCGTCAGCAGACACTGCGAAGCTTCTGTTAGAAAGAAAACCTTGGACTAATTTAATCAGATCATTGGGGAAGCCCAGTCTTATCATTTTGACTATTAAACCTTGATGCCACACGATGTCGAGAAAAACCGCTCCCATTCGAAGGTGGCGGTTGCAAGTTTCTAAAATATCGGTAGCAAACCTGGTTGTCTGGTGAATGCAGCTGTGATTTTCTCTAAAACCAAACAGCTCATCAGGGAGAACGTTCTTATCTATGATAAATTCCTTGAGTAAATCAAGGATGATTCTTTCCACCACCTTACTCATGCCGGAAAGAAGGCTAATTGGTCGATAAGAATTTATATCGGTTGACGATTCTTGTTTCTTTTTAATTAGTATTATTTTAGCCTTTTTCCAGCATGCAAGAAAGTGACCTGATTGAATGATGGCGTTTGTTAGATCTTTGAGAGCAGTCTGAGTTTTATTCGGAGCTTTTTTCAAAGCTACGTTCGGAAGACCGTCAAAACCAGGGACTTGTTTGACGTTTAAAGTTGAAGTTATTGCTAAAATTTTGTCAAGACTGATAAGAGGCGTGGCATCATTGTGAAGATCCGTTTTATTATAGATGTTCACTGTTTTATTTACAGTGAAATCTTTATTGTGATTTGTGGTAGGATTAAGTTGGAATTGCTTCCGCAGTTTTTCGGCAAAAGCATTGACTTTTTCTTGGATGCTTGTATAAGTAACCTTTATTTCGTTGTCTTTAATGACAGGCAGAGGGTGTCTAGCGCCTTTAGTGAATGTGCGAGTCATCTTATACAAGCTTCCATCTACTGCTTTAAGCGATTCCAGCTTAGCTTCCCAGCTTCTGCTATAAATTTTGCGTCATTCGTCTCGCACCTCCTCAGATGCATGATTAGCAAAAGTCTTATAGGCTCGGTTCTTTAAACGGTTTTTGATTCGAATTTTATCCTTAATCTCCTCGGGAATTTTCCCGTATTTAGAGAACCTGAACACCTTTGTTAATTGACGATTTGGCGAGTGTATCTTGAATTAGGAAATTTAAGTTATTAGCTGTTTCTTCAGTAGATTGAGTATCCGGGAATACTTCCGGATTCTCGATATTTTCAAGAATTTCCTGAAATTTTTTCCAGTTTGTATAAGTTTTAGAAGTAAATGTCTCGCCCTTATTTTTAATATCGCCATATTCGGCGATCACTGGCAGGTGATCCGACGTTAGTTCATGAAGAACAAACGATTTGGATATCCCGCCAGTGTTTTTTGCCAAAAAGATGTCCAGAATCTCGGGGTAATCCCCTCGGACCGTATTGAGTAGGTTCGTCTGGAATTATTAATTCCAGCATGCCTTTATCTGAGGCGTTTCTAAGAACCAAGCCTTTACAATTGGTAAGTTAAGTGGCTTTTTGCACACTTAAGACACTTCTTATTTGCCGTACAACGAGATTGTGCGTGCCCGAACATTTGACATCGGTGGCACTGAGTAATGTGAGTCCTACTCTTTTGAGACTCGGCTTCTACTTTGATATTATCCAAAAACCGGATGTCAAATATTCGCTTCTGGTCTTTAGGCAAAGTAACACGTACCAACGGCATCGGCGTTCGATCACGATGATACCATCTAGTAACAGATTTGGGATTAAATCCCAAACCCTCCAAATCTGCTTTGATTTTATCCGTTTCCCAGTCTTCAACTACTCCACGAAGAACTACATGCAGTAGTTTATCCTCTGATAAGGCGTATGTATGATACGAAATTTTACTTTGGTCGAGCATTTTTGATAGTCTATCGTAGTCAGATACCGTAGGAGGGTGGAATTTAATCCCTTCAGGAAAGTTTACTCAGTTCCCGAACTCAATCTTATAACGTTTCATGGCTTCAGTTATCTCATTGTAGCGACTCTTGTCTCTGAGGACAATTGGTGGAATTTTAGCCATGCGGGGCCTTTCAACATAACTGTCACTTTCTTCGTCAGAAGATTGTTCTGGGTAAAAAGTATTCCTACTATCATTTTTTGGCGGTAAAGTTGGAACAAAATTAGAATCATTTTTATTGTTATTGTTTAGAGATTCACTGTTATTATTTGAATTATTAGAATTTTCTTGATTAGAATTGCTCGGAAGTGGCGAAAATTCCGAATCAAGCTCACGTTTTTTATTGTTTTTAGGGTTTCCTCGGCTCCTTCGTCTTTTTCTCTCAACTTTTGTAAAGTTGCTGTTATCGCTTGATTCGGAATTTTCGTCGCTCAACATTCCAACATTGTCTGGCTTTAAGAGTTTATTTTCGTTTAGGTCAAAATTCCTATTTGGATTGTCAGGCTTTTCCGAACTATTCTTTTGAATTTCTTTGTTTGCTGTTTTTCCAGCAGCTTTCTTAGGAATTGCGCCTTTATTGGCCTTTTTTGCTACTTTAGCGTTAGAAGTAGAGGGAAATTCAAAGGAATCGTTCATATTATTTAATTCTAAGTCGGGATTAATAGACCATAAGTTTTCTAAATCGTCCTCATACCTGGCCATCTTGTTCATATATTCCACGTTCTGGGCCATGATTGCTTTCAGTTGTTTGTTTAGCTCGATGTTAAGAGCTAGAACTTTATCTAGTTTGTCTGAAATTGACTTATTTTCACTAGAAGAACGTTGAAGACGCGCTTCTAGGTCAGCAATCGTGGCCTGAGCTCGATTGAAGTCGTCCGTAGTGGGAAGGACCAAAGTAGGCGGAGTCAAAACACCACTCGCTTCATTGCCATCCATCACGATGAAAAATCGCAAAATTTCACACGTAAATTCACGAAAAACACACTCAAAGCCCAAAAATCTCAGATTTTTGCGTAAAAAAGGATCGAGGAAGAGAACAAGTTGTAGCGGGCTTGCTCTTGTTGCGTTAAATAGTTCGATCTGTTAGGATTATAAGATGATGTAGTAGTGTATTCATGAGATTGTATTGGAAAATTTCGATTAATTAAATTAGAATCTAAATTTTCACTTTTCTTTCCCTGTATATGTTGTTTAGAGGATCGCAACAAATTGTTTAGTTTTGAGGACCCGGTTATACTTGTTTCTCGGGCAAAGTATGGTTTTTCAGTATTGCTTACACTAAGGAAACCTGTTCTATCAAATTTTGTAATTAAATCTTTGACTGAGCCGAAAGAAAGTCTTATAACGTCCTGGTCGTTGTCAGTGGGCTGAATTGGGGATATCGCCGTGTCTACTTCGGCGACGAGCGAACCCGCCGCAGAGGACCCTCCAGTACCACCCGGGGAGCTGTGAAAGCCACCCGCCTTATTTGACACGGTCTGAAATTTTATTAAAAAGGATCTAGACATGTTTTAGAAGGAAGTTTCAATTATTATTTGTTTTAATTTTCTCCTAGTGAGAAAGTACAGAAATTTCTGAGATTGTTTATCGGCAAGAAATATTTAATCAAGGGGGGCTTATTTAATTAATTTGGGCTATGGGTTTAAAATATTTAAAAATTATTGATTTTAATTAATTATAAAAAATTAGTTTAAATTTAAATAAAGGATGTTGTCTAGTCTAGTCCAATTGTCCGTGTTAGTAGCGTGTCTATAGGCCTATGATATTTACCTATCGTTGTTGGTTAATATGTGTTATGATATTTAAATAATAAGTTAATTATTATATTAATAAAGTAATTAGTCCCTAAGTTCGAACTGATTTTTGTGCACTTAGAATTAAGGTTACACAGGACGTCTCCTGGTCCTTTACAGTAAAATATTTTTGTGAAAGTTAAACAAATAAAATAAATAATTAAAATAAAAAATAAACAAATTCTTGTGTTTATTATATGTTACAAATTGTTGATTAATTCTTCAACAAGTTGGAATAAAATTAACAAAATACCCAATTCTAACAATCCTTAGAAATAAGGGCAACAATTTTGTCGCACCCTGTACAAATAAATCAAAGTAGTGATTCAAAACTACTATACATAAGACTTGTGTCTAAGTCTAATGTATCTTATAAATAATTCTTATTGAGGATAAGTCCAAAACTTTCCTTTTACATAAAAATAATAAAATAAATTATTTATTTATTTTTGATAAAAAATAAATAATTGTCACAACCCGGTAATATGTCAAATTGTAGTAGCTCTTGTTAATTTCTTAGCACATTGGAGCTAAATTTAAATTAATGAATTTTACAAAACCAAATATTAGTTAAATAATATCAGAAATATATTAATTTAACATTTGTTAGTATGTATTAAAGTATTTAATAAATTATTCAAAGTTCTATTAATAATATTAAATTTGCCCCAGCGGCTAAGTCCAGTTACTATTACTTGTTTTGTTGTATTTACTGTAACCCATACTTTTTATCTGAGAATAAGTAGTTACCCATACTTTTTTGTTATTTACCCGTACTGTTTTTGATTAAATTAATATTACCCTTACTTTTTCCACAACTTTGTGAAAATGACTTCTTAGTCTGGTGATAGAAAAATATAAAGGTTTTTTCTATACCATTTCCTAAGCAAAATTTGGAAAAATAAATGATAAATATATGTTTTATTTAAAAAATGTTAAAATTTCCGAAAAGGACGATGCTACGTAAAAACTACTGACAGTTTAATCATAAAATAAAATTGTGTAAAAATATTTAAAAGTTTTTTACACAAAGTTCAAAATGAAAAATAACTTCTTACTAGAAAAATACGTGCATGACTGGTTTGTCCCACAGTGTCGAACACTTATCGAACACTGTGGTTAGTCTAGCCCGATTTTTGCAATTAAACAAAACGCAGCACAAGGTCTTTGGGCGCAAATTTAATGGAATATATTCCCGCTTACCCTTTTATTGCTATTTCCTGGTGGGAAATTTGCAGGTGCCTTGTGCTCGTTTAATGAAAACTTCCCTAGCCGCGATTACACGCTTTTTTCTGGTTCTTCTGGGAAGGAATCTCGGTGCCAATTACTGGGGAGTAATTGAACACTCGAGAGGCCCACCAATTGTAGATCCCCGTGGCCTTTCACCAGCTTAGTGCAAGTGCTGATTATTCAACCAACGACGGCGATCTCGCGACACGGGGATCGACCAGCTAAAAAGCATGTAATCGATCGTTTACGACAGAAAACCCGATTCAGATCTGCGGAAAAATACTGAGCGCAATCCCTCGGTGTCAGATCTGAAAAGCTAGAGAGCGAATGTAATTTTCGTGCGGTTTTTATACACTTATGGTGACTCATAGGTGGTGTAACGCCTTAAAAAACAGTTTAGACCAATCAGAGTCTTGGAAAAAATTAAGCAAAAAATGAAATAGTAAAACTTAGTTTTACTGATTAAAATAAAAATAATTATTTGAAATTTTGTTAATAAATTATTTGTAATGTTTAACCATGGCGCCTAACCTAGGTTTAAGGTTTGAAATTTGCATTAACAATGAATTGTTTTTTTTTTTTTTTTTTTTTGCGGAGGGGAAATCTTGCATAGACACCCGCACGAAGTGTACGGGTAGTGCCGGATTCTTACCGGCTAAAACCCCCCCTGGACTGAGGGTCCCCACGTTCTTCTTCTGTTTCCTATAGTGAAGCTATAGTCTACAGAAGGGCACTGTGAGTGTCCCATTGGTTTCCGGGCCTTGGCCTTATAAACCTCCGGTCTTCACTCATTGGTGTTTCCGCTCCAGGAGCCGGTGCTCCTATTGCTTCGCACTGCCTTGCACTTCGCTTACAATGCAAGGTTGGTCTCTTTGCCATTCACTCTCATTCATTCGTCTCACTCATCCCTGTAAAAATGATTACTACAGCCCTTGAGGGATTTCCCTCTGGGCTCTGTTGCTCTTACCTTTCCGACGATCTTCTCTCTTCTTTCTTCGCTCGCTGTTTTTCCTGGTCTTCTGGTCCTTTTTTCCTGGAGTCATCTGCTTTCTTCGCCTAGATTTGGAGTCTAGGCCTCTTATGTTTTCTAGCTTCTATTTCCGGGTCGTAATCCACTGCTTGTCTAATCAGTGGATTATCGTGGAGTTCAGCTTTTTGAAAGGCTTTTACAGCCTTTTGTCTTAGGACTTCTCGTAGAGGAGTCCATCTCATCTCTCTACGTATTTGCTCGTTCCTGACGAACCACGGGGCGTTTAAGGCCATTCTCAGGACTATGTTTTCCTGAGCTTCTAGCCTTTGGATGTACGTATTGGCAGCGTGGCCCCACGCTACTGATCCGTAAGTCAGCACTGGCCTGAGAACTGTTTTGATTATCGTCAGTTTGTTCTTTAAGCTCATTTTGCTTCTTCTATTCAGTAAGGGGTATAGTTGTTTCCTTACCATTTTGTATTTCCTTATCGTTTCTGTGGTGTGTTTCTCCCAACACAGTCCTTTATCTAATGTTACTCCTAGATATTTGGCTTGGTTTGTCCATTCGACATTTTCGCCATCAATATCTATTGTCTCGCCCGGTGGTCTCCTTCTTTTGGTCAGGAAGAGTGCTTGACTCTTGTCGGGATTGACCGCTATTTTCCAGGATATGAACCAGTCATTGACTCGGTTCATTTCTTCCTGCAGATATCTGCTGATCATTCTGGGGCTGATGGATCTTGCCATGATGGCTGTGTCATCTGCGAATAGGGCCATATTCGTGTTTATTGTTTTGGGGATGTCGTGAGTGTATATGTTATAGAGGTGCGGTGAGAGTACGGACCCCTGTGGTACTCCTGCCTCAGGTCTTCTAGGTTGCGATATTTCCTGCTCAACCTTGACCGTGAACTCACGTTTTTGTAGATAAGAATCTACAATTTCGCAGATCCAGGCCGGGTAACCAGAGCTCCGGAGTTTATAAATTAGGCCCGCGTGCCATACTCTATCAAACGCTCTGGCCACATCAAGCAGGATGACTCCAGTTGACTGATTCCTATTGAATCCCTCAGTGGCATATTCAACAACTCGCAACAGTTGCAGTTCAGTGGATCGTCTATCTACGAATCCGAACTGCTCCTGTGGGATAATGTCGGTTGTTGTTGTCGCTTCTTTTAGCCTTTTCAGTATTATCCTTTCTGCTACTTTGCTTAGAGCAGGTAGCAGACTGATAGGCCTGTAGTTCTGAGGGAAGGTGTGATTTTTGCCCGGTTTGGGCAGCATCACAACTTGTGCTTTTTTCCAGGCATTTGGGAAGTGCCTTAGTCTAAGCATTGAGTTGATGATGTTCGTAATCGCTGCTATGCCTTTCCTGGGCAGGAGTTTTAGCATGCGATTATTTATCCCGTCGGCTCCTGGTGCTTTCCTTATTTTCAGTCTTTTTATGACTTTCTTTATTTCTGCTGGCGTTGCGGGCTTTGGGGGGGTATTGTCCTGCCATTCTCTGGCTCTGACCCCTCTAGCCACTCTACGCACTTCGCGTTCGTGTGTGTCATCTTCATCCGGGTGTTCGTTTAGTCTACACTCTCTTTCGAGCGCGTCAGCGAATGCTTCAGCTTTCTCGCTGTGCGTGTAAACTACTCCATTCCTACCGTGTATTGGTGGAATGGGATCTTTGCTGCGTCTGAGGTTCCTTTGCATGTTCCACAATGACAGGTCCTCAGTTTCTAGCTCCTGTAGTTTGTTTTCCCATCTTCTGGTACTTAAGTCTTTTAATTCGGTCTTTAGCCGATCAGAAGCCCTGTTGAGGGCTATCCTGTCTGCTTCTGACCTCCTTTTGAGGCGTCTTCTGTTTGCGATCAGTCTTTTTATCCTTGGCGGTGTTGGCCCATATGGGTACTTTCGTACCGCGATCCTCTGTTCTTGAGTCGTCTCATGATGGGCCCGCGTGATCGCATTTTCCAGGCTCAGTAAGGCTGCTTCCAGCTCTTGGACTGAGTTTATCCTGGGGATAGCCTCTAGGTTTTCGTAAACCTTGTCTTTAAACAATGCCCAGTTTGTTTTCTTTTTTACTACTAGGTCTTCTTCTTTTCCTTCGTGTCCTATTTTTAGCATGATCGGGTCATGATCAGATGATCCGTCGACCATGTTCTTGATTTCGAAGTCTTCTCTTACGTTGTGCAGTATTGCAATGTCCAGTATATCTGGTCGGCAGTTTGCTCTGTGGAAAGTTGGTTCCGGCGGGGCTATCACTATAGCTCCGTGCCGGTCCGTTCTTTCTTCTAGCCTGCGCCCATCTGCGTTGTTTTCTCTGCAATTCCAATCTCGGCGTTTGCAGTTTAGATCTCCGATTATGACTTTTGAGGATCCTCCTCGTAGCAAGTCATCTATGTCTTCTGGCACCAATCTATCCGTTGGGTTCTTATAGGCCGATGTGACCTCAAGATCCCCGTGGTGCATGTTGATTACAACGCTTACTGCATCTAATTCGACGTCCCTTACTCCAATGACATGATGGCTTATGTTCCTTTTGACCAGCAAGGCCACTCCCCCGCCTGCCCATGCTACATTTGGTCTATCATGTCTGTAGGTTTGGTAATTTGGGAATGTCAATCTGTCGTAGTTGTTAAGTTTTGTTTCCTGGACGGCTAGTACGTCTGGCGCAAATTCCGCCAGGAATTCTAAAACTTCATTCTTCCTCTCCCTTAAACTGTTCACGTTCCATGAACATATCTCTATTGTCTTAGGTTTTAACCTAGACATTGTTGGTTTATTTCCTATTATTTTCGCGTAAGGCTGTTTTCACAGCCTCCGCAATAATCTTTTGCAGTTCTTCTAAACTGCTAGGGAGGGTTGTGGCGGGGGTTGCCTTCTTTTCCTGTGTTTTCTTGGCCTTTTGGTCACTTTTCTTCTGGTTGTTTGTTGTCCTCTTTTCTTTCCTTGGATTGGGGTATTTTTCACACCCCTTCCAGGAAGCTGGATGGCCCACCTTTCCGCACAGGGCGCAGGTGGCTTTATCCTCCTTCTTCAGCCTGCATTTGGCTGTCAGGTGGTCTTTGCCGCACTTTACGCACCTTGGCGGAAAGGTGCATCTGCTCTGTGTATGGCCGTAGCGCTGGCATCTGTAGCACTGGCCTGGCTCTGATGCTTTCCTTTTGTCTTCTACTTTGATTGTTAGGTCGCAAACCTTTTCGATTTTATTGACCTGGGCTCTTGCGCTGGTGGTTTTGATTAGCACCAGGGGGATCTCCTGCCTGGTGCGCCTGGATTTCATCCGGGCAACCTCCAGGCCTTCTAGCCCCTGTTGTGCTAGGTCTCTCTTTACTTCTTCGATGGCTATTGAGGTGGGGACACCTCTAGCCACTACCTGAAGTTTCTTTTCTTCAGGAAGCTGGTACGTATAGTACGCAGCTTCCTGGTTTTCTTTAAGCAAGGTTGTTACCTTGCGGTAGTCTTCGCTTTCCTTTGGTTGGATTTTTATGCCGTCTTTCACGGCTTTGGCGCTGACATATTTAATGCCTTCCTCTTTTAGCTTCTTCTGCAGCTCGGTCCACTTCCCGGTGTTTATTATCACCGGTGGGATTTTTGCTGCTGCTTTGGCGTAGTTTACTGGACGGACCACTGTTTTAGTGGTCTCTACGTCCATGGATTCTTCTTCGCTTTCGGAAGCTGAAGAGTCCTCGCTGCTTCTTTCTCCATCGGAGCTTAGTTTCCTCTTTGGCGCCTTTTTTGGCGCTGTTGAGGGCTCCGGTGCTTGCGTCTTTACTTGAGGCTCTGGTGCAGCCTCTTTGTTGTTATCAGCATTTTGCTGATTCATCCTTTTCGCCATCATGGCGAATTGCTTCTCCATTGCTGCTATTTTCTTTAGCAGCATGATCCTGTCGTCTTTCAGCTTCTTGTACTTTGCTTGAAGCGCAGCAAATTCCATCCTGGCTGGCATTTTGCGCGCTCCCGCACTTTCACACTCCTTAACTTTACACTTATCTATACTACTAATCTTAGCTACCAGACCAACACCAGTAATATAAATAAATCACTTACCTGATTTATTGTACCCCAACTTATCACTCTTGCACTTCCACTTGCCTTGAAAAAGGCAACGAATTTCTTTTAGCTAAATCACTCGGACTCACTAACTCGAATTTCGGTACGAACTCTCAAGCAGATCTAGACTTTTCTAGATGCGTACTCGAGCGCGTCTCGCACTGGAATGTGATGAATTGTAAACCAGAGAAATTTTCTATTTACGTTGGGCTTTTGTCCAGTCAGAGAGCTCCGTCACATCGGGTGATGTGGGCGGAGCTTACTAAGAGAGTCAGAGCTCTGTTATAATGCAACGCAAAGGCATTGTATCTTCATTTGTAAGTTATTTAAAACTTTTGTAAAATGGGTTTTACAACACTCAATCACTATGTGATGTCGTACGGGCCACTTTGGATCATGTTTGTTGTTTGAATCAGACAATGTCTTTTGATTCTTATTCGTTCAAATTACAGTGTAATCACAGGAATGGGGATGATTTACCCTTTAAGGCAGAAAGATAACAAAGTCCCTACTGACGGTCTAACCAATTGTTGGCATATTGGAATTTCTGCCAATGTTTGGCTCTTTTTAAATGTGATGAAACAATTAGGTTATTTCTTATATGAGAAGCTTTTTCGAAGTGTTTACTAACGATCTTTTTCAAAAAGACTTGAATCGTGTCGCAGTTAAGATCTGCATAAAGTCTATTGTTACAAATAAATTTCGGAGCTCCTGTTATGAGTCTCAGTGCTTGATTAAGACACGTTTCAAGTCTTTTGAGATTGGAATTACACATGGTGATCCACGAAGGAGCACCATATGTAATTACAGATCGTAGAAACATCTTAATAACCAGTAGCTTGACTTTGATGTTCAATTTACTTTCTCTCTTCAAGATGGCATATAATGAAGCTGTCACTTTCCTGCCCTTGTTTAGCAACATTGCCGTGTTTTTGCACCATGAGAGTCTTCTGTCAAAAATTAGTCCAAGGTATTTTATATGAGGTTGCCAAGAAATGGGAACTTTCGCGATGGATATCCGACCGTAAACTGCCGAGAATCTTGATCTAGAAAATATAATTGCCTGAGTTTTGTTAGGATTTATTTTTATTTTCCAGTCGGACATCCATCTTTCGATCTTGTCGAGGTGTCTTTGAAGACGTCTGATAATTACTGTGTCTATTTTACCAATAGAAGCTATCGCAGTGTCATTCGCAAAGAGATAAAGATTTGTTTCTTTATCCTTTGGAATGTCATGTGTATAGACGTTAAAGAGATAAGGAGACAAAGGTGAACCTTGCGGCACGCCCGCCTCGATCTCTTTAACGTCCGAACTGTGATCATCCGCGGACACCACGAAGCTTCTATTGGAAAGAAAACCTTGGACTAATTTTATTAAGTAATTGGGGAAACCCAGTCTAATCATTTTAACGATTAAGCCTTGATGCCACACCTTATCAAATGCTTTACTTATATCGAGGAACACGGCCCCCATACATAAATGACGATTGAAAGTTTCTAAAACATCCGTAGCGAGTCTTGTTGTCTGGTGAACGCAGCTGTGATTTTCTCTAAAACCAAACTGCTCATCAGGAAGAATATTTTTGTCAAATATAAAATCTTTGATTATAGGCAAAGGTTGTCGTAAATGTGCGAGTCATCTTATACAAGCTTCCATCGGCTGCTTTAAGCGATTCCAGCTTATTTTCCCAGTTTTTGCTGTATAATTGACGCAAATCGTCTCGCACCTCCTCAGATGCGCGATTTGCCAGTCTTTTATCTTCGGGATCCCCAGTTCTATAGGCTCGGTTCTTTAAACGATTTTTGATAAGAATTTTGTTTTTGATTTCATCGGGAATTGTCTCGTATTTAGAGAACCTGGACACCTTTGTGATGGACGATTTAGCGAGAGCGTCTTGAATGAGAAAGTTTAAGTTGTTTGCTGAATCCTCAATAGATTGAGCATCCGGAATTACTTCCGGATACTCAATATTTTCGAGGATTTCCTGAAACTTTTTCCAGTTAGTATACGTCTTTGAAGTAAATGCCTCGCCCTTATTTTTAATATCGCCATATTCGATAATTACTGGCAGGTGATCCGACGTTAGTTCATGAAGAACCAACGGTGTGGAAAACCCGCCAGTATTTTTAACCAGAAAGATGTCCAGAATCTCAGGTAAACCCCTAGGCCCATAATGGGTCGGTTCATCAGGGATGATTAACTCTAGCATGCCTTTATCCGAAGCGTTTTTCAGAACCAAGCCTTTACAATTGGTATACCGGAAACCCCAGCCTCGATGTTTAGAATTTAAATCTCCTCCTATCAAGATTGCATCTTCCGTATTTAATATGTTCTCGACATTATGCACTTTGAATTCCCGTTTAGGACTAACGTAGGCGGAACCAAGAATTAAAAATTTATCTTTTAGTTTTATTTTGATGTATGTTCCTTCAAATATTTCATCTGGAAATAAGACTTCAGATGCTGTTAGGTGTTTTTTTAGTAATATCATGGTTCCGCCCAGTTTTGTTTCTGTTCTGTCGTTGCGAAAAATAAGGTAATTTGGGCATGAGAATCGCTCTCCCTTTAACCAGGTTTCCTGGATTAAAAGGACATCGATCTCGTGCCTCTCGACAAAGTTTATAATCTCGAGCTTCTTGTCTAAGATACCGTTGGCATTTAAAGTTGCAATCTTTAAATAGGAAGGAGATATGCGGATGTATTGCATTATCGAGGTTGGTTATTGGTTGCAGTCATTGTAAAAACTGGTTAAATTGCGCATTCATGTTTTCTTGAAACTTTTGCATGGAATCATTCATATAATTAAAGAATGCTTGCATATGAGGAGGCGTGGCGATATTCGGAGTAGGCGTGGCCAACGCGTTATTATTCTGGGTTCCCCATTTGAATGTAGAAACCGGGGCAGGAACGAGATTTCTGTTTTTGGCTTCCTGTAATCTTTCTCTGATTGCCCTAGGATGTCTAGGGCAACCAGTGAAATTTGCCGGATGATCGCCGTTGCAGTTGGCACAGCGTGGTTTCTCATTTTGCCTCATATCACATTGGTAAGTAAGGTGACTTTTTGCACACCTAAGGCATCTAGGATTGGCTGTGCATCGAGATTGAGCGTGACCGAACATTTGACATCGGTGACACTGCGTATTATGTGTCCTGCTTTTTTGGAATTCGGCTTTAACTTTAATATTATCTAAAAACCGTATGTCAAATATTCGTTTTTGCTCTTTTGGCAAAGTGATAAGTACCAACGGCATCGGCGTTTTATCTCTATGGTACCATCTTGTAACAGTTTTGAGACTAAATCCCAAACCCTCCAAATCAGCTTTAACTTTGTTTGTATCCCAGTCTTCTACTACGCCGCGTAAGACTACATGAAGTAATTTGTCTTCCGGGAAAGCATACGTATGGTATGGTATCTTGCTTTGATTAAGCATTTTTGATAATCTATCATAATCAGTGGCTGTTGGAGGGTGGAATTTAATCCCTTCAGCAATATTGACACAATTACCGAATTCAATCTTATGTCGCTTCATAGCGTCAGTTATTTCGTTATATCGACTTTTGTCTCTTAGGACAATTGGAGGTATTTTTGGCATTCTTGGCCTTTCTATATAACTGTCGCTATCATCGTCAGAAGATTGTTCCGGGTAGAATGTATTTCTACTGTTATTTTTAGGCGGCAATGTTGGAACAAAATTTGGATCATTAGAGTTATTAGTGCTTTGAGATGCACTGTTATCATTTGTGTTTTCTTGGTTAGAATTGCTCGGAAGTGGCGGAAATTCCGAATCAAGTCCACGTTTTTTACCACTAATTTTGGGGCTTCTACGGCTCCTACGTCTTTTTCTTTCAACTTTAGTAAAGTTACTGTTATCACTTGATTCTGAATTTCCGTCACTTATCATTTCAACATTGTCGTCATTTACTGGTTTAAATAAATTGTTCTCATTTAAGTTAAAATTTCTGTTTAAACCGTCAGTATTTTCCGAAATACTCCTTTGAGTTTCTCTATTTGCTGTTTTTGCAGCTGTTTTCTTTTGAATCGCGCCTTTATTGGCTTTTTTCGCTACATTTGCGTTGGAATTAGAAGGAAACTCGAAGGAGTCGTTCGTATTGTTCAGTTCTACTTCCGGAATAACCGGTTTTCTGACGCTATTCATAATAAGTTCATTATTTTTTTGCCTTAAAGAATCTAACTCATCCTCATACCTGGCCATCTTGTTCGTATAATCGACGTTCTGGGCCATGATCGCTTTTAGTTGTTTATTGAGTTCAATATTGAGAGCTAAGACTTTGTCTAGCTTGTCTGATATAGATTTGCTTTCATCAGAAGAATGTTTAAGACGTTCTTCTAACTCTGCGATCTTGGCCTGAGCTCAATTGTAAGCTTCTGCGGTGTGAAGTATCAAGGTGGGAGGAGTCAAAACCCCCGTCGCTTCGTTGCCATCCATCACTAAAATTCACAATATCACACGAAACTTTCGCGAAAAAACACTACGTATGCCCAAAAATCTCTAATTGACGTACGGAATGCTAGAGGGAGAGAACAACGACCAGGACCACTAAACAGAAAATAACATTAACCGAGGACAAAGTGATCAACAAAAGATGTTATACTTTGAGTCCTAGAAAGAAAGCAATCAGTTAGATGAGATGCTCAGCAAAGGTGTTATAGAACCAACAATTTCGGCATATTTATCGCCACCTATACTCATTGAACGATCGGACAAAGAACCTAGATTTTGCCTTGACTACCGTCTGCTCGACGCAATCATCACTGATGAGTCGTCAGGATTGCCTAGAGTGAATGACGCTCTCAACGACATTTCAAGGAAAGCTTAAATAAAGAAGTACACCGCCTTCTTCACTTCAGATGCGGCCGCATACCAATTTAACGTCGTGCCATTCGGTTTAAAGAACGCGCCAAGCATGTTCCAAAAACTCGTGACCACGGAAGTACTCATTGGTTACATTCAAAAATTTGTAATCGTTTGCTTAGACATCATCGTCATAACTTAAAGGTTTCAGGCAAGAAATGCCAAATAATGCAGAATGTACTTGATTATCTAGGTCATCATATAAAAGGAAGATAAGTGCATCCTCAGCATCAGCACAAAATTAAAATTGAAAGTTTCCCGGTACCTCGCAACAAGAAAGATATACAGGCTTTCCTTTCCTGGGACTGTGTAATTGGTTGCGAGAGTACATTTCAAATCTTGCTCTCTTGACTGCTCCGCTTACGGATTTGCTGCAGAAAAGCAAACCGTTTGTATGGATAAAGAAACAACAAGCGCATTTGAACAGACAAAAGAAGCTTTGTTAAACTGTGAGCCACTGCATACACCAGACTTTGATCTGCCCTTTATCCTTCAGACTGACGCCAGCAGCATTGGGATGTCAGCAATCTTGTACCAAAAGAAGGACGGTAGGAAATTTATAATATCACATGCAAGCTCAAAATTTCAGACAGTTGCCAGAAAGTATCACATCAACGAACAAGAGTGACTTGCCGTTGTTTGAGCTGTAAAGTACTTCAGCGGATATTTCAAAGGTACTAAGTTCGTCCTTAGGATGGATAGCAAGATACTGATCTGGCTTGGCAAGTTTAAAGATTCAAAGGCTAAGCTAATACGTTGGATAATGCTATTACAAGAGTATAGCTTGGAGAGCAGAAATACAGCAGAGACATTACATACAAAGAACAGCCCGATACGAGCAGATTTGTGGTACCTACAATAAGAGATGAAAAAAGGTCAAAAAATCATACAAAGCCACTTGTTGTGAGTAGTAGTTAATATATGAGAGAACAAATGAGGATGAAAATGAAGAGTATATACTCTTCATCCTCCTCCTCCTCATTTATTCTCTCATAATATTTTTCGAATTATCTCGTATACTTTCGAATTACCTCGTATACATGTCTCATTTAATTGCTTATACTTTACCTTAAGTTTAATCTTAAAGTCATTCTCTTCGTCCTCTTTTGTTCTTTCAAAATATTTTTCGAATTACCTCGTATACATGTTCTATTCGTTTGCTAATACTTTACCTTAAGTTTAATCTTAAAGTTACTATCCTTGAGTCGCGGAAAGAGCACTAACCTTATATTTGACCTTGATGTCTATACATAATCCTACCACCAGTGACTTTTCGCTTTAGTTCATCTATAAATTTGTTCCGTGGTCCAACAATGGATGTTAAGTTAAATTCAAAATAATAATTAAAAAATAAATGTTTAAAAGTAAATAGTAAGTAGTAAATATTAGCAGTAACATAAAAACGTCATTCTCAAATTTATGGAATTGAATATCAAAGAAGAGGCTCCAGAACTAAACGAATTAATTTATTTGTTGGACTATAATACCTTTCTTGATGAAGAAAAGTTTGAGAAGAATTTTAGAAATTGTTTGAATTATGATTTAAATAATTTTGAAGAAATTGAAGCTGGCTCTGGTGATTCTGATTTTGAATGAGATGCAGAAGAAGATAGTGCTAGTGCTAAAGTTTGTTTAGTGAAACATAAATTTAATAATCCTGGAGACGCTATATTTTGTATTACTCAAAGTTACGTTACAATTTCACGGAAAATAAGGGAAAATGTCTTTGCCACTCTTGTTATAAAATATTATAATATTATCAAAGGGACGGTTCTCATAAACACGTTAGTACCCATAGCAAAAGAAAATTAAAAACATTACTGGACGATTTACACTGTGATATATGTTCTAGACAATTGTATCAAGTAACAATTCCAAAAATTTGTTTAGTTTGTAATTCCAACACAACAAATAATGACTATGATTGGGATACAAATGTTCCAATAATGCCAGTATGAAAAATAAAAATGCATATTAAAAAAGAACAATACGTAAAAAGGGCTCTAGGAAATCACCTAGAGCAAAAAAAGTTAAAATCCAAAAAACCACTAATACTGAAGAATGCCCTATATGTTTAGAAGACATAAGTGTTGATTTCGTTATTGCAACGGTGCCGTGTAATCATAGATTTTGCACACCTTGTTAGTATAGAATATGTAATTTAGAATCTCTAATTAAATATTTACTCTTTAATCGTAAATATGTAATTTAGAATGTATATATTTACTGTTTTATTCTAATATTGACTATTATATTCCAATACGTTATTTGAAATGTATTTTTTAATATTAGTTCTTTAATTCCAGTATTTACCACTGTATTAAAATACGTAATTAAAAAAATTCCACTTAACACTGTCCCTATGATGTCTTTCTGTTAAAATGTC
This sequence comes from Diaprepes abbreviatus, assembly GCA_034092305.1. Taxonomy (NCBI): domain Eukaryota; kingdom Metazoa; phylum Arthropoda; class Insecta; order Coleoptera; family Curculionidae; genus Diaprepes; species Diaprepes abbreviatus. Next base: position 1,700,962 of record JASJET010000040.1, read on the forward strand.
AACTGGAAAAAATTAGTATTTTAGTTATAACGAAGACTAACTCTGAATTAAAAACAAAACATTTAGCATAAATTACTTACTCCGTAGTAGAATCTACTTCTGCAAATTGTAAGGGACCATTACTTCCATTTTCTGGCCCCTTAACCTCATTTTCTTTTTCGCCTTTTGTAGAAGATATTTTCGGATCTTGTGTCGGTTGAGAGCCTTGGGTGGGTTCCTGGTCCCTTCTTATTAAAATTCAGTTATTATTTAAAACTACTCTAAAATTACGAAGCATTTTTGTTAAATAATTAAATATAAAATAAAAATTAATTTTTGTGTTCTTACCATAAGGCTCGTTGACCACAAGTGACGAAGTTCACCTTGCGGAACAGGCGTTTTTATAAAAGTAGGTCATGAGTACCTCCGGCACACGTCGGGGCCTTCGGCCCCTCTTGCGGCTTGTGGCCGCCATCTATAGAAAGGGGAGGCGATGGGGGCGGCAGCCGCCTACGGCGGAACAGGCGTTTCTATAAAAGTAGGTTCATGGGTACCTCCGTCACCCGTCGGGGCCATCGGCCTTCTGGCGGCTTGCGGCCGCCATCTATAGAAAGGGGAGGCGGCGGGGGCGGCAGTCGTCCCGCCGCCTACGGCGGAACAGGCGTTTCTATAAAAGCAGGTCGTGGGTACCTCCGGCACCCGTCGGGGCCATCGACCTTTCTGGCGGCCTGGGGCCGCCATCTATAGAAAGAACGGCAAGACACTCCTGTTCGTTGATATGATACTTTCCGGCAGCTGTCTGAAATTTTGAGCTTGCATGTGATATTATAAATTTCCTACCATTCTTCTCTTGGTACAAGACTGCTGACATCCCAATGCTGCTGGCGTCAGTCTGAAGGATGAAGGGCAGATCAATGTCTGGTCTATGCAGTGGCTCACAGTTTAACAAAGCTTCTTTTGTCTGTTCAAATGCGCTTGTTGTTGTCTCTCTATCCATACAAACGGTTTGCTTTTCTGCAGCAGATCCGTAAGCGGAGCAGTCAAGACTGCAAGATTTGGAATGTACTTTCGCAACCTGTTACACAGTCCCAGGAAGGCCTGTATATCTTTCTTGTTGCTAGGTACCGGGAAACTTTCTATTTTAATTTTGTGCTGATGCTGAGGATGCACTTCTCCTTTTATATGATGACCTAGATAATCAAGTTCATTCTGAATTAATTGGCATTTCTTGCCTGAAACCTTTAAGTTATGACGATGATGTCGTCTAAGCAAACGATTACAAATTTTTGAATGTAACCAATGAGTACTTTCGAGGTCATGAGTTTTTGGAACATGCTTGGCCCTTCTTTAAACCGAATGGCATGACGTTAAATTGGTATGCGGCCGCATCTGGAGTGCTGAAGGCAGTGTACTTCTTTAAGCTTTCATCCATGGGAATTTGCCAATATCCTTTTTTTAAGATTGAGGACGGAAAATGTTGAGTCGTTAAAATGTCGTTCAGTGCTGACTGCGTTGAGCAGACGGTAGTCAAGGCAAAATCTAGGTTCTTTGTCCGGTCGTTCAATAAGTGTAGGTGGCGATGAATATGCCTAAGTTGTTGGTTCTATAACACCTTTGCTGAGCATCTCATCTAACTGATTATACAGGATTGCTTTCTTTCTAGGACTCAAAGGATAACATCTTTTGTTGATCGCTTTGTCCTCGGTTAATGTTAGTTTTTGTTCAGTGGTCCAGGTCGTGGGTTGTGTTAGACCTATTTCGAAGACCTCACTGAAATCTGCTATTAATTCTTGTAGATGCTCAGGTTTGTCGGTCATATCGGACAATTCTACCGGATTTGGAGACTCCTTTCCAGTACAGAGTTTGCCAATGGTCCTGTTTTACGTAGATGGGCTTTCTGACGTAATCTAGGACGACTCGTTACTGTTCAACGAATGGGAATCAAAGAATCAGACCCTAGTCCAAGTTTTCTATGACAAGAAATTCGACTCTGTAGAGGACCGAACCCAAATTTATCTTTAATACGGTAGTTTCGATGACATTAGCCGTAACTCCACTACAAGCTATCTGAACAGTTTCTGCAGCTGCTGTATTCAAATTGTCAATCGGTATTCAATTGGCTACTAAATTGTATTCAGCGCCAGTGTCAAATAATGCATCCAAACGCATTTCTTTATAGATAGCAGTCACTACAGGACTCTTTCCCGAGTCTGTCGAATTTAATTTAAATTCTGGGTGATCTGCTTGTGTCTGAGTTTGACGATAAAGTTTCTATACTTTCGCAGCTTTCGATTTTGGGAAAATTATACTGACTGTCAGTGCATGTATGCGTAACGGTTTTGTTTCGATTATTGGGATTTCCGAACTATGAATTGGTATGCTGGGGTTATCACTATTCTCTATCTGATAATCACAGGTTGTATATCCACAACATGATATGTTGTACGAGGGTTCGGTTTGAGACGAGGTTAGAGTTGCTGAAGATGAGGTGGCTGTGGGATCTCAGATGATGGTGTCTCCACGTTCCCTTCGTCAACCGGTCGTGCTTCAATACGATGGTTGTTATACTTAGGTTGCGAACAGTGAAGATGAGGCTTCTCCGCCACATACCTTGGGTCGTCGGGTTGTTCCCATGAGATTAAATTTTCCAGGGTTTCCGGAATGATTTCTAAGTCAGAATCTGTGTCCTGCGTCTTAAAAAATTGAACATCATTAAAACGTTCCTAAATCATATCCTGAATATTTATTAATTGTGCAATTTCGCACGGGGTATTATCTTCCGTTAATCGATCAATTGTGCCACAATGCACGATTGAAAGGGGGTCTCATCTTCATCGGCATTATGATGTAAGAGTGCTTCTGCGCACTGTTTGGCTGTACCATTGATTGACATTGGTGTTAAAGGTTCTGTCCTACATTTATAAAATTATTCTTCATGTAAATACACGGGATTTTTTGATGTTAATGATGCGCCGTGGCACTGAATTAATAAATTCTCAGTCTCGACAGGGTTCTGGAAGCGTATTAAATCAGGGCCGGCACATGCTGGGGGTTCATTTTCTATTACTGGCCGTTCCGCGAAGAGTTTCCCAGATCCGTGCCTGTCTTATTCTGTTCATTGGTTCGATTTTTGAGTTTATTTGACCTGACCTGGTTGACTTTCATATCGGTTTTCACATCAGGTTTATTTTGGCTTTATTTGTCGTCATTTTTGGATGTTGGTTATTCCAATGTGGTTCATTGCAGAATCTACATGGATTTTTGGGTTGTGAGTTGTAGTTTTTATTCCATTCGGTTTTTACAGACGAATGGTATGGCTTATTGCCATTTGCGGCATAGTTTCTGCCAGGGACATTATTATTTTGACCTCGACAGGTCTGTTGTCTTATTAAAGATTGGATTTTGATTCTGATATGTTTGATTGCGATTAAAGGTTTGGTTTGGACCGTTGAAAGCCTGATTTCTATTAAATTGTTGGCTTTGGAAGTTCTGGTTTCTTCCGCTCAATGGTTGTGCATTGGTGCATTTAGATAAATTATCTCTTTGTAAATAATATTCATTTCTTTGGTTAAAGGTCATTTCGTGTGCACGATTTTGATCAGCTTGTTCATGAGCGCATTGATTATTTCGTATGTTTTCGACGCCATTCCCACCAGACTGGATGCCACGTCGGTCATTGGGTTGCATTCCATCGTGTCGGATTGGGGCAAGTGCACCAGGTCGGTTTGTTGCACTCTGTGGTTCTTGTTGAGCCATGATTTGGGTTTGTTCTTCCATATTTTCTTATACGATGGACGACGCAGCCGAGCTCGAGTCCAGATAATTAATTGGCTTTTCGTTCGTCGACATGGTTATTGTCAATGTTTTGTCCTCTAGCCCGCATTGGACTCTGAATGTCCGATTGGCTTGTTTGTATGCAAGTGTTTTCGCAATCGCGAGTTTGTCCCGTGACCTCCGACGCATCGCTGTTGCCGACCTCGAAAACGATGTCGAAGTCGCGAAGGAAATCCTTCCAAGTCTATGTCAGGAAAATTTGAGAAATATCCTTCATTAAACTGTAGGGGAATATGTTGTCTGGGAACATAGGATTCATGTTGATTTTGGAATTCGTTATGCTGTTATTCATTAAGAAAGGTAGGGCACCGCGCAGGCGGTGCCGGAGAGGATCTGCCATAACCATCCGACCCAGAAGATACCCAGGCCGCCTCATCTTTCTTCGTAGAGAAAGTTTGGGTTAAATTGAAATTTTTTGAAAATTTAATTTGGGAAAAAATCTGTTTAATCTTTTCATTGCGTATAGGAGGTGAGCCGAAGTGGTCTTCAGACAAAGTTTCGGTCAAGTATTGAAACTGGAAATGGATAAAGCTTATTTGGTTTAACAATGGATATACTTTTGTTGATATGCGTACTGGAGGTGAGCTGATATGTGCAAAGGGTTCCTTGATAAAATTTTCTTTTAAGTTTAAAGACTAGAGGTTGGCAAAAAATTATCTTGGGTAAAAATTTGACTAAGTTGTTTCTTGGATGCGTATCGAAAACGAGCTGATGTGCTCGAGGGATCTTCTGATAAAATATTTTTTCTAAGTTCAAGACTAAGAATGAAAAAAAATGTATTTTATATACAAAAATTGGGTTTTATTTCAGACGCGTGCTTGAAGTGAGCTGAAGATAACTCATTTTCCCGATTTGTGCTGAGAAAATCACATAAGTGATTTTCTTTGCCTGCAATGTGCTGTATTTCGAAGGAGTACTCTTGTAATCAACGAGTTAATTTAGCTTTCGTATCTTTGAAACAATGTAGCCACGTAAGTACCCTACGTACGTACGTAGAATGAATTTGGTTCCTTCCAAGTATCCGTTAAATAGCTTGATTGTCCAGATAAAAGCTAAACATTCCTGTTGGTTAATATGAGTGGTACTGCTAAATTTTGCACTGGCATGTGATGTGATGAATTTCTTATCATCTTTTTCTTGATACAAAACGGCCGACATTCCTACACCGCTTGCATCTGTTTGTAGAATGGATGGTATGGTCTGTGCAATGATTTACAGTGTACCAAGGCTGTTTTAGTATTATCGAATGCAATCTGTTCTTTTTCAGTTCATTTAAAGTTATTACTTTTCCGCAATAAATCTGTTAATGGAGCAGTTAAAGACGCAAAGTTCGGTATATACTCTCTCAAACAATTACATAATCCAATAAATGATTGAATATCTTTTTGGGTACGTGGTTTAGGAAAATTTTCATTTCTAATTTTATGCTGTAATAAAGGATACACTTCTCCGTCCTTTGTATGGTATCCTAAATAGTCTAGTTCGTTTTTGAATAATTGACATTTCTTCCTTGAGGCTTTTAGGTTATGAAGAGAAAGTCTTTCGAATATTAATCGTAATTGTTCGAAGTGTTCTTTATTTTTACTGTATACTGTGATGTCTAATATACAATAACGAAGTTTTATATATATATATATATATATATATATATATATATATATATATATGTATATATATTGCGTTGAAAAACGTGATGCGGGACCTAACGTATATCGTCAGAGGTCTATTTTCGTCGCCCACACACGCTTCATGCAACTGCCCGAAGAGGAATTCGAATACTAAAATTTTGAATATTTTGTTTTTTTTTAAAAAAAAATTGACAAATTGGTGAATGTGAATTAAATAAGTTTTCTCTTGCTCTAATAAAAATACTACTATTTATATTTTATTCTAAACCACGATATGTATTTTTAATTTTTCCTTGAGCGCCCAGTTACTGTATCCTATCTAAGATAAGATAACAGCACTGTATTTATTCTTCGGATTAACTTAAAAATACATATATTATTATTAACAAAATTTTAATAAATCTATTTTCTCTTTTAATTTCCCCTTAATATAACTAGCTCGCTTCCCCTGAAACTATCCCAAGTGAGTTCAGATTCGCATAAGTTGAAATTACCTTTTATCTACTGCCAATTAAAACCACTGAATTGTATAAACAATCAACATAAATTTAATATAAATCAAAATGATATTAATACGGTTTATAAAATTATTTTGAAATACCTATTATCTAGATCAGCTTTATTAAAATTAAAAATCAATTGCACCTTATCTCTACTGTTAATTATAATGTCACTCCACTTTACTGTCAAGAGTTGTTTGTCAAATATGATGGTCTCGTGTTCAGTTGAAATTTGTTTGACTTTTATTTATTTTAAAAATTAAAAAAAATGTGTAAAGTGCGGATTATTAATTTTAACAAGTGATTATAAATTAATTCTAATGATTTTATAATGTCTAATATAAATGTGGTAATATTATATTTTAAAATACCTTGATCCTTATGTGTTTGTTTATTTATAAACAATTAAAAAGGTATATTTGTGTTTCCTTGTCTTCTTTTACCATCAAATTGGATTGGGATAATTGTTTAAAAATACCTACTATCAAGTAAGTAGATATTCTTTATTAAACACTGTCTTAATTATTTTTGGAAATGTCCAGGAATTGTCTACTTCTAGGAAATGTTGGTATTTATACCAGCCAGGTATACATTCTTGAACTTTTATTTGACACAATCGGGTTTTACAAAATTTTCTTGATGTTAGTTGGAGTTGCTATTTCTTAATGACATTAAATTTAATTTAAATTATTTTTTTTTTAAATATTGATTAATTAAACTTTATTTAATATTTATTTACTTTCATAACCTTTTTAAAAATATTTACTTAAAAAAAACAAAAGATCTCGCACGTGGCTTTATGATCTTGTCGTGAAAATTTTAAGGTTATGTAAAAATTTGTTTTGAGGAGAAACTTTTCTTTTACACCTCTCAGTAACAATACTTTTTTGCAACTCTCAAATTTTTTGTGATTTTTCTTTATATAGTATGCCTCCAGCTGACTTAATTAATCATTCTGATCGGCTCAGCAGTTGAAGGCATCGGGTTACTTGATGAAAAATCACCCTTTTCTTGGCATTCTTGTCAAACAAAAATGGCTGTCAAGAATTTAAAAATTGATGAAAATTTTCCAATTTTACCATTTCCTGGATTTATCCAATCATATGCATGACAATAAATACTATAAAATTAAACTCAATTATTTTACCTATCTAATTATACATAATTTAGCCTTCCTGAAACAATTTTTAATATTAAAAATTATAAAACAAAATGGTTTGACATGAAAATATTGAAATCTATAATTAACTAATTATTGAAAATAATTGTTTGAAGATGCTAAATTATGTTTTCTTAATATTAAAATATTAAATATTAGAATTTTCCTTACATTCTAATATAACTTATTTTACTCCACTACATAAAATTAATTTATAATATCTAATTTTAATGTCAATATCAAACATTTTCTTAAATTTATTCTATGTTCTTATCTGTTTTAATTAAAATTATTTTCTTAATACTACTGTTAACTGTCTAATTTATATTAAAAACAATTCAATGAACCTTATTTATTATTTAAAAGTACTTTTCGTGACTGGTTTCACACTATGTTCACCTTTTGTTCCTTTTCAAAACATTATTGTTGCAAAAACCGATCGTTATGTTTTTTATTTTACTTGAAGATTTTCACTCTTCATTATCACTTTACCTTCACTATCACATCTAATGTTTGTACCTTATTATTCTTATGATCAATTTATAATATGATCTTATTGTATTAATATTTATATATTGTTTATTTTACAATTATGTCTAAAAATTCATTATGAATTTAGCATTATATATGATTTTTATAATCATGTAAGCTTTTAATTATGCTTTGGTCCATATTATTTGTAAATATTAATGACTCTAATTAATTAATATACCTACTGACTACTTATTACTATCTAAATAATAAATTTATATTGTATCTTAGATATTTTAATTGAAATTGTTTAGACTAGTCGAGTATTTATAATATGGTCATTAGGTCATCTTGTGTCGATTCCTATTCAATATATATATATATATATATATATATATATATATATATATATATATATATCCTATCAACTTCTGTAGTCAATAGTTTTTTGAACGTACTAGGTGTGTTCTTTTAACCGAAGCACATTACACTAAATTAATACATGGCTTATCAGGTGTATGAATGCTGTGTATTGTTTTAATTTTTCATCCATCGGAATTTGCCTGTATCCTTTTTAAGGTCGAGTACTGAGAAATACCGAGCTGTGGATATATCTTTGAGTGCATCTGTTACGCGTGGTAAGCTAGAAGTCTCGCCTGTACTAATATCATTAATAGCACGATAATCCACGCAAAATCTAGAATCTTTATCGGGTCGTTCAATTAGAACCGGTGGTGACGCATTAGCTGACGTAGTTGGCTCCATAACTCCCTTTCCTAACATTTCGTCAATTTGTTCGTAAAATATTTTTTTCTTTTGTGGAGATAAAGAATAAAACTTTTTATTAATTACTATATTTTCTTTAAGTGTAATTACATGTTTGGTAGTTCTTGTAGTCAGTTGTACAAATCCTGTTTCAAATATATCATGGAATTCTTCCACGAGTTCTTTAATTTTGTTTGGTTGGTTTGTCATATCTGGTAATTCAACAGGATTGGTAATTTCTTGTTTTCTTGACCTACGTAGATGCCACATTTGACTAGAAAGGATACGGCCTTAGAGGCGTTCAGATATCAACCAACGGATGGTAGTTTCGCACCATAGCTCGCTCGAGCTAATGCGTGAATCAAATGTACGAACCTGCGGTTCCCGCTCGTACTGAGCAGGATGACTATCGCAACGACAAGTTATCAGTAGGGTAAGACGAAAAAGAACAAAGGGAGGAACCTACCTCCCTCATCCACCGCCGCCCTCTGAAGGAGAAACGACGGTGCCATCGCGACTTATTACGTTTATTAACGAGCAACATCTTTTAACCCTTCTTTCTTATCTTTTTTTTTTCTTATTATCGATATCCAACTCTTAATGGTAGCAAAGTCACTGAGGATAAGGAGGTGGCCCTGCTAGGATTTGGGCAAAGCCCAGGATGTACCAAAAGACCCTCCTAAAACGCAACTTAATAAAAATTCTTTAAAGTAGACAATATTCTAACATGTTATAAATTTAAATTAGCATCGCACAGTGAATTTGCTTCCTTACATAACAGTCTTAGATTATTATAATGGTCCTAGCTTAATCCTTATCCCAGTAACGGCAAACATAACAATTTTTCAACGTAACACAGAAATATGAGAGCGACGAAATTCTACCAAAAAATTGATGATGAAGATTTATATCTGAATTGTCTCGGAGGCAAAACTATGCAAAAGATTTAAAATATTTAACTGAATTAAAATGCGAACGAGCCCAAAAGGCTCAATGTTTTCCAGATCTAAAAAATTGAAATGACGACCTTCAGCAGCGAACAATGCCTCATCAATTTTATCGACGAATGTCTGTCTTTGCTGGATATAATTATTGCATACAAAAATCCGATGTTCGGGTCATCAAGATGCTCTGGATTATTACCACAATATATACATTCAGCGTTCTGAATTGTTCCTAGTCTCAAATAGTGAATACGAAACTGACCATGACCAGTTAGGACTAAAAGTGCATGTGCCCGTGTCCGAATCCTCCCAGTCTGATTGCCATTTGTCTAAAGTTTGCGATCTTATACTTCGCCTTATTGTTGCTTTACTCTATCTAGGTTCAGAAAGAATCTCAAAACCATCTCTTCTGATCAGTCTACCGCTATTATGCCTATTGATATTATCGGACACGGGACGGCCCTCTTATTTTGGGCTCTGCGAATTCGTCCGGTCTTAGCTTATTTGCACTATTGCCATGGCTTTCGACGTATCGCTCGGCTCCAAAACAACCAGTCTCGTCAAGGGTCTTATACTGGAACTCCATAGGCGTAGACGGCTGAGAATCATCCGAACTCATCGCTGAATGCATGTACAATGGAAAATCTGCATGGTTTCTGCGTCCTGTAAGCGCATCGTATTGGATATCGCGGTCCATAGGTCGTGAACCAGGGATAAACGATGAAGGAATGTTGTGCAAGGAAGAAGAGAACATGGTTTGAATCGTAGGCGAAACGTCGGAACGGATCGCGGTTTCGATTGCGAGGTTGTCTTCGATTTGTCTGCTGGGACGAACGTCATGCGTAACAGCGTTATCGAAGTGAAGATTTGGTTCAAAGTGATGCATCAAATCTTGTGCGTTTTGTTCTGAAGAGAGAAACAATGGGGCACCAGCAGGTGGTGCCGGAGAGGACCCACCATAACCTCCCGACCCGGCTGAAGGCCAAGCCGCCTTACCTTTCTTGATGTTTAAAATGGGCACTTTGTGTTGAGCCATGCTCTTAAATTTGGAAAAAATTGAAAATGTTTGCAAAAAATTAAAAAAGGGATAGAATGAAACAAAGGACGCGTAAAGGAAGTGAGCTGAAATGCTCTACGTGTCTTTGTATAAAAATGAATCGGGGTTAGCTAATTGTATTTAGAAAAATTTAGCTCTATGTGTTGCAACTTTGAGAAATTTTTGTGATTTTTGTCTAAGTTTCCGTAAAAAGTCAATCAAAAATCGTCTATTTGTCAGTCAAATGTGTATCGGAAAAGATACGCAAATTTAGTAAACGTATGCGAAACGTTTCCGAATTTTTTCGTCTTTTCCGCTTCACGGATTTTTTGTTTTATGAGACAGGGAACGGGAAATGTTCTTGGGGGGAATTATCTATTTTATCTCACGTTTTGAAAAGCCAAAAACTGTTGTTTTCTGGGTTGTAATTTAGAAGTAAAACGGACGTGACCCGTCCTAGAAAAAGGATCTTCTTAAAGGACTATGGTCGGTTTTTCTTTGTTTCAAGGCTTAATACAAGCCTCTAGTTTTAATACTTGAGAGAATAGGGAAACTTCAATAATTTATAGAAACGAAAACGCGGAGTTTATGTCGGTAATCCGCTACTACAACGCCAGTTCGCGTATGTAGTCTCGAATAACACCCGACTTTCGAACTTTAGTGTCTGAGGGCCTGGTAGTTCAGAAACTTACCTCAGGTGTTCGTAAGCAGATACTACCTGTCCTGATTTCACTCTAGTTTATACCTAGGGAAACCTCAGACACCGCATTTAATCTTTGCTTTCGCTTTAAATCTTCTCGAATTTTTGGTTTTTCGCTACCGGGGTGCAAGTGGTAGTTACTAAACGCCCAAAAAATCCGTATATGAGTTTTTTATGTTTATTGGCTTTTCTACGAGGATCTGGAAGGTCTAATGCTGACTTCTACAAGATCGTCGCGGTTGAGGGGAAGGTCTAGTCTTGAAAATTCAGTGAAATCTGCGAGGAAATCGTCCTAAAATCCACCTGAATTTTCGTAAATCTTGATAGAAATCCGTAACAAAAGTTTTCTGCCGTAAAAATAGCAGCTTTTGATGCGAGATTCCACGCTTCTCTCTTCTTTTTTCAAAACTGATGTCTTCAGTCTTCAAAACAGCTGGTGTTCTTGTTCTTCTTCCTTGTTTGCTTCTTTCTAACCAAGTCGATACTGAATCTGGCTCGTTTTGTCGAGCTTTTTATAGTTTTGGACAATTTCGTTAAGTTGGACCAAACTATGCTCGAAATAACCAGTCAGCGTGCTTCTAACATTTTGTAGAATTAGGCCACGCCTCCCAATGCTTTTCTTATGGGAAAATTTCTTTCTTGAGTTTCAGAGGTTTTACTCGATCGATTGTCGAGATTTATTCTGAAATCGTTAGGGACAAGTTTTCTGCATCATCCCACAGCATTGGGAATATAAAACTATTTTTTATATTCACAATAATATCTAATCTCTCCCAAATTAATTGATCAATCGACGGAATGTTAGCCAAAACTGAAGCTGCTTCCGTGGAAGTTGTAACATATTTTCATATGGAAAGACTTATTGTTTTGCTGACTAGTCCTCTAATTGAATTAAGTTTGAATTGCGATCTACGATGCGAAAGTTTCTCTTCGAAGATGAACGCACAATATGTTAATCTAGGAAGTATTGCTCCATAAAATATAGTTCTCAAAGCCTCGGAGCCAATAGAAAATATTCTACTTAAAGAATTTCTAAGTCTCTAGTGATTTTGACTTGTCGCACGTGTAAGTGAAGTGTGCTTGATATGTCAACTTGTCATCTATAATTATACCTAAATATTTATCTTGTGATACTCTGGACAGTCTTTCCTGACCCACTATGACTGTGGGGTTTCTTGTTAGTCTCCCAATAACTACATAGTTGGATTTATCCACAGCAATCTGTAGCTTATTTCTATTTGCTCATGCATTCACTATGTCTAAGGCACTGCTCATTCTGTTTCCTAAAAGTGGTCTGTTATTTGTAGAAACTGTTATTGCAAGGTCATCAGCATACGCAATAATACTAAGTTCTTCATGATTGTCAAACTCCTCGAGCAGTGGATCCACAACTAAATTCCAAAGGTTAGGTCCCAATTTAGACTCTTCATCAATTTTTTTCCTAGTCTTGAAAAATCCATATTGATATTCTATACTCCTGTCTTGTAAATAGCTTTTTATAATGTTAAAACAATATGTCGGAATGTTTTTTGCCTTTAAAGCATCTAATGCAGATGGCCAGATGCTCCTTTGATGTCTAAATATATAATAGTTTGTATTTCCTATCGTTCACGCTATCCATATCTTTTTGTATCATCTCGGTGCTTTTGGTCTTCATAAAACCAAATTGGTCTCCATGATGGAATGTGCCTTCTTTATTATGTTTGAAAACTTGTTTAATGAAATGTTCCAGTGCTTTATCTAATATTGGTAATAACGTTAGCTGTCTCAAAGCTTTAATTTCGTCTTCTGGTTTGCCAGGCTTGATAATTGTGATTACTTTTCCTATCTTCCATATCTTCGGAAAATATCCTTGTCAGAAACAATCGTTAAAAATCCTACACAAATAATCAGCTATCATTATTCTAATTGTTCTTACTGTTATTCCCAATACTCCATCTGGACCAGCTGCTTTTTTATCATTTTTAATAATTTTCTACGTCCTCTTTTTCGATGTTGTCGAAAATAATGTTTTCGCCTATTTTTTCATACAAGCCAGCCTGATCCCTTAACATGCCTTGTTCATCATAATCCAAGGCCGGATCATCATATCTTATAAATTCATTAACGATCTCAATAGCTGATTGTTCAAACGTAATGGTTCTTCTTTTATTTCCATTATTGTCCTCGCATTCTACAGATTGACTTACTCTATTGTTGTTCTTAAGTTTATCAGCAGCAATTCTATATGGCAGTCCCCAAGAGTCTTTCCAAGGATTGTCCTGTACAAAGTTATCCCATGATTTTTGTTTTGCTTTAATAATTTCCTTCTGAAAAATGTCCGAATCTCGAACATACATCTCTTTTGGCGTTGTTCTGACATAATTGTCTCTAGCTCTGTGGTATCTTCTTGCATCATATGTCTTGTTTTTATGTTTCTCTATGTTATCATTCCACCAAATAGGTTTGCCTAGATATACTTTCTTAAGTGGTACAGTCTTTTGAATTTATTCAAAGCAATAGCTCTTCTTTCAATATTGTCGACACCTGGTTCCCATATAATGTTCCTTTCTAATCTATTAAGCCCAATCATAGCAAGATCCATTGCTTTATCAGCATTTATTTTAGTTCTAACTCTTGAATTCATTATTTTGACATTTTCTTGACATTCATTTTGCAAATTGAATGTAATAGTATTGTGGTCACTTATGCCTCTTTCTCCTACTGACCAATCATCGAGCTTATTTATAATTCCTAAAGTGCCCAGGGTTATATCAATGTTGCTCGATACTCTTTCTCCTTCAAATGTAAAATTTTTGCAAACAATCCTGCACCTCCAGAGAACTCTGTCAACATATCTCCCCTTTCATCATTGAATCCAGAAAACGAATCATTATGATGCCCATTTGAATCGACAGCAGTAATAGTATCATTGTTATATATTTCCATTGTTCTTTCTATCCTATTCAAATTGTCTCTCACAATTTCATCATCATTCGGCGGCCAATATGCGCTTATAATTTTCAGTTTAATATTCTTCCACGATAATATTATTGCCACTAAATTCTTGTCACAGAACTGATTTAATTGAACTCCGCAGCGATGCCAATACGAGCTACATTAACAGTATATATTTTCTCCCGCATCTGTGATACAAGATATAGTAGCACAGTAATCGTGATGTACGTTGTGTTGCATTAGCATCAATTTATCTTTTTGTTTAGCTGTCATTCTCGGTTCCAAAGTCAATGTTGGCTATGAATTGTTCCATCCTGCGTTTATAGGCCAAACATTTATTGTCTCTTGGTCTATGCTTGTTGTCGTCAATGCCCATCTTAACACATAAGACACATTTATATAATTCAGCATTATCTTTCTTTTTGCAAGTTCTTGAATCGTGTTCTTCCGAGCAGTAACCACAACTAACTTTATTCTGACATTTACTACCAATATGTCCATATCCTTGGCAATTGTAGCATTTAGTTAGTGAAATTCTATCTTCAACTCTGCAAGAATGCCATCCCAAATATATTGATTCTCTTTGAAGTAAGATCTTTCTAGTGGCAGCATTAACTTCAATTACCCAGTGTACGTAGTGCTTTTCCTTGAGTCCAAACTTATATAGAGACTTGATAAATATTTCCATCTCTTCCTCCAATCCATTCTGTTCAATAATTTCTATTCCCAGATCGTCCTTAGTTAGATTTGCCGGCACATTAAAAATAGTAACTCTAGGATTCAGTTTGTCTAAAGATGATACGCTTAGTTTGAGATTTTTAAATTCTCTCGAGTTTTTGATTATATTTAAACAATCTTCTTTCGACTTAATAATGACTTTGTTCTGACTATTGGCGTATATCTTAGTGGGTTTAAATCCTACTTTTGAAGGAATAATATTACCCATAGTTATTCTTTTTAATTCATCCCCCGTAGCCTTCGACGAGGGATCCGCAGCCGCAATCTGTATCTTATATATCTTTGCCGTAGGAACTGGCTTCTTAAGGCCAGCAACCTTAACTGATTTTGACTCACCGATCGTAGAAACCACCGATGCAAATGTTTCCTTTATTTGAACTTGTTGTTCTCTTTTCAATTCCTCAAGCTTTTTGTTTTGTTCGTTAATCATCCTACTTTGGTCAGCAATTAATTCCTTAATAGTGCTTATCTCGTCTTTCGCTTCCTCAACTGTACATGCAGTTATCTCTCTGACCTGATCATTTATTTTCCTTAGTTCTTTATTGATCTTCTTTCTATTGTCTTTACTGGTTGCTTGCATGAGAACCTCAATTTCTGCTACAATGTTATTTATGTTGCTGCAATATGTGTTTATTCTGGTCATAACATTTCCAATCTCAACCGGAGGAGATCTCTCTTGCCTCCTTTTCTTAGCTCCGCCTCGAGCTACTTCAAATTCCAGGTCATCGTCACTGACGCTCGCCATCATTCACTCTGCTCGTTCCGCACCTCTCACCGGAACTTTGAACAGGCCCTCCGCCCGCCACAAAGGGGGGGTACCCAATCCCCCTAAAAGCACCTCTTAGCCGTAGACAGGAGCTTATTGCGAATTAAGACCAATCTGTCGACTTATTGCCTGCCAGTCGTTGCCCGCTAGGAGCCCACGAGGAGGGGGGTGCACGTCTTTAACCAATATAATCCGATCGCGGAATTCACTCTTCACGCCTCCTAACCATGTTAATTTAATATATATTGAATTAATTTAAAAAAGTTAAAAAAAAATTTTTCACTTAAAACACTTTGAAAAAATTCGCGATCGCTACCCTCTTGGTCCTAGCTCGACTATCATACGAATATCAGTAGGGTAAGAAGAAGAAGAAAGAAGAAGGGGGGAACCCACCACCCTCATCCACCGCCGCCCTCTGAAGGAGAAACGACGGTGCCCCCGCGACTTTTTTTTTCTATTATACGAGCAAAATCTTTTTTTCCCTTCTTTCTCCTTATTATTTTTTTTTCTCTTTATTGATTACAATCTTATTATAGTAGCAAAGTCACTGAGCATGAGGAGATGGCCCTTCTAGGATTTAGGCAAAGCCCAGGAGGTACCAAAAAACCCTCATAAAAAGCAAAAAATAAAATAAATTCTAATAAATGAAACATATTCTAACATGTTATAATAATAAAATTAGCGTCACACAGTGAGTTTGCTTCTTTACATAAAAAAACTTAGATTAACATAATGGTCTTAAATTAACTACATCCCAAAACGGCAACGAAAATATTTTTCAAACATAACACAGAATTATGAGAGCGACAAGTACCAAAAACGGACAACGAAGATTTATATTTGCATTCTCTCGGAAACGAAATTATGCAGCAGATTTAAAGTGTTAAACTGAATTAATAAGCGAAGAAGCCCGAATGGCTCAATATTTTCCAAATCCTGAATATTGAATTGTCTACCTTTAGCAGCAACCAATGCCTCATCAATTTTGTCTACAAGTATTTGTCTTTGTTGATTGTAATTTTTGCATAAAAAAATCCGATGGATCGGATCATTAAGAAATTCCGGGTTGTTACCACAAAATGTGCATTCTGCATTTTGGATCTTTCCTAATCTCAAATAGTGTATTCGGAACTGACCATGACCAGTCAGAATTTGTGAAATTTTTCTATCAAGTTGTAAATTGACCTCTTGCCTGTATCTGACCTCGGGAATAAAACTAAAAGTACATCTGCCAGTGTCAGAATCCTCCCAACTAGCTTGCCATTTATCCAAAGTGTGTGATCTTAAAACTTGTTTCAAAACGACCTTACTCAATCTTGGTTCAGGAGGAATATCGAAGTCATTTCTTCTTACTGGTCTACCACTGTTGTGTTTATTTATGTCTATTCTTTCTTGTATCATTTGATCTAACGGTGGAATGTTGGCCAGAATCGAAGCTGCTTCCGTAGAAGTTGTGACGTATGAGAGGCTTATAGTTTTACTGACAAGACCTCTTGCTGAGTTAAGTTTAAATTGCGATCTATTGTACGAAAGTTTATCTTGAAAAATTGAAGCGCAGTATGTAAGTCTAGGAAGTACTGCTCCGTAAAAAATTGTTCTCAAAGCCTCAGAGCCAATTGAAAATATTCTACTTAAGGAATTTCGTAGTTTCTGAAAAAGTTATTTGGATTTGTTACACATGTATGTAAAGTGTGCCTGATATGATAATTTATCATCAATTATTATTCCCAAGTATTTAGCTTGCGGTACTCTAGACAATCTTCCTTGTCCCACTCTGACCGTGGGATTCCTAGTTAGCTTTCCAATCACAATATAATTAGATTTGTCCACAGCTATCTGTAGCTTGTTCCTTATAGCCCAATCATTTACTATTCCTAGAGCGCCATTCATCCTGCTTTCCAAAAGCGGTCTGCTATTTGCAGAAACAGTTATTGCCAAATCATCAGCATACGCTATGATGTTATATTCTTCATAATTATCGAACTCTTCCAGTAGTGGATCCACTACTAAGTTCCACAGATTAGGTCCCAATTTAGACCCTTGAGGACATCCCTTAGTTAAGTGTTTTCTAATCCTGAAAAATCCATATTGATATTCTACGTGCCTATCTTGTAGGTAGCTCTTAATAATGTCGAAACAATATGTAGGAATATTCTTTGCCTTAAGAGCATCTAGTGCTGATGGCCACCAAACATTGTTAAATGCACCTTTGATGTCTAGGTATATTATTGCCTTATATTTCCTATCATTGTTCACACTGTCCAAAACTTTTTGTTTTGCCATCTCTGTACTCTTGGATTTTCTGAAACCAAACTGGTTATTGTGATGAAACGTTCTTTCATCATTGTGTTTAAAGAATTGTTCTTTGATAAAATGTTCAAGCGCTTTACCCAAAATTGGCAGTAACGTTAGCGGTCTTAATGCTTTTACATCATCTTCAGGTTTGCCAGGTTTCGGAATTGTAATAAGTTTACCTAACTTCCAAACCTTAGGAAAATATCCCTGTCGGAAACAATCATTAAATATTCTGTATAAATAATCGGCTATCACGACACCAATTGTTCTTATAGTGATTCCCAATACTCCTTCCGGACCAGCAGCCTTTTTTATGTTTATGTTGCATAAATAATTTTCAACATCTTCTTTCTCGATGTTATCAAAAGTAATATTCTCACAAACTTTTTCGTACAGGTCTGCCTGATCTCTCAGCATTCCTTGTTCCACTGAATCCAAGTTCGGATCATCGTATCTTATAAATTCATTGACGATTTCTATAGCTGATTGTTCAAACGAAGTTGTTCTGCTTATATTCCCATCGTTGTCTACACATTCAACAGATTGTCTCACTCTATTGTTCTTCTTGAGTTTGTCAGCGGCTATCCTATATGGAAGTCCCCAAGGATCTATCCAGAGATTGTCCTACACAAAAGTGTCCCAAGATTTTTGTTTCGCTTTGATTTCTTTCTTGAAGATGTCCAGCTCATGAACATATGCTTCTTTTAGCCTTGCTCTTGTTTCATTTACTCTACTTCTCTGATACCTTCTTCTTGCATCATACGTTTTGTTTTTGTGTTTCTCAATCTTGTCATTCCACCATAATGGTTTGCCTATAAATGTTTTCTTAAGTGGTACAGTCTTGTCCGAAATATTTTTAATGAGCTCGTTTAAAGCAACAGCTCTTCTTTCAATGTTATTGACACTAGGTTCCCATATAATGTTTCTTTCAAGTGCATTAAGTCCCAATATAGCAAGATCTATTGCTTTGTTTGCATTTATTTTAGTTCTAACCCTTGAGAACAGTATATCTCCACCATTTGCCACTTCTTGATTTTGACTTTCCAACTCGAATGTTATTGAATTGTGGTCACTTATTCCCCGTTCACCTACTGACCATTCATTTATCTTGTTGATTATTCCTATGGTTCCCAAAGTTATATCAATATTACTCGAACCTCCTCTCCTTCAAATGTGAAGCTTTTGCTAGGCTTATTTAAAACGAACAATCCTGCACCTCCGAAGAACTCCGTCAGCATATCTCCCCTAACGTCGTTGAACCCAGAAAACCAGTCGTTATGGTGCCCATTTGAGTCGACAGCAATTAATGTATCATTATTATCTATCTCCAAAATTCTTTCAATTTTATTCGAATTGTCTCTTACGATGTCATCATCGTTCGGTGGCCAATATGCAGTTATTATTTTTAAAGTAATGTTTTTCCATGATAGAATTATCGCCACCAAATACTTGTCACAGAATTGGTTTAATTTAAGCACCTCAATCTCGGGATTTAAGATAATAATACATGCCTTAAATGTATCATTGAATTCTGCCACGACGTCAGTTTGAGCTACATTGACAGGTAGCCTATAACTATTTTCCAGTCTATTGCAATAAGGATCTTGAATCAGCAAAATATCTTTGTTATCTTTTATAGCTTCCGTGATGCAAGAAGTGGTAGCACAGAAGTCAAAGTGTAAGTTCTGTTGCAAAAACAATAGTTTTTCTGATTTTTATTTATCATTCTCATCGCCAAAATCAATGTTTGTCACGAATTGTTCCATCCCTCTTTTATAAGCTAGACATTTATTATCTCTTGGCCTATGTTTGTTGTGATCAATCTTTAATTTACACATAATGTACATTGATATAAATCTGCCCTTTCTTTCTTGTTGCAGGTTCTGAAATCATGTTCTTCCGTACAGTATCCGTATCTCACTCTGTTTTGGCACTTGCTGCCAATATGGTCAAAACCTTGGCAGTTAAAGCACTTGGTGAGTGAAACTCTGTCTTCTATACGACACGAATGCCATCCCAAATAAATGATTCTTTTTGCAATAGTATCTTTCTCGTAGCCGCATTCACTTCCACCACCCAGTGCACGAATTTGTAAACTGGGGCTATCAGCACATCCATGTTATCTAACAACTCATTTTGCTCGATGATTTCGATTCCCAAATTGTCTTTGGTGATTTCAGATGGAACATTAAAAATGGCTACTCTAATTTCCCTCAAATTTTTTATTTTCTGTATATAGTCTTCCTTAGATTCAATCACAACCTTATTCTGGCTATTTGGCAAAATTTTGGTCGGCTTAGAGCCAAGTTTTGCAGGACTAATATTTTCCATAGCCATATTTTTCAGTTCATCTCCAGATAGATTAGATGATGGATCCGCCCGGGCGATTTGAATTTTGAATGTTTTTGCCGTTGGCACAGGTTTCTTGAGATCTACCATAACAGATTTTGCTTCAGTAGTAGGTTTTGAAACCACCGATGCGAATGTTTCTTTGATCTGATTCTGCTGCTCTTGTTTTAAGCTGTCCAGCTTTTTTTTTTCGTCTATTCTCTTATTCTGTGTTATGATCAGTTCCAAATTCATCATTAATACCTTCCATTGTGCACACTAATTTCTCTAACCTGCTCTTTGTTCTTTCTCAATTTTTTCGTGATCTGTTTCCCCTTATCTTTATTGAAATTCGATACTTCTGTCTTCTAAATAACTAGTGATAATATTAAAACAATACCTTGGAATGTTTTTCGATTTTAATGAATCTAAAACAGAAGGCCACCAAACGTTGTTAAAAGCGCCCTTGATGTCCAAGAAAATAATCGCCTTATACTTATTATCCTTTCTTGCTGTATCCAAAACAGTTTGTATTCCCTTCTCAATATTCTTCCTTTAACAAATCCAAATTGGTTTGTATGACGAAATCCATCTTCCTCGATACGTTTAAATGTCTGCAATTTAATAAAGTGTTTTAGTGCTTTACCCAAGATTGGGAGCTGTGTGATTGGTGTAAGCGCCTTAATGTCATCCTGAGGTTTGTTGGGTTTCGGAATTGTAATCAGCTTACCAATTTTCCAAACTTTAGAAAAATATCTTTGCATAAAAAAGTCATTAAAGGCTCTGCAAACATAGTCAGCTATAACAATACTGACCGTTTTTATAGTAATTCCTAGCACCTCATCCGGTGCGGCGGCTTTCTTAATGTTAATATTACACAAATAATTTTCAACTTCTTTCTTCTCTATGTTTATAAATCTAATTCCTTCTCCATCATCATACAGACCAGCCTGGCCTCTTAGCATACTCTGCTCAACTGAGTCCAATCTTGGATCATCATCTCTGATGAATTCATTTACTATTTCATTAGCTGAATGCTGGACCCCTATCCTCGAAAGTGTGATGTGAATCGCGATATGAACTTTTTGACAGTAAAAGCCGTATTCTTGAAAAGCCAATGTTGCCAGATATGAACGTGCTAAAACCCGAGAATTTCAAAAAATAAAATGGATGACAGATTGAATTGAGCTGTCACCGAAAATGTTCGTAGTAATATTTTGTTCCCATTTTAGGCAAAAAGTAGTTTTGGTACTTTAAATTAATCGTTAAAAGTAAAAAAAAATAGTGCTGTTGCTATTTTTATGAAGTTATTGGTTGTCATTACAATATTTGTACTTTGCCTGGATTAAATTTAACTTAAATTGACACTCTAAAACTGTTAAACAAAAATGCATACAAAGAGCCAAGTATTTGAAGATTCTGATATATAAAGAAAAGGGAATATCAAGAAAAGCAGCAATCATATATATACAAAGTAATATACTGACAGTAATTGCCGAAAGTCAGCACTGATAAACCTTTAAACGGTGGAAATTACAACTTTACGTAGTATGACTAAAAGCCATCATCCCAATCCACTACGGAAACTATCCAATCAGTTATTTATTGTATGAATTCACAAAGTGTCGAGCCTCTTACTGCAAGATGTTCTGTCCTGACAACTAAATTTGAAAGAAAAACTTGAAAAATGATAAGACCAGGGACCGAAACCAAAGGCAGATTGAAGACGTCTATTAAAGATACTGGTAGATCGCACATTCAACTTTTAATATAGTTTTTTTTTATTTTATAGATTTGTAGAGGCTTGAATATCAAATGTACCAAAAATAAGGTTTTTATACTGAAGGACCTCATTCGTTGGTCTGTAGGGTTGATATTTATATGTCTTGATAAATTATAATCATAATATTTATTTAATTGTAGTGTGGTATAGTGTTTAACACAGTCTAATTAAGTTAAGTGCTGTAGTTAACATAATTTAAATATAAAGTTTGTTACTTATATAAATAAAAGTTTCAGATAGCTTACAAATTGTGATTTCTCAAATTTATTATAAGTTGTGTCGTGAAAAGAATTATGTTAGATTTAACTGTTTAAAACTAAGATACTCGGCTGTTATGGACACAAGTATTTATGTTCAATCCATCAGCAGACCTGGCCCTAGTAAACATTTTTAAATAGAACGCTCATACAATTGAGTTATGAACAGAATCTCCTGTAATAATTTTATATGTCTGTAATCTCAAATTTGCTTAATATTTGCGAGGCATATTCAACTTTCTAAGGATATTTTATTAAAAAATTTGAAAATATTAAAAATATCGGGGTACCACCTAATTAACGTTTCAACTGTTCATTCAGAAAATAAAACGTCTTAAAGAAACGGTTCGTCAATATATTATTTTTTTTAATGCGAGTTTTTTTGAAGAACCAAAAAGAAAATAAAAATTTTTAATTCAATTTTATTTTTTGAAATCCGTGCGTTAAATATGCCATTTAGCGGCTGACATTTCATTTGCGCACATTTCACCGTTCACTTCACGTTTCCCAGTTCGAGGATAGGGCCCCTGGAAGGATGTGGTTTTCTTACGATTACCATCTTCATCGACATATTCAACAGATTGTTTTAATATGATTATTTCTTTTGATTTTGTTTGCTGCTATCCTGTAGGGCAGTCCCAAAGGATCTGTCCATAAGTTGTTCTTTACAAAATCGTCCCACCATTTCTGTTTAACTCTAATAATTTCTTATATCGATCTAATTGTTGTATATAGATTTCTTTTAAACGTGTTCTTTCATCTGCATCTCTTGTACTTTGAAACGCTCTTCTGGCCTGCTATGTTCTGTGTTTATGCTGTTCAATGTTATCGTTCCACCATAGTGGCTTATTATTAAAAATTTTTCTAAAAGAAACGGACTTTTCCGAAATATTTTTAAGTAGTCTCGTCAGAGCAACCGCCCTCTTCTCTATGTTTTCTATTCCTGGTTCTCAAATTATTTCTCGCTCGATGTTATTCAGTCCAGTCATTGCTCAATCAATTGCTTTATGGGCATTAATTTTTGTTCTGGTTTTTTCGAATGTAATATCCTATTCTGAACATCACCATCTTCACAACTAATATAAAAAGTTATGGGGTTATGATCGCTAGTATCCCAATCATCCACAGTACATTCTTTAACCTTGTTCATGATACGTGATGTTCCCACAGTTATATCAATATTATTGGAACCTCGTTGTCCTACAAAAGTAAAATTCTTACTTCTATGATTCAAAACAAAGAGATCAGTTCCTCCAAAGAATTCCACGATTCTTCTTCTTCCTCAGCCACTTCCTGTCCACTCCTGAACGTAGGCCTCTTTCATCTGTTTCCATACTGTTCTGTCCTGTGCTATTTGAAACCATCTTGCTCCTGCTTGCTTTTTGATGTCGTCTAGCCATCTTTTCTGCGGCCTGCCGACACTACGCTTTGTTTGTCTTGGTCGCCAATGCGTTAGTCTTGCCGTCCATCTGTCCTGAGTCTGCCTAGCTACATGTCCCACCCACTGCCATTTAAGTTCTGCGACACGCCTTATTATATCTGTGACTTTGGTTTTTCTACGAATTTCCTCGTTTTTGATTTTATCCCTTAAGCTGATTCCAAGCATAGCTCGTTCCATTGCTCTCTGCATCACTCTAAGCTGTTCCGCAATTCTCCTTGTCACCGACATGGTTTCGAGGCCATAGGTTGCCACCGGCAATATACAAGTATCGAAGACTTTTCTTTTAAGGTTCATTGGTATGCCACTGTTTCGGAGTATGTAGTCCAACCTACCAAAAGCTGCCCAAGTTAGTTTTGTTCTGCGTCTGATCTCAGCTGTTTGATTATCCTTTCCTATTTTGATGATGTGCCCCAAATATGTGTATTCTTCCACATTTTCCAGGATTGTGCCATCCATATTGATGTTTCCTTCAGTGTTAGTAATTACTTTGGTTTTGGAGAGGTTCATTTTTAAACCAAATTTTTTTGATGTTCTGTTTAGTTGTTCTAACATCTCTGTCAATTCACGAATATCACTGCTAATTAGGACAATATCATCAGCAAAACGTAGATGGTTTAAATATATCCCGTCAATGCTGATGCCTTTAGTCTCCCACGGTAGTGTTTTAAAAATGTTCTTTAGGGCTAGAGTAAATAATTTTGGAGATATAGTGTCTCCCTGACGCACTCCTCTATTGATCTTGATTCTATCGGTGACTAAGTCGTCGTTGATCTTTACGTGAAATGTGGCATTTTCGTAAATGTATTTTAAGAGATTCGAGTATCGGGAGTCGATTCTAGCGTCGTCCATTGCATTCAAGAAAGCCCATGTTTCAATAGAATGCCTTGTGATAGTCTACGAATGCCAAGTGGAGGGGCAAATTGTATTCGGTTGTTTTTTCTATTAATGTTCTTACTGTTTGCAAGTGGTCCAGGGTGCCAAACCCTTTTCGAAAACCTGCTTGTTCCACTGGTTGATAGGCATCGAACTTGTTTGTTGGTCGGTTGGT
The DNA here is from genome assembly GCA_034092305.1 of Diaprepes abbreviatus. NCBI lineage: Eukaryota > Metazoa > Arthropoda > Insecta > Coleoptera > Curculionidae > Diaprepes > Diaprepes abbreviatus. Next base: position 1,725,571 of record JASJET010000040.1, read on the forward strand.
GAGAATTTTAGTCAGAAGTTTATATAGGTGCGACAAAAGGCTTATAGGACGGTAGTTCTCTATATTGGTATTATCACCTTTTTTGAATAGTAAAACGACTTCTGCATTTTGCCACATATCCGGTATCCTTCCTTGGCTTAAACATTTATTGAGAAGCACTTGTATTGATTCTTCCAACACATCTCCTCCCATTTTCAACATTTCACAAGTAATTTTGTCTTCCCCAGGACTTTTGTTATCTCGGGAATATCTTCTGATCCAACGTTACGAATAAAGGTGTTTGAAATTTTTGGATCAGGTATAGTAGAGGTGTAGAGCAAGGTGTAGAACCGTTCAATATGTGCGGCGATGTCTTTGTTATCTGAAATTATGTTACCTTGCTGATCCTTCATGTTGGTGATTTTATGTTTACCTGGAGATAGTTTTGATTTTAGAACTTTCATATTTGCATTTTTGTCTATAGCATTTTCGATTATTTTGGTGTTATATGTTCGAATATCTTTTCTCACTTCTTTGTTTATTCTTTTATTCATTTCTTGGTAATCCGCTGCGTCTCTGGAAGTGTTTCTCCGTTGTTCCATAAGTTTTATTGTATCTGGTTGCAATTTATGGTCTTGTTTGTTTCTACTTTTGGTACAGATTTTCCTGGTAGCAATACGAATATCGTTAGTAATTTTTTTATTGAGTTCGTTGATCTCCATTCTGTCTAAAGCTTCGACTGGTTCAAGTTTCTTTTTTAGTTCTTTTTGGTACTCTTCTTGTTTTCGATTAAGTTCTTCACTGGTAGGAAACTTATCTTTATGAATAAGTTTGTTTCTTTCAGCTCTAAGATTAAAACTAAATGATGCTCTAACCAGCGATTAAATCGCCTTTATTATCATTGCATCCTGAAAACCATCCATTATGATGTGCATTACTATTAATTGCCAGAACAGTATCTAAATTATCTATTTGTAAGGTGCTCTCTATCTCATTCAAACAATTCATAAGGATCTCATCATCTTTAGGCGGCCTTTATGATCTTCAGCTTAATATTCCTCCATTGTAATAACACCACCACCATGAATTCATCACAGTATTGATTAAGTTTGAGTATTTCATCTCGGGATTAATAACGATAATGCATGCTTCTCATTGGTATCAGCTAGAATTCCCAGTTGTGTCATATTTACCGGTAATCTATAACTGTTTCCTAATTTATGACAGTAAGGATCTTGAATCAACAATAGATCTTTTTTGTTGCTTATAGCATCAGTGATGCAAGATACGGTAGCGCTATAGTCATGATGCAAATTATGTTGCATAAACAGCAGTTTATCTTTGTTCTTATTTACCATTCTCAGTACCGAAATCAATGTGAGCTACAAATTGCTCCATTCTCCTTTTATATGCCAAACATTTTGAGTCTCTCGGCCTGTGCTTATTATCGTCAATTTTCATTTTAATGCACAAGGCTCATTTGTATAATTCTGATCTATCTTTCGTGTTACAGGTCCTCGAGTCATATTCTTCAGCACAATGTCCACAACTGACTCTATTTTGACATTTACTGCCAATATGTCCGTAGCCCTGACAATTGTAGCACTTGGTAAGCGAAATGCGACCTTCTACTCTGCATGAGTGCTGTTGCGTTTTCTTATCATGGGTATTGTGATTAGAGCCGCGAATTAAGGTTAAAATAAAAACTAAGGAATAAAAAATATGATTATTTATAATTTTTAAAACAACTTTACAGGCACAACTTATGATTATGAGGTAACTCCTCTATGATTTCTTATTCTACGTTGACAAGTTAAAAAAGAAAAGAGAGGAGAGCCCTTCAACCTCATGGATCCAATTTATACTTTACTTGTCTCCATTCGGTCATAGGCGTACTTACGAAACTAACATATCTATTTTATTAAAAGACCATTGGTCAAACAACCTAGTTGTAAAGTGTACCTGATATGCGATAAAAGGGCGCCATGAATAAAGTTCTATAGTTTTTATAAAAGAAGGTTTTATGATTTTATAGGTTTGGGACTTTCCCGTTAGGTTGGTTAACAAATTTATTTACTTAGGCTATGCTTATCTAAGAATTTACTAACTATTGGGTTGCAATTATTGCATTGAACCTTAGGCGTAACCTAAATATATTGTAATTATATATAAAAATAGTTGGGTAACAAATATATATATATATATATATATATATATATATATATATATATATATATATAATCCAACAACCATATAGTACGTTTTAGTAGGCATTACGAAAACGAATTCAAAGGTTAAATGTAATTAAATCTGATATTTCGACAACTAAAGGAATGACATAGAGTAGCAAGATATTCAATGAAACTTATTAGTATTTTTATTTTTAGTTGATCCATTTTTTTACAGTTATATTTACGTTTTATTTAGTAGTACGCCTTGCGTAAGTATAACCAATAGCCCTACGCGGAGAAGGTCGGATTTGTACACCTGGGAGTTCTCATTAGAATTATTAGTATATTCTGCAACATACTTGTTATGGTCAGATGGTGTTTCTATAGATTGATTAACTCTAATACATAAATTGGGACTATGCCACAACAAGAAGTTTTGCTACAATTTTTTATAAATTTTATAAATGATGAACGCTACTGCACATAAAGCTAAATTATAAGATATTATTGAGCCTGAATAGATATAATTTGCGGCAGTAGTTTTCTTTTGTAGATCATCAGTCAATTTTTCGATATCGTCTAATTTATGACTTGCGATATTTAATTCAGGAATGTTTTTTGGAAGGATCCTATACTGTTCGTTTAATAAAATTTCAGATATATTTGAGTTATTTTCTTAATTTTGTCACAACACTCATCGTTAATATTAAAAGAAGGCACGAATTCACTAAACACTTTTGATTGAAGAATGTTATCATGAGGTACAAGCATAGTAGAAGCACTGTAGTAAGCCTTACAATGTTTTTCTATAGTAATGCTACCACAATTTTTTAAAATTACATCAAAAGGTTTATCCTTATTGATACAAAAAATAGTCAGAATTTCTGGATTAGGGACTGCAAATAACCATGTATTACTTGTGCGTAACTGGATAAAAATACCTCTGTTTGAATTTATAATTCGCTTGTTGCAGATATCTGGTATTTTATTGGTAACCTGAAGCAATTTTATTTCACAATTGTCTACAAGATGAGCTAGGGGTACAGGCGTCTGTTGTTTACAAATAATTTTATTTTCTAATAATTTAAGGCAAGAGGTGTATTCACAATATCTGAAAACTGTAGAAACTGTTGTTTGCTTTCATTAATAGCTATGAATTTAGATGAGGGATGAATTAAAATGAACTCGTTTAAGGCTATTAGTTTGGGAAAAGGTGATATTTTATATAAGTAAAATAACTGCGTTTCTTTAAGTTTTCGTGCGCGCTCTTCTTTTTTGTTGGCGTATTTTTGTTTCAGCCAATTTTTTCTCCACTCTCCAGGCATGTTGAGTTCATACCCTAAGATTATCGAGGCTGGAGTTTCTCCAGTAGCGCGACAAACTCGACCGCGTAGCACCTGTAAGGTTTTCGGTAAAAGCTCTTCATTTTTTAATTCGGTCTGACATAAATATTGTGGCATGATCGGTAATCAGTGTCTTGGGTATGCCGTAACAACAGATTATTTCGAAATCTAGAAACTCCTGAACGGTGTTAGCGTTCACTTGGACGTAAGCTTTTGCTTCAACCCATTTTGAGAGAACATCCTCAGCCAGTATTATATATCTTGCGCCGATTCTGGCCGCTGGTGGTTCGTACGGACCTAGTATATCCAGATATAACATCTGGAAGGGCAACTTAGGGCTGTGAGCTCGTAATGGGGCTTTTTATTGTTTTTGTTGCGTTTTGCAAACCGAACATACAATAAAGTTTTTTATATATTCGGCTATTCGTTCTTTTTGTCGCACCCACCAGAAAATAGCTGCTACATTCCTAAACGTTTCGTCTACTCTTGGGTGAGCAGCTTCTTCTACGTCGTGGTAGTTATAAATGACTTTTTCTATCAATCGTTTAGGAACTATTATCCTAGCTCCTGAGCTGTGTTTACGATATACTAGGCCGCCGTGTCGGATGAATTCCCGCTGAATTTTCCGATGTCCGGGGGTCGAAGCCGGTCGAGTTTCTAGTATTTCCAGAACTTTATTTAAGCGTCGTAAATATTTGGTGCGTTTCTGTGCCTCCATGATCTCGTCCAACAGGTCCGCCCAGTTTACTAAGTTTATCTTTGGTGAGAGCTCCGGTGGTATAAATCTCTCGTTGTCTGATTCTAATTCATATATAACGCCTTCTTCGGGATTTCTACTCAGAAAATCACATAAGACGTCCTTACCAGCAACATGTTCCATGGTAAAGCTATATTCCTGTAGTTATATCGCCCACCTAGTAAGTTTGGAGCGTAAATCTTTGAAGCAGTGTAGCCATGTTGTCGCCCGACTATCTGTTCTAAGAACGAATTTTGCATCTTGCAGATAGCAGTTAAAATGCTTAATTCCCCAAACCACAGCTAAACATTCTTGTTCGTTCACGTGGTATCGTTTAGCTGTGTGATTAAATTTAGCGCTGGCGTGTGAGATGATGTGTTTGTTTCCATCCACTTCTTGGTATAACACTGCTGCCATGCCTTCTAAGCTTACGTCGGTTTGTAATATAAATGGATAGCGATAATCTGGCCTATGCAGCGGCTTGCAATTTTTTGTTGCCCTTTTGGTAGCTTCAAAGGCTTCTTGAGTTTGTTTATCCCATTTGAATTTTTTGTCTTTTTTTAATAGTTCACTTAACGGTGCCGTTAAGTGCGCTAAGTTTGGGATATACTCCCGGAGCCAGTTCGCTAATCCTAAGAAAGATTGTATGTTTCTACGTGTTCTTGGAGTGGGAAACTTATCTATCTGTATCCGATGACGTTCTAACGACTCTACTTGGTCTTTTTTGATTCTGTGACCTAAATATTCAATTTCAGTTGCACATAGCCGACTCTTTTTTCTATACTTTAAGATTGTGCATGTGTAGCCGTTCGAAAACTTGGCGTACATGCCGTATGTGTTCCTCCACTGTGTTGTTGAAAATAATTATATCGTCCAGATAAACTATGACGCTTTTCTGAATGAGACCAATTAACACCTCGGTGGTCATAAGCTTTTGAATTGGTAGGAAGCTCCATCAGACGTAGTATAGGCGGTGAACTTTTTTGATGCTGTTTCCATAGGAATCATCCAATAACCTTGAAATATTTGGCCATAGCTACGTCTTTTAAGGCATCGGTTATACGTGGCAGATTCGCCGATTCGTCCGTCGTGATGAGATTTAACTCGCGGAAGTCCACGCAGAAACGTGGATCTTTCCCTTCACGTTCAACGATCACGGGGGGACTGGAGAATTCAGAGGTAGCCGGCTCCACTCGCCCAGTGCTAACATTTCTTTAAATTGCTCATACAATATCTTCTTTCTCGCTACGCTTAAGGGATAACACCGCTTATTTATGACCTTATTTTCCCTCAAAACTATTTTGTGTTCTGTTGTCCTGGTTCTTGGTTGACCCAGACCTTTAATAAATAATTCTTTGAACTCATTTACGAGCTCTTTTAACTTTTCTGGGCAGTTGCCTTCTAAGGTTGGAAGCTCTATTTAATCCGATTCGATCAAATCGTTCCTCTGCCAATAAACAGTTTGCCTATCTGTTTCACTTAAGTATATAGTATAGTATATCATCTTTTCTTTTTCTAAAAACAGTATTCGCAACAGAATGTCACCGTCTAGGTCTTCCACTATGATAAAGGCAGTACTGTACTCTTTATTACCGATTTTAAAGATTTGTTCAAGTACCTAACACCGTGGCTTCAGCGCTGTTGCAACCCAATTTGATTTTTTGTAAATAGGTCGATTAGTGTATTAGGTTGCAATCAGCGCCAGTGTCAATAAACACTTTACAACTTATATTATTAACCATTGCTTTCAGTATAGATTGGCTATTTCGACCTAAAGCCGTCACTTTTAGTTCGCCTTTAAATCTTAAATCCTTTCCTGATTGATTATAAGGGCTCTCTTTCTGACGCAAAGTTCTGCGAGAGGCTTTTGAAACTTTTTTTTTATCAAATTTATTAGCGTTCAACGCGATAGGGAATTGTCGGATGTATTTGACTGCAGAGTTGGTTGATTTATTATTTCGCATAATGGTGTTGCCATTCTTAATCTCGCGTTTGTCCCTGATGATGCGTTAATTGGTAACGAAATGTTGTATTCTATTTGTTCGGCGACCCGTGTGATGGGTGTAGAGCCGATTAAATTTGGATTCAAAGGTAATTGAGAATTTTCTAAATTCGATGACTCATCGTAAGGTACTGAAATATGTCTTTGTGCCATTGAGCTTGTTCCGGCGTCAACAATATTTGATTTTAGTGAGAATCGATTAAGTTAGGGGCGCTCTTATTCTTATTCTTATTAAAGTATTTGCTCTATAATTGTCACTAATTATTCCTAACCTAAAAGCCCCTTCAGGGTTTCATACAAATTCAAAATGCCTTATCAAGTTTTTTACCGAAGTGTTAGTCTTAATAGTTTTGTCTTTAGTCTGTCTGTAATAATTGGGATCAGAAGTTGCCGTGTTGCGTAGCAGGGCGGCGGGTTTCCCCACCGCCGAGGTCCCTCCAATTCTACCTGGGAGGTCTGAAAGACCACCCGCCTTTTACCGAAGTGTTAGTCTTAATAGTTTTGTCTTTAGTCTGTCTGTAATAATTGGGATCAGAAGTTGCCGTGTTGCGTAGCAGGGCGGCGGGTTTCCCCACCGCCGAGGTCCCTCCAATTCTACCTGGGAGGTCTGAAAGACCACCCGCCTCATTTGACACGGACTGAATTAAAAATTGGGGACTGGACATATTTTTTGAAAGAAGTATATTGATTTATTTACATCAAGTTTCAGAAATTCTGAGAATTATTGGGCAAGAAATGTTTACTCAAGGTGGGCTTTTGTTGTGTTTATTTTCGAGTGAGTGGACTTCCGTCACTTATACTCGTTCTTTTTGTAAGTACAGTACTGCATGCCCTTTTTACATTATGTGATGTATTTTATTGTTTTTTTTTTAAATCATTACGATTTATTTATCTTTCGTTCTCTTAATTTCACATGTGTTACATTCGGAATACTTTTTACGGGGGTCTTATTAGTGCGTTTACATTTATATTTTTCTTTCTTTCTAAGTTATGATTTTTATTTATGGGGAAGGTGTTTTGAATGATTGGATTGGGATGGTTTAACATTGTTTGTAGGAATTTTTCTTGGTTTTTTTATGAGTGAATCTTGTATAGTTGGAATTTTTAACTCTCTGTGTATTTTGAGTATTCTGAATGTACCATGGGGCATTAATTATGCTCCTGAGTATCTTGTTTTGGAATACTTGAATCTTATTTTTATGTGTGCTAGCAAACTGGCATAAATTTAGGTTTTATTACTTGATTGTATAATAGTAGTTTGTTTCTTATTGAAAGTTTGCTTTTTCTAAACAGTAATGGTGTTAGCCTGTTTTTATGGCTTCACTTAATTTGTCCTGAACATGTTCATTCCAAGTTAGGTGTTTATCTATGATGATACCCAGGTATTTGATGGATTCTTTCCATTTCACCTGTGTGTCATTTATTATCAGTTCTGGACCGTTGTCCCGGATTCCGGAGTTTTTTATTATGATGGCCTGGGTTTTCTCTGGATTGACTTTAATCTTCCAGAGTTTCGTCCAGGTCATCATAACATTTAGGCAGGTTTATAGGTTTCTATTTATGAAATTTATTTTTTTGTGTCTACTAGAAATGCAAGTGTCGTCAGCATATATTGATAGTTCTGTTCTTGGGTTTTTGGGATATCTGCTGTATAAAGGGAGTATAGGACAGGGGATATGGGATATCCTTGCGGTACTCCGGCCTCCATTGTTTTTTCGTTGGATTAGGTATCTTCAACCTTCACCACAAACCTTCTGTTATTAATGAAGGATGCTATGTATTTTGTGAAATTTGGGTTGATCTTAAATTTGTGGTGAAGTTTGTAGATTAAGCCCTGGTGCCAGACTTTATCGAACGCCTTCTGGATGTCTAAAACTACCAATCCGGTTTTTTGACCTTGGAGTCCATCCAGAGTGCGGTCAATCAGTCTGACCACCATCTGTTCTGTAGAATGGAATTTCCTGAAGCCAAATTGTTCATCTGGAATCAGGTTTTTGTTATATATTTCATCCCATAGTGTGGAATGGAACAGCTTTTCACCTAATTTGGCTATGGAGAGGAGTAGACTGATCGGTTTCCAATTCTGGGGAAACGTACGGTTTTTGTTTGGTTTCGGTATCATACAAACCACTGCTAGTTTCCAGTTATTGGAGAAGTGTTTATATTCAAATTTTTTGTTTATTATTTTTGTTATTGTTTCTATTGCATTGTCTGGTAGGTTTTTAAGGGCTATGTTTGTTATGTTGTAACCAGGGGCTTTTTTGTTGTTGAGAAATCTTATTTCATTTTTGACTTCTTCTAGGTTGGTTTCAGGTATGTTTTCTATTGTGGGGTCTGTGTCTGTTGTAATAAATTGATTCGCTAGCCTCTCAATTCTTTCTTCCCAGTCGATATCATCGTCCTGGTCTTCGTTTAGAGTGAATTGAGATTCTAGCGAGTCTGCAATGCGTCTGTTTGTATAGGCCATCCCATTTATTCCGTGTATAGGCGGTATTTTGTTTTGTATTTGTTTCTGAATGTCTTTTGTATCTTCCATAATGAGTTGTCTTCTGGTGTAAATGTCAATAAAAAGTTTTCCCAGTTTGCGTTTCTAACTTCATTGATCTCTCTTTTGATCTGATTGGTCAGCCTGTTTGCCTCTCTTGTGAATTTGGGATCTAGAGTATCTTTTGCCCTACGTCTTAGTCTGTTTCTTTCTCTGATCTGTTGCGTTAAATTGTTCGTGCTATTAGGATTATAAGATGATGTAGTAGTGTGTTCATGAGATTGTATGGGAAAATTTTGATTAATTAAATTAGAATCTAAATTTCCACTTTCCTTTCCCTGTATATGTCGTTTAGATGGTCGCAACAAATTATTTTGTTTCGAGGACCCGGTTATATTTGTTTCTCGGGCAAAGTATGGTGTTTCAGTATTGCTTACGCTAAGGAAACCTGTGCTATTAAATTTAGTAATTAAATCTTTGACTGATCCGAAAGAAAGTCTTATCGTGTCTTTGTCATCGTTCGTGGGGTGAATTGGGGATACCGCCGTGTCTAATTCGGCGACGGGCGAACCCGCCGCAGAGGACCCTCCAATACCACCCGGGGAGCTGTGAAAGCCACCCGCCTCATTTGACACGGACTGAAGATTTAACAAAAAGGATCTAGATATAATTAAGAAGGAATTTTCAATAATTATTTGATTTAATTTTCTCCTAGTGAGAAAGTTCAGAAATTTCTGAGATTGTTTATTGGCAAGAAGTATTTAATTCAAGGGGGGCTTATTTATTTAATTTTGGGCTATGGGTTTAAAGTATTTAAAAATATCTGATTTTAATTAATTATGAAAAAATTAGTTTAAAATTTAATTAAGGGATGTCGTGTAGTCTAGTCCAATTGTCCGTGTTAGTAGCGTGTCTTTAGGCCTATGATTTTTACCTAACGATGTTGATTAATGTGTGTTATGAAATTTAAATAATAAGTAAATTATTATATTAATAAAGTAATTATGTCCCTAAGTTCGAACTAGTTTTTGTGTACACTTAGATTTAAGGTTCTCAGGACGTCTCCTGGTCCTTTACAAATAAAATATTTTTGTGAAATCTAAACAAATAAAATAAATATAAAAATAAACAAATTCTCTTGTTTATCATATAATAAAATTTGTTGATTTATTCTTCAACAAGTTTTTATAAAAAGAAAAATTAACAAAGTATTCAATTCTAATTATTATTAGAAATTTAAATGTAATTAAAACTAAAAGTTAATAAGGGCTACAATTTTGTTACACCCTGTACAAATAAATCAAAGTAGTGATGCAAAACTACTATACATAAGACTTGTGTCTAAGTCTAATGTAACTTATAGATAATTCTTATTAAAGGTAAGTTCTCAACTTTCCTTGTACATATAAATAATAAAATAAATTATTTATTTATTTTTGATAAAAATAAATAATTGTCACAATCTGTTAGCAAGTCAATTTATAGTCTCTCTGGTTAATTTCTTAGCGCGTTGGAGCCAAATTTAAATTAATGAACTCTACTAAACCAAATATTAGTTAAATAATATCCGAAATATATTAATTTAACATTTGTTAGTAATTATTAACGTATCTAATAAGTTAATGTTCAAGGAACTGGTCTACACAAATATTATTCAAAGTTCTATTAATAATATTAAATTTGCCCCAGCGGCTAAGTCCAGTTACTATTACTTGTTTAGTTATATTTATTGTAACCCATACTTTTTTCTAAGAATGAGTAGTTACCCATACTTTTTTGCTATTTACCCGTACTGTTTTTTGAGTAAAATAATATTACCCCTTACTTTTTCCACAACTTAGTGAATAAAGTAAAGTATTTAAAAATTTTTAAATTGTTATATAGAAACTTGAAAATTTAGTTTGGTTTTAAATCAAATGTTATGAGACATTTATTTTAACGTTAGAAAATGACTTTTTAGTCTGGTGATAGAAAAAAAATTTAAAGGTTTCTTCTATACCTTTTCCCAAACGGAATTTGAAAAATAAATGTTAAATATATATGTTTTATTTAAAAAATGTTAAAATTTCCGAAACCGAACGATGTCACGGAAAAGTACTGACAGTTTAATCATAAAATGAATTATGTAAAAATATTTAAAGGTTTTTCACATAAAGTTCAAAATGAATAATACAACTTCTTTCTGAACAAGAAAAAATAAAATACTTGCATGACTGGTTTGTCCCACAGTGTCGAACACTGTGGTTAGCCTAGCCCGGTTTTTGCAATAAAACAAAACGCAGCACAAGGTCTTGGGGCGCAAATTTAAGGGAAATTTATTCCCGCTTACTCTTTTATTGCAATTTCCTGATGGAAAATTTGCAGGTGCCTTGTGCTGGTTTAATGACAACTTCCCTAGCCGCGATTACACGCTTTTTTCTGGCTCTTCTGGAAGGGAATCTCGGTGCCAGTTACTGGGGAGTAATTGAACACTCGAGAGGCCCACCAATTGTAGATCCCCGTGGCCTTTCACCAGCTTTGTGCAAGTGCTGATTATACAGCCAACGACGGCGATCTCGCGACACGGGGATCGACCAGCTAAAAAGCATGTAATCGATCGTTTTCGGCAGAAGATCCGTTCAGATCTGCGGAAAAATACTGAAGCGCTATCCCTCGGTGTCAGATCTGAAAAGCTAGAGAGAGAATGTAATTTTTTGTGCCGTTTTTATACACTCTGGATGATTCATAGACGGTGTAACGCCTTAAAAAACAGTTTAGACCAATCAGAGTTTCGTAAAAAATAAAGCAAAAAATGAAATAGTAAAACTTAAGTTTACTTATTAAAATAAAAATAATTATGTGAAACCTTGTTAATAAATTATTTGTAATGTTTAACCATGGCGCCCAACCTAGGTTTCATGTCTGAATTTTGCATTAACAATAAACTGTAAATCTAAGAAATTTTCTATTTACGTTGAGCCTTTGTCCAATCAGAGAGCTCCGTCACATCGGGTGATGTGGGCGGAGCTTACTAAGGGAGTTAGAGCTCTGTTATAAGGTAACGCAAAGGCGTTGGACCCTCATTTTAGTTATTTAAATTATTGTAAAAAATGATTTTTACAACAGATCACTGCTTTAATTTCAATTGGGAGAGTATATGGGTTATAATTTTTGATTTTTGTTTTAATTTTAGATGTTTCTATTGCTGTTTGGATGTTATTTGTTAATGTTTCTATTGCGTCTTCTAATGATTGTTTATTTATAATTTCTGAAATGTTCGCAATGTTTGCTTCTATTTTTTCTTTAAAATTTACCCAATTTATTCTTGTTAAGTACTCTTGTGGTGTGTTAAGTGGGGATTGCATCGTTTTCCCCGAGTTTTATTAGGACAGGGCAGTGATCAGCGCTGAGATCATGTATTACTGAGGCGTTTGTCTCTTGGTTGACGTTTTTGGCTACTCCAATGTCCAAGAGATCAACGGAGTTATTCGCACATCTGGTTGGCTTGTTGGGGCTTATTACAAATACGGGATGGTTTCATATACTCATTAAGAAGGGTTTCGTCTCTATTTGTTGCTAATGCTCCCCATTGCCTGTATTTAGCGTTTAAGTCCCCGGCTACTATTGTTGCTTCGTTGTTATGTATTTGTAGGAGATTGTCTAAGTCGTTGTTTGTCGGTCGTCTTCTAAGTGGTTTGTATACTGAAGTTATGGTTAAAGGGAAATCAGCCATGTTTATTACTATTGATGTTGATTCTATTGCGTTGGACTGATAGGAATTTATCCTGTAATGGTCAATATTCCGCTTGATGAGTATTGCAGTACCTCCCCCTCTTCTGTCTCTTCGATCGTCTCTATATACTTCATAATTTTTGATTCTGAATCTAATTGCGGGTCTTAGGAAGGTTTCCTGGAGGAGTAGGACGTCAATTCCACAATCCTCCAGGAAGTCTCCCAGTTCATATTTTTTGCTGCGCACTGATTCTGCATTCCATGTGGCTATGTTGATATTTGTTTGTTTTCTCTTAGTTCCCATTGAGCAGAGCTTTCAATATGGGATTTTTGTTTAAAGCGTTTGCCAATGTGTCCACTCTCTTATCTATTTCGTGCGGTTGGAGGGCCAAAATGCCAATGAAATGCTGGCTTAGGTTGTTTAGTATTGAAGTGTTTGTGTTTTGTGTGTTGTTTATAGTGTTATTGTTTGTGTTGTTTTGTCTTATATTTTGGTTATTTGTTGTCGTTGTTTGTTGTGGTTGTTGGTTTTGTGTGTTTTTGATAGTTTGTGCAAATGTTATATTGTCGGTAACTGGTTTTGCTGGTGGTCTTGTTGTATTTGCTTTTAGGTTAGGGTTGTTGTGGTTCATTGGATTCTTTATGCAACCACTATAGTTGGTCGAGTGTGGGCCACCGCAGTTTATACCTAAAGGAGGAATGTCTTTTGTTTTTGTGCATGTCGAAAAATAATGATTTCCGGCACATCTATGGCATTTTGGATCCACGTGACACCTGTGTTGTGAGTGCCCATATTGTTGACACCTATGGCATTGGCTTATTATTTTTTTCTTTCCAGAGCTCTGTGCCTCAATAACCACAGCGAGATTCAAAATATGCGTTATATTGTCGTTGATTTACGTAAGTTTCGGTTTTTGTTAGGGACTGATTTTGCCTATTTTTGTTAAAAGGTTGTTAAAGAGTGGTTAATTTTGCGGTTTTTCAAAGGTATTCGGTTTTGCATGAAGAGGTACGGTTTTCCGGCTCAAAACGTCGATCGATGGTCCAAAAGGAACCGGAAAAACTTCAGCGTCACTCAGAGGCGTCGACGTCGGAAAACGTTCCGACCTCTGAGGCACCTTTACGTACCTATCAGGCGTATTTCCCCCAAAGCTACTTGGTAAATCAGCTCCGGTCGAGGTTAACGAAAGTTTCCGTAATCCCGATTCCGGACACAAAACTTTTCCGAACGACAATTTTTTTTTATGGCGGGGAAATACCGGTGACGACGCAGTGTGCTTGTCCTTTTTTAACATATTATCTTGTAAACTAATAAAAGGTTTGTATTTTACAGTATTGCCCCTGGATTGTCTTAAAATATCTGACTTATCTAAACTAATGGTTTGAAAATGTTGAATAAGTTTTTTAATTGAACCGAATTGTACTGATTCGTCTGAAATTTCAGTATTTTTGTTTTTCAGGGTTGTTAAATTTGCCGTGCCCCTTTTCGCACCGACTATTGTCGGCGCAGAGGACCCTCCGTATCCACCCGGGGGACTTAGAAAGCCACCCGCCTCATTGGACACGGACTTGAAGGCTTGATAGGGATTGGACATTATTATGAAAGAAAATTTAATTTATTTATTATCCTGATCAGTGAAAAATGGTTTTGTGATAATCTTTCAAAGAAAGATTATCGACCTGAAGTATTTAATTCACGGTGGGCTATTGTTTTTTATTTAAAGATGATGGCTAATTGGTTTTTCCGGAAAATGGAAAAACGGAAAATTATTATTTAGAAAATTACTGCAGATTTTTTGTTCTATTATCAAATGTTTAATAGTCAAGTTTTAGTCAAAAAATTTGGAAAAGGTTTATTTGTTGTTATTTAATAAAAAATATTTATAAGTCCTTGATATTATTTTTATAGGCCTTTGGTGTTATGATTTTGGTCGACCTTATTTGTTTATATTTAATTAATTATTTAATTTAAAGGATTTCACACGTCAGTGTGATCCTTTTACATCGAAAATAAACTATAGATTCTAGAAAAATAAATTTTAAAGGAAATCACCCCTGTGATCCTTTTACAAGTTAAACATATTATAGATTCCGAGAATCTTTACAGGTATGAAATTATTAGGTTTTTCCCAAAAAGATACTGATACTAATTTAATATGCAATTTATTAATTGCTATAAATTAACTAAGTTGTTGTTTTTAGCTTTTGTTAAAAATTGTTCTAATACTAATAAGGCTATTTTTGCTAATTTTGTTATAGAGAAATTAATGTGTTAAAATAAAATAAACATTTACTAAAGAGATTTTTTATTGTTGCGTTAAATAGTATGATCTATTCGGATTATTAGATGTGATAGTAGTATGTTCATAAGATTGTCTGGGAAAATTTTGATAGGTCAAATTTGAATCTAAATTTCCACTTTCCTTTCCCTGTAAGTATGGTTTAAATGGTCGCAACGAATTTTGTTGTTTTGAGGACCCGGTTACATTGATTTCTCGAGCAAAGTATGGGGTTTCCGTATCACTCACGCTAAGGAAACCTGTTTTATTAAATTTGTTAATTAGATCTTTTACTGATCCAAAAGAAAGTCTTATCGTGTCTTTGTCATCGTTCGTGGGGTGAATTGGGGAAGTCGCCGTGTCTAATTCGGCGACGGGCGAACCCGCCGCAGAGGACCCTCCAATACCACCCGGGGAGCTATGAAAGCCACCCGCCTCATTGGACACGGACTGAAGATTTAACAAAAAGGAGCTAGACATAATGAAGAATGAATTTTCAATAATTATTTGATTTAATTTTCTCCTAGTGAGAAAGCCAGAAATTTCTGAGATTTTTTTATTTGCAAGAAGTATTTAATCACGGGGGGCTTATTTGAATTAATTTGGGCTATGGGTTTTAAAATATTTAAAAAATATTTGATTTTAATTAATTATAAAAATCTTGTTAAAAAAAAAAAAAATTTAAGTAAGAGATGTCGTTTAGTCTAGTCAAAATTGTCCGTGTCATTAACGTGTCTTTAGGCCTATGGTTTTCTACCTAACGATGTTTATTAATGTTTATTATTGATATTTAATAACAAGTTAGTTATCATATTAATAAAATAACTATGTTCCTACGTTCGAACTAGTATATATGTGCACCTAAATCTAAGGTTCTCAGGACGTCTCCTGGCCCTTTACAAATAAAATATTTTGAGAAACTTAAATAAAATAAGTATAAAATTAAACAAATTCTCTTGTTTATAAACTAAATAAAATTTGTTGATTTATTCTTCAACAAGGTTTTTTAAAAGAAAAAATTAACCAAGTATTCACTTCTAATTATTGTTAGAAATTTCTATGTAATTAAACTAAAATTTAAATTAAAACTAAAAGTTAAATATGGCTACTATTTTATTACACCCTGTACAACTAAATCGAAGTAGTGCTAGTCTGCACTACCATACACAAGATATGTGTCTAAGTTTAAGTATATTCTAAATAAATTCTTATCAAGGATAAGTTTAAAACTTTCCTTTAACATATGAATAATAAAATAAATTATTTATTTCTTTTTGATATAAAAATAAATAATTGTCACAATTAGTTATTAAGTCTATTTATAGTAATTATTGTTAGTTTCTTAGCGCGATGGGGCTGAATTTAAATTAATGAATTTACACAGCCAAATATTAATTAAATAATATCAGGAATATGCCAATTCAATATTCGTCAATAATTGTTAAAGTTTCTGATAAGTTAATGTTCTATAAACTGGTCTTCACAAATATTATTCAAAGTTCAATTTACAATGTTAAATTAGCCCCAGCGGCTAAGTCCAGTTACTCTTACTTGTTTACTGGTATTTATTGTAACCCATACTTTTTCTAAGAGCAAACAGTTACCCATACTGTTTTTGACTGATTTTTATATTACCCTTACTTTTTTCTAGAATTTTTGAATTAAGTAAAGTTTTTAATTCTTTAAAATTGTTACGTAGGAACTTGAAAATTTAGTTTGATTTTTAAATCAAAAGTTATGGTATATTTATTTTAAATCTTAGAAAATGACTTATTATTCTGGTGATAGAAGAAAAATTATAAAGATTTCTTCTATACCTTTTTCCCAAACGAAATTTGAAAAATAAATGTTAAATATATGTTTAGTTAAAAATGTTAAAATTTCCGAAACGGAACGATGTTACGGAAAAGTACTGACAGTTAGTCATAAAATGAATTATGTAAAAATATTTAAAGGTTTTTCACATAAAGTTCAAAATGAATAATTTAACTTCTTTCTGAACAAGAAAAATTAGAATACTTGCATGACTGGTTTTTCCCACAGTGTCGAACACTGTGGTTAGCCTAGCCCGATTTTTGCAATAAAACACAACACAAGGTCTTGGGCGCAAAATTATGGGAATAAATTCCCGCTTACCCTTTTGTTACAATTTCCTGTTGGAAAGTTTGCATGTGCCTTGTGTTGGTTTAATTAAAACTTCCCTAGCCGCGATTACACGCTTTTTCCTGGCTCTTCTGGAAGGGAATCTCGGTGCCAATTACTGGGGAGTAATTGAACACTCGAGAAGCCCACCAATTGTAGATCCCCGTGACCTTTCACTAGCTTTGTGCAAGTGCTAGCTATACAGCCAACGGCGGCGATCTCGCGACACGGGGATCGACCAGCTAAAAAAGCATGTAATCGATCGTTCGACTGGAGAACCGATTTAGGTCTACGAAAAAATACAGAAGCGCTAATCCCTCGTTGTTAGACCTGAATTATAAGAGGAAGAATAGAAATTTGTGTGTGTTTTTATACACTTCGGATGATTCATCGCTCTGTAACGCCTTAAAAAACAGTCTCGACCAATCAGAGTTTTTTAAAAGAGAAAGTAAAAAATGAAATTGTAAAACATTGTTTTACTAAAAAAAATTAAAATAAATATTTGAAATTTTGTTGTGAAATTATTAATAATGTTATACCCTGGCGCCCAACCTAGGTTTCCTGTTTGAGTTTTGCATAAACAATGAATGGTAAATCTGTGAAATTTTCTATTTACGCTGGACCTTTAACCAATCGGAGAGCTTCGTCTACGTCTGGTGACGTGGGCGGGGCTTACTAACGGAGTTTGCTGTCTCTTAAAAGGGAACGCAAAGGCGTTGTACCCTCATTTTAATTGTTGTTATTATTGTAAAAAATTTGTTTTTACAACAATACTAATAAAGCTTAAGGCTAATTTTGTTATAGAGAAATTAATGTGTTAAAATACACATTTACAAAAGAGATTTTTTATTTAAAACTATCGGATCAGGGAACGCCTACTTGTGTTTGTACCTCTCATTAGTACACTACTAGGTTCTGTCGATTTTTCTTGATTTCGCCTTTCAAAATTTTGATAACAAAATTGGGTAGGCTCTTGAGTTGAATCGATCGAAGTCGAATCCAAGTGTGTAGCAAATGAGTAAGTGGGGTGTCTCTCTGTATTCGTTAACGCTTGGTTTCTGTGACCCAAAGGTCGTAAACCAGGGAATTGGCTTGAATGTGAAAAATTATTCAGGGGATTCACCGATGAAATCGTTGACGAAACCTCCTAAAACGATTCGTTTTCAAAATCGATTAGGCGTCTGCCGAGTCTATCGGTATTTGTAACAGGGTTGTCCAAATCTATAAGATTCCGCTGAATGTTAATGTTTTCACTGTGGTAATGTGGTTGTTATTGTTGAAAGAAAAGTCACCCAGGGGGTGCCGGAGAGTACCCACCGTAACCTCCCGACCCAGGAAAAATCCAGGCCTCCTCACCTTTCTTGCTGTTATTGTGTGGCATCGTGATTGATTGAGTCATTTTTATGCTCTTAAATTTGGAAGAGTTTGAAGTTTGTTGTTTTGTGAGCCAAATGTCAAAAATGGGGACTTTATTTAAAAACAAGACGCGTGGTGAAAGTGAGCCGAGGTGCTCTACAGGTCTTGTGCAATGAGATTGGGGTAGTCTAATTATTGGAAAATTAGAATTGTTGGTTGCAACTTGTTGAATGTAATTTGTTTGGTGTTTGTTTGTGGCGAGAAAGTCAATCTAAATTTGGTAAATTGTTTGTCTTTTGTCGGAAAAGAATTTCGCAAATTTAAATTTATTTCACGTTTGTATCCGAAATTCGGTTGCCTTCTCCAAATTTCACGATATTTATTTCACGGTAGCTTGTGGGGACTTTTCTGTTAATTTTCGCGCTCGAATTTTTTCTGCCAAAATTTTTCTAAGTGTATACCAATTTGGAAAAAAATTCGTGCGGGATCAACCTTAGAAAAATGCTTTTCTAAGTATTTTTTGGTAGCTTTTTATTATATGGGGATGGTTCAAGGCTTATAACAACCTTTAATGTCTATGGAGGATGAGTTATTTGGGAACACTCTTTATTTGATGGTTTTCGCGAAGTTGATGACGGTGATCCGTAATTGTAACACCAGTTCGTGTATACAATTACGAATAACACCCGTCTTTCGAACTATAGTATATCGGGCTCTGAGGTTTAGAAACCTATCTTACTTTAAACCTGTAAATTTAAATCAGAGGATCCCCGATATACCGTATTTAATCCGATTTCAGCAAAAAACAAAAATTAAATTATTTTTAGTTTCTTCAGGCGCCCCAGTCTTTGGCAGTTTCCCGGGAAAAAGTTACTAGTTCGTCCAGGGGCCTCGGAGGTACTTTGTTTTAACTTAAAATTAACAGAATCCTTCAGCCACGCAGCCGTCTGATAAGATCGTCGGGTTGTTATTTTTCTGGGCTATTGAGCCTTCCTGAAGAATTATCTTCTTTGAATTTGTCAAATATTTTCCCTCTAACATGTGAATTTCTTTTGAAAAAATGCGAATTTCTTTCGAAATAATGCAATATTTGACAAATTCTGACGTTCTTTCTTCAAAACAGATCGCTTTTTGCTTCAAAACTGATGTTTTCATAAATTTCCGTCGGATCGAAACGAATCTTTCGGCATTCAATTGGATTTTTCATTATGCAACTTCTCATTCCATTGTAAATTTGTTTATCCGTAAGGGATATTTACAATAAAACTAATTGAGTTTTTTATTGATTGACAATCTGTCTTATTGCAGATTTTATTTAAATGTTTACAAAACTCTTGTTTACAACAATTTTGCTTAATAGTTGAATTATATTTGGTAAATTAATATACGTCGTCCAGCTGAACTATATTACTTAGTTCTACTGGCTTATTTAATTAAAAAATAATTTTAACACTCATTCGTGTTACAAAGAAAGAACTAAAACTTTATTCTTAAAATGTTTAAAATGATAATAATTTATTTTAAATAAATAAATAAAATAGAAAATAAAAAGTTGTTCTTAAAAAATGTTTTGTCTAAGTCAGGTTTTTAAATTAGTGGGAAATTTGCACTAATTGTTTAGTCAAAATCGGTAATTTATTTGTCGCCAATAGATCTAAATATGTCTTATTTAGGAAAGTCAATAATTGGTTATAATTAGGAAAATTTAATTTCCTTTACAATTATTAATAATGTTTTTGTTTTTATCAAACAATACAATAACAAAGTTATATTTTGATATTTCTAGCTAATAAAAATCTAATTCCAAAGATTGAAATTTTACAGAAAAGTCTATTTAAAAGTGACTCAACGCGGGTGACTCAACACGGGTACCGTCCAGGAAATTTCCGTGCCGTAAATGGAATTTTTTGAAAGTCTTTAAGGTCGAAATTGCATACTGAAAAGTATGCAATTTTGATCCTTATTGAAAATGTAAAAATATTTTAAAAGTGAAGTTTTTATAGATATTTCTTTGGGGCCCGTCCCTAAGAATAATCTATTATTTAAATATTATATTTAAATTTTGAATGTGCTATTCCAAAATGAATAAAAATATAAATAAGTTTAAATTTTGATTAATCAAATAGTTAAAAAATTTATTAAGAAATGCACAAGTTTTAATCCGGAATTTAGAAAAGTTAATTATGATTTTTATCGGAAAAAATCATGTCAAAAATAGAGATTCTTTGTTGTTATATTATTATTGTGGTTCTAATAAAAGAAGACAAGAAAAATGCTAATGTTTTCGCGGGTTTGCTACAGGTGGTTTGTCCCTGGCACGCCAACTGTTATGGACACATCAGGTTGGCCGTACCTCGAAAAAAACTAATCTATCAGGGTAGCAGGTCTTGAGTGCTTTGAGAAGGAGGATTTTTTACTTCTCCTTCACTTACCCTGGGCAGAAATGTGCTGCCTTGCCTGGTACCTGCTTTAAAGTTGATTTCCCTAACAACGACGCAATTTGCGATTTTTTATAAAATTCTTCTGGTTCTTCTGCAAGGGAATCAAAGTTACGCCTAAGTTTTTTCATTCGACCAATCATAATTTAGCAAAAATGTTCTGAAAAAACTGTATTTTTATATTGTAATAACTTTGTTAAAATATGTTTAATTTGTGTAAAACTTATAGGTATTCATAAGTTTATAGTTTTTTTGTCCAATTGTTAATGTAAAAATGCCACAATTTGTTCTCTGGATCTTATTTGGCAATTGCGAATCAGGCAGAGCCTTTCGATTCATGTTGAAATATCTCGGATTCATTTGTTAGTAAGGACGAGGAATTTTAACCATTTGAGGCAGGTTATTGATGCCCATTAACGGCTCTCTAACCAATTGGAGGAATGCATGAACTTTTGCCAATTTTTGGCTTTTTTAGCGTGAGACGATGTTATTAATTCATTGTTGACATCAGGAGCCTTCAAGAAATGTTTACGGACCAGATTTTCTAAGAAGACTTCAATCGTGCTACAGTTTACGTCTGTCCTTACTCTGTAATTGCTTACGAATCGAGGTGCGCCTGTTATAAGTCTTAAGGCTTTACTGTAGCACGTTTCAAGTCTTCCCATGTTGGATTTACACATGGTGATCCAAGACGGAGCACCATATGTGATGATCGAACGAAGGAACATGTTAATTACCATAAGTTTAACCTTTAAATTTACCTTGCAATTTTTGTTAAGAATGGAGTACAGACCTCACAATACTTTCCTGCCTTTATTTAATAACAGTTCGGTGTTCTTGAACCATGTTAATCTTCTGTCGAAAATTAACCCAAGGTATTTTATTGAAGCTTTCCAAGGGATAAGCGTACCGGAAATGGATACCCGGCCGGAGGGGGTAGAAAACCTTGAACGTGAAAACATGATTGCTTGTGTTTTATTCGGGTTAATCTTAATCTTCCAGTCGGTCATCCATTTCTGGAGCTTATCTAAATTCAATCCTTGCTTTTGTGGTAATATAGGGACAAAGTTAGGGTCGTTTGGATTGTCTATAATGAAATCATTAATGTTATTACCATTTGAAGTAGATGGCAATGGCGGAAATTCCACGTTCCGATCTAATTATCTTTTTTTGCTATTATTGTTACTCTTCTTGCCTCTACGGCGCTTTCTATTGACTTTCTTGAATCCGGTCTGATCGTCGGAAGTGGAATTTCCGTCGCTTCTCATCTCTACGTTATTAATATTCAAATTTGAGTTATCATGTTCATTAGATCTGGTATTTTCATTTATTGCAATATGATGATCCCTTGTTTTCCTCATTGTTGATTCTATTAATAATTTTGTTCAAATTTTCGCTTTTCGCGGCATTGATTTCGGTGTTTTTTCCGGTGTCGGCATCGGCCCGTTTGACGGCGCCTTTGTCGGCACCTTTGTCAGCGCGGTTGTCGGCGTTATTTTCGGGAATATTTACATCATTGTTTACAGGAAAACAGAAGGAATTGTTCGTATTATTAAGCTCAATGTCTATGTCTACTGGTTTTCTAACATAATTTAATAACAAATTTTCATTTTTATTTCTCAAGTCTGATATTATTTCCTCGTACTTACCAATACGTGACATGAATTCCATATTCTGAGCTATTATAGTTTTCAACTGTTCATTCAGTTCAGCATTCTGACGTAGTATCTGATCAGATTTGTTCTGTATTGCCGCGTTATCGTTTAAAGCACGTTGAAGACGTGCTTCAAGTTCCGCGTATGTGGCTTTAGCCCGATTTAAATCGTCCGTCGATGGTAAAATTAGCGTGGGAGGAGACAATATGCCGCCTAAATTCTCGTTTCCGTCCATTGCAGGCCGTAGTCGCGAGAAATCACTCGATAAAATTATTAAATCTTTGAAATACCCAAAAAGTATTCAGTTAACGTATTTGGAAACTAGGTATTGAGAGTCAGGTGATGCACAACTGCTCTCTATCACTCAGTGATTGCTAATTGTTTTTTACTCGGGGTCTATCTACGAATTTTTAAATCAGGCAATGCCTACAGATTTTTATTCATTAGTTCGGTAACTGAAATCTTAAGAGCTGATGTTTGGCCATTTAAGGCAGGTAATGGAAACCCTTTATTGCCGATCCAACCAATTTAGCGCAAATTGGTGTTTCTGCCAATTTTTAGCCCTTTTAATATGTGAATTGTTAATCAGACGGTTGTTAATGTCTTGAGATTTAGTAAAATGACTGTCAATAATTTTCCTAAGGAAAGCCTGAAACGTGCCACAATCCAGATCTCGATGGAGTCTAGTTGTGTTGACTATTCTTGGGGCATCAGTGATTAATCTGAGAGCTTTGTTGTAGCACGTTTCAAGCTTTCCTAGGTAGGACTTCCTAGTGGTTATCCACGTAGGAGCCCCGAACGAAATATCGGATCTAAGAAACAGATTGACTATGAGAAGTTTCGTTTTAAGGTTAAATTTGCTATTTTTGTTCAACAGACAGTACAATAAGGCCGTCGTCTTCCTGCCTTTTTTAATAAGTTGGTCGATATTTTTTGACCATGTTAATTTGCTGTCGAGAACTAGTCCAAGGTACTTGATTGTTGTTTTCCAAGTGATTGGAACTCTAGAGATAGATATCCGAGTGGAAGGGCGAGAAAATCTCTTCCTCGAGAAGTAAATCGCTTGGGTCTTATTAGGATTTATTTTTATCTTCCAATCGGACATCCATCTCTCGAGTTTGTCCATGTGTCTTTGCAGTCTTTTAATAATGACAATATCGAATTTTCCGGTAGCAGCTATTGCAGTGTCATCGGCGAAAAGATACAAGTTTGTCTGGTTGTCTTTGGGTATATCGTGTGTGTAGACGTTAAAGAGACAGCGGAGAACCTTGCGGAACTCCCGCCTCGATCTCTTTAACGTCCGAAGATGTATCGTCAGCAGACACTACAAAGCTTCTACCGGATAAGAAACCTTGGACTAGTTTTATCAGGTAGTTGGGAAAACCTAATCTTATTAATTTGACTAATAGGCCATTGTGCCAAACTTTGTCGAAAGCCTTGCTAATATCTAGAAATATCGCTCCAGTATGGAAGTATTTATTGAATCCTTCAAGGATATCGGTCGCCAGCCTGGTGGTCTGGTGAACGCAGCTGTGATTCTCTCTGAACCCAAATTGTTCTAAAGGCAATATATTTCTGGATGATATAAAATCTTTTAAGATTTCTAAGATTACTCTCTCGACCACCTTCCCCACGCTGGAAAGGAGACTGATCGGTCGATATGAATTTATATCGATTGAGGATTCCTCCTTCTTTTTGATCAGGATGATTTTGGCTCTTTTCCAGCCTGAAGGAAAGTGACCGGATTGGATTATTGCGTTTGTTATATTTTTTAGAGCAATTTGGGTTTTCTCGGGAGCTTTTTTCAAAGCCGCGTTCGGCAGACCGTCCAAGCCGGCGGCCTTTCTCACATTGAGCGTGGAAGTTAACGAAATGATTTTAGTAAGGCTCACGTCACGACAGGAGTATTATTGTCGGCTAGATCCATTTTGTTATATACCTCGATGGTCTTATTTATTGAAAAATCTTTAGATCTGTTTAAACTGGGGTTAAGCTGGAATTGCTTGCGCAATTTCTCAGCGAAAGCGTTGACTTTGTCTTGGACATTAGTGTACGAAATATTTTTCTCACTGTCTTTTATGACCGGAAGCGGAAAATGACCGCCTTTGGTCAAGATTTTAGTCATTTTATAAAGACTTCCGTCAACTGCTTTCAATGATTCCAGCTTAACTTCCCAGTTTCTACTGTGTAAATTTCTCAGATCATTGCACACCTCCTCAGATGCACGATTGGCTATTCTTTTGTCTTCAGGGTCACCAGTCCTATAGGCTCGATTCTTAAGACGGTTTTTAACGAGTATTTTATTTTTGATTTCATCAGGTAGGACTCCATATTTGGAAAATCTCGATACTTTCATGACCGAAGATTTGGCGAGAGCGTCCTGTATCCTGAAGGTGAAGTCTTCGACGGCTAACTCAATCGAATGAGCAGCCAGAAGAACTTCTGGATGCTCTACTTCATCAAGTAGATCTTGGAATTTTTTCCAGTTAGTGAATGTTTTCGAGATGAACGCCTTGCCCTTGTTCTTGATGTCTCCGTATTCGATGATTACTGGAAGGTGATCCGACGTTAGTTCATGAAGAACTACCGGCTCGGACAACCCTCCAGTATTTTTTGCCACGAAAATATCGAGAATGTCCGGAGGACCGATGGTGCCATAATGAGTCGGTTCATTAGGAATAATTAGCTCTACTAAACCCCGATCAGAAGCATCTTTTAGTGTCAAGCCTCTAGGATTGGTGGCCTTGCAACCCCAAATCAAATGCTTAGAATTAAAGTCCCCTCCTAATAAAATTGCATCGTTTCTATTAATTAAATTTTGAATATTTTGTATGTAATAAGACCGAGAGGGACTAATGTAGATGGAACCAATGATCAAGTCATTTTTCATCTTAATCCTGACAACGTGCCCTCAAACACGTCGTCAGGAATCAAGATTTCCGAAACTGAAAAGTGTTTTTTGACTAAGACCATGGTTCCGCCTTTAGGCCTCTCTGGCCTATCGTTACGGAAAACTAAAAAGTTTGGAAAAGTCCATCGTTGTCCCTTTAGCCAAGTTTCCTGGACTAAAAAGACATCGATGGACTGGCTTTCCACGAAGTTAACAATTTCGATTTTTTATCCTTTAAACCATTTGCATTAAACGTTGCAATTTTTAAATAGGAGGGGCTTATTCTGATGTACTGCATCACTGATTCATAGATTCTAAGAATTGTTTAAACTGATTGTTCATGTTAGTTTGAAATTGAATCATCGAATCAGTGATGAAGGAAAAGAAAGCTTGCATCTGCGGAGGTGCAGAGCTTCCAAGATTAGGTTTTGCCAAGTTGTTGTTATTTTGAGTCCCCCACTTGAACGTGGAAGGGGGGGCAGGGACTAAATTTTTGTTTTTTGCCTCTAAAAGTATTTCTTTAATTGCCCTAGGATGTCTAGGGCAGCCAGTGAAATTTGCAGGGTGCTCTCCGTTGCAGTTAGCACACCTGGGTTTTTGATTTTGCCTCATGTCGCATCTGTACGTCAAATGGCCTTTCGCGCATTTTAGACATTTAGGCGGGGCCGAACAGCGCGATTGCGCGTGGCCGAACATCTGGCATCTATGGCACTGTGTGTTATGAGTCCGGCTCTTCTGAGACTCGGCCCTTACCTTAATGTTATCTAAAAATCTTATGTCGTATATACGTTTTTGGTCCTTTGGCAAAGTTATCAGTACTAATGGCATCGGAGAGCGATCCCGATTGTACCATCTGGTTATCGATTTAGGCGTAAAGCCCAACCCTTCCAAGTCGGCCTTGATTTTATCAGAAGTCCAGTCCTCCACTACTCCGCGAAGGACTACATGTAGAAGCTTATCTTCAGGAAAAGCGTAAGTGTGGAATGGTATTTCCGACTGATCTAGCATTTTTGCGATCCTATCATAATCGGCTGCCGTGGGAGGGTGGAAATTTATACCCTCGGCTAAATTGACACAATTACCGAACTCTATTTTGTATCTTTTCATGGCTTCAGTCACCTCGCCATACCTACTTTTGTCCCTAAGGACAATAGGAGGTATTTTGGGTAACCTCGGCCTTTCAGCGAAACTCTCAGCGTCCTCTTCCGAGAACTCGTCATCTGAGTAAAATGAATTCCTATCCCTAGAATTTTCTTTTCTAGGAATAGTTGGAACAAAATTAGAATCATTTTCGTTGCTACGAGAATTATTGACAGTATTATTAGTAGCAGAAGTTGATGGTAAAGGCGGAAAATCCGACTCTAACTCACGCTTTTTTGCGTTTTCGCTATTGTTTTTGCCTCTGCGGCGCTTTCTTTGGACTTTTTTGAATTTGTCGTTAGAGTCGGATCATCCGTTCGATTCCATTTCAACGTTATTGGAATTTACATTGTCATTATTGGTATTTAAATTGTCATTATTATTGTTAACGTTATTCACAATATTATTTAAATCAAAATTCCTTTCAGAAACTAAATTTTCTGGACTAAAAGTTGGCATTTTGGAACTCTCCCGACTTCCCCGTTCAGCTGGGCTATTCGCGGCAATGTTTGCGGCGGTGCCTTTGTCGCCACCTTTGTCGGCCCGTTTGTCGGCTTTATTTGCTTTTTTAGCGGGGAAATCGAAAGAGCTGTTGGAATTATGCAATTCCAACTCGACATTAATAGGCTTTCTTACCATTCTCATAGTCAACTCTTGGTTCTTATTTCTCAAATCATGTAGTTCGTCCTCGTATTTTTCCAATTTGGCCATAAAATCAGTCACCATTGCTGACGATTTCGCATTTTGTGCCATTAAAGTCTGTAATTTTTTATTAAGATCAATTATTTGAACGTTTAGTTCTTTATTTAAATTTAATAGTTGGTCAAATTTTGATTGAATTTGCGAATTCTCATTCGAGGCTCGTTGAAGACGAGCCTCGAGGTCAGCAATAGTGGCCTGGGCCCTATTGAAATCATCAGTAGTCGGTAATATTAGCACTGGTGGAGTTAAAACCCCCGTCGCCTCATTCCCATCCATCGCTACGACGTTCCACACTAATTTTTCACAAAATTTCACGAAATGCCAAAGATATTCAGAATTACGCTAAACTTCGGACCGAGGAATAGGCAAGCGTGCAGCACCCTTGCCTAGAATCACTAAGTGATGTTGTTGTTATACTTTGGATCATGTTTGTTGTTTGAATCAGACTGAAGTCTATAGATTCGTATTCGTTCAGATGAAAAGAATTTAACACGGAATGAGAATGATTGACCCTTTAAGGCTGTTGTTTTGCCCTTAATGGCGATCCAACCAGTTGGTCGCGAACTGGAATTTTTGCCAATATTTGGCTCGTTTACTGTGAGATGCTATAATGAGAGAATTTTCAATGGTTCGTGCACCGGTGAAGTGTTTGTCGATAATCCTTTTGAGGAAATCTTGAAAAGTACTACAGCTAAGATCTACTCTGATTCTGTTGTTACTAACGACCCTGGGAGCTTGAGTAATGATTCTTAATGCTTTGCTGTAGTACTTTTCAAGTTTTGCCAAGTTTGATTTGCTCATGGTGATCCATGACGGAGCACCATAAGACATCACAGACCTTAGAAATAGATTGACTATAAGGAGCTTTGTTTTCAGATTTATTTTACTATCCTTGTTGATTAAAGGATATAAAGAAGAGATGACCTTCCTGCCTTTACTGAGCAATAGTTCGTTATTTTTGCTCCAATTCAAACGTCTATCGAAAATTAGTCTAAGATATTTAATTGTTTGCTTCCATGGAATGGGGGTTTTAGAAATGGATATCCGACCGGACGGATTAAAAAATCTCGTTCTTGAGAACATAATTGCTTGAGATTTATTAGGATTTATTTTAATCTTCCAATCGGACATCCATTTTTCTAGTTTATCCATATGACGTTGAAGACGTCTTGGGATCACAGTGTCTATTTTTTCTATCGCAGCGATCGCAGTGTCGTCCGCAAACAGGTAGAGATTAGTCTCTTTATCCTTTGGGATGTCATGTGTATAGACGTTAAAGAGACAAGGGGAAAGCGGAGAACCCTGAGGGACTCCCGCCTCTATCTCTTTAACGTCCGAGACCTGGTTGTCGGCCGACACTACGAAGCTTCTATTTGACAGGAAACCCTGGACTAATTTAACGAGGAAATTTGGAAATCCAAGACGGATCATTTTAACGATGAGACCTTGATGCCATACCTTGTCGAATGCCTTGCTAACGTCAAGAAAGACCGCACCCATGTGCAAGTAACGGTTGAACGTTTCTAGCACATCGGTGGCTAATCTGGTGGTCTGATGAGCGCAACTATGACTTTTCCGAAAGCCGAATTGTTCCTCTGGCAAGACTTTTTTATTGATTATAAAATCATTTAATAGTTCTAACATTATTCTTTCCACCACACTTTGCTCATGCTGCAAAGAAGGCTGATTGGCCTGTATGAATTTATATCCGTTGAAGACTCCTGCTTCTTTTTAATCAGGATCAATTTAGCCTTTTTCCAGCATGAGGGAAAGTGGCCGGATTGAATAATTGCGTTATTGAGGTCTCTTATGACTTTTTGAACTTTTTCCGGTGATTTCTTGAGAGCTGCGTTCGGCAGACCATCGATCCCGGGGGCTTTCTTGACGTTAAGTGACGAAGTTAAAGATACAATTTTTTCCAGACTCACGCGAGGTACGGCATCACTTCTCAGATCCATTTTGTTGTAAATGCTGACAGTTTTGTTGACTGAAAAATCTTTTGTAGCATTGGAGCTGGGATTGAGCTGAAATTGCAGCCGAAGTTTTTCTGCAAAAGCGTTTATTTTATCCTCTAGGCAGGTATAAGTGATATTTTTGGCTGAGTCTTGGATCGCCGGGAGAGGATTATTAGGGCCTTTTGTAAGGCTACGAGTAATCTTAAATAGACTGCCGTCAGTGGTGCTCAGCGATTCTAGCTTCGCCTCCCAGCTCCTGCTGTAAAGATTTTTTAGCTCTGTTCGCACCTCCTCTGAGGCACGATTAGCAGCTCTTTTATCCTCTGGATCACCAGTCCTATAGGCTCGATTTTTGAGCCTGTTTTTGGCACGAATTTGATCTTTTAGGTATTCCGGAATATTGCCATATTTTGAAAATCTAGACACTTTCGTGACCGAGGCCTTCGCTAGAGCATCTTGAAGATGATCGTTGAGGAAATTCGTGAAATCCTCGATAGAACGAGGATCCGGAAGCACTTCCGGATACTCAATTCCATCGAGAATCTCTTGGAATTTTTTCCAATTGGTGAAGGTTTTTGATGTGAAGGCCTCTCCTTTGTTTTTAATATCACCGTAATGAATGATCACCGGTAGGTGGTCTGACGTCAGTTCATGCAGAACCAACGGATCAGACAACCCACCAGTGTCTTTGATCACGAAAATGTCCAGAATGTCTGGCAAACCTGTAGGGCCGTAATAAGTTGGCTCATCGGGAACGATGAGCTCAACTAAACCCTGTTCAGTTGCTCTTTTCAAAACCAAGCCTTTAGAATTGGTGTCCCGGCATCCCCAGTTGCGATGTTTCGAATTCAGATCCCCTCCTATCAAGATTGCGTCATCAGTATTTATAATATTTAGTACATTTTCAATTTGGAACGACCTGGACGGACTGACGTAGACGGAACCGATCGTTAGAAATTTATCCTTGAGTTGAATTCTTATGAATGTACCCTCGAAAATATCGTCTGGTAACAATATTTCCGAGGCTACGAGATGTTTTTTGAGCCGAATCATTGTTCCGCCTAACTTTCTTTCCGTCCTGTCGTTCCGGAAAATTGTGTAATTCGGGCACGTAAATCTCTGCCCCTTTAACCAGGTTTCCTGGATTAAAAGGACATCGATTTCGTGCCTCTCAACGAAATTGATTATATCCAATTTTTTCTAAAAGTCCGTGAATGTTGACAGTGGCAATCTTAAGGTAGGAGGGAGTGATTCTGATGTACTGCATTACTGGTTTGATGTATTCTGTGGATTTAAAGTGCTTAGAAACTGCTGGAACTGCTGGTTCATGTTCTGTTGGAATTGCATCATAGAGTTGTTTATGAAAGTCATGAACGCTTGCATCTGAGGAGGTGCGAGGTTGTTCGAATTAGAACTTGCCAACGCACTATTGTTCTGTGAGCCCCATTTGAAAGTTGGAATGGGAGCAGGAACGTTATTCATATTCTTTGCGGTCGCCAATCTGTCTCTGATCACCCTAGGATGCCTAGGGCAACCAGTGAAGTTGGCGGGATGATCGCCGCTGCAATTGGCGCACTTTGGTTTTTCATTTGGTCTCATGTCACACTGGTATGTCAGATGATTTTTGGCACATTTTAGGCATCTAGGACTGGCCGTGCATCTTGATTGTGCGTGCCCAAACATCTGACATCTGTGGCACTGGGTATTGTGTGTACGACTTTTTTGCGATTCCGCACGTACTTTAATATTGTCTAGAAATCTTATGTCAAAGATCCTTTTTTGATCTTTCGGAATCGTTATAAGGGCCAATGGCATCGGCGATTTATCTCTATTGTACCAACGAGTCACGGATTTGGGAGTAAATCCCAATCCCTCTAAATCCGCTTTGATCTTATCTGTTGTCCAATCTTCTACTACTCCGCGTAAAACTACGTGGAGTAGTTTATCTTCAGCAAAAGCAAACGTATGATACGGAATGTTACTTTGCTGCAACATTTTCGATAATCTGTCAAAATCAGGAGCGGATTGAGGGTGGAATTTAATCCCCTCCGCGATGTTTACTGCATTTCCGAATTCAATTTTGTACCTTTTGCACGCGTCAGTCATCTCATTGTACCTGCTTTTGTCGCGAAGTTCAATGGGGGGAATTTTTGGACGTCTAGGCTGCTCAACGTATTGACTTTCCTCATCTGAGGATCTGTATTCGGAAATGGAGTCTTGTCTATTTCTATTGTTATTGTTTTTAGGTGGAATAATGGGAATAAAATTGGGATCATCGACATTATCATTAGAAATATTATCGACATTCATGTGTGATGACGAAGGCAGTGGTGGAAATTCTTTGTCAAACTCTCTTTTCTTGCTATTTGTATGATTTTTCCTGCTACGGCGCCTTTTGCGCTCAACTTTTCTAAATTCGGTATCATCGCTTTGATGAGAACTGACATCACTGTACATTTCGTCATCAATCACGTTGTCATTATTTTGGTTAATATTATTAATAATACCATTGGTGGAAATAATATTATTTGCACTTAAATTAAAATTTCTCTCATTATTAATTACATGCTTTTTATTCGATTGATTTCCCAAATTTTGCGTTGGTGCGGGCTTTGCTGACTTTGCGCCTTTGTCGGCTTTTTTAACTTGTTTGTTATTGTTGTTGTTATTTGGGAAATCAAACGAATCGTTTGTATTATTCAATTCAAGTTCGCTATTGACCGGTTTGCGAACGCTATTCATAAGTAAATCATTATTTTTTTGTTTTAGTAAGTCAATCTCATTCTGATACCTTTCCAATTTGGCCATAAATTCCGTATTCATGACGAGGATTTTCTTTAGTTCATTGTTCAGGCTGATGTTCAGTGTTAGAACTTGGTCCAGTTTGTCTTGGATAGTCTTATTTTGATCGCGTATGGCTTGATTTTCACTAGAAGCTTGCTGAAGGCGAGTTTCTAGGTTATGTATTGTAGCTTGAGCTCTGTTGAAGTCCTCAGTTGTTGGTAACACCAAGGTTGGTGGCGTAAGAACGCCTACCCCCTCGTTTCCGTCCATAACTGTCGCTTCCACACTAAATTCACACGTTAAAAATAAATTTTTTGCGCAATGCCCAAAAAATTCTTCAGTTGGCTAACTTCACGAAAGCGAGAGAGACAACTAGTTGCACTCTTCTCGACAATCACTAAGTGATGATGTTGTTATATATTTACAATAATATCTATACAACACGCAACTCGGTTATTAAGCCCCGCCTATGCCCATGAGACGTAGCGGAGCGTTTTGATTGGCTACTTTTTCCGTTTATAATACAAGCACGAGATATGCCGAAAAGGCAGAATTGAATCAACTATTGTAAATATTGTTGTAAAAACACTTTTTTTTCCGAGCAAAAAACAAGAATATAACTAAAGCTGTCACGCTTAAAATTTTCATATTTATCTGAGGACTAACTACGTTAGTAAGCCCGGCCTACGACCACGTTGTGTAGAGCGTCAATTTTCATTGGCCGTGGGATTCATTTATATACCAAACTGTGTTGTGTTGTAAAAACACATTTAAAGGTTTAAAAAGCCTAAAAACTCATCTTTTTTGGCTTACACTTTTCATTTCAAAGACCAAGTTTAGAATACGGGACATCGACTGGTCAATTACTTTTAACTGAGAACTAACTCCGTTCATAAGCTCCACCTACTGCCACATTGTGCACGTAAGCAACAACCCAATCATAGTTGCAGGAGACCTAAACGCTAATAATAGGACCTGGGGCTCAATAGTCTCAAACAGAGATGGAAACCTATTAAGGGAATATGTCTCTAACAACCCAATAACCGTTATAAGCCCAAACGAACCAACACGATTCACAGATAACTCGAGAGACATCTTGGATTACGGGATTATAAAAAATATAGTACATGAAATAATAGCAACGGTAATACATGATCTAAGTTCCGACCACCCGCCTGTTCTAAAACTTGGGCAAGACGAACTAATACCAGACGAATAATTAATTACCGAAATAAATGGGACAAATTTCAAAGAATACATGGAAACAAATAGTAACAATAGCCTGCAAATTAAATAAACAAACACTAAATACAGCCACTGAAACACTAACCAGCACAATCCAAACAGCAGTAAACACGTCCAAAATAAAAACCAAAGTAAACAACTTCAATCCATACGCACTCCCAATAGAAATTAAAACAAAAATTAGAGAGAGAAACAGACTCAGGGGAAGAGGTAAACAAACTTTGGACCCAAAATTTATACGACAGGCAAATAGACTTACAAATGAAATTAAGAGGGACATAAACGAGATCAGAAGCGCAAATTGGGAAAACATTCTGCTGACTATAACTCCAGAAGATAAATCGCTATGGAGAATTCAAAAAATAATGCTCAACAAATATAAAACCAAAACTCCACCAATCCATGGACAAAACTTCATGGTATACACCAGGGTACCTATTCTCGTTCTTGAGAGAACGATCACTTGATGGAAAGTGGGCGTGGTTCTCACGAAAAAGTATGAAACCGTATTCTGGGTAGCTTTTCTCGTTCTCGAGAGAACGATCATCTTGATGGAAAGTGGCCGTGGTTCTCACGAAAAAGTAAAAAAACCATATTCTGAATACGTTTTCGTACTTTTTCGTGAGAACCACGCCCACTTTCCATCAAGATGATCGTTCTCTCAAGAACGAGAATAGCTACCCAGGGGTCGCCAAATGGCGGACCGCGGTCCGCATCCGGACCGCCGACCCATTTTGTGTGGACCGCGAGAACACAACAACTTGCACTACAGAGTACCTACGTAATTTAATAAAAATGATCCTACGCATTATCTTTGTTGACGTCAATTCGAAATTTGCCGCGCGAAGTAGCGAACTAACAAGAAAGAAAGAGTTCGCGGACTGCGAAAGCGTTGATCGTGGCGATAGCTCTCGTAAGTGCGCGGGGGATCGCGGGGGCGGGGGTAATCATGCGATCGCGCTGCGGCCTCCGGCCGCCCGGGTCAGTGCTTTGTTTTAATTTTGAGTGAAGGTCGCGTTGCGTCGTGTTGAAATATTACGTTTGGTTGTTTACTTACCTAGTTTAAGTACCTATTTGTTTACAAGAGCGAGTTTTATTACTATGGAACCGAAAAAAAGAAAAGTTGAAAGTGAAAATAGACAGTTTTTGCCAGAATGGACCGACTTATATTGTTTTGTCCTGCCAAACCGTGCTGGAGCAGTACCAATGTGATTGATTTGTAACCAAACAGTGGCGTTAATTAAAAGCTCGAATATAAAACGTCATTATGATAGCAAACACAAAACGTTTGTCGAAAACTTTCCACTTGGTAGTGATCTGCGTAAGTCTAAAATTGCAAGTTTACTTTCAAGTTACTCATCTTCGACCCAGATCATAAATCGCTCAATGACCGAACAGGAAAAATGTAGTGAGGCTTCTTTACGTATTTCTTGGACTCTTGCTAAGCATATGAAACCATTTACTGATGCTGACGTAGTTAAAGAATGCTTTCTCGAAGCGGGTAATACTTTATTTGAGAACAAAAAGGACGTTGTTGAGACGATAAGACGGATTCCGTTATCAGCTTCTACTAGCACTAGAAATACACACGTTTTGGCAGAAGAAAGTCATTGTGATCTGAAGCGGCAGTTAAATAAGGCAAACTATTACGCCTTGGCTATGGATGAATCATGCGATATTCTTGATACGGCACAGTTAATTATTTTTGTACGCTACCTTGACCAAACGAGAGAAACTTTTGTTGAGGAGATGTTGGTTCTTTTGCCGCTATTAGGAAGAACCCGAGGAGAAGATATGTTCAAAGCAGTGATGGATTATTTTGAGAAAAATGAATTAGACTTAAAAAAGCTTTTATCGGTAACTACTGACGGTGCGCCAGCAATGACTGGGTGTAAAAAAGGACTAGTTCACATGTTGAGTACCAATGCAAGATGTAATGAAAATTTGATTTCCTACCACTGTATTATTCATCAAACTGTGCTTTGCTGCAAACTGAATAATAATTTTGAGCGTATTATGCAAGAAGTGATGAAAATAGTCAATTTTCTTCGTGCGAAATCATCACTGCGACATCGTGAATTGAAATCATTTCTTGAAGACGTTGACGCACAATATGGCGATCTACTGTTGCATAATAATGTGAGATGGTTAAGCAAAGGCTGCGTTTTAGAAAGATTCTTCAGCATTTTAGAACACTTGAAGACATATCTTTTCAACAGTGATCAGACTTCAGCTAACGCCTACTTAAGTTTTCTTAACGAAAAAGAAAATGTAGCTGCAATTGCTTTTTTGGCTGACATTTTCAAACATATCAATGACCTGAACCTTAAACTTCAAGGTAAGGGAAAGCTTGTATGGGAGCTCATGTCAGAAGTAAAAAGTTTTTCGCGAAAACTCGATATCTTTATTAATGATCTTGGTAATGAATGCTTACACTTCCCCAATTTAAATAAAATAATTATCAGTGACAACGAGATTGACGTCGGCCAATACAAGACTTTCATAAAGGATCTTAAGTCGGAATTTAAAAACAGGTTCGCAGATTTTACGAAAATTGAAAATGTTGTAGAAATCCTCAGCAGCATTTACACTCTGCAACCTGATGGTGAATGGAGCAACGAAGCTGCAATTGTTTTCGAAAGTGATAAAGCTGCTCTGCAGATGGAAATGATCGAATTCCAAGAAAACACAGTATTAAAACACAAACATGCGGACGTTTCCTGTGAAGAGTTTTGGATAAAATTTGTGTGTGGTAATAAATACCCAGAACTACAAAAATTGGCTTTGAAACTTCTTACTTTGTTTGGGTCAACATATATTTGTGAAGCGGCGTTTTCCAAGATGAACTTCATTAAGAATAAATTTCGATCTCGACTTACTGATGAACACTTCCAGGATTTAATGTCAATAGCTTGCACTAATTTTACTCCAAACTTCAGACAGATAGTTCGCAACAAAAAATGTCATTTTTCACATTAATATGTTAAAAAATTTTACCTTTGTATTTTTCGAAATTACATTTCTTTAATAAGTATTTTTTCTATTAAATTTTGTGCGGACCGCGATGGTCATTTCATTTATCAAAACGGACCCCGAGCAAAACTAATTGGCTACCCCTGGTATACACTAACGAAGCCAAAGAAGAAGCCTTCGCCAACTAGAAGCATAATTTACTCTAAATGAAGAACCAGACGACGTCATAGACTGGGAAGAGAGGATTGAGAGACTAGTGAGTAGATTTCTAAGACCCGAATAAGCCCAGAGACCAATCCCATTCCAGAGGCCAATATAGACGAAATAAAAAATGAAATCAAATACTTAAATAACAATAAAGCCCCAGGAAATTACAGTGTACCAACTATAGTTTTAAAAAATCTTCCTGACAACGCTATCCACAAACTATCATCATTACCCAGATCAATGAAAACTAGCAATAATCACCATGGCCAAGATTCTGTAAGAAAAATAAGGAAAAGGAAAGGATCATTCTCTCTATGTTGTCCGAGTCTCGGACGTACTCGTATCTTTATACAAATAAAGAATCGACATACTATCCATTCTAAAAAACGTGCATTTTTCGTTCTATTTTCCCGAATAATTGTCAAAATTCAACTGTCATTTTTATTTCAATAATTATTTTCTATGCATAGATAAATATTCTTTATTTCGTAGTATTGTCGTTTCGTGTTTTTTTTTTAGTATTTTAAATTCAATAATGTTTCTAGAACAGAAGTTTTTAATTAAGGATATCGAATACGAAGAAAGGCAGCATCGCTTGAGAGTTGAAAAACGGGTATTAAATAACCCTCTTTACCAGATCAAAAATTTATTGATCTTTTTCGAATAAATAAAGAATTAATGCAGTATGTATTTATAAATATAGTCCCATTTTTAACTGAAAGTGTTAGAGGCAGTCGAGTGTTACCCCAAATGAGAATTGTAATTACTCTGAGGTTTTTGGCGACGGGAAACTATAAACGAAGTACTGGCGAAGAACATTTATTGTCAAGTCAATCGGTAGTTTCACGATGTATTTCCGAAGTCGCCGAGAGCATTGTCCTTCAGCTAGGGGGCCAATGGATAATATTTCCCACAGGAGAAATAAGAAGACAGGAAATAAAAATTAGCTTCATGGAAAAAGCAGGCTTTCCAGGAATTATTGGATGCATAGACTGCACGCATATAGGTATTACAGAGGAACATAACTAAA
Organism: Diaprepes abbreviatus; assembly: GCA_034092305.1. Lineage (NCBI taxonomy): Eukaryota > Metazoa > Arthropoda > Insecta > Coleoptera > Curculionidae > Diaprepes > Diaprepes abbreviatus. Next base: position 1,762,794 of record JASJET010000040.1, read on the forward strand.
TTAATAGAAAAGGGTTTAATTTGAAGAATGTTCAAATTATATGCAACCAGAATTTAGAAATATTGCAGAGTGATGTCAGATTTCCAGGTGCATCCCACGACTCCTTTATTTGGAGATCATCCAATCTTAAAATTCTTCTTGAAAATCGCTCTAACAGAGGTAAGTAGACCAGAAATATAAGTTTTTTAGTTCACTATTTTATTAAGATATCAGTAAAACTGAAAAATGAAATATGTTGCTTACTTTTAATGTACATACAGGTATTTCATACTAGGTGCCAGAAGACAAACTCTGTGATTTGTCTAAAATTGATTAAACCAATGTAGTATTTGTTTGTTTATTGTAAGTTAGTATTTGTGAAATAAAGTGAATTGAATTGAAAAAATATATATATTTCTTATTGATTTGTACATTTACAAAGGAAAAAAAAATCTTTTATTGTTACAGGTCAAAGAAACATGTGGCTTCTGGGCGATTCAGGCTACCCTCTTCAGCCTTGGCTTCTTACCCCATTCCCTGATTGTCCTGAAGTTAATTCTCCAGAAGGAAGATACAACAGAGCATACAAATTAACTAGAAGCACTGTAGAGCGGACAATAGGGGTCTTGAAAATGAGATTTGGATGTTTGTTGGGAGAAAGAAAATTGAGATACAGTCCCCAAAAAGTTGGTACAATTGCCAATGCATGTGCTGCTTTACATAATATGTGTATATGAGCAGGTGTCCAATTATCTCAGGATATAGCTGAACACGATTTATTCATTTTGAATTATGGAAATGGTAATAATAACAACAACAATTTAAACGTAGGTTGGCAAATAAGACAGCAGATTGTCCAAAGGTATTTTATCTAGATTCCTGCTATTTTGGGACCTCATTTTAAACAGTTTTAGTCTACAATGCTAACTGTAATTTGTACAAATTTGAACAGAACTTTTTAGTTATGTGAATTATCCTAACCTTAATTATATTTTTTAATTGTAGAAATATAAAAACTGGTCGACCTTTCTTGAAGTATTTTCGTAATAAAAATATTTTAAGGAATTTCATCAAACCATTTTAACAAACTTAATTTTAGCAATTTGACTGTAAGGCAAGAAACTGCCAGTGAAAATAGTAATCAGCAAATTATAAACAAACTGTTTTTCGTACCTTCGAAAGAATTCAGTAACCAATTGTAGGGTAAAAGTGGGAGATACGCTATACTTTCTGTAGAAATTAAGTAAAAAATAAAAAATGCAATATAAATCAACCTTTATTCTTTTTAAAGGTACACTAATATTAAGTATTAAAATTACAATTAACGAGTTTTAGACTTAAATCAAAAATAAATAAAAATTATAAGTTGACAGCAGGCCATCTCTCCCATAACGTGTGGGAGAGATGCCATACATGCGATTATTCCTTTTTTTGGTTCTTTTTGCGGATCATTTCCCTACCTCAATTATTGCAACGCGGAGCTTACATAGTAAATGACTCATGCAGCCATTTTGGCAAAAGTCAATCTTTTTTTTTATCAAATAATAATTTTCCCAACATTCCGCGCACACATTATCATCTTCGATTGGGGTGGATGCTAAGACAGAACATGAAGACTTTAATTCTGCACTAGCTAATTTGCGTTTTTAGCTGCCCCTTTAATTAAATTGGACATTGGAAGTTTTCTTACAAACGTACTCAGGGGAAGTCAAAACACAAGCAACTTGTTTTCGCTTCACTGTCGAACTAGGTAGTTTTGGAATTGGATTAGACTCCTCAAGAATCTTTGTAGGGGTTTCTTTACTGGTGGATGTTTGTCTGGAAGTTGATGGTTTTTGTGGAAACAGAGGTGCAGTGGCAGCATTTTCAACAGGAATGGCAGGAGTGACTACTTCAATTAAATCAGATATGGCAAAGAAATAATCTAGAATAGCATTAGGATTGAGTGGGAATATTCCACAAGCTTTAAAACCTGATGTGGCATTTTCCACGGTTGCAGTTTTCCCTATGCTTGCCCTATTAATAACCCAACCTGTTGTCGTGTTATGGTTCTATTCTTATTTCTCAACATCCATACATTTGACTCTTGATTATAATAGGTTTTCAGAGGTTTGAAAAAACTGCGATCAAGAGGTTGAAGGGCTCGTGTAGTGTCTCGGCAAGCATGTAATTATGGCATCATTTTCATTTGCTAGGTCTAACAGATTTATTGAATTGGAATGTGAGATGTGGCCATCTAAAATCAAAATTATTTTACCTGTCTTTGGTTTTTTGAGTAGAAAATGTTCCTTAAACGAACGCAAAAATAATTCAGGATTAATATAAGATGACCTTTTGTTAATATAAACATCAGACTCATTTGGCAAGCCATCAGAAAACTCTAACTCCTTTCATTATTAACAATGGAGGTAGAACACAACCTTCAGCACTGCAACATGCAACCAGAGAAATTGTTTCTCCTTTTTCACGAGGTGTGATCACATAAACATCATTTGCTCCTTTGGCTGTTAATACTCTTCCAGGTTTATTTATTAGTTGAATTCCACTCTCGTCGACATTAAAAATATTTTCAGGTCTATTAGTTAAATCGTGTTTTACCATTTCTTCTTCAAGCAGTTTAAAAAATGCATCTACTTCTTCTAGGTTCATTCCCTGGGCTCTTGTGTTGTAAAACCCATTTTACAAAAGTTTTAAATAACTTACAAATGAAGGTACAATTTTTTTTTTTTTTGCGGAGGGGAAATCTTACATAGACACCCGCACGAAGTGTACGGATAGTGCCGGATTCTTACCGGCTAAAACCCCCCCTGGACTGAGGGTCCCCACGATCTTCTTCTGTTTCCTATAGTGAAGCTATAGTCTACAGAAGGGCACTGTGAGTGTCCCATTGGTTTCCGGGCCTTGGCCTTATAAACCTCCGGTCTTCATTCATTGGTGTTTCCGCTCCAGGAGCCGGTGCTCCTATTGCTTCGCACTGCCTTGCATTTCGCTTACAATGCAAGGTTGGTCTCTTTACGCCATTCACACTCGTTCATTCGTCTCACTCATCCCTGTAAAAATGAATACTACAGCCCTTGAGGGATTTTCCTCTGGGCTCTGATGCTCTTACCTTTCCGACGATCTTCTCTCTTCTTTCTTCGCTCGCTGTTTTTCCTGGTCTTCTGGTCCTTTTTCCCTGGAGTCATCTGCTTTCTTCGCCTAGATTTGGAGTCTAGGCCTCTTATGTTTCCTAGCTTCTATTTCCGGGTCGTAATCCACTGCTTGCCTAATCAGTGGATTATCGTGGAGTTCCGCTTTTTGAAAGGCTTTTACAGCCTTTTGTCTTAGGACTTCTCGTAGAGGAGTCCATCTCATCTCTCTACGTATTTGCTCGTTCCTGACGAACCACGGGGCGTTTAAGGCCATTCTCAGGACTATGTTTTCCTGAGCTTCTAGCCTTTGGATGTACGTATTGGCAGCGTGGCCCCACGCTACTGATCCGTAAGTCAGCACTGACCTGAGAACTGTTTTGATTATCGTCAGTTTGTTCTTTAAGCTCATTTTGCTTCTTCTATTCAGTAAGGGGTATAGTTGTTTCCTTACCATTTTGTATTTCTTTATCGTTTCTGTGGTGTGTTTCTCCCAGCACAGTCCTTTATCTAATGTTACTCCTAGATATTTGGCTTGATTTGTCCATTCGACATTTTCGCCATCAATATCTATTGTCTCGCCCGGTGGTCTCCTTCTTTTGGTCAGGAAGAGTGCTTGACTCTTGTCGGGATTGACCGCTATTTTCCAGGATATGAATCAGTCATTGACTCGGTTCATTTCTTCCTGTAGGTATCTGCTGATCATTCTGGGGCTGATGGATCTTGCCATGATGGCAGTGTCATCTGCGAATAGGGCCATATTCGTGTTTCTTGTTTTGGGGATGTCGTGAGTGTATATGTTATAGAGGTGCGGTGAGAGTACGGACCCCTGTGGTACTCCTGCCTCAGGTCTTCTAGGTTGCGATATTTCCTGCTCAACCTTGACCGTGAACTCACGTTTTTGTAGATAAGAATCTACAATTTCGCAGATCCAGGCCGGGTAACCAGAGCTCCGGAGTTTGTAGATTAGGCCCGCGTGCCATACTCTATCAAACGCTCTGGCCACATCAAGCAGGATGACTCCAGTTGACAGATTCCTATTGAATCCCTCAGTGGCATATTCAACAACTCGCAACAGCTGCAGTTCAGTGGATCGTCTATCTACGAATCCGAACTGTCTGGGATAATATCGGTTGTTGTCGCTTCTTTTAGCCTTTTCAGTATTATCCTTTCTGCTACTTTGCTTAGAGCAGGTAGCAGACTGATAGGCCTGTAGTTCTGAGGGAAGGTGTGATTTTTGCCCGGTTTGGGCAGCATCACAAATTGTGCTTTTTTCCAGGCATTCGGAAAGTGCCTTAGTCTAAGCATTGAGTTGATGATGTTCGTAATCGCTGCTATGCCTTTCCTGGGCAGGAGTTTTAGCATGCGATTATTTATCCCGTCGGCTCCTGGTGCTTTCCTTATTTTCAGTCTTTTTATGACTTTCTTTATTTCTGCTGGCGTTGTGGGCTTTGGGGGGGTATTGTCCTGCTATTCTCTGGCTCTGACCCCTCTAGCCACTCTACGCACTTCGCGTTCGTGTGTGTCGTCTTTATCCGGGTGTTCGTTTAGTCTACACTCTCTTTCGAGCGCGTCAGCGAATGCTTAAGCTTTCTCGCTATGCGTGTAAACTACTCCATTCCTTCCGTGTATTGGTGGAATGGGATCTTTGCTGCGTCTGAGGTTCCTTTGCATGTTCCACAATGACAGGTCCTCAGTTTCTAGCTCCTGTAGTTTGTTTTCCCATCTTCTGGTACTTAAGTCTTTTAATTCGGTCTTTAGCTGAGCAGAAGCCCTGTTGAGGGCTATCCTGTCTGCTTCTGACCTTGTTCTGTACCTTCTTTTGAGGCGTCTTCTGTTTGCGATCAGTCTTTTTATCCTTGGCGGTGTTGGCCCATATGGGTACTTTTGTACCGCGATCCTCTGTTCTTGAGTCGCGTCATGATGGGCTCGCGTGATCGCATTTTCCAGGCTCAGTAAGGCTGCTTCCAGCTCTTGGACTGAGTTTATCCTGGGGATGGCCTCTAGGTTTTCGTAAACCTTGTCTTTAAACAATGCCCAGTTTGTTTTCTTTTTTACTACCAGGTCCTCTGCTTTTTCTTCGTGGCCTATTTTTAGCATGATCGGGTCATGATCAGATGATCCGTCGACCATGTTCTTGATTTCGAAGTCTTCTCTTACGTTGTGCAGTATTGCAATGTCCAGTATATCTGGTCGGCAGTTTGCTCTGTGGAAAGTTGGTTCCGGCGGGGCTATCACTATAGCTCCGTGCCGGTCCGTTCTTTCTTCTAACCTGCGCCCGTCTGCGTTGTTTTCTCTGCAATTCCAATCTCGGCGTTTGCAGTTTAAATCTCCGATTATGACTTTTGAGGATCCTCCTCGTAGCAAGTCATCTATGTCTTCTGGCACCAATCTATCCGTTGGGTTCTTATAGGCCGATGTGACCTCAAGATCCCCGTGGTGCATGTTGATTACAACGCTTACTGCATCTAATTCGACGTCCCTTACTCCGATGACATGATGGCTTATGTTTCTTTTGACCAGCAAGGCTACGCCCCCGCCTGCCCATGCTACATTTGGTCTATCATGTCTGTAGATTTGGTAATTTGGGAATGTCAATCTGTCGTAGTTGTTTAGTTTTGTTTCCTGGGCGGCTAGTACGTCTGGCGCAAATTCCGCCAGGAATTCTAAAACTTCATTCTTCCTCTCCCTTAAACTGTTCACGTTCCATGAACATATCTCTATTGTCTTAGGTTTTAACCTAGACATTGTTGGGTTTTTTCCTATTATTTTCGCGTAAGGCTGTTCTCACAGCCTCCGCAATAATCTTTTGCAGTTCTTCTAAACTGCTAGGGAGGGTTGTGGCGGGGGTTGCCTTCTTTTCTTGTGTTTTCTTGGCCTTTTGGTCACTTTTCTTTTGGTTGTTCGTTGTCTTCTTTTCTTTTCTTGGATTGGGGTATTTTTCGCACCCCTTCCAGAAAGCTGGATGGCCCACTTTTCCGCACAGGGCGCAGGTGGCTTTGTCCTCCTTCTTCAGCCTGCATTTGGCTGTCAGGTGGTCCTTGCCGAACTTTACGCACCTTGGCGGAAAGGTGCATCTGCTTTGTGTGTGGCCGTAGCGCTGGCATCTGTAGCACTGGCCTGGCTCTGATGCTTTTCTTTTGTCTTCTATTTTGATTGTGAGGTCGCAAACCTTTTCGATTTTGTTGACCTGGGCTCTTGCGCTTGTGGTTTTGATTAGCACCAGGGGGATCTCCTGCCTGGTGCGCCTGGATTTCATCCAGGCAACCTCCAGGCCTTCTAGCCCTTGTTGTGCTAGGTCTCTGCTTACTTCTTCGATGGCTATTGAGGTGGGGACACCTCTGGCCACTACCTGAAGTTTCTTTTCTTCGGGAAGCTGGTACGTATAGTACGCAGCTTCCTGGCTCTCTTTAAGCAAGGTTGTTACCTTGCGGTAGTCGTCGCTCTCCTTGGGTTGAATTTTTATGCCGTCTTTCACGGCTTTGGCGCTGACATATTTAATGCCTCCCTCCTTGAGCTTTTTCTGCAGGTCGGTCCACTTCCCGGTGTTTATTATCACCGGTGGGATTTTCGCTGCTGCTCTGGCGTAGTTCACGGGACGGACCACTGTTTTAGTGGTCTCTACGTCCATAGATTCTTCTTCACTTTCGGAAGCTGAAGAGTCCTCGCTGCTTCCTTCTCCATTGGAGCTTAGTTTCCTCTTTGGCGCTGTTGAGGGCTCCGGTGCTTGAGTCTTTTCTTGAGGCTCTGGTGCAGCCTCTTTGATATTGTCAGCATTTTGCTGATTCATCCTTTTCGCCATTGTGGCGAATTGCTTTTCCATCGCTGCTATTTTCTTTAGCAGCATAATCCTGTCATCTTTCAGCTTTTTGTATTTTGCTTGCAGCGCAGCAAATTCCATCCTGGCTGGCATTTTGCGCGCTTACTTCTCCCGCACTTTCACTGCACTCTTTAACACTTATCTATACTACTAATCTTAGTCTACCAAACCAACACCAGTAATATAAATAAATCGCTTACCTGATTTATTGTACCCCAACTTATCACTTTTGCACTTCCACTTGCCTTGAAAAAGGCAACGAATTTCTTTTAGCTAAATCACTCGGACTCACTAACTCGAATTTCGGTACGAACTCTCAAGCAGATCTAGACTTTTCTAGATGCGTACTCGAGCGCGTCTCGCACTGGAATGTGATGAAGGTACAACGCCTTTGCGTTACCTTTTAACAGAGCTCTAACTCCCTTAGTAAGCTCCGCCCACATCACCCGATGTGACGGAGCTCTCTGATTGGACAAAAGCTCAACGTAAATAGAAATTTTCTCTGATTTACAGTTTATTGTTAATGCAAATTTCAGGCATGAAACCTAGGTTGGGCGCCATGGTTAAACATTACAAATAATTTATTAACAAAATTTCACATAATTATTTTTATTTTAATAAGTAAACTTAAGTTTTACTATTTCATTTTTTGCTTTAATTTTTACGAAACTATGATTGGTCTAAACTGTTTTTTAAGGCGTTACACCACCTATGAATCATCATGAGTGTATAAAAACGGCACAAAAAATTACATTCTCTCTCTTAAAATTCAGATCTGACACCGAGGGATTGCGCCCAGTATTTTTCCGCAGATCTGAATCGGGTCTTCTGCCGTAAACGATCGATTACATGCTTTTTAGCTGGTCGATCCCCGTGTCGCGAGATCGCCGTCGTTGGTCGTATAACCAGCACTTGCACAAAGCTGGTGAAAGGCCACGGGGATCTACAATTGGTGGGCCTCTCGAGTGTTCAATTACTCCCCAGTAATTGGCACCGAGATTCCCTTCCAGAAGAGCCAGAAAAAAGCGTGTAATCGCGGCTAGGGAAGTTTTCATTAAACCAACACAAGGCACCTGCAAATTTTCCACCAGGAAATTGCAATAAAAGGGTAAGCGGGAATATATTCCCATAATTTTGCGCCCAAAGACCTTGTGCTGCGTTTTGTTTTATTGCAAAAATCGGGCTAGGCTAACCACAGTGTTCGATAAGTGTTCGACACTGTGGGACAAACCAGTCATGCACGTATTTTATTTTTTCTTGTTCAGAAAGAAGTTGTATTATTCATTTTGAACTTTGTGTGAAAACTATTAAATATTTTTACATAATTTTATTTTATGATTAACTGTCAGTATTTTTCCGTAACATCGTCGTTTTCGGAAATTTTAACATTTTTTAAACAACACATACATTTATCATTTATTTTTTCAAATTTTGCTTTGGAAAAGGTATAAAAAAAAACCTTTTAAATTTTTTCTATCACCAGACTAAGAAGCCATTTTCTAACGTTAAAATAAATGTATCATAACTTTTGATTTAAAATCAAACTAAATTTTCAAGTTTCCTATATAACAATTTAAAAACTTTAAATACTTTACTTTATTCACAGAGTTGTGGAAAAAAGTAAGGGCAATATTAAATTCAATCAAAAACAGTACGGGTAGATAACAGAAAAGTATGTGTAACTATTTATTCTTAGAAAAAAGTATGGGTTACAGTAAATACAAGTAAACAAGTAATAGCAACTGGACTTAGCCGCTGGGGTAAATTTAATATTATTAATAGAACTTTGAATAATATTTGTGTAGACCAGTTTCTTGAACATTAACTTATTAGATACGTTAATAATTACTAACAAATGTTAAATTAATATATTTCGGATATTATTTAACTAATATTTGGTTTAGTAGAGTTCGTTAATTTAAATTTGGCTCCAACGCGCTAAGAAATTAACCAGAGCTACTATAAATTGACTTGTTAACAGATTGTGACAATTATTTATTTTTTATCAAAAATAAATAAATAATTTATTTTATTATTTATATGTAAAAGGAAAGTTTTGGACTTATCTTTAAACAGAACTATTTATAATATACATTAGACTTAGACATATGTCTTGTGCATAGTAGTTTAAATCACTACTTTGATTTATTTGTACAGGGTGTGACAAAATTGTTGCCCTTATTAACTTTTAATTTTAATATAAATTTTAGTTTTAATTACATTTAAATTTCTAATAATAATTAGAATTGAATACTTTGTTAATTTTTCTTTTTATAAAAACTTGTTGAAGAATAAATCAACAAATTTTATTATTTGATAAACAAGAGAATTTGTTTATTTTATTTGTTTAAATTTCACAAAAATATTTTATTTGTAAAGGACCAGGAGACGTCCTGAGAACCTTAAATCTAAGTGCACACAAAAAAACAGTTCGAACTTGGGGACATAATTACTTTATTAATATAATAATTAACTTATTATTTAAATATCATAACACGTATTAATCAACATCGATAGGTAAATATCATAGGCCTGTAGACACGTTACTAACACGGACAATTGGACTAGACTAAACGACATCCCTTATTTAAATTTTAAACTAATTTTTTCATAATTAATTAAAATCAAATATTTTTAAATACTTTAAACCCATAGCCCAAAATTAAATAAATAAGCCCCCCGTGAATTAAATACTTCTTGCCGATAAATAATCTCAGAAATTTCTAAACTTTCTCACTAGGAGAAAATTAAAACAAATAATTATTGAAAATTCCTTCTTAATTATGTCTAGATCCTTTTTGTTAAATCTTCAGTCCGTGTCAAATGAGGCGGGTGGCTTTCACAGCTCCCCGGGTGGTACTGGAGGGTCCTCTGCGGCGGGTTCGCTCGTCGCCGAATTAGACACGGCGGTATCCCCAATTCACCTCACTAACGATGACAAAGACACGATAAGACTTTCTTTCGGATCAGTCAAAGATTTAATTACCAAATTTGATAGAGCAGGTTTCCTTAGGGTAAGCAATACTGAAACACTATACTTTGCCCGAGAAACAAATATAACCGGGTCCTCGAAACAAAATAATTTGTTGCGACCATCTAAACGACATATACAGGGAAAGGAAAGTGGAAATTTAGATTCTAATTTAATTAATCAAAATTTTCCCATACAATCTCATGAACACACTACTACATCATCTTATAATCCTAATAGATCGGACTATTTAACACAACATGGCATCCCTGGTGGGGACACGGTTAGTTCCGAAACGGGAGATGACGTTTCGGATGATTCTGGCAGCGATTTCACTGATTTTTCAGACTGCTATGACAGCGTAGCGGAAGAAACCGCCTCAGATTTAGATGAAGTTCAATATGAATATGCCCTGGTCGAAAAGCGGCCTAAACCTACTGAGGATGGGCTCTCAGACAATTATGCCCTGGCCGGAAAGCGGCCTAAACCTACTGAGGATGGGCTCTCGGGTAAGAATGCCCTGGCCAGAAAATGGCCTAAACGCACTGAAGATGGGCGCTCAGGAAAATATGCCTTGGCAGAACATCAGCCTAAACACACTGAGGACAGGCTCTCGGGAAAACATGCCCTGGCAGGTCATATGCCTAAACACACCGAGGATGGGCTCTTGGGTAGAAACGCCTTGGCCGGAAAACGGACAAAAATCACCAAGGATAGGCTCTTGGGAAAACGCGCCTTGGCGGTTCATTCGCCTAAATTAGAAGATGATAGGCTCTCTTTTGAACAACAAGCCTTGGCAGTTAATTTGCCAGAATCGACTCCGTACCGAGCTGTCTCTAGCACGGCGGATTCACGGGTGAAAAGGCACACTCGGGCAAAGGTTGCTAGTTTCAAACTAGAAAAGCCTAGCAAAATAACATCAAATATGCACTTAGAAACAGAATTACAAATTAATCTTCAGAACGCGCGAACCATGGCGAGATTAGCCAAAAACCTTGAGCGCGCGATGCCATCGGCTAAGACGCCTCTGAGGGCAAATTTTGGAGGAGAGGATTTCGAGGATCCTCACTTATATTTGCACTCAATCGAGTCATGGGTGCGAGAATAAATTGGACGTCTCAGAAACTTTGTACTATGCAAGAGAAAAACTCACCGGTAAAGCGCGGCAATGGTTTGAGCCGTATAAACCATATATCAAATCATACTACGATTTTGCACAAAAGTTATTAGACCGTTTTTCAAGCGTGGAAAACCTCGCTGATCTAAGAACGGAGTTATACGGCGTCAAACAGAAACCATCAGAAAGCGTAGAAGCTTTCATTCTTCACAAGCACGCGCTTTACATGCGATTAGACCCAGTAGGTGATTTACATCAATTCTTAAGTATACTAGTAACCCAACTTCTTCCTGGAATACGCTCGAGGCTGAGAGGGACGGAGATCTCCTCACTCGAACGTCTTACTACTCTGGCAAGAATCATTGAAAATGACATTAAAGAAGAAAACAAGCCCATACAAAAGCCCGTAATTTATGAAAAACCTAAAAAAGTAGAAGAGTCTTCTTCACATATTGATCAAAACTTAAATAAAAATGCCCGTACTTTTAATTACACAAAACCGCCAGAAAGGGTTCAAAATCCTATGGCCAATCAGACTAAATTGGATAAACCAGATTTTTCTTCTGGACCAACTTTTAGAAATTGTAAATCATTGGTCACAGAATCAGAAACATCTAATAAACCCTATATCAGTCCATCAGATGCTGTAAGTCAGAGAATCTATTTAGATAATATAATAACCCATATAGATAAGATACAAGAAAAATACAAACACCCCACCGCGAGTAGTCTAGCAAGAGGTCGAAATACCGACTCATCGGTCACAAAAGAAACTACTTCTAGGAAAGACTTCGATATACTAGACGTGAACAGTAAATTACGTCAGAAATCTTCAGAAGGATATATTGAAGACTTAAGAGTAACGGCCTTGGGCAGAAACAGCCAACCCGTACTTAAAGCCATTATGAAGGGTAAATCCTTAAAAGTACTCCTTGACACGGAGGCTGACTGCAACTTAATTGCAAAGCACCTAATCAATAATAAAATTAAACCGGTTCCTCTAAGGATAATAAAACTAGCCTGTAGTAATTCCGAAGCTCCGATCTTGGGATCATGTACTCAAAATTTTAAGATCGGGGACCACGAATACTCGGCAGATTTCCTTGTTGAGAATCTGGATGGAGATATCCTACTAGGGACACCTTTCCTAGAAGTAGAAAAAGTCATTATCGACTTTAACAGGAAGTGCGTCTATCTAGGTGACGCAAAGCGACAAACTGTCTACTGGCAGAAACATAATTTGCTAGAATCTGACCAGATAGAGTTACCTAGCTTAGCAACCGACTGTCCGAAAAAACTCCGTGCACTAGTACACGAATTCAAGGAATTATTCGTGAAAGGTCTTGTACAACCAAAAACGCGGACTACTGAACATAAAATACTTTTAAAACAGGACAAAATAATTAATAAACGCTGCTATCCTATGAATACCGCAAGGAAACGCATCCTCTACGAACAACTGGAGGAAATGCTAGCTTTAGGTGTAGTGGAACCATCGACATCCGAGTCCTCCGGTGATTGTAGAACGCGAAGGGAAAGATCCAAGATTTTGCGTAGACTTTCGCGAACTTAACTTAATTACCACGGATAAATCAGCAAATCTGCCACGTATCACAGACGCCTTAAAAGACATCTCTACGGCTAAATTTTTTACAGTATTAGATCTAAGGAAAGGATACTGGCAGATTCCAATGGAGGAAGCCTCAAAAAAATACACAGCTTTCACTACACCAGATGGCGCATCCTACCAGTTTTGTGTCATGCCTTTTGGACTAAAAAACGCGCCGTCGACATTTCAAAAACTAATGACCACCGAGGTGTTTATTGGGTTGATTCAGAAAACAGTAATCGTATACCTAGACGACATTATAATTTTCAGTAACTCGGAGGAAGAACATGTGCAGCATGTGCGACAGGTGTTTGAACGATTGCACATGCACAACTTAAAAGTATCCGGGAAAAAAAGCAGGCTATGCGCACAGGAAATTGAATATCTAGGTCATAAGATAAAGGCAGACCAAGTAGAGCCGCTAGAACGCCACCGGATACAGGTGGACAAATTCCCTGCCCTAAGAACCAAGAAACAAATACAGTCGTTTCTAGGTTTAACAAACTGGCTTAGGGAATATATTCCTGATATTTCTCAAATAACAGCTCCACTGAGCGAGTTACTCAAAAAGAATCAACCTTTTAAGTGGACGAGAGAGGCTCAGACCGCGTTTGAGAAAACTAAAAAGGCCATTAAGAACTGCCAACCTCTTCACCGTCCGGATTATAGGTATCCTTTCATACTACAAACAGACGCCAGTATGGAAGGAATGGCGGCCGTTTTGTACCAAGAAATAGAAGGCAGAAGACACATAATTTCGCATGCGAGTGCAAAATTCAATGAAACAGCCAGGAGGTATCATGTAAACGAGCAGGAATGCTTAGCCATGGTTTGGGGCATTAAGCATTTCAACAGCTACTTACAGGATACCAAATTCATATTAAGAACAGATAGCAAAGCACTAACCTGGCTACATAAATTTAAGGATTCCCGAGCGAAATTAACTCGATGGGTCATTCAATTACAAGAGTATAATTTCATCATAGAGCATGTGTCTGGAAAAGATAACGTTTTATGCGATTTCTTGAGCCGAAACCCGGAGGAGGGAATAATATTTGAACTCGAACCGGATAATGAAAGTTTAGTGCCCCCCGAATTTACTCCGAGAGTCAAACTAATAAATCGCTCCGAGCTGCTAGACGAGATTGAAACAGCTCAAAAGAAAACAAAATATATGATCAGATTAAAACGAACCCTAGACCTATTAGAGAACCGTCAGCCGGAAACTACGGGTCAACGCAAAATAGTGAGAGAGTTCACGAAACACGGAGACCTACTATATCGAAAGAGGCCGGAAGGAGATAAAATAATCGTTCCAAGATATCTAATTCCGAAGGTAATATACAATTATCATGATGTAGAGGAAGCCGCTCATCCAGGAACGGACGAAACCTTCCGAAACATCGCCCAAATATTCTGGTGGGGCAAACAAAGGGAAACTATTTCAAATTATATAAAAAATTGCATTATATGTTCTATCTGTAAGACCCAACAGAAACAAGGTAGAGCGCCATTACGTGCCCACACCCCGAAGTTGCCCTTCCAGATGATTTCTTTAGATATATTAGGCCCGTATGAACCAGCAGCCGCGAAAACTGGTTCAAGATATATTATTATAGCCGAAGACGTGTTCTCAAAATGGGTAGAGGCAAAAGCGTACGTTCAGGTAAATGCACAGGTGGTGCAAGAATTTCTAGAATCAGAAATCATTTGCCGGTACGGAGTACCGCAAACGCTAGTAACCGATCAAGCTACTGTCTTTCTATCTGACAGATTAAAGAAATTCTGCACCACAAATAGCATAGAACAAAGATTTTCCGCGGTTTATCATCAACAGGCAAACCCCGTAGAACGCATAGTTCAAGAACTAAAAAAGGTTCTACGAATTCTGTTAATTAATCGCAGACCAAGTGCTTGGGAGGAGATGCTACCCAAAGCATTACGGGTTCTACGGGGAAGAGTCTGTCGAGCCACTGGAGAAACGCCAGCTTCCATCATCCTAGGTTATGAACTGAACATGCCTGGGGAATGGAAGAAGAATTGGCCGAAACAACGTTTTGTTAATAAAAAAGCAGACAGAGCTAAGAAAATAAAAGAAACCGCGGAAAAACAGAAAAGATATCAGGAGCGCGAATATCACGACGAATCGGAACCACAAGTTGAATTTCAAGTGGGAGACCTGGTTAACACCAAGGCTCAATCGCGAAAAACACACTCTTTCGCTCCTTTTTGGGTTGGGCCTTGTAAAATAATAAAGGTCAACGGGGACACTACCTACGAAATCGAGTTCGAAAATAAAAACTATATTGTACATCTAGACGACATCAGGCCGGCCAGACAAGGCAATATTATCGAACCAGACGCTGACGACGATCTAACATCTGAATCAGAATTATCTGAGTTCGAAGTAATCGATGGCCAAACACGTGATGTAGAAAGCTCAAGAGAATCGGATTTAGAAATCGAAAGAGAAAGGCAGGAACTCACGTCGGAACAACACCAAGAACCAACAAGGTCACCGTTGGATGCGGGACCTAGGTTAGCACCTAAGGAAAACGTGATAGAGTTGCCTGAGGATGCGGAAGTTCCGCAAGAGTTACAAGACCTATTGACCAAAGTAGAAAGCACATCTAAGCACGTTAGAAAATATACAAGGAGGAAAGTTTTTTATAATTCGGGGTTTCGAAATTACCACCTACTCCTCAAACAGTCACGGAAGGACAACTTCGAGACCGTGGTCACGTCTAAAGGGGGGGGGGTGTTGTAAAAACGAATTTTTTACAATAATTTCAATAATTTAAAATGAGGGTACAATTTTTTTTTTTTTTTTTTTTTTTTTTTGGGGAGGGGAAATCTTGCATAGACACCCGCACGAAGTGTACGGGTAGTGCCGGATTCTTACCGGCTAAAACCCCCCCTGGACTGAGGGTCCCCACGTTCTTCTTCTGTTTCCTATAGTGAAGCTATAGTCTACAGAAGGGCACTGTGAGTTTCCCATTGGTTTCCGGGCCTTGGCCTTATAAACCTCCGGTCTTCACTCATTGGTGTTTCCGCTCCAGGAGCCGGTGCTCCTATTGCTTCGCACTGCCTTGCATTTCGCTTACAATGCAAGGTTGGTCTCTTTGCCATTCACTCTCATTCGTTCGTCTCACTCATCCCTGTAAATATGAATACTACAGCCCTTGAGGGATTTTCCTCTGGGCTCTGTTGCTTTTACCTTTCCGACGATCTTCTCTCTTCTTTCTTCGCTCGCTGCTCTTCCTGGTCTTCTGGTCCTTTTTCCCTGGAGTCATCTGCTTTCTTCGCCTAGATTTGGAGTCTAGGCCTCTTATGTTTCTTAGCTTCTATTTCCGGGTCGTAATCCACTGCTTGTCTAATCAGTGGATTATCGTGGAGTTCCGCTTTTTGAAAGGCTTTTACAGCCTTTTGTCTTAGGACTTCTCGTAGAGGAGTCCATCTCATCTCTCTACGTATTTGCTCGTTCCTGACGAACCACGGGGCGTTTAAGGCCATTCTCAGGACTATGTTTTCCTGAGCTTCTAGCCTTTGGATGTACGTATTGGCAGCGTGGCCCCACGCTACTGATCCGTAAGTCAGCACTGGCCTGAGAACTGTTTTGATTATCGTCAGTTTGTTCTTTAAGCTCATTTTGCTTCTTCTATTCAGTAAGGGGTATAGTTGTTTCCTTACCATTTTGTATTTCTTTATCGTTTCTGTGGTGTGTTTCTCCCAACACAGTCCTTTATCTAATGTTACTCCTAGATATTTGGCTTGATTTGTCCATTCGACATTTTCGCCATCAATATCTATTGTCTCGCCCGGTGGTCTCCTTCTTTTGGTCAGGAAGAGTGCTTGACTCTTGTCGGGATTGACCGCTATTTTCCAGGATATGAACCAGTCATTGACTCGGTTCATTTCTTCCTGTAGATATCTGCTGATCATTCTGGGGCTGATGGATCTTGCCATGATGGCTGTGTCATCTGCGAATAGGGCCATATTCGTGTTTATTGTTTTGGGGATGTCGTGAGTGTATATGTTATAGAGGTGCGGTGAGAGTACGGACCCCTGTGGTACTCCTGCCTCTGGTCTTCTAGGTTGCGATATTTCCTGCTCAACCTTGACCGTGAACTCACGTTTTTGTAGATAAGAATCTACAATTTCGCAGATCCAGGCCGGGTAACCAGAGCTCCGGAGTTTGTAGATTAGGCCCGCGTGCCATACTCTATCAAACGCTCTGGCCACATCAAGCAGGATGACTCCAGTTGACTGATTCCTATTGAATCCCTCAGTGGCATATTCAACAACTCGCAACAGTTGCAGTTCAGTGGATCGTCTATCTACAAATCCGAACTGCTCCTGTGGGATAATATCGGTTGTTGTTGTCGCTTCTTTTAGCCTTTTCAGTATTATCCTTTCTGCTACTTTGCTTAGAGCGGGTAGCAGACTGATAGGCCTGTAGTTCTGAGGGAAGGTGTGATTTTTGCCCGGTTTGGGCAGCATCACAACTTGTGCTTTTTTCCAGGCATTTGGGAAGTGCCTTAGTCTAAGCATTGAGTTGATGATGTTCGTAATCGCTGCTATGCCTTTCCTGGGCAGGAGTTTTAGCATGCGATTATTTATCCCGTCGGCTCCTGGTGCTTTCCTTATTTTCAGTCTTTTTATGACTTTCTTTATTTCTGCTGGCGTTGCGGGCTTTGGGGGGGTATTGTCCTGCCATTCTCTGGCTCTGACCCCTCTAGCCACTCTACGCACTTCGCGTTCGTGTGTGTCGTCTTCATCCGGGTGTTCGTTTAGTCTACACTCTCTTTCGAGCGCGTCAGCGAATGCTTCAGCTTTCTCGCTATGCGTGTAAACTACTCCATTCCTACCGTGTATTGGTGGAATGGGATCTTTGCTGCGTCTGAGGTTCCTTTGCATGTTCCACAATGACAGGTCCTCAGTTTCTAGCTCCTGTAGTTTGTTTTCCCATCTTCTGGTACTTAAGTCTTTTAATTCGGTCTTTAGCCGAGCAGAAGCCCTGTTGAGGGCTATCCTGTCTGCTTCTGACCTTGTTGTTCTGTACCTTCTTTTGAGGCGTCTTCTGTTTGCGATCAGTCTTTTTATCCTTGGCGGTGTTGGCCCATATGGGTACTTTCGTACCGCGATCCTCTGTTCTTGAGTCGTCTCATGATGGGCTCGCGTGATCGCATTTTCCAGGCTCAGTAAGGCTGCTTCCAGCTCTTGGACTGAGTTTATCCTGGGGATAGCCTCTAGGTTTTCGTAAACCTTGTCTTTAAACAATGCCCAGTTTGTTTTCTTTTTTACTACCAGGTCCTCTTCTTTTTCTTCGTGTCCTATTTTTAGCATGATCGGGTCATGATCAGATGATCCGTCGACCATGTTCTTGATTTCGAAGTCTTCTCTTACGTTGTGCAGTATTGCAATGTCCAGTATATCTGGACGGCAGTTTGCTCTGTGGAAAGTTGGTTCCGGCGGGGCTATCACTATAGCTCCGTGCCGGTCCGTTCTTTCTTCTAGCCTGCGCCCGTCTGCGTTGTTTTCTCTGCAATTCCAATCTCGGTGTTTGCAGTTTAGATCTCCGATTATGACTTTTGAGGATCCTCCTCGTAGCAAGTCATCTATGTCTTCTGGCACCAATCTATCCGTTGGGTTCTTATAGGCCGATGTGACCTCAAGATCCCCGTGGTGCATGTTGATTACAACGCTTACTGCATCTAATTCGACGTCCCTTACTCCAATGACATGATGGCTTATGTTCCTTTTGATCAGCAAGGCCACTCCCCCGCCTGCCCATGCTACATTTGGCCTATCATGCCTGTAGGTTTGGTAATTTGGGAATGTCACTCTGTCGTAGTTGTTAAGTTTTGTTTCCTGGACGGCTAGTACGTCTGGCGCAAATTCCGCCAGGAATTCTAAAACTTCATTCTTCCTCTCCCTTAAACTGTTCACGTTCCATGAACATATCTCTATTGTCTTAGGTTTTAACCTAGACATTGTTGGGTTTTTTCCTATTATTTTCGCGTAAGGCTGTTTTCACAGCCTCCGCAATAATCTTTTGCAGTTCCTCTAAACTGCTAGGGAGGGTTGTGGCGGGGGTTGCCTTCTTTTCCTGGGTTTTCTTGGCCTTTTGGTCACTTTTCTTCTGGCTGTTCGTCGTCTTCTTTTCTTTCCTTGGATTGGGGTATTTTTCACACCCCTTCCAGGAAGCTGGATGGCCCACCTTTCCGCACAGGGCGCAGGTGGCTTTCTCTTCCTTCTTCAGCCTGCATTTGGCTGTCAGGTGGTCTTTGCCGCACTTTACGCACCTTGGCGGAAAGGTGCACCTACTTTGGGTATGGCCATAGCGTTGGCATCTGTAGCACTGTCCTGGCTCAGATGCCTTTTTCTTATCTTCAATTTTTACTGCGAGATCGCAGATTTTTTCAATTTTGTTGACCAGTGCTCTCGCACTGGTCGTTTTAATTAGCACCAGTGGGATTTCTTGTCTGGTGCGCCTGGATTTCATCCTGGCGACCTCCAGACCTTCTAATCCCTGTTGCGCTAAATCGCTCTTAACTTCTTCGGTGGTCACTGAGGTGGGGACACCTCTAGCCACAACTTGAAGTTTTTTGTCTTCTGGGAGCTGGTACGTGTAGTACGCAGCTTCCTGACTTTCTTTCAACATTTCTGTTATTTTCCGATAGTCCTCACTGCCTTTAGGCTGGATTCTAATGCCATCTTTAACTGCTTTGGCACTGGTATAGTTAATACCTTCCGCCTTGAGTTTCCTCTGCAGCTCTGTCCACTTCCCGGTGTTTACGATCACCGGAGGGATCTTGGCTGCCGCCTTTGCGTAGCTGTTTACACGCACTACGTTAGTAGTTTCTACGTCCATTGATTCATTGTCTGAATCGTCACTGGAATCGCTGCTAGATTCGTCTTCTCTCCCTTTCTTCTTTTTTCTTTCGTCGTCTGAAGATAATTTCCTCTTTGGCGCCTTTTTTGGCGCCACCGAGGGTCCAGCCGTCGTCTTTTGAGGCTCTGGTTCAGCCTCTTTGTTTTTGATGGCATTTCATTGCTCATCCATTCGCTTTGCCATTAGTTGGAATTGTTTTTCCATGGCTGCAATTTTCTTAAGCAGCATGGCATTGGCATCTTTGACTTTCTTGTATTTGCTTTGCAGCGTCACAAATTCCTGCCTAGCCGGCATTTTGTACGCTGCAATACGCACTTTGCACTGCACTCACTCCTATTCTAGCACTTATCTAAACTACTTATTTTAGCTACCAACCAAAACCAGTAATATAAATAAATCGCTTACCTTATTCTCTGTGGTTCCCACACTCTTCGCTGATTTTCACTCACTCACTCTTTCACTATTTCCACTTGTCTTGAAAAAGACAACGAATTTCTTTTTTAGTTATGACACTCGGAAATAACCAAATTCGAACTTCGGTACGAACTCTCAAGTAGATCTAAACTTTTCTAGATGCGTACTCGAGCGCGTCTCGCACTGGAATGATGATGATGAGGGTACAACGCCTTTGCGTTTCCTTATAACAGACATCTAACTCCCTTAGTAAGCTCCGCCCACATCACCCGATGTGACGGAGCTCTCTGATTGGACCAAGGTTCAACGTAAATAGGAAATTTCTCCGATTTACAGCGTATTCAGGAAAACATAAGCCTGAGAATGGCCTTAAACGCCCCGTGGTTCGTCAGGAACGAACAAATACGTAGAGAGATGAGATGGACTCCTCTACGAGAAGTCTTAAGACAAAAGACTGCAAAAGCCTTTCAAAAAGCTGAACTCCATGATAATCCACTGATTAGGCAATCAGTGGATTATGACCCGGAAATAGATGCTAGGAAACACAAAAGACCTAGACTTCAGGTCTAGGTGAAGCAAGCAGATGACTCCAGTGGGAAAAGGAACAGAAGATCAAGGAAAACATCAAGAGAAGAAAGAAGAGAGAAGATCATCGGACAGGTAGGAGTTTCAGAGCCCGAGGAATACCCCTCAAGGGCTGCAACATACATTTTTGCAGGGATGAGTGAGATGAATGAATGTAGAGCGAATGGCGTAGAGAGACCAACCTTGCATTGTACGCGAAATGCAAGGAAGTGCGAAGCAATAGGAGCACCGGCTCCTGGAGCGGAAACACCAAAGAGTGATGACCGGAGGTTTATAAGGCCAAGGCCCGGAAACCAATGGGACACTCACAGTGCACTTCTGTAGACTATAGCTTCACTATAGGAAACAGAAGATGATCGTGGGGACCCTCACTCCAGGGGGGGTTTTAGCCGGTAAGAATCCGGCACTACCCGTACACTTCATGCGGGTGTCTATGCAAGATTTCCCCTCCGCAAAAAAAAAAAATACAGCGTATTGTTAATGCAAAATTCAGACAGGAAACCTAGGTTGGGCGCCATGGATAACCATTACAAATAAGTTATTAACAAAACATCACATAATTATTTTTATTTTACTTAGTAAACTTAAGATTTACTATTTCATTTTTTGATTTATTTTTTATCAAACTCTGAATGGTCTAGACTGTTTTTTAAGGCGTTACACCGCCTATGAATCATCCTGATTGTATAAAAAGGGCACAAAAAATTCCATTCTCTCTCTTATTTTTCAGATCTGACATCGAGGGACTGCGCTAGTATTTTTCCGCAGATCTGAGCGGGTCTTCTGCCGAAAACGATCGATTACATGCTTTTTAGCTGGTCGATCCCCGTGTCGCGAGATCGCCGCCGTTGGCTGTATAACTAGCACTTGCACAAAGCTAGTGAAAGGCCACGGGGATCTACAATTGGTGGGCTTCTCGAGTGTTCAATTATTCCCCAGTAATTGGCACCGAGATTCCCTTCCAGAAGAGCCAGGAAAAAGCGTGTAATCGCGGCTAGGGAAGTTTCAATTAAACCAACACAAGGCACGTGCAAATTTTTCCACCAGGAAATTGCAATAAAAGGGTAAGCGGGAATTTATTCCCATAATTTTGCGCCCAAGACCTTGTGTTGTGTTTTGTTTTATTGCAAAAATCGGGCTAGGCTAACCACAGTGTTCGATAAGTGTTCGACACTGTGGGACAAACCAGTCATGCAAGTATTTTAATTTTTCTTGTTCAGAAAGAAGTTGAATTATTCATTTTGAACTTTATGTGAAAAAACCTTTAAATATTTTTACATAATTTATTTTATGTTTAACTGTCAGTACTTTTCCGTGACATCGTTCGGTTTCGGAAAATTTTAACATTTTTAAAATAAAACATACATTTAACATTTATTTTTTTAACAAATTTTGTTTGGGAAAAGGTATAGAAAAAACCTGTTAAAGTTTTTTCTATCACCAGACTAAAAAGTCATTTTCTAACGTTAAAATAAATGTCTCATAACTTTTGATTTAAAATCAAACTAAATTTTCAAATTTCTATATAACACTTTAAAAAACCTAAATACTTTACTTTATTCACAAGTTGTAGAAAAAAATAAGGGTAATAGAAAAATCAGTCAAAAACAGTACGGGTTGATGATAGAAAAAAGTATGGGTAACTGTTTGTTCTTCGGAAAAAGTATGGGTTACAATAAATACCAGTAAACAAGTAATAGTAACTGGACTTAGCCGCTGGGGCAAATTTAACAGTATTAATAGAACTTTGAATCATATTTGTGTAGACCTGTTTACTGAACATTAACTTATTAGAAACTTTAATAATTACTAACGAATGTTAAATTAATATATTCCTGATATTATTTAATTAATATTTGGCTATGCAAATTCATTAAGTTAAATCCAGCCCCATCGTGCTAAGAAACTAACAATATCTACCATAAATAGACACTAATAACAGATTGTGACAATTATTTATTTTTGTTTATCAAAAATAAATAAATAATTTATTTTATTATTTATATGTGAAAGGAAGGTTTCGGACTTATCCTTGATAAGAATTTATTTATAATATACTTAGACTTAGACACATATCTTGTGTAAAGTAGTGTAAATCACTACTTTGCTTTATTTGTACAGGGTGTAGCAAAATAGTAGCCCTTATTAGCTTTTAGTTTTAATATAAATTTTAGTTTAATTACATAGAAATTCCTAACAATAATTAGAATTGAATACTTGGTTAATTTTTTCTTTTTAAAAAACTTGTTGAAGAGTAAATCAACAACTTTTAATTATTTTATAAACAAGAAAATTTGTTTATTTTTATACTTATTTTAATTGTTTAAATTTCTCAAAATATTTTATTTGTAAAGGGCCAGGAGACGTCCTGAGAACCTTAGATTTAAGTGCACACAAAAAACTAGTTCGAACTTAGGGACATAGTTACTTTATTAATATAATAACTGACTTATTATTAAATATCAATAACAAACATTAATCAACATCGTTAGGTAAAAATCATAGGCCTAAAGACACGTTAATAACACGGACAATTTTGACTAGACTAAACGACATCCCTTATTTAAATTTTAAACAAAATTTTTTATAATTAATTATAATCAAATATTTTTATATACTTTAAACCCATAGCCCAAATTAATTCAAATAAGCCCCCGTGATTAAATACTTCTTGCAAATAAAAAATCTCAGAAATTTCTGACTTTCTCACTAGGAGAAAATTAAATTAAATAATTATTGAAAATTCATTCTTAATTATGTCTAAATCCTTTTTGTTAAATCTTCAGTCCGTGTCCAATGAGGCGGGTGGCTTTCACAGCTCCCCGGGTGGAATTGGAAGGTCCTCTGCGGCGGGTTCGCCCGTCGCCGAATTAGACACTGCGACATCCCCAATTCACCCCACGAACGATGACAAAGACACGATAAGACTTTCTTTCGGATCAGTAAAAGATCTAATTACCAAATTTGATAGAACAGGGTTTCTCAGTGTAAGCAACGCTGAAACACCATACTTTGCCCGAGAATTAAATGTAACCGGGTCCTCAAAACAAAATAATTTGTTGCGGCCATTTAAACCATACTTACAGGGAAAGGAAGGTGGAAATTTAGATTATAATTTAATTAATCAAAATTTTCCCAGACAATCTCATGAACGCACTACTATCACATCATATAATCATAATAGATCATACTATTTAACTCAACAACACAAAGGCACAATCTAGGAAAGCGTATAGTAGCCCTTATTTTGCTCGTGCCTTAAACAAACCCGTCTCCTCGCAATCAAACAATTTGTTGCGATTTTCAAGCGATCAAAAACGGAAAGTTTAATGAAAATTTAGATCTTTCAAATAACAATAATAATTTTAACAAGTCGACGCACTCTTTAACGCAACATATCTTTTGTGGAAAAACCCAATAATTTTCAAACCTGTTAAGATTCTCGGAATCTATAATCCTTTCAACCTGTAAAACGATCAGAGTGGTGATTTTCTTTAGAAATTATTTTATTAGAATCTATAGTTTTTTTTTTTGATGTAAAAGGATCACACCTAAGTGTGAAACCCTTTAAATAAATTAATAATTAAATATAAACAAATAAAGGTCGACCTAAATCATAACATCAAAGACCTATAAATAATATCACGGACTTATAAATATATTTATTTAAATAACAACAAACTTTTTTCCAAATTTCTTGACAAAAACCTGAGTTTTAAAATACTTGACAATAGAACAAAAAGTCTGCAGTATTTTCTGAATTATAATTTCCCGTTTTTCCACTCTTCCGGAAAAATCATTAGCCACCATCTAACAATAAAAACAATAGCCCACCGTGCTTAAATACATCAGGTCGATAATCTTTCTTTGAAAGATTATCACAAAACCTTTTCACTGATCAGTATAATAATAAATAATTTAAATTTTTTCTTTCAAAAACATGTCCAATCCCACAAGCATTCAAGTCCGTGTCCAATGAGGCGGGTGGCTTTCTAAGTCCCCCGGGTGGATACGGAGGGTCCTCTGCGCCGACAATAGTCGGTGCGAAAAGGGGCACGGCAAATTTAACAACCCCGATAAACAATAACACTGAAACTTCTGTCGAATCAATTCAATTTGGTTCCATTAAAAAACTAATACAACACTTTGAACATATTAGCTTAGAGAAATCTGATATATTAAGACATTCCAGGGACAACATTGTAAAATATAAACCTTTTATTAGCTTACAAGATCATATGTTAAAAAAGGACAAGCACACTGCGTCGTCCCCGGTATTTCCCTGCCAAAAACAAAAATTGTCGTTCGGAAAAGTTTTTTATCCAGAATCGGGATTACGGAAATTTTCGCTAACCTCGACCGGAACTAATTTATTAGATAGCTTTACGGGAAATACGCCTGATAGATACGCAAAAGTGCCTCAGAGGTTGGAACGTTTCCCGACGTCGACGCCTCTGAGTGACGCTGAAGTTTTTCCGGCTCTTTTTGGACCATCAATCGATGTTTCGAGTCGGAAAACCGTACCTCTTCATTCAAATACGAACATCGTTGAAAAAACCGCAAAATTAATCACTCCACAACAACATATGATTAAAAACTTACAAAATCCACTCTTAACAAAAAGCAACACAAACATAAAACGACGACATGGCATCCCTGGTGGGGACAAATACGCTGAGGATGGTCCGACCGAATCCGAAACGTCGGAAAATTTTTCTAGTGAGGTTTCGTTTGACTCATAATACGATACAGTGTATGATAGCAATGCAGAGAGTACGTTTTCTTGTACCTCTGAAAATAATGCAAACTTAGCAAATATAAATAAACAAAAATACAGCGTGTTGCCTGGAGCATGCACTAGTCCGGCGAACCCATCTATTCAGCGTGCTTGTCAACACAAGAAGAATAAGCGACAAAAACATAAATCTCGTAAAAATATTGAACCAAAACTAACTCAAGAGCCTGATAATTACAGGACAAAAGAGTTGGAAATTAATTTAGAGAACGCTAAAACGATGGCTATTCTCGGAAAACACCTGGAAAAGACTGCGCCGACGAGTAAAACACCTCTAAGAGCCAACTTTTCCGGTGAGGACTTTGAGGATCCATATATTTATTTACACAATATCGAACAATGGGTTAAAGAAAACAATCTTCAACCTTCGGAAATCCTGTATTATGCTCAAGAAAAACTATATGGAAAAGCCAGGACCTGGTATGAACCTTATAAACCCTACATTAAAGATTATGCCATTTTTGCACAAAAACTAATAGACAAATTTTCCAGCGTAGAAAACTTAGCTGATCTTCAAACAGAATTATACGGGGTGAGATAGAAACCAAACGAGTCTGTCGAAACCTTCATCCTGCATAAACATGCGTTATTTATGCGACTAAATCCTACAGGCGATATCAACATATTTTTGCAAACCTCCTTGACACAACTTTTACCAGCAATACGGTCACGATTAAGAGGATGTGATATTACCTCACTAAATAAACTAATTTATCTGACCAGATTAATTGAAAAAGATTTAAAAGACGAAGTTACGGTTCAATCAAAAGTGATAAAGAGCAATTTTAAGTCGGAACAAAAAAATCCTCAAACTGAAAAACCCTAAAATACTTGGAATAAATGAAAGAGAATACAAGATAAATTTTCTAGTAGTAGAAAACCTCGACGAAAACTTCATTCTTGGTATTCCCTTTCTAACTTCTCAAGAAAATGTCTATATATCGGTGAAAAGGACCGACATACCGTTTATTGGCAAAGAATGCCTCTACTTGATTCGGAGCAAATAGAACTACCAGAATTAGAAAAGGATTGTCCACATAAATTTTCTAATCTGATTAATGAATTCCAAGAATTGTTCATTAAAGGCCTAGTACAACCTACTA
The DNA here is from genome assembly GCA_034092305.1 of Diaprepes abbreviatus. NCBI lineage: Eukaryota > Metazoa > Arthropoda > Insecta > Coleoptera > Curculionidae > Diaprepes > Diaprepes abbreviatus. The sequence continues at coordinate 1,789,210 of JASJET010000040.1, forward strand.
CTAGGTCTACTCAATACAAAATAGTGCTCAAAGAGCCTAAGGTTATAAATCGCAAATGCTATCCTTTGAGCGTAGTAAACAAGAAAATTTTGTACGAACAATTAGAGGAAATGTTGGCCCTCGGAGTGATTGAACCAACAGTGTCCGATTATGCATGCCCTCCCGTAATAGTCGAAAGAGAAGGGAAAGACCCTAGATTCTGCGTGCACTTCCGTGACTTGAACTTAATTACAGTCGACGAATCCACGGGTCTACCCAGAATCACAGATGCTCTCAAAGAACTATCCACAGCAAAGTATTTCACCGCCTTATATCTGAGAAAGGGTTATTGGCAAATTCCGATGGAGGAAAAGTCCAAAAAATACACCGCGTTTACTACCCGAGATGGAGCAGCCTATCAATTTTGCGTGATGCTATTCGGGCTAAAAAATGCACCAAGCACGTTCCAAAAGCTAATGACTTCAGAGGTGCTAATCGGATTAATACAAAACTGTGCGATAGTTTACCTCGATGACATAATTGTCTATAGTCAGACTGAAGAGGAGCATCTGCAACACCTAAGACAAGTATCTGAGAGACTGCATATGCACAATCTCAAAGTGTCAAGCAAAAACAGCAAAATTTGTTTGAAGGAACTGGAATATCTGAGGCATAAAATAAATAACGATCAGGTGGAGCCTCTAATGAAACATAAAATACAAGTACACAAGTTCCCGAGACCCAAATGCCGCCGGAACATTCAAGCGTTTTTAGGACTGACAAACTGGCTACGCGAATACATTCCAGATTTAGCCAAGTTAACAGCGCCACTAAATGCACTTGTCAAGAAAGACGTAAAGTTTAAATGGACGCCAGTGGAGCGAGAAGCTTTGAAGCTACAAAAAAGGCAATACAAAATTGCAACCCGTTACATCGCCCAGATTTTAAATACCCCTTTATCCTCCAAACCGACGCTAGTTCCACTGGAATGGCGGCGGTCTTGTACGAAGAAATTGACGGAAAGAGAAAAATAATCTCTCTCATTCTAGTTCAAAATTCAACCGAACAACGCAACGTTATCACGTAAATGAATAAGAATGTTTAGCAGTGATCTGGGGAAAAAAGACTTATAGCAGCTACTTACAAGACTCGAAGTTCATCTTAAGAACTGACAGTCAAGCCATAACGTGGTTGCATAAATTCAAAGATTCGCGAGCTAAATTGACCAGGTGGGCAATTCAGCTCCAAGAATATAACTTTACCATAGAATACGTTAATGGTAAAGACAACGAATTGTGTGACTTTTTAAGCCGTAATCCGGACGAAACAACGAAATATGACGCTGAGCCTGACGACGAAAGGCTGATCCCGCCGGATACGACTTACAAAGTAAATCTCGTAAATAGAGGAGATCTCTTTGACGAAGTCGCTCTCGCACAGCAGAACACCAGATATATTAAACGACTAAAAAGAATTCTTGCGGACAATTTTTACTTCGGATACCATAAAGAAATACTGCGAGAAGAATGGCATCGAACAGCGATTCTCGCCCACTTATCACCAACAGGCAAACCCTGTAGAGAGAAAGGTGCACGAATTCAAAAAGGTCATGAGAATATTATTATTAAATGGCCGAGCCAGCGCCTGGGAAGAACTCCTCCCAAAGGCTCTGAGAGTGCTCAGGGGGCGATTATGTAGAGCTACTGGCGAAACTCCAGCTTCCCTCGTATTAGGGTACGAATTAACCGCGCTCGGCGAGTGGAAACGGAATTGGCCAAAAAGACGAGCTCTATTGAAAAAAGCAGAGAGAGCGAAAGACTCGTGAAACAGCCGAAAGACAACGTAAATATCAATTACAAGTATACCATGACGAGGCGGAACCAACAACGGAGTTCCACGTCGGAGATCTCGTGAATACTAAAGCTCAAGCGAGAAAACCACACGCCTTTGCTCCATACTGGGTAGGTACATGTAAAATTACCAAAGTACTAGGAAATACTACATATGAAGTTGAATTTGAAAACGGCACATATGTAGTACACCTAGACGACATAAGACCGGCACCCTCGGGAAATGCTCAAGAACAAGCAGAAGACGATGACATAACGTCAGAATCGGACTTGTCCGAAATAGAAGTGATAGACGGCCCACCTAGAGAAATAAATAACTCGGAGGAGTCGGACTTAGAGGAGGAACGTCAACAACAGCAAGAAGTTGCTGTTGAGTTGCCCTCCAAACAACAAGAAAGTATAATTCAAATTGCCGAAGACTCTGACATTCCAAAACACCTTCAAGAACTATTACAGGGACTAGAGGAAAAACAAGGTCGTACAACAAGATTGTATAACACTGGGGAATTTTACAATAAAAAATTCCAAGATTTTTATTTATTAAAGCCTACTACAAAAAACAAATCACTTCAACATTAAAATAAAAACCCCTCTAATTATATTTTATATTGTATCGCTTCTTACTCTCAGGGGAGGGACTCAACAGAGTAAGAAGAAAAAACAAATTGTGTTCACGGACCTGAAATGCCCTTCCAGGATGATATAAGGTCGCCGAAGGAACGTCCAGAAGGAAAGTGACACGCTTAGGACTCGACGGTTCTCAGAGGAGGGACCCAAGAGGATCGTCAAGAACGTCTTATTTCATTGCTGTAATTCTAATAATTTAAAAAAGTGATTTGAATAAACGCCCGAACTTTCAGGGGAGGGACCCAACAAAGTTCGGTGACGGCAAATTAATTTTCTAAATACATCTGTTGTTATCCTGGATTCTTCAGGGGAGGGACCCAACAAGGTCCAGGAAATTTTATAATAAGATCTTTAATCAACGAAAAACAAAGCCAATATCCACAATTTTGCATTAGTTCTGAATCCTTCAGGAGAGGGACCCAACAAGGTTCAGAAATTCATTTCACGGCTTTAATAATAAATTAATAGTTTTTCCTACAGAAAAAATTTTCATACCATATGCCGTAACTCAGGACTCTCAGGGGAGGGATCCAACAGATTCCTGACATAATTTTCATATTATATTATATTATTTTTTATTATTTAAATGTTTTGATTGAGAGACCGGACAATTCCTGAAAACTCTTTAGACGTCAAGAAGGACACGCAGTTCCGTGACCACGTCTAAAGGGGGGGGGGGGGGGGGGGTGTTGCCGAAACGGTCCTAGTGAAAAATAAAACAGCAATGACGGGTGCATCAAGTCGTACTAATTCTAGCTCGAGCTCTCACAGCGATAACATCAAGTGATAGCAGCGACCAAGAAATACAGTGCATGCCCAGTGGGCAAAGCGAGTCCAACCTTAACAAAGTCAAATCTTTGCTACAGCAAAAGGAAAAAGAAAATCATTCAAGAAAGGATGCAAAACTTTAGAGAGGTAATAAAAAATAAACCGAGGAAGTCTTCCCAGGACAACCAAACACTTAAAAAAGATATTCAAACAAACAAAAAAGAAATTCAACAACCAGTACTGATGGAAACATCAAGGACTGAAAATAGGTTTGGTGTAATCCTGGAAGATGACCCGGAAAACAAAACACAAAATCAAAAAACTGCAAAATGCAGCAAAAAAGTAATTCAACAACCAGTACTGATGGAAACATTGTCGTATTATTCACTTAAAATTAACAAAAAATATAATTAGTTATAATTTTAATCATAAATTTTGCTCAAAATAAGACAAATAAAACATCCTAAATCATTTATAATAGCATATGCAAGCTCACGCAATGCAAATTTAATTTAAAAACGCGCTCAAAGTGAACAAACGCCACCTCCTCTCACGTGATCGTTCCGGTCGCTCGGATTGGTAGTAGGCTCGACTATAAAGTAAAATTTCAACCGAGGATAAGGCGGATCCCAAAATCCGAACTCAAAATCATATAAATACGGTACAAAATTTACAGTCTCTCTCTTCTCTATTAAACCTGTCAACGAGGGACTTCATAAGTTAGCCGTAGGTCTAAAACGGTTCTTCAGTCGTTCAGACTAGCTCCACGCATTTTAGCTGGCTAGTCATCGTGTCGCGAGATCGCTATCGTAGACTAAGTACCTATCAGTTGCACTTTGATAGTGAACGGTCTTGGGGATCTTCAATCGCGGGGCTTTGCATGGGTAATTTCTGCCACGAAATTATTCACCAATTCCCTTGCAGAAGCAACAATTAATTCTAACGACGGCCGCGAATAGGGCAGTATAAAAATAGCACGCAACTTTCAGGCAAAAAGGTAACCCAACTATTCCCACGCGAATATTTGTGATTTGGTAAGCTGGGGAGATCGGTTTTATTTCCCTACATTTGTAATTATCGCCGAAAAGTCCTGAAGTTGTTCTGATAGCTTCATTCGAGGTTGGCTAACCGTAGTATTTGGTAAGTGTCCTTTACTACGGGACAAACCGCCATTAGAATCCTTTCTAATTCATAGACTCTTTTAAACAAAAAACTTGTTTAGACGAATAAACTCTAAAGAACTCTTATATCAACTCTAAAGACAATTTTTCGTGAATCTCGTAATAAGTGACAAGCGCGTATCAGTGAATTCATCTGAATTTAATTCGTGAAATTAACTCTTCACATTTAAATTTATAAATAGTAAAAAACATTCAGTTTATTAAACATTCAAAAAGCTCAATTAGTGAAATTAAAATCATTTACAAAATTAAATTGTGATAAATTAAAACACACGTGTAAAAAGACTAAATTTGGGAAAAACCCAGAATACGACATTGAAGACTCCAAAGCTTCCGGTCCATCTTTTGTTCAGCGGCGCTTTTGATCGGCGGCATCATAAACCCTGTCTCGATCGCCGACCGACCCGACAGTAATAATAGAATAATAATCCTTTGTTCAGATTGCATACGAATAGATATTTTCTAAAATAAGAAAACGCAATTTGGTTAGAAAAAACAATCTACTTATAAAATAACTCGCTGGTTAATTACATAGTCGTGAAAAAATTTAAGCATTGATATCTAAATACAACTAACTAAGAATAAATTTTTATTTCCACTTATTTACGGACAATTTTTTTTTATTATAGAATCATTTTTTTTTTTGTTTCATTTATTTTCTTTTATTTTATAGTTGTATTTATATCTAATACCTGCGTTTGTTGAAATAAATTAAATTCAAATTTCACGGATCATAATGGATAATTATCACACCTTAAAGTAATTAACCAGTAGGATTATTGACCGTTGTTAGGTCATAAATCTATAAGATAAAAATTAACCTGTAATGTAAGGGAGCAAAAGATTCCCATAAAACCATCAAAGATATTAAATATTGTAGCAATATACAGGGTGATAATTTTATAATATTTGTTAGATTTAAAAAATATTAACAAAAACTGTTGTTAAAGCTTAGAATTAAATAGCTTGATATATAGTTATAAGAATTTAGTTAAAAGAGAAAACTTTTCTAAAATAATATTTGTTAAAACGTTTTGTTTTTAAATTCTTTAGTAAGTAAGTTAAATATATATTGTAAAGGTTTTATAGGACGCTATAGAAGCCTAATTATTTTCAATTATTATTAATACAAGAGCTCGTTAGGTCGCATAAGAACGGAATCATCAAAGGCCTTAGAAAAAGTAATTTTCTAAATAATAAAAAATCTCGGACTTTAAATTTAAATTTTATTAAAAGGCTTTTCTTTTTCTTTTCGATAAAATAATAAATTCAATTACATATTACTCGCGTAAAACTAACTGACATTAAGACAGAATACCATATATACAATAACTACAGAATTTTCAATTAAAAAACTTCCTCACTTAACCATTTCCCGGTTAAGAAATAATAATCGCATTTTCTAAATAAATAAAAATTAGCCCTCCGTGAGTAATAACTTCTTGCAATTAAAATTCCAATTAATTAATAAAATAACAGTACTGAAATTTTCCTTCAATAAAAATGTCCACTCCCTTAATAGATTTCAAGTCCGTGTCAAATGAGTCTTCCAGACTTCCCGGGTGGTTATGGCGGGTCCTCCGCGCCGATTCTGATCGGTGCGTCAAAAGACATGGCAATTAATAAAAATATATCTTCCCCTGAAAAGACAGATGACTCATCGGTCCTATTCGGATCGATAAAAAACTTAATAAATTTCTTTGAATCGACTAGTATAAATAATTCAAATAGTGATAAAAGTAGGGAATCATTTAGAAATAAGTTATACATTAATAGAACCAATAAGAGCGCGGAGTCAACAATATCCACTTCTCAACCGAATAAAAAATTGTCGCTTAATTTACCAGATCCTTTAAAAAAGAAGGAACTAACGGGGACGTCGTTTGAAGCTGTCCAGAAGAACTTTCAGGATGACGCAGCTTCTAGATGAAGCTAAACCTTCAATTACAACTCCTATTCGCAAGTTAATCGGCTTAGCAATCCTAATTTCGAAACGCTAGTTAAACTGTTAAAAGAACGTGCGGGGAAAAAGCAAGCCGATACCGAAGAAAAGGATGGCGCCCAACGACGAGACGGCGAAGCGTTATTGCGACAACATCAAGGACTGAAAACAGGTTTGGTGTAATCCTGGAAGACGACCCGGTAAACAAAACACAATATCAAAACACTGCAAAATGCAGCAAAAGTCTTTTCAGAGACGATCCCATAGACTCCAGTAATCCATTCGGAGTGGTTGAAAAAGAACCCTTTAAACTAGTCAAAAAATTCGGTAAAACCCAAACCAGGAAATTAAATCCTGAGGACACACAAACAGCTCAACCAGCAAATAAAAAATCAAAATCAAACAAGGACAATACTGTCCCTACCTCCAATTCATTTGAAGTACTGGGGACAGAAGAGATGGAGGCTGATCAAGCCGAAGTCGAAAATAACTCAGAAAAAGGCATGGAAGAGGAAGTGCCAAGATTCGAAAAACCACCGCCGATAGTCCTTACAGAGGACCTGGAATACAACACTTGTAAAAGGAAGATGGACGAAATCATTAAACCTAACAAGTGTATGATGAAATACACTCCAAAAGGAATCAAAGTCTTCACCAACAACTTGGAAGACTTTCACAAAATCAAAACCTTTTTGGATGAAAACGGCACCATCCAATACTATACCTACAATACGAAACACGAAAAAGTCAAAAAGATAGTGTTCAAAGGGCCCCTAAAATGAACACTGAAGTAGCATTAAGCTGGTTTTGTGAAAGGGACATTAAAGCGCTGGAATGTACCCAGCTTAAATCAGGCAGAGGGAACAGCCACTCCTATCTCCTTGTGCTCAGCAGGGAGACGAATATAGGAGAATTAAAGAAAATTAAACATATTGAAAACAATATCATCAAGTGGGAGACCTACCATAAAAAGCTGAGCTATACTCAAAGGCACAGCTCTCATCACAAATGCAATATACCAGGGAGCAGAGGAACAGGTAGAAATTCCATCACTGACAGAGATCAAAAAAGCAATTAGCCAACTGAAGAACAATAAAGCACCCGGGAGCGACAACATAACCGCGGAGCTTATAAAATATGGCGGAGATCAGCTACATGAAGCAATACAAACCCTTGTGGAGAAGATATGGGAATCTGAAGAACTTCCAAAAGAATGGAACGAAGGGATAATTATCCCAATACATAAAAAAGGAGACCGATCAGTATGTAAAAATTACAGGGGAATTATGTTACTAAACGTTGCCTACAAGGTGCTATCCAACATATTAAGAACCAGAATATCCCCTTACGCAGAAGAAAACCTCGGGGACTACCAATGTGGCTTCCGACCAAGAAGATCAACTGTTGACCAAATATTTACTATTAGGCAGCTTCTGGAAAAGAGTTGGTAAATTTAACAAAGATGTACACCAGCTGTTCGTTGATTTCCGCCAAGCATATGATAGCATTGTAAGAGATAGTGTATGGATCGCCATGGAAAAGGTAGGCGTGCCAAAGAAGATTATTAATCTGACTAAAATATGTATAGAGAATGCAAGGGCGAAAGTCAGAATCGGTAAGCACACTACGGACATATTCTCTATTGCCAGTGGTTTAAAACAAGGCGATGGCTTATCGCCACTACTCTTCAACATAGTGTTAGATATGGCCATCAAAGAGGCTAACATAAAACTGGAAGTATTCTCAAACCAGGGCCCCGGAATGATCCTAGCATATGCAGACGACATCGATACCGTAGGAAATAGCACAACTAAAACAAAGGAAATGTTTATCAGAATGGAAAGGGAAACAAAAAAAGTAGGACTCAACATCAACGAAGAGAAGACCAAATACATGCACGTAAACCGAAGAGCAGGTAGGGATAGAATAGGACAGAATATAACTATGGAAACATACAATTTTGAATGTGTGAAAGAATTCCAATATCTAGGGGCCAATATAACACACGACAATGATGTGAGCAGTGAAATACGCACACGAATACAAAAAGGTTTTAAGTGCTTTTATGCATTGCAGGAGATACTAAAATCAAAGCTGCTGTCCAGATCAGCCAAAATCCGTATATATAGAACAGTTATTAGACCGGTAATAACATATGGCTCAGAAACCTGGACCATCACAAAACAGAACGAATTGTTATTAAGACGTTTCGAACGCAAGATATTAAGAAAAATATATGGGCCTAGAGTAGATGAAACAACGGGACAATACCGCATCCGAACAAATGAAGAATTAAAGAGCTTGTATGCTCAGCCAGGCATCATTAACGAAATAAAAGCCCAAAGACTTAGGTGGGCAGGATATGTTCATAGGGCCCATGACGAACGTCTCATCAAACGAATATGGGAAGAGAACCCGAACGGAAAGAGACCCTTAGGTAGGCCCAGACTAAGATGGAGGGATAACATCAAAAAAGATTTAAATGTACTGGGAGTACGAGATTGGAGTAACGACATGATGGACCGAAGCAAATGGAGGCAGGTCGTGAATGCAGCGAGGACCCACGAAGGGTTGTAAAGCTACAGAGAGAGAGAGATACTCAATGCCATAACTGCCAAGAGTTCGGCCACGGAGCCAGGAACTCCAGGCGCAACAAAAAATGCCTGAAATGCGCAGGCAATCACGACACAAAACTCTGCCTTAGAAAAAAAGGAGAGAACGAAGAAATCCCATTAAAATGTGCTAATTGTGGTAATGAGCACACGGCTAACTATTCCAAATGCCCAAAACTACTTCAGTACTTAAACAGAACAAAAATCCAAACGACGCAAAGGACTTCCACATCTAATAAAGTTCAACCAGGAGTTAATTATAGCGATATGCTAAAAAACAATACCGAACAAAACAACGTCACCGAAAGAAATCCCCACACAAGCAGGATAACCAATAAAAACGAAGAATTGGAAGACTTCCAAACCTTAATCTCAGAAATCGAAGACCTAAACAGGAAATTCAACATCAAAGATCTAATCCAAAAAGTGAGAAATTTCAAAATAAAACTCGAAAACGCGAAGAGCGATTTCGAGATTATCAAAATCTTAAGTGGCAATTAAGTAAGCCACATAAATAAAAATTCATAAAACAAGGTCTAACCTTGATAACTGGCGGCGAAGGTGGATTGAGTAGCCGGAACCGCCAGTTACTCAATAACCGTATATCATTACAAGAAAGTGTAGCCAAAAAAGCTTTCTACAGAATCCGAAAGAAATTTACCCAAAGTAGCACAATACAAATCATGCAACCTGCGCGCATTGTCGGAACCAGGCAAAAAGTCAAAAAGAATCCTCCTTTACAGTCAAAGGAGTAAAAACATCAACGATCCAATGGCACAGTAATTACTACTACTACTACTACTACATCAAGTCGTACTTTCTATTTATGAGACGACTAACTACGTTAGTAAGCCCCGCCGACTCCCTTATTGCACGCCCTGCGTCGGGATTGGCAATAAGGAGTAGTAAAAAGGAAAATTTTAACAACAAATTATGGGATCACATAGTGATTTGAGGACAAGCTGCTACAACTTGTTCTCATCCTCGATCTTTTCTTACGCCAATCAGAGATTTTTGGGCATTCAGAGAGTTTTTTCGCGAAAATACGTGTGATTTTGTGATATTATTTAGTGATGGATGGCAACGAAGCGACTGGTGTTTTGGCTCCGCCCACCTTGGTGCTTCCCACTACAGAAGATTACAATCGAGCTCGGGCCACGATTGCAGAATTAGAAGAACGTCTTCAACGTACTTCTAATGAAAGCAAATCTATTTCAGACAAGTTAGATTAATATCGAGCGTAATAAACAACTTAAAGCGATCATGGCCCAGAATGTCGATTACATGAACAAGATGGCCAGGTATGAGGATGAATTGGATTCATTAAGGCAGAAAAATAACGAATTAATAAGGAATAGCGTCAGGAAACCGGTTCATCCGGATCTAGAATTGAACAACACGAACGATTCCTTCGAGTTTCCTTCTACTTCCAACGCTAAGGTAGCGAAAAAAGCCAATAAAGGCGCGATTCCAAAGAAAACTGCTGCAAAAACAGCAAATAAGGAGACTCAAAGGAAAATTTCGGAAAATCCTGACGTTCCAAATAGGAATTTTAACTTAAATGATAACAATTTAGTAAAACCAGTAAACGACGACAATGTTGAAATGATAAGTGACGAAAATTCCGAATCGAGTGACAACAGTAATTTTACTAAAGTAGAGAGAAAAAGACGTAGGAGCCGTAGAAGCCCCAAAAACAGTAAAAGACGAGAACTCGATTCGGAATTTCCGCCACTTCCGAGCAATTCCAATCAGGAAAATTCAAATAATAACAGTGTATCTTAAAACACTAATAGTACAAATAATCCAAATTTCGTTCCAACATTGCCGCCTAAAAATGATAATAGGAATACGTTTTACCCGGAACAATCTTCTGACGATGATAGCGACAGTTATGTAGAAAGGCCACGCATGCCAAAAATACCACCAATTGTCTTAAGAGACAAAAGTAGATACAACGAAATAACTGACGCTATGAAGCGTTATAAGATTGAGTTTGGTAATTGTGTCAATATTGCTGAGGGGATTAAATTCCATCCTCCAACAGTTTCCGATTATGACAGATTAGCGAAAATGCTTGATCAAAGCAAGATTCCCTACCACACGTATGCCTTCCCGGAAGACAAATTACTTCACGTAGTCTTACGCGGTGTAGTCGAAGATTGGGATACCAACAAAATTAAAACTGATTTGGAGGGTTTGGGATTTAGTCCTAAAACTGTTACAAGATGGTACCATCGAGATAGAACGCCGATGCCGTTGGTACTTATCACTTTGCCAAAAGATCAGAAACGAATATTTGACATACGGTTTTTAGACAACATCAAAGTTAAAGCCGAATCTCAAAAAAGCAGGACACAACACGCAGTGTCACCGATGTCAAATGTTCGGACACGCTCAATCACGATGCACAGCTAATCCTAAATATCTTAAGTGCACAAAAAGCCACTTAACTTATCAAAGTGATATCAGGCAAAATGATAAACCTCGCTGTGCCAACTGCAACGGCGATCATCCGGCAAATTTCACTGGTTGTCCTAGACATCCTAGGGCAATCAGAGAAAGATTACAGGAAGCTAAAAGCAAAAATCTTATTCCTGCTCCGGTTTCAACATTCAAATGGGGAACCCAGAATAATAATGCGTTGGCCACGCCTACTCCGAACATCGCCACGCCTCCTCATATGCAAGCATTTTTTAACTACATGAATGATTCTATGCAAAAGTTTCAGGAAAACATGAATGCACAATTTAACCAGTTTTTACAAACTATGACTGTAACCAATAATCAGCCCCGATAATGCAGTACATCCGCATATTTCCCTCCTATTTAAAGATTGCAACTTTAAATGCTAACGGAATTTTAGACAAAAAACTCGAGATTATAAACTTTGTCGAGAGGCACGAGATCGATGTCCTTTTAATTCAGGAAACCTGGTTAAAGGGAGAATTCTCGTGCCCAAACTACCTAATTTTCCGTAGAACAGAAAGAAAACTGGGCGGAACCATGATATTACTAAAAAAACATTTGACGGCATCTGAAGTTCTATTTCCAGATGAAATTTTTGAAGGTACATATATTAAAATAAAATTAAAAGATAAATTTTTAATTCTTGGTTCCGCCTACGTTAGTCCTAAAAGGGAATTTAAAATACAAAATGTCGAGAATATATTAAATACGGAAGATGCAATCGTAATAGGAGGAGATTTAAACTCTAAACATCGAGGCTGGGGTGGATACCAATTGTAAAGGCTTGGTTCTCAGAAACACTTCAGACAAAGGTATGTTAAAACTAATCATCCCTGATGAACCGACCCACTATGGTCCTAGGGGATTACCAGAGATCCTGGACATCTCTCTGTTTAAAAATACTGGCGGGTTATCCAAACCGTTGGTTCTTCATGAACTAACGTCGGATCACCTGCCAGTAATTATCGAATATGGCGATACAAAAAATAAGGGCGAGGCATTTACATCCAAAACATATACCAATTGGAAAAAGTTTCAAGAAATTCTCGAAAATATTGAGTATCCGGAAGTAATTCCGGATACTCAATCTATTGAGGATTCAGCCAACAATTTAAACTTTCTTATTCAAGACGCACTCGCTAAATCGTCTATTACAAAGGTGTCCAGGTTCTCTAAATACGGGATAATTCCCGAAGAGATCAAAGACAAAATTCGCATTAAAAACCGTTTAAAGAACCGAGCCTATAGAACTGGGGATCCCGAAGATAAAAGACTGGCAAATCACGCATCTGAGGAGGTGCGTGATGAACTACGTAAAATTTACAGCAAAAACTGGGAAAATAAGCTGGAATCGCTTAAAGCAGCAGATGGAGGCTTGTATAAGATGACCTGTACATTTACTAAAGGCGCTAGACAACCTCTGCCTGTCATTAAAGACAATGACTTAAAAGTCACTTATACAAGCATCCAAGAAAAAGTCAATGCTTTTGCTGAAAAATTGCGAAAGCAATTCCAGCTTAATCTTAGTACAAATTATAACAAAGATCTCGCTGTAAATAAAACAGTGGGCGTGTACAATAAAATGGATCTTCGCAATGATGCCACGCCCCTTATCAGCCTCGAAAAAATCGTAGCAATTACGTCAACTTTAAATGTTATTGTGAATATAAAAAAGTGTTTTATATTCCCAATGCTGTGGGATGATTCAGAAAACTCGTCCCTAACGATTCCAGAAAAAATCTCGACAATCGAGCGAGTAAAACCTCTGGAATCCGAGAAAGAAATTTTCCCATGAGAAAAGAATTGGGAGGCGTGGCCTAATTTCACAGAAATTTCTGCTAAACGCTGATTGGTTATTCCGAACACAAGGAGGAGCTTACTAACGAAGTTAGTAAAACTACAAAAGGCTAACAAAACGAGTCAGAAAACAATAGTCTGCTTTGAACCGCCATAGCAGAAACATCGCTGTCACTGTCAGTGACAAAAAATTTTCTTAAGTTGTCAAAAAGTTGTCAAATTTTTCCAACTCAAAAGAGTAGTTTTCAAGAGCTAATTCCCGTCGTTCCGGCATGGAGCCGGACGATACGAACCTCTGTGATGACCCCCCATCGCCGCAAATCCCTACATATTGCGATTACCTGGATGCCAAGGACGAAATAACAAAATTGAAGACACTGCTTTCCAATGCGTCCCAGGAAAACCAAGCCCTCCATTCTAGCCTGAAAGAACATATACAAGGTCTCAACAAGACAAGACCGAAGTCCATGTTAATACTACAAAACCGAGAATCCCACCTATAGTACTAAGGGACAAAAAAGTTTATGATGATGTAACAAGAATAATGAAAGATAACAAGATGGACTTCGGTCGGGCACAAAATGTCGCAGAAGGAGTCAAGCTTCACCCTCCAACGTCTGACGACTATAAAAAGATTTCAAAGTTCTTTGAAACAAATCACATTCCATTTCACACCTTCAGTTTCGCGGCTGATAAACTGCTACAAGTAGTGATCAGGGGCGTACTGGAGGCGTGGGATAATAATAAAATAAAGTCAGACTTGGAAGTGTTAGGTTTCTCTCCTCAAAGCGTGACCAGATGGTTCCATAAGGATAAGACTCCGATGCCATTGGTGTTGGTCACTGTTCCAAAAGAACAGAAATCCATTTACGATCTCAGAGCCTTAGATGGAATTTCCATCAAGGTGGAATCACATAAATCTAAAAGCCACAACACTCAATGTCACAGGTGTCAACTATTTGGTCACGCACAATCAAAATGTACGGCAGAGCCAAGGTGCCTGAAATGTGCAAAAGCACATTTAACTTACACATGCAAGCTAGCACCGGGTCAAAAACCCAAATGTACTAACTGTGGCGGGGAACACCCTGCCAATTATACAGGGTGTTCCAAGCATCCAAAACAAATCAGAGCGGGTACTAGACCCCTTAATTCTCCACCCAGTGGTCCTTCAAGGCCACAATTTGTATGGGGCTCTCAAAACAACAGAGCCTTGGAATCTCCCAGCCAATCCTCTTTATCTGCTCAAATGCAGAATTTGATGAAAACTATGCAAGCTTCAATGGAAGCTTTCAATGCGATGTCATCGCAAATGCAGCAGTGCATGCGCATTGTTATGACACGCTCCCGGAAGTGCCTTTTAATGGCCTACGTCATGCAAAGTCCTTCCTACTTGAAGATTGTCATTTTAAATGTCAATGGTATTAAAGATAAAAAATTAGAAATCATAAACTTTTTGGAAAAACACGGGATCGATGCACTCTTGATCCAGGAAACCTGGTTGAAGGGTGATCGATTCTCGTGCCCAAATTACAACATCTTTCGGAATGACAGACCAGTCAGACAGCGCGGAGGCACTATGATTTTGCTGAAAAAGCATATAATAGCCCATTCCATTCCGAATCCTGATGATGTGCTGGAAGGTACATTCATCAGGATTCAAATGAATGATAGATCACTAATTCTGGGTTCAATCTATTCTAGCGCCAATGCGGTTGTCGAACGTCAAAATTTGGATAGAATATTTAATACCACTGACCCAATCCTTGTAGGAGGTGACTTTAATGCAAAACACCGGCTTTGGGGATGCAGGATCACCAATGCTAAAGGTATGGTCTTTGAAAACGCATCTCAAGACAATCTGTTCGAAGTCATAGCTCCTGATGAGCCAACCCACATCTCACCTATAGGGTTACCGGAAATCCTAGACATCTTTTTAACCAAGAATACTGGCAGGTTGTCCAGAACGGTGGTTCTTCATGAACTGACCTCGGATCACCTGCCAGTATTCATTGAATATGGCGATCCAAATACCAGGAAAGATGGTTGCAGATTAAAAACTTTCAACAATTGGCTCAAGTACAAAGAAATTCTCGATGAGGCCGAATATCCGGAGGTTGCTCCGGGTATCGATCACATCGAGGAAGCTGTCAAGAATTTAACTTTCATAATAACCGACGCCATAGCCAGATCGTCAGTCACTAAGATGTTTAGGTACTCCAAATATGGTGAACTTCCTGCAGATTTGAGAGAGCGTATTCGCGAGAAAAATAGACTTAAAAACCGCGCCTATAGAACTGGTGATCCTGCTATTAAACGGCTTGCCAATCAAGCAGGCGAGCAAATAAAGAGAGAGCTCCGCGATTTGTATAATCAATGCTGGGATTCCAAATTAGAATCTCTGCAAATTCATGATGGCAGTTTGTTTAGAATGACACGTAATCTAACCAAAGGCACAAAAATACCGCTGCCTCACATTAGAAGCGGCAACAGAACCATCATTGATCCTCAAGACAAAGTCAATGAATTTGCAGACAAATTCTACGACCAATTTAGTCCAAATCCCAGCAATGATTATGCAAAAGAACAAAGAATAAATCGTACCGTTCAGATTTACAAGACCATTCAGTTTGTGGATCTTGGCATACCAGTTATTAGTCTTGCTGAAGTTAAGAGCATTGCCGCAAGCCTAGATGTAAAGAAAGCGCCGGGTCTGGATGGTCTCCCGAACGCGGCCCTGAAGCGGGCTCCGGACAAGACCCTCTCTGCAATTGCAAACCTTGCAAATGCAGTTATTCAATCAGGCTATTTTCCCTCAGATTGGAAGGTGGCTAAGGTTATTCTGATAAGAAAGAAAGGCGAAAGGGCCACAAATATAAATAGTTACAGGCCTATTAGCCTGCTTTCCAATCTGGGAAAAATCATCGAACGTATTGTATTATGCAAATTGACTGATTTTATAACTGAGAGGAACATCTTGCCTCCGGAGCAGTTCGGCTTCAGGAGCAATCACAGCAGCGTTCAGCAGACCACCAGGCTGGCTTCAATGATAACGCAAGGGTTCAACAGAAGATTTCACACTGGTGCTATCTTCTTTGATATCAGCAAGGCTTTTGACAAGGTATGGCATAATGGTCTTGTTGTGAAGCTCATAAGGCTGGGAATTCCGAGCTATTTGATAAGGCTAATCTCAAGTTTTCTAGAGAACAGATCTTTTGTAGTGTCATCAGATGATGCAACTTCTGAGATTAAGCAGGTAAGAGCCGGAGTGCCTCAGGGTTCTCCGCTCTCTCCTACTTTATTCAGCCTCTATACAGCTGACATACCAACTGACGACCGCAGCAAGTTGTATTTATTTGCTGATGACACTGCATTCGCAACCTCGTCAGGATCTTTTCGTCTTATTATTTTACGTTTACAAAGACATGTCAACAAATTAGAAAGATGGATGGCTGATTGGAAAATCAAGCTTAATCCGGAAAAAACACAAGCGATCATGTTCTCAAAATCAAGGACACCAACTCCGGACGATCGGCTATCCATCTCAAATGTCCGCATTCCCTGGCGAGTGAGTGCGAAATACTTGGGACTAGTATTCGATAGAAGGCTCAACTGGTCTTTAAATACGGATTACATTTTATCAAAAGCCAAAACTTCACTGATTTCTCTTTATTCGCTTTTAAATAAAAACAGCAAGTTAAATCTCAAAAACAAATTACTTGTCTATAAGCTCTTTTTAAGATCCATTCTGTCCTTTGGTGTTCTAACGTGGATCACCACAGGCAGAACGAGATTCAGACGTTTAGAGAGATTTCAGAACAAAGTACTCCGTATTTTGTGCGGAGCCCCATACTACGTACGCAACACCATCATCCACAGGGATCTGCAATGCGACACATTCGATACTTTTATTAAGGACAGTATATCACGCTACCTAGAAAGAGCCACCACCTCCACGAACACACTAATACAGACCTCACATAACCTCACTTCAACACCACGCCAACCGTACAAGTTTCTCCGAAACTGGTTACTGGACCGATAGTGTGGTCATTTCATTTTCAAAAATCATGGCTTAAAAGCCGAACTTAATCTTATCTTTTCAAACCTGTTAAAAGTCCATACTTAAAACAAGCGAGTCTATGGGCCAGTCCCGACTCAGAAAGTTCAAAGAAGATCCCATAAGTCAGAAAACAGTTATCGACTCGGTTAGAACGAAGACAAGAAGACTGAAGACATCAGTTGTGAAGAAAGAAGAAAGAAACGCTGCTGTTTTTACGGCAGAACACTTTTTCTGCGTATTCCTATCAAGATTCCCGAAAATTCTGCTGGATTTTAGGACGATTCCTCGCAGATTTTAACAGAATTTTCAAGACCAGACCATCCCTGCCACCGCGACGATCTTTTTGATGTCAGCACTAGAACTTCTAGACCCTCGTAGAAGAGCCAATAAACTTAATATCATATATACGGAATTTTTGGGCGTTTAGTAGCTACCACTTGCACCCCGGTAGTGAAAAACCAAAAATTCAAGAAGACATAAAGCAAAAGCAAATTTCCGGAGTAAATGCGGTGTCTGAGGTTTCCCTAGGTATAAACTAGAGTGAAATAAGGACAGGTAGTATCTGCATACGAACACCTGAGGTAAGTTTCAGAACTACCAGGCCCTCAGACACTAAAGTTCGAAAGTCGGGTGCTATTCGAGACTACATACGCGAACTGGCGTTGTAGTAGCGGATCACCGACATAAATTCCGCGTATTCGTTTCTTATTTTATTTGAGTTTTCCCTTTACTCCCAAGCATTAACCTAGAGGCTTGTGGAAAAGCCTTGAAAAAACAAGAAAAACCGACCAAAGTCCTATAAAAATATCCTTTTTCTAGGACGGGCCCGTTTTTCTTCAAAATTAAGAAACAAAGAAAACATCATTTTTGGCTTTTAAAAACGTGAGAAAAAATAGACATTTCCCCCCAAAAGACATTTCCCCGCCCCTCTCTCACGAAACAAAAAATCCGCGTAGCGGAAAAGACGAAAAATTTCGGAAACGTTTCGAAAACGATTACAAAATTTGCGTATCTTTTCCGATCAACAGTGACTGACAAACATACAATTTTTGATAGACTTTTTGCGGAAACACTTACCGACAAAAAATCACAAAAATTCTCGAAAGTTGCAATTTCCAATTATAATTAGCAATCCCCGATTCTTTTTATACAAAGACACGTTGAGCATTTCAGCTCCCTTCCAAACGCGTCCTTTGTTTTAAATTAGTCCCTTTTTTAATTTTGGCAATTAAAAAAAACAAATTTCATTTTTTCAAAATTTAAGAGCATGGCTCAACAAAAAGTGCCCCTTATAAACAGCAAGAAAGGTGAGGCGGCTTGGCCTTCAGCCGGGTCGGGAGGTTATGGTGGGTCCTCTCCGGCACCACCTGCTGGTGCCCTTTTTTCTTCTTCACAAACACATAGACAAGATTTGATGAATCAAAATGAACCAAATCTCATTCTCTTCGGTTACCCTGCGACGCATGACGTTCGTCCCAGTAGACAACACGAAGACCAATTCGAAATCGAAAACGCGACCTGTTACGACGTTTCGCCAACGATTTTTCCCTTGTTCTCTTCCTTACCCAATATTCCCACAGCGATAATCCCTGGTTCACGACCTTTGGACCAAGAGATTCAACGCGATGCGCACACAGGACGTTCAAACCTAGCAAACAATCTGTCGTACCTGCATTTTAACCCGAGTTCAGATGACTCTCAACCTACCACGCCTTCTGAATTCCAATACAAGACATTAGACGAGACAGGTTATTTTGGAACGGAACAATTCGTTGAAAGCCATGGCAGCAATGCAAATGTGCTTCTTCAGGACGAATTTGTCGAGACCAAAATAAGAGGGCCGTCCCGTGCCCGATATGGCATCCCTGCCGAGGATTCGAACCTCGACCCAGTATTTCCAACATCATTCGAAATTGTGGCAATTTTGAAAGTGACAGATATGCAGAATGCAATCCGACTTTCAACAAAATGGATAGCGATAACTTCCATGAACCTTATCGCACCCACAACGTTTCGATTTTTGAAAACAAAGATCATCTTCAAAGCGGGAGCCCGGAGCAGAGTGCAGTACGTGGAAATATACCTATAGGCATGAGAGTGCCTGAAAACTCAAACAATTTGCCGGCTCAAGATTTGGCATACCTTACCCAGCTTGAGACCGCCAGAGCCTTAACTGCTTTAACACAGCAATTAGCAAGGCAATCACACAGCTCTAGCAAGTCGATACTCAGAGCCAACTTTTCAGGACTGGACTACGAAGATCCAGAAGAGTTTTTAATAGAAATGAATCGTTGGTTTGCAGAAAATAACATCTCAGAACGGGATCGTATATTTTACGTAAGAGAGCAATTAAACGGTCTAGCCAAGAAATGGTTTGAGCCGTACAAGCCATACGTCAAGCATTACGACGATTACACATCAAAGTTCCTAGAAAGGTTTCAAAATGTGGAGAACTTGGCTACTTTACAAGCAGATTTATACGGAACGTCGCAGAAAGTGACAGAATCTGTAGAGACATTTATATTAAGGAAACATGCACTGTACACACGGATTAACCCTGCAGGCATGATACAACAATTCGTCCCTGTCTTGATGACTCAGTCGAGACCTGAGATTAGGTCCCGACTACGAGGTATTCCTTTGACCAACCTAGAACGGTTAACAACGTTAGCCCGAACAGTGGAAAGGGATATTATAGACGAGGAAAGATCGAGACAAGAACGATTTCCAATAAATAAAACTTTTGTAGAATCTGCACCGCAGAACAAAAGTTACTACATGGCATCCCTGACAAATCAACCCACGAGAAATAATCCAATGGCCGAGCAAAGGTCAGGATTCCGCACTGGCAATGGCCAGCGACCATATAATCAGCAGTCCAACAACAATCAAAGGCAATCAAATGTTCCTTCGAACAACAGATTTCCTTCAACGCAGAAATTTGACAACAGTCAGAAACCTGTCAACCAAAATCGTAGGAGAAACGACGATCTTCCGCCATGTCGACTCTGTAGTGGCAGACATTGGGATAAAGATTGTCCAACACACCAGCGAAACCAACAACGAGAGCATCCGAACGAGAAGCAATCTGCGAACAGGAGCCACCGACGAAACCACCGCGAAATAAGCACAAGAAGCCATCAAGACCGGACTCGGAAAACTTTCGAGGGGCCGGCACCAGCAACGACAAGACGCCGAAGTAAGTGTCGGCCCCGACACCTTACTGGAGCGGTCTTCTCAAGCTAAATCAATCGCAGCCGCTACACAAACAATCAGTTTCGATCTAATATCCATCGATTCTGATATTGAAGACGTTTGTACAGATACAACGTCGCAAACGGCAACAACAACGATGCCAGAACTGCACCACGCAGTATCATGTGATCTTATATCACTTATAGATGCACCTTTAGACAACGTCGTGTTGATAGACTTGGAAGAACCGATCAAGCCAGAAGAAATCGACCCTCGTTATGTTATGGACCTGATAAACTGCGAAGACTCACCCGGTAACTACCGACCGCAATCTGACTCGCATCACGTTACGCATGATAGTTCAATAGAAGGGTACGGCCATGGCGCCATGGACCGAAACACCCGAACCGCACGTGCAGATAACGACAAAGATGGAGCAGAAACTTGGTCAATGCATCTCCGGCATTAGCAAAACGCGTTATTTGGAACAAATAATGTAACCAGCAGCTTCGAATCTCTGCTTGACGACGAAGTACCCCAAGATATCACACAACAATGCCTGTCTCCCTCTACTTCGCTACGACCAATCACGGGCGTGATTGATAGCGAACAACAATTAAGCAAAGACTTAATTACCGCAGACGATACCACAAATGAGCAAGAGACTCGTGGATCACATGCACCACTTCAAGATTCGACAAACGAGCAACAGACTCAAGAATCGACATCTAGCATCTACAAGAGAGATATAAAACAACCATCAGTGATTAAACTGAACTCAACGGGTTCAGCGAATAATCCTGTGGTTACGATCACGACGAAAGGTCATACTATGCGTGCCTTATTCGACTCCGGGGCTGAATTTAATTTAGTCTCTGATCGAATACCAATCGACAACATTAATACAGCATCGGTATTGCAAGTGCAATTAGCTTGTAACGACAGCATTGCACAGGTTATAGGAACTACAACTATGAAGATAGTTCGAGTATGATTTAGACTTTCTCATAATAGAAGGCCTCGACTCCGACATGATCCTTGGAAGTCCATTCCTGGAGAACGAACGAGTTGTCCTGGACTACGCTCGAAAGAGCATATCAGTAGGACAGGAAAAAAGGCAGACATTATACTGGAATATGATCAAAACTGTCTTGAATCATGACGTAGAACTTCCAGAAATAACAGCAGATAACCAAGAGTTACAAGATCTTGTACACGAGTACCAAGATGTCTTCCAAGTAGGACTGGTACAACCGACTACAAGAACGACTATGCATAAAATCACTCTTAGAGAAAATAAGGTGATTAACAAACGCTGTTATCCCATGAATCCACGAAAAAAGGAAATTTTTTATAATCAACTGGACGAAATGCTCGCCAAAGGAGTCATCGAACCCACGACATCCGCATATTCGTCACCCCCAGTGATTGATTATAGATAGAGCAGATAAAGAGCCGAGATTCTGTGTTGATTATCGTTTGATTAACGAAATCAGCACAGATGAGTCATCGAGTTTACCGAGGGTAACGGATGCTCTCAAAGACATCTCGACGTCACAGTTCTTTTCAGTGTCAGACCTGAAAAAAGGGTACTGGCAAATACCGATGGAACATATGAGTAAGCAATATACCGCTTTCAATACTCCTGACGGTGCCATGTACCAGTTCAACGTTATGCCGTTTGGGCTGAAGAACGCATCAAGTACGTTCCAGAAACTTATGACGACCGAAGTAATGATAGGATACATTCAAAAGTTTGTCATCGTTTACCTAGACGACATCATCATATACAGTAAAACTGTAGACGAACACTTACGTCATTTAAGACTAGTTTTTGAAAGGCTAGCACAGCGCAACCTAAAAGTCAGTGGCAAGAAATGTAAAATACTCAAGACAGAGTTAGACTATTTAGGACACCGTATCCGAGGAGAAGTACACCCTCTAGAGATACATAGAATCAAAATAGACAAGCATTCAGTGCCGAAAAACAGAAGAGACATCCAGTCATTCTTAGGCCTATGCAATTGGCTACGAGAGTACGTGCCAAATTTAGCCCTCTTGACAGCACCCCTATCAGATCTGCTGTGTCAAGATAAAAAATTCAAATGGACTATTCGAGAACAAACAGCGTTCGACAATACCAAAAAAGCTTTAGTAAATTGCCAACCCTTGCACAGGCCGAACTATGAACTCCCGTTCATACTTCAAACTGACACAAGCGGCATTGGTATGGCCGCCGTTCTTTATCAAGAAGACGGAGATAGAAAGATGATAATTTCTCAAGCGAGCGCTAAATTCAATAGTGCAGCGAGGAATTATCATATCAACGAACAAGAATGTCTAGCCCTTTAACGGTTACTTGGAAGGAAGAAACTTCATACTTCGCACCGATAGTAAGGCATTAACCTGGCTGAACAAGTTCAAGGACTCGAAGGCCAAACTTATTCGTTGGGCGATGCTGCTGCAAGAATTCAACTTTGAGGTCCAGCATGTTTCAGGCAAAGAAAACGCTTTGTGTGACTACATGAGTAGAGAGAACCTGCTGACCAAAATGCTCACGAAGATCAGCCGGATATCAACAGACTAGTTGTTCCTACAGCAAGTGATACAGCTGTACTTCGAATAAACCAGATAACGGAGCTAACAAAAGCTACCCTTCACGACAAAATTGTCGCTTCGCATCGTACAGTACCGTACATACAACGTACTATGGGAGTAGTACGTGCATTAGAAACGATCTTACCAGAGACGGTAGGACAAAGAAAAATGCAACGTGACTTTACAGTCAAAAATGGACTCTTGTACAGAAAACGCCAAGAAGGCGACAAACTAGTAGTGCCACGCAAGTTGGTAGAACGAGTGTGCTATGTGTACCACGATACCAACGAAGCGGCACACCCCGGCGCACTAGAAACGTACAGAGCCATAAGCAAACAGTATTTCTGGGGAAAACAGCAGGAATACATCAATAAGTATGTACGAAATTGCATTACCTGTAGTCTCTGTAAAACTCAGCAAATGCAGGAAAAGGCTCCTTTACGTTCTCACTTTCCTAAATTTGCATTCCAGATGCTCTCAATTGACATCCTAGGACCGTTAGACGTTCCTGCACGAGGCACTGGGAGAAAATACATTGTCATTTGCGAGGACTTGTTTTCGAAATGGGTCGAAGCAAAGGCAATCGACAGAGCTACATCTCAAGAGGTAATAAATTTTCTTGAAGACGAGGTATTCAGCAGATATGGATACCCCGAAACAATCATCTCAGATATGGGATCGATTTTCACAGCTGACAGATATAGAAGCATGTGCGAGAAACATCACATCAGAACTATCTATTCTAGTTTAGCCCATCAACAAGCGAATCCTGTTGAAAGAAAAATACAAGAGTTCAAAAAGGTTCTAAAAATCTTAATGATACACAGAGCCGCGAATTCTTGGGAAGAAATGCTTCCAAAAACACTCCAAGTACTCCGAAGTAGATCTTGTCGAGCTACAGGAGTAACACCGGCATCAATAGTTCTTGGTCATGAGCTTTCAGCACCAGGAGAATTCCTACGGAAATGGCCAACAGAACGCCGCAATCAAACGAAACAAGAGCGAGATAGAAAACTGAAAGACGTTAGGAGACGTGTCAACCAGTACCTACTCCGCGACATCCATGATGAGTCAGAACCTAAAGTAAGCTTCCAAATCGGCGACTTAGTGAACACTAGAGTACGCCAGAGAGCAGCTCATCAATTGAGACCTTACTGATCTGGCCCTCATGAAGTAGTGAAAATAAATGGAGATACGACCTACGATGTATTCGTAGATGGCAAACAGGTCAATCTACACGTAGATGACATGAGATCTGCTCCGCGTGGCAATAGAGTGACGTTTGAGTCAGATGATGACGAAGTCACTTCGGAATCTGATATCTCGGAATATGAATTTCCACAGAGAGAAGCTCTTGACACAGATACAGATTCGGAGAACGACGAACCACCACCTGTTGAAACGCCTCAACAAGTAACATTGCCACAACTCCACGTTACGGCGATGGATCAGATCCCAGCCGAACAACGAACATTGTTAGAAGAGTTGGAAGAGCTCGAAAACAATCGCACCAGACAATAACCAATGACAGCAAACGCCAAATACTCTCAGTTTCTAAATCTGGAAAGACCAATTTAGGAATGGAGCCCGTTCTAGGTGGGGGGTATTGTGAATATAAAAAAGTGTTTTATATTCCCAATGCTGTGGGATGATTCAGAAAACTCGTCCCTAACGATTCCAGAAAAAATCTCGACAATCGAGCGAGTAAAACCTCTAGAATCCGAGAAAGAAATTTTCCCATAAGAAAAGCATTGGGAGGCGTGGCCTAATTTCACAGAAATTTCTGCTAAACGCTGATTGGTTATTCCGAACACAAGGAGGAGCTTACTAACGAAGTTAGTAAAACTACAGAAGGCTAACAAAACGAGTCAGAAAACAGTTATCGACTTGGTTAGAACGAAGACAACAAGGAAGAAGAACAAGAAGACTGAAGACATCAGTTGTGAAGAAAGAAGAAAGAAACGTGGAATTTCGCATTAAAAGCTGCTGTTTTTACGGCAGAACACTTTTTCTGCGTATTCCTATTAAGATTCCCGAAAATTCTGCTGGATTTTATGACGATTCCTCGCAGATTTTAACAGAATTTTCAAGACCAGACCATCCCTGCCACCGCGACGATCTTTTTGATGTCAGCACTAGAACTTCTAGACCCTCGTAGAAGAGCCAATAAACTTAATATCATATATACGGAATTTTTGGGCGTTTAGTAGCTACCACTTGCACCCCGGTAGTGAAAAACCAAAAATTCAAGAAGACATAAAGCAAAAGCAAATTTCCGGAGTAAATGCGGTGTCTGAGGTTTCCCTAGGTATAAACTAGAGTGAAATAAGGACAGGTAGTATCTGCATACGAACACCTGAGGTAAGTTTCAGAACTACCAGGCCCTCAGACACTAAAGTTCGAAAGTCGGGTGCTATTCGAGACTACATACGCGAACTGGCGTTGTAGTAGCGGATCACCGACATAAATTCCGCGTATTCGTTTCTTATTTTATTTGAGTTTTCCCTTTACTCCCAAGCATTAACCTAGAGGCTTGTGGAAAAGCCTTGAAAAAACAAGAAAAACCGACCAAAGTCCTATAAAAATATCCTTTTTCTAGGACGGGCCCGTTTTTCTTCAAAATTAAGAAACAAAGAAAACATCATTTTTGGCTTTTAAAAACGTGAGAAAAAATAGACATTTCCCCCCAAAAGACATTTCCCCGTCCCTCTCTCACGAAACAAAAAATCCGCGTAGCGGAAAAGACGAAAAATTTCGGAAACGTTTCGAAAACGATTACAAAATTTGCGTATCTTTTCCGATCAACAGTGACTGACAAACATACAATTTTTGATAGACTTTTTGCGGAAACACTTACCGACAAAAAATCACAAAAATTCTCGAAAGTTGCAATTTCCAATTATAATTAGCAATCCCCGATTCTTTTTATACAAAGACACGTTGAGCATTTCAGCTCACTTCCAAACGCGTCCTTTGTTTTAAATTAGTCCCTTTTTTAATTTTGGCAATTAAAAAAAACAAATTTCATTTTTTCAAAATTTAAGAGCATGGCTCAACAAAAAGTGCCCCTTATAAACAGCAAGAAAGGTGAGGCGGCTTGGCCTTCAGCCGCGTCGGGAGGTTATGGTGGGTCCTCTCCGGCACCACCTGCTGGTGCCCTTTTTTCTTTTTCACAAACACATAGACAAGATTTGATGAATCAAAATGAACCAAATCTCATTCTCTTCGGTTACCCTGCGACGCATGACGTTCGTCCCAGTAGACAACACGAAGACCAATTCGAAATCGAAAACGCGACCCGTTACGACGTTTCGCCAACGATTTTTCCCTTGTTCTCTTCCTTACCCAATATTCCCACAGCGATAATCCCTGGTTCACGACCTTTGGACCAAGAGATTCAACGCGATGCGCACACAGGACGTTCAAACCTAGCAAACAATTCGTCGTACCTGCATTTTAACCCGAGTTCGGATGACTCTTAACCTACCACGCCTTCTGAATTCCAATACAAGACATTAGACGAGACAGGTTATTTTGGAACGGGACAATTCGTTGAAAGCCATGGCAGCAATGCAAATGTGCTTCTTCAGGACGAATTTGTCGAGACCAAAATAAGAGGGCCGTCCCGTGCCCGATAATGTTAAAAAAAGCCCCTGGTTTTGACGGTCTTCCGAACGCAGCTTTGAAAAAAGCTCCGAATAAAACTCAAACTGCTCTCAAAGATTTAACTAACGCTATAAAACAGTCAGGCCACTTTCCTGCATGCTGGAAAAAGGCTAAAATAATACTTATAAAAAAGAAACAAGAATCTTCTACAGACATAAATTCTTATCGTCCAATTAGCCTTCTTTCCAGCATGAGCAAGGTGGTCGAAAGAAAAATCTTAGACTTACTCAAAGAATTTATCTTTGACAAAAATATTCTTCCTGATGAGTAGTTTGATTTTAGAGAAAATCACAGCTGCGTTCACCAGACAACTAGACTTGCTACAGATATACTAGAAACTTTTAATCGTCATCTATATATGGGAGCCGTTTTCCTTGATATTAGTAAAGCTTTTGATAAGGTGTGGCATCAAGGCTTAATTGTAAAAATGATCAGACTGGGCTTCCCTAATTATCTGATAAAATTGGTCCAAGGTTTTCTTTCTAATAGAAGCTTCGCAGTATCTGCGGATGATCACAGTTCGGACGTTAAAGAGATCGAGGCGGGTGTGCCGCAAGGTTCACCTTTGTCTCCTTATCTCTTTAACGTCTATACACATGACATACCAAAAGATAAAGAAACAAATCTTTTTGCAGATGACACTGCGATAGCTTCTATTGGAAAAATAGATACAGTCATAATCAGACGTCTTCAAAGACACCTTGATAAGCTCGAAAGATGGATGTCCGACTGGAAAATAAAAATAAATCCTAATAAAACACAGGCCATAATGTTTTCAAGATCAAGATTCTCGGCAATTTCCGGTCGGGTATCCATCGCAAAAGTCCCCATTTCTTGGCAACCTCACATAAAATACCTTGGACTAATTTTTGACAGAAGACTTTCATGGTGTAAAAACACGGAAATGTTACTAAACAAGGGCAGGAGAGTGATAGCTTCTTTATACGCCATCTTAAACAGAGTGTTGTAAAAACGAATTTTTACAAAATTAAAATAATTAAAATGAGGGTACAACGCCTTTGCGTTCCCTTTTAACAGACATCTAACTCCCTTAGTAAGCTCCGCCCACATCACCCGATGCGACGGAGCTCTCTGATTGGACCAAGGTTCCACGTAAATAGAGAATTTCTCCGATTTACAGCGTATTGTTAATGCAAAATTCAGGCAGGAAACATAGGTTGGGCGCCAGGGTTAAACATTAAACATAAGTTATTAACAAAATTTCAAATAATTATTTTTATTTTAATTAGTAAAACAACGTTTTACAATTTCATTTTTTGCTTTCTTTTTTACATAACTCTGATTGGTCTAGACTGTTTTTTAAGGCGGTACACCGCCGATGAATCATCCTGAGTGTATAAAAACACACAAAAAATTCCATACTCTCTCTTATTTTTCAGATCTGACATCGAGGGACTGCGCTAGTATTTTTCCGCAGATCTGAACGGTCTTCTGCCGAATACGATCGATTACATGCTTTTTAGCTGGTCGATCCCCGTGTCGCGAGATCGCCGTCGTTGGCTGTATAGCTAGCACTTGCACAAAGCTAGTGAAAGGCCACGGGGATCTACAATTGGTGGGCTTCTCGAGTGTTCAATTACTCCCCAGTAATTGGCACCGAGATTCCCTTCCAGAAGAGCCAGGAAAAAGCGTGTAATCGCGGCTAGGGAAGTTTTAATTAAACCAACACAAGGCACACGCAAAATTTCCACCAGGAAATTGCAACAAAAGGGTAAGCGGGAATTTATTCCCATAATTTTGCGCCCAAGACCTTGTGTTGTGTTTTGTTTTATTGCAAAAATCGGGCTAGGCTAACCAGTGTTCGACACTGTGGGACAAACCAGTCATGCAAGTATTTTAATTTTTCTTGTTCAGAAAGAAGTTAAATTATTCATTTTGGACTTTATGTGAAAAACCTTTAAATATTTTTACATAATTCATTTTATGACCAACTGTCAGTACTTTTCCGTAACATCGTTCGGTTTCGGAAATTTTAACATTTTTAACTAAACATATATTTAACATTTATTTTTCAAATTTCGTTTGGGAAAAAGGTATAGAAGAAACCTTTATAATTTTTCTTCTATCACCAGACTAATAAGTCATTTTCTAAGATTTAAAATAAATATATCATAACTTTTGATTTAAAAATCAAACTAAATTTTCAAGTTCCTATGTAACAATTTTAAAAACTTAAAAACTTTACTTTATTCACAAGTTAAAGAAAAAAGTAAGGGTAATATTAAAATCAGTCAAAAACAGTATGGGTAACTGTTTGTTCTTAACAGAAAAGTATGGGTTACAATAAATACCAGTAAACAAGTAAGAGTAATTGGACTTAGCCGCTGGGGCAAATTTAACATTGTAAATTGAACTTTTAATAATATTTGTGATGACCAGTTTATAGAACATTAACTTATTAGAAACTTTAACAATTACTGACGAATATTGAATTGACATATTCCTGATATTATTTAATTAATATTTGGCTGTGTAAATTCATTAATTTAAATTCAGCCCCAACGTGCTAAGGAATTAGCAATATTAACTATAAATAAGTTAATAACGAATTGTGACAATTATTTATTTTTATATCAAAAAGAAATAAATAATTTATTTTATTATTTATGTGAAAGGAAAGTTTCGAACTTATCCTTGACAAGAATTTGTTTAGAATATACTTACACTTAGACACATATCTTGTGTATGGTAGTGCAGAGCACTACTTCGATTTAGTTGTACAGGGTGTAACAAAATAGTAGCCCTATTTAACTTTTAGTTTTTAATATAAATTTTAGTTTAATTACTTAGAAATTTCTAACAATAATTAGAATCGAATACTTGGTTAATTTTTTCTTTTTAAAAAAACTTGTTGAAGAATAAATCAATAAATTTTAATTAGTTTATAAACAAGAGAATTTGTTTATTTTTATACTTATTTTATTTGTTTAAGTTTCTCAAAATATTTTATTTGTAAAGGGCCAGGAGACGTCCTGAGAACCTTAGAATTAAGTGCACATATAAAACTAGTTCGAACTAGGGACATAGTTATTTTATTAATATAATAATTTACTTAATATTTAAATTTCAATAACAAACATTAATCAACATCGTTAGGTAAAAACCATAGGCCTAAAGACGCGTTACTAACACGGACAGTTTTGACTAGACTAAATAACATCCCTTATTTAAATTTTAAACAAAATTTTTATAAATAATTAAAATCAAATATTTTTAAATATTTAAAACCCATAGCCCAAATTAATCAAATAAGCCCCCCGTGATTAAATACTTCTTGCAAATAAAAAATCTCAGAAATTTCTGACTTTCTCACTAGGAGAAAATTAAATCAAATAATTATTGAAAATTCATTCTTCATTATGTCTAGATCCTTTTTGTTAAATCTTCAGTTCGTGTCCAATGAGGCGGGTGGCTTTCACAGCTCCCCGGGTGGTATTGGAGGGTCCTCTGCGGCGGGTTCGCCCGTCGCCGAATTAGACACGGCGACATCCCCAATTCACCCCACGAACGATGACAAAGACACGATAAGACTTTCTTTTGGATCAGTAAAAGATTTAATTACTAAGTTTGACAGAACAGGGTTTCTTAGTGACCGCAATGCTGAAATACCATACTTTGCTCGAGAAATAAATGTGACCGGGTCCTCAAAACAAAATAATTTGTTGCGACCATTTAAACCATACTTACAGGGAAAGGAAAGTGGAAATTTAGATTCAAATTTAATCAATCAAAATTTTCCCAGACAATCTCATGAACATACTACTATCACATCAAATAATCCAAATAGATCATACTATTTAACGCAACAAGAGATAGCAAACTGAATCTCAAAGTTAAACTACTGGTTATCAAGATGTTTCTAAGATCTGTAATTACATATGGTGCTCCTTCGTGGATCACCATGTGTAAATCCAATTTCAAGAGACTTGAAACGTATCATAACAAAGCACTGAGACTTATAACAGGAGCTCCGAGATTTATTTGCAACAACAGACTTTACGCAGACCTAAACTGCGATACGATTCAAGTCTTTTTGAAAAAGATCGTTAGTAAACACTTTACAAACGCTTCTCTCATAAGGAATAACCTTATTGTTTCCTCACACTCTAAAAGAGCCAAACACTGGCAAAAATTTCAATACGCCAATAACTGGTTAGATCGTCAGTAGGGACTTTTTTATTTTTCTGCCTTAAAGGGTAAATTGTCCTCATTCCTGTGAATATACTGCAACCTGAATGAATAAGAATCCAAAGACACCGTCTGATTCAAATAACAAATATGATCCAAAGCAACAAATTATGGCATTTTTACATTAACAATTGGATAAAAACTATAGGATTATAAGCGCTGCATAAGCCTTGTGAATCCTTATAAGTTTTACATAAATTAAATACATTTAGACAAAGTTATAACAACATAAAAATTCACTTTTTTCAGAACATTTTTGGATGCTTAATTGAGACATGTAACTGGTTGCACTTATCGAGAGAGTTTTTGTGAAAAAAGTACGTACGTTCACCTCTGACATCCGGGCTACTCTTTTAGGGGGGTATTTTCCGCGATGGAAGGTGAAGGCAGTTCTAGCACTGGGCAATCGCGAGATTCGAGTGATTCTCAAGAGGCGACAGGGCCTTCTATAAATGATTTTTATTTATTACAAAAAAATAATAAAGATTTAGAAACACAATTGAAAAATGGTAACTTACAATACCAATCTCTTCTTAAAAATTTTGAGGAAAAAAAAAGCCAAAACATACAAATGTTAAATCAAAATTTCGAATTAAATCGACAGATCGCGTTGCTGAACGAGAGAATCTGCACCATAGTGCAGCAGAACGAGGATTTGATCGGGAAATTAAGTAAGTACGAAAATGAGATTATTGGTATAAAAAATTCTTTAAAGAATGATACCCAAGTTGTTTGTCCACTAAATGCTAGTGTAGAAAATAACAATAGTAGTGTAAACAATAATACTAACACCAACAATAGTAGCCACATGCTTCCAAATCCCCTAAAATCGGGAAATCAAAACAATATTGACGATTTAAAATCCAATTCAGGATTGATTAATAGTAACCTTAATTTGCATGATTTAAATCCCGATGCTAGGGGATTTGAAAGCATGGAAGAAGAAAAAACAGTGTCGGACTCGGACGAAAATTCTGGTCCCGGAAAATTCGTAAAAATTAAAAATAAGCGACGTAGACGTCGTAACTCTAACTCAAAAAATGAACAAGCGAAAAAAGTGTTGTAAAAACGAATTTTTACAAAATTACAACAATTTAAAATGAGGGTACAACGCCTTTGCGTTTCCTTAAATAAGACATCAAACTCCCTTAGTAAGCTCCGCCCACATCACCCGATGTAACGAAGCTCTCTGATTGGACAAAGGCTCAACGTAAATAGGAAATTTCTCCGATTTACAGTTTATTGTTAATGCAAAATTCAGGCAGGAAACCTAGGTTGGGCGCCATAGTTTAACATTACAAATAATTTATTAACAAAATTTCACATAATTATTTTTATTTTAATTAGTAAAACTAAGTTTTACAATTTTATTTTTTGCTTTATTTTTTACGAAACTCTGATTGGTCTAAACTGTTTTTTAAGGCGGTACAACACCAATGAATCATCCTGAGTGTATAAACACGGCACAAAAAATTACACTCTTTCTCTTATTTTTCAGATCTGACACCGAGGGATTGCGCTAGTATTTTTCCGCAGATCTGAAACGGGCCTTCTGTCGTAAACGATCGATTACATGCTTTTTAGCTGGTCGATCCCCGTGTCGCGAGATCGCCGTCGTTGGCTGTATAATCAGCACTTGCACAAAGCTGGTGAAAGGCCACGGGGATCTACAATTGGTGGGCCTCTCGAGTGTTCAATTACTCCCCAGTAATTGGCACCGAGATTCCCTTCCAGAAGAGCCAGAAAAAAGCGTGTAATCGCGGCTAGGGAAGTTGTCATTAAACCAGCACAAGGCACCTGCAAATTTTCCACCAGGAAATTGCAATAAAAGGGTAAGCGGGAATAAATTCCCATAATTTTGCGCCCAAAGACCTTATGCTGTGTTTTGTTTTATTGCAAAAATTGGGCTAGGCTAACCACAGTGTTCGATAAGTGTTCGACACAAGTATTTTATTTTTTCTTGTTCAGAAAGAAGTTGTATTATTCATTTTGAACTTTGTGTGAAAACTATTAAATATTTTTACATAATTCATTTTATGATTAAACTGTCAGTATTTTTTCGTGACATCGTTCGGTTTCGGAAATTTTAACATTTTTTAAATAAAACATATATATTTAACATTTATTTTT
The DNA here is from genome assembly GCA_034092305.1 of Diaprepes abbreviatus. Classification (NCBI taxonomy): domain Eukaryota; kingdom Metazoa; phylum Arthropoda; class Insecta; order Coleoptera; family Curculionidae; genus Diaprepes; species Diaprepes abbreviatus. Next base: position 1,822,296 of record JASJET010000040.1, read on the forward strand.
TCAAATTTCGTTTGGGAAAAGGTATAGAAGAAACCTTTAAATTTTTTTTTCTATCACCAGACTAAAAAGTCATTTTCTAAAGTTAAAATAAAAATATCATAACATTTGATTTATAACCAAACTAAATTTTCAAGTTTCTACATAACAATTTAAATTTTTTAAATACTTTACTTTATTCACTAAGTTGTGGAAAAAGTAAGGGGTAATATTATTTTACTCAAAAACAGTACGGGTAAATAGCAAAAAAGTATGGGTAACTACTCATTCTTAGAAAAAAGTATGGGTTACAATAAATATAACTAGTAATAGTAATTGGGCTTAGCCGCTGGGGCAAATTTAATATTATTACTAGAACTTTGAATAATATTTGTGTAGACCAGTTCCTTGAACATTAACTTATTAGATACGTTAATAATTACTAACAAATGTTAAATTAATATATTTCGGATATTATTTAACTAAAATTTGGTTTAGTAGAGCTCATTAATTTAAATTTGGCTCCAACGCGCTAAGAAATTAACCAGAGCTACTATAAATTGACTTGCTAACAGATTGTGACAATTATTTATTTTTATCAAAAATAAATAAATAATTTATTTTATTATTTATATGTAAAAGGAAAGTTGAGAACTTACCTTTAATAAGAATTATCTATAAGTTACATTAGACTTAGACACAAGTCTTATGTATAGTAGTTTCGCATCACTACTTTGATTTATTTGTACAGGGTGTAACAAAATTGTAGCCCTTATTAACTTTTAGTTTTAATATAAATTTTAGTTTTAATATAAATTTTAGTTTTAATTACATTTAAATTTCTAATAATAATTAGAATTGAATACTTTGTTAATTTTTCTTTTTATAAAAACTTGTTAAAGAATAAATCAACAAATTTTATTATATGATAAACAAGAGAATTTGTTTATTTTTATATTTATTTTATTTGTTTAGACTTCACAAAAATATTTTATTTGTAAAGGACCAGGAGACGTCCTGAGAACCTTAAATTTAAGTGCACACAAAAAACTAGTTCGAACTTAGGGACATAATTACTTTATTAATATAATAATTTACTTATTATCTAAATTTCATAACACACATTAATCAACATCGTTAGGTAAAAATCATGGGCCTAAAGACACGTTACTAACACGGACAATTGGACTAGACTATACGACATTCCTTATTTAAATTTGAAACTAATTTCTTCATAATTAATTAAAATCAAATATTTTTAAATACTTTAAACCCATAGCCCAAATTAAAATAAATAAGCCCCCCTTCTTGCCAATAAACAATCTCAGAAATTTCTGAACTTTCTCACTAGGAGAAAATTAAATCAAATAATTATTGAAAATTCCTTCTTAATTATGTCTAGATCCTTTTTGTTAAATCTTCAGTCCGTGTCAAATGAGGCGGGTGGCTTTCACAGCTCCCCGGGTGGTATTGGAGGGTCCTCTGCGGCAGGTTCGCCCGTCGCCGAATTAGACACGGCGGTATCCCCAATTCACCTCACGAACGATGACAAAGACACGATAAGACTTTCTTTCGGATCAGTCAAAGATTTAATTACCAAATTTAATAGAACAGGGTTCCTTAGTGTAAGCAATACTGAAACACCATACTTTGCCCGAGAAACCAGAATAACCGGGTCCTCAAAACAAAATAATTTGTTGCAACCATCTAAACCATACATACAGGGAAAGGAAAGTGGAAATTTAGATTCTAATTTAATTAATCAAAATTTTCCCATACAATCTCATGAACATACTACTACATCATCTTATAATCCTAATAGCACGAACTATTTAACGCAACAAAAGCGATGAAGGACACAGAATTTCCTTCGCTTCCGACACAAAAAGATATTGCGAACGATGATGTACCCATTATTGTTAGAAATAACACTACAAATGATGACTATAATAAAAATAATGACAACAGAAATGAGTACATCAGCGACGATGACGATTATTCCGATATGCATGTTGAAGCCCCAGTAAAAAAGATACGAATTCCACCTATAGTGCTGCGAGAAAAAGATCGCTACAACGAACTTACCGGCTATATGAAGTCGTATAAAATGGAGTTCGGGAACGCTGTAAACGTTCCCGAAGGAATAAAACTCCATCCTCCGACGGAGGATGATTACAAACGTATTACAGCATTTTTCCAGGAAAACAACATACAATTCCATACGTTCTCATTTCAGAACGAAAAGTTGCTTCATGTAGTCGTTCGGGGAGTCCTGGAATCATGGTCCACGGAAAAAAATCAGAAAGACTTGGAGAATCTTGGATTCTCTCCCAAGTCTGTCACAAGATGGTATAGGAGAGATAGATCTCGTATGCCATTGGTTCTAGTTACAATTCCGAAAACGGAAAGACGTATTTATGACCCAAGATTCCTTGATAATCTGAAAGTTCGTGTAGAGTCACAACGTAGCCGCACGCACAACACCCAGTGCCATCGTTGCCAGCTCTTCGGCCATGCACAATCAAAGCGCACGGCCGAACCAAGATGCGTAAAGTGCCTTAAGGCTCATTTTACGTACAATTGCGATCTCCGACGAGATCAGAAACCAAGATGTGTGAATTGCGGTGGAGATCATCCCGCAAATTACACGGGATGCCCGAGAACGCCCAGAATACTAAGAGAAAAAGCAAATATTGCTAAAAGCAATAATGCGGGTACATCTCCATCCCAATTCACATGGGGATCGCAAGATAACAATAAACTTTCTAATAACCAAAATTTATCTCATCAACAAATGATGACAAATTTCATGATTGACTTTCAAAACTCGATGAAATCTTTCAATGAGAATATAAACAACCAGCTCCAAAAATTTATGGGATCATTGACGTCTGTTGACGCTTCTAACCGGCGATGAATCTCTTAAAGATAAATCCAGCATATTTGAAGATTGTAACAATAAACATTAATGGCATTTTGGACAAAAAATTAGAATTGTTAAACTTTATCGAAAGTCATAGCGTCGATATCCTTCTGGTTCAGGAATTGTGGGTAAAAGGCGAAAGATTTACCTGCCCTAATTACGTGATTTTCCGTAATGATAGGCTAGAAAGACCGTTAGGAGGTACAATGATCTTTGTAAAAAAACGTATTAAAGTAGCCACGATTCCTAACCCAGAAGAACATTTCGAAGGAACTTTTGTTAAGGTTACTTTAAAAGATCATTCCTTATTTATTGGATCCATATACTGCAGTCCAAGCTATAATTTTGAGAGCCAAAATGTTATTAATCTGTTTAATACAGACAATCCGATGATAGTTGGAGGAGATTTTAATGCCACAAACACAATTTGGGGCCCTCTTTTCAGATCGTCAAATCATAGAGGCATAGTTCTCGAACATGCCTCTATGCAAAACATCTAATTATCCTTGATGAACACACGCATTACGGGCCAGTTGGCAAACTGACTACTGTAGATCTGTTCCTAACAAAAAATACCGACAGGTGTTCGAGACTTACAGTTCTTCTCGAACTTACGTCCGACCACCTGCCGGTATTATTGGAATACGGTAACCCAAGACAAAAAAGTGAGGGTTCTTGGCTCAAGACTTTCACGAATTGGTACAAATACAGAAAACTGATGGAAAACATAGAATATAAGGATGTAGTTCCTGATGCCGATTCTGTGGAAGTTGCGGTCGAAACCCTCACTGTGCAAATACAAGAAGCTATCGCAAAATCATCGGTCATAAAAACGATACAATTCTCGAAATATGGGAATTTACCACCAGATCTAAAGGAAAGGATTAGAGCCAAAAACAGACTAAAAAACAGGGCGTACAGAACAGGGGGCCCTGAATTGAAAAGAAGAGCCAATAGAGCGTCCAATGATATAAAAACCGAACTCAAAAATTTGTACAATCAAAACTGGGAGTCCAAAATTGAATCTTTACAGGTTCAGGATGGATCTTTCTTTAAAATGACGAGAGCTTTAACGAAAGGGGTCAAAAAACCTCTTCCCTACATCAAAGATAACGGAAAGATCTATACTGAACCTGTGGAGAAGGCAAACGGTTTGGCCGAAAAATTCTCCAAACAGTTCCAACTCAACCCCAGTTAAGATCGTACAAAAGACAATAGAGTGAATAGAACTATAGAAATTTATAAAACGATGTCATTTGTTGATGAGGTAACACCAGTCTTTAGCCTTGACGATGTCAAAGAAATCACTTCTAGGCTCAACGTTCATAAAGCCCCTGGTCTTGATGGACTTCCTAACGTAGCTCTCAAAAAAGCACCCGAAAAAACTCTGACAGCTATAAAAGAGATTTCTAACACGATTATTACATCTGGCCATTTTCCAAATTTTTGGAAAACGGCCAAAATTGTATTAATCAAGAAAAAAGGTGAAAAATCAAACGAAATAGAGGCTTACAGACCAATTTACCAAGCTTAAGCAAGGTAATAGAGAAATTGACTTTTACAAAATTGAATATCTTTATAACCGAAATAACCGTACTACCTCCGGAATAATTCGGGTTTCGGAGAGATCATAGCTGCGTCCATCAAACGACCAGGTTAGCTGTTGATATTACCAAAAGCTTCAACAGAAAATTTCATACAGGAGTGGTGTTCTTTGACATCAGCAAGGCTTTCGACAAAGTTTGGCATAACGGGCTGGCATTAAAAATGATAAGGTTGGGATTCCCCAACTATCTGATAAAACTAACCCTAAGTTTTTTGCAAAATAGAAGCTTCCTGGTGTCAGCCGATGGAAAGATATCGGAAAAAAGGTCGGTGGAAGCAGGAGTTTCGCAAGGTTCCCCTCTTTCACCGATATTGTACAACATTTACACTTCGGATATTCCGAGAGAAAAACACGTAAATATATATCTCTTCGCAGATGACACTGCGATAGCGGCCACAGCAGGTAAATTCTGGATCATAAATACCAGACTCCAAAAGCAAATAAATAAACCTGAGAAATGGAAGCAGGATTGGAAAATTAAAATAAATCCAACCAAAACCCAAGCTGTAATGTATACGAAATCAAGATTCCCGAATCCGGATGAGCATGTATCCATTTCTCAAGTGAAAATTCCTTGGAAATCTCGGGCAAAATACTTAGGGATAATTTTCGATAGAAGATTAGACTGGACGGCAAACAACAACGCTCTACTATCAAAAGCGAAACGTAGCGTGGGTGCTTTACACTCTCTTGAATTTTAGAAGTAGACTCAATCTCAAATTAAAATTAATGCTAGTTAATGCTTTCATCAGAGCCATAATCACCTTTGGTGCTCCTACATGGATCACTATGGGTGATCGTAGCCTTTCAAGACTCGAAGGTTATTACAACAAAATCTTAAGATTTATAACAAATGCCCCTTATTTCGTCAGAAACACTATAATCCAATCCGATCTTCACGTTAATAACCTTCGAAACTTTCTGATGAAAGTATTACGAACATATTTCGATAAAGCAGTCACGCTACCGAATAATCTAATCGTCAGTTCACATAATCTTAAAGCTAACCCCAGCAATAGATTTCACTATCCGAAAGACTGGATAGATAGCCGTAAGTGGACAAACAACTCGCCGAGCGTAATAGCATCTCATAAGAATAACATAAGAAATTCATCATAAAACAGATAAGTCAATGAGCCTTGCTCGACTTAAAACGACAGATATGACCCAAGATAAAATCTACCTCATGCTTAATTGAGACTGCAATCCGGTGCGTACATTAGCGGACTTTACACGGAACGATTTAACCGCGCGAATATGGGCGTTTACATTCAATCGCGCGCGCAAGTGTTTCTGTGTAAATTGTGTTACACCTAAGAGATCTGAATGCGTGATTTTAAAAGAGAATACTCGCTCGATTGAACTTTAATATTTTTTAGCTGCCTTTATACGGCGAGTGTTAACCGCGCGACACAGTAACGCGTGATTGCGCTAGCGTTAAACGGCGGGCAAATTGTACGTTCAAAACTTTGGTACCAAAAAAACTGAAATTTCGAGGACACATTTTTGCGTTCAGTTAAAACTGTTTAAAATAAATCGCGCAGGCAAGTATTTACGTGTAAACGCAAAACTTTCATATATCACTCGTGACTGGTATGGCGCGTGGAGTTTGTAAAATTTAAAAAGGTTTGTGTATCGATATTCATAAAAAATGTCAGACTATATACCAAATAAACGCATTCTTGCAATAGTAGCAGCTGGATTAACAATGATGCCGAAAAAACTTAAAAAACGTAATAAAAGCGTTTGGATTAAAGATTACCGGTAAGACCTATTTTGAATATTCTTATAGAGCAATAAAATCATATATTTATACAATTATTTGTAAAAACCATTACTATTACAGATACCGTTACAAGGATATGCCATTAATTCATCATTTAAGGGAAAATTATCCTGAAGATTATAAAAATTACCTAAGAATGGATAGTACTTCTTTTGATTATTTACTGAATATTGTAAAATGCAAAATATCAAAAAGAGACACAGTTATGAGGAAAGCCATTACTGCTGAAGAAAAATTAGTTGCTACTTTAAGATTTTTAGCCACTGGTCGTTCTTATGAGGACTTAAAATTTTCTACTGGAATATCTGCACCAGCTCTAAGTATTTCAATACCACTTACTTGTAAGGCTATATATGAAGCTTTGAAAGAAAAACACATAAAGGTAACACTTATTGAAATATAATAACAAAAATAGGGTTTATAACTGAACAAAACAAATCGCAACAAAAATATAAACAAAAATCGGTACAAAACTTATAGATCAATATTTTCGTAATATTCCCTCAAATTTGGGGAACTGCCTGGCTGGTCTCTTGACACTTCATCAGAATTAGTTCCTTCATACCTTGATTGATGAGAGGTTTGGGATGGAAAAGAAATTGGGGATGGGTTGCTCTGAGTTTGAGGCGTTGAACTTGAATATGAAAAAGTTTGTAATCCCTTTTTGCACGAATTATAACATATGTCCGTATTTTCAGTTAGCTTATTTCTTAATCCTTGTAACATTACTGAATTAATAATCGATTCGGCATACAATGCTTGATCAGGCTGCATTCTTTGTAATTTTTTGGCAATATTTAAACCAATAGCGTCAAATTCTGTTATGTTTTGTTGAGAATTTAATGCTGTTGTACAAGCTTTTATAAATTCTGTCTGTGTTTCCTCAATGGTCCTTTTATTTTTCGGTTTTTTTACAGACATCGGCAACAATTTTTTGGACAAATATATAGCAGAACAGGTTTCATTATGTTCGTCTTCCTAAAAGCAACATACAAACTATTTTTTTTCTATCCAAATTTAAGAAAGTTCTATTGTATCTAAATTATGTTAAGTAGCCAGTTGCTTTCAAGTACAATATGACATATTGTAAAACAGTTTTTATATAGGATTTTCTTTTAGTTTCCCACAACAGAAGAAGAATGGAGACAAATATCAAATGGATTTGAGGAGAAATGGCAATTTGTAAACTGCGGTGGTGCATTAGATGGAAAACATATTCGAATAATACCGCCAGCACATTCTGGAGCAATGTATTATAATTATAAAAACTTTTATAGCGTCGTTCTTCTTGCATTAGTAAATAGTAATTATGAATTTATTTATGTAGACTTTGGTAAAAACGGAAGACTCTCAGATGGGGGGGTTATAGGTTACACCGAGTTTTATAAAAAACTGTTGAATAAGGATCTAAACTTACCTGATAATAGTACAACTGTTGGAAATTTAAATTTTGTGTTTATTGCTGATGAAGCATTTTCGCTTAATGAGCATATTTTGAAACCTTATGCTCAAAGAGAATTAGACAAGGAAAAACGTATTTTTAACTATAGATTGTCTCGTGCAAGAAACGTAGTAGAAAATGCATTTGGTATAATTGCTAGTAGATTTCAAATATTACATAGGCCTATTAATATGAAACATAAAAATATCTGTTATATTGTGTTAGCTATTTGTGCCTTACATAACTTTCTTCGTAGTCGCTCTGCTTCCTATGTAACGGCAACTACATTCGATAGGGAAGATATATCTCATAATTTAATAAAAGATGGTGACTGGCGAAATGATGCAATTAACATTACAAATATGCAACCTGCTAGATCTACAAATACAAACTCTGAGGCAAAGGAAAATCGAGATAATTATAAATTATACTTTAACAGTGAACAAGGTGTAATTTCATGGCAAGAAGAAATGATTAAGCTGGGAAAATGTTAGGCTACAATAGAATGTACCTTCGAAAATTAACACTAAAAATAAAATTTTTCTAAAATATTTACATTTTGTTTTTCTTCGCTATTTTTAGGCTGTTGTTTTCCATATACGTGATGCTGACTGTCTTCCTCTGTATCAAGTTGTTCTATTCCTTCGTCAATATTAGAAATACTATTAGCTGGAGTCTCGTCGTCCATCGTAAATAAGAGTAGGTCAAAATACCATAGGACAGGTGTATATAAATCATCTTGTGACATTCCAGACCTTTTACTATCCCTAATTTTTTTTAATTCTTTTCTAAAGGACCCTCTTAAACTTTGAATTTTTTTTACCACAAAATCTCTATTTGCCTCACGGAAACCAGATTTTTTACAATATTCGACCAGTTTATCATATGCGACATTTTTTAAATTCCTATTATTATAATCTTTGTTCTTAATTTGCCATAGGCAAGGATATTCTCTATATATATTAATAAAATCTGTAACGACTTCTTTACTCCAACATCGACCATCTGCCATTTTTCAATTCAAACCGTACTAAAAATATTAAAGTTAAATCGCACAAGTATTCGCTTGTAAAATCACACGTTCAGACTTGCGAGTTACACAGGAGAGTTGCGTGCGCGATTGAGCGTAAGAACCTAAATTCGCGCGAAAGGAAGATATTTTATAAATTCCACGCGCCACACCAGTTACGCAGGGTTTTTTGCAGTTTTTCATTTACACGCAGATATTTGCACGCGCGATTTATTTTAAACAGTTTTGACGGAATGCAAGCGTGTGTTCTTTCAATCTGACAATTATTAATACTACAGATTTGCATGTACAATTTGAGCGCAATTTAACGCGAGCGTAATCGCGTGTTCCTGTATCGCGCGGTTAATACCTTCCGTGTAAAGGCCGCTATTCGGTGAAGTTCTAAGCTAATTTAATATTTTTTGGGCCGGTGTTCTCTTAAAGACTACCGAGCCATGGAAGAAGCGAGTTCAGGGGCGGGGCAGCCTCCAGGGGCGACGGTTCCCACTGTAGACGATTTTTTGAGCGCGAAAAAAGAAATTGAACAACTTAAAAACAGCCTGCAGCAAGGTGCGAGTACAACAGCTTGTTAGCCAGTTTTCATGAACAACGAGCTCAAAACGAGCATATAAGTCAAAACCGCGATTTAAATAAACAAATTGAATCCTTAAATTTACAGACTAGCGAACTAAGCAAACAAATTTCAACGGTAAATAACCAAACTCAACAAATTATCAATCAAAATGCTGAACTTTTGAATAAACTTTCTAAATACGAAAATGAAATTTTCTCAATCAGAAAAGAGTTAACAAGGAATTATCCTGTCAATGATAAATTAACTAATAATATTTGCATGTCTACTAACAGCACGAATATTAATATTAACGACAACTCTTTGCTTTCGTCATCGCAAGGTGGCAGTAATTTGTCTCAAACATCTTTCCCTACACAAGGGTTAATTAACAATAATATTAAATGGAATAATTCAAATTCGAACACTAAAAATGACGAAAGCATGGATGATTTTACTGGTACCGGCTCGGAAGAAGAATTTGAAAAAGAGCCGGGTAAATTTGTCAAAGTAAAACCTAGTCACAGAAGAAGAAAACGTCGTACTTCTTATCCCAACGATAACAAAAATAACACAAAAAAGGCGCTGAAAGATTCGGATTTTCCTCCTTTGCCGGCAGTAAACAAAAAGACCGACAAACAAGCCGACAATTTTGCCGACAAACACAATCATGCCGACAGACAAAACCGCATTTCTAGTCCAGAAAATTCTGGACTCGACAAGAATTTAAACGATAAAGATATTAATAATCCAGTAAACGTCGATCACGATGGAATTCCAATTCTAAAAAATTCAGAAGTTAGCGATAATATGTACACTGATGACGAAGAGGAGTACGAAAACCGTACCCCTACAAGAAAGATCAGAATACCGCCTATTGTCTTAAGGGACAAGAGGCAGTATAACGAGCTAACAAGCGTAATGAAAAACCATAACATGGAATTCGGTCGTGCTATCAACGTTCCTGAGGGGGTAAAATTCCACCCTCCCACCGAGGACCATTATAAAAGAATTACTGCGTTCTTTCAACGGAACGCAATACCGTTTCATACTTTTCCGTTCCAAAACAAAAAACTTCTGCACGTTGTCTTACGAGGTGCTTTGGAATCCTGGTCCGAGGACAAGATTAAAAAAGATTTGGAAGGGTTGGGTTTTACCCCTAAGACAGTCACAAGGTGGTACAATAGGCAAAGGGCACCTATGCCACTGGTACTTGTAACTATCCCGCGAGATCAGAAACGAATTTACGATAGATGTTTCCTTGACAACCTGAAGATTCCAGTTGAATCTCAGCGCAGTCGGACCCACAATACTCAATGCCATAGATGTCAGCTTTATGGCCATGTCCAGTCAAAATGCATCGCGGAACCCCGGTGTGTGAAATGCTTGCGCGCACATTTCACTTACCAATGCGATCTACCAAAAGATAAACCAAAATGTGTAAATTGTGGCGGGGATCATCCTGCCAATTTTACAGGATGTCCGAAACATCCAAAGTCAATTCGAGAGCGTAACGCAAACGCTAACGTTAATTCAAACACGGGAAAATCCCCATCACAATTCAAATGGGGGACTCAAGACAATAACAAATTAGCTTCGACTAATAATAACCATTCATTTTCCTCTCCCCAGCGAATGATGCAGGGATTTATGCAATATTTTCAGAATTCTGTTAAGAGTTTCAATGATAATATGCAAGCACAATTGTCTGAATTTATGGCAACATTGAGGTCAGAAAATTCAGATAATCATCGATGAGTATTATTAAGTCCGAACCCTCCTATTTGAAGATTGGTACACTGAATGCCGAGGGATTAACTGACAAAAAATTGGAATTAATACATTTTTTGGAAAAGTATGAAATAGACATTTTATTAATACAAGAGACCTGGCTGAAAGGCCAACGATATACTTGCCCAAACTATATTGTTTTCAGAGATGATAGAGTGGATAGACCACTAGGTGGTACTCTGGTTTTGGTAAAAAAGCACCTCAAAGTAACTTCAATTCCCAATCCCGAACCAGAATTTGAAGGCCCCTTTTGTCAAAATAAAGATGAAAGGCCACTCTATCATCCTGCCTTCAGTTTATGTCAGTTCATCCTTCAATTTTAACATCCAAAATATTACGAATTTATTCAGTACAAATGAACCAATCCTCATAGGAGGGGATTTTAACTCTTCGAATCGCTTCTGGGGAGCCAGACATACAAATGCGAGAGGCCTTGTTCTTGAAAATGCTCGAGAGCAAAACATCTTAGAACTCGTAATTCCGGACGAACCAACACACCTAGCCAGAAGAGGTCAACCGACGACCTTGGATTTATTTTTGAGAAAAAATAGTGGCAGATTGTCTGATCTAGTGGTTTTTCATGAATTAACATCAGACCATCTGCCAGTATTGATTGAATACGGCAATCCTGAGCTGAAAGGCGAAGCATTGTGCATTAAAACTCATTACAATTGGAAAAAATTCCAAGACTTATTGATAGATGCGAACTATCCGGAAATTCTTCCGGAAGCCGAATCTGTCGATTTTGCTGTTAATAATTTTATTTACCAAATTCAAGATGCTATGCAAAAATCGGCAGTAACCGAGGTCGTCAGATTTTCTAAATACGGAAATCTTCCTCCGGAATTAAAAGAGCGAATTAAAATCAAAAACAGACTCAAGAACAGGGCCTACCGTACTGGTGACCCGGAGGATAAAAGAAGAGGAAACAGAATGGCTGGGGAGATTAAAAAAGAATTGACCGAACTACACAACCAGTCTTGGGAGAACAAAATACAATCTCTCGAGATTCAAGATAGAAGTTTATTCAAAATGACGAGAGCCCTAACGAAAGGCTCAAGAAAACCGTTACCGCATATAGTCGATCAGGACAAAAATAAAATCTATCTTGAATCTCGAGATAAAGTTGAAGGTTTCGCGAAAAAAATTGGAGAAACAGTTCCAATTGAACCCAAGCACAAATCTAAGTAAGGAGAATAATTTAAATAAAACTGTAGAAATCTACAAAAGTATGGTATTAACCGACGCTAATTTGCCCGCGAATAATCTATAAGAAATTCAAACCATTATTTCACAGTTAAACATTCACAAAGCCCCCGGTTTGGATGGTGTGACGAACGCAGCTTTAAGGAAAGTTCCGGAGAAAGCAATATCAGTTTTAAAAGACATTTCAATGCGATTTTAATATTAGGTCACTTTCCAGCGGGATGGAAAACCGCAAAGATAATATTAATTAAGAAAAAAGGGGAAAAATCGATCAATATAAACGCATATCGTTGTTATCACAGGTGAGTAAAATTGTCGAAAGATTAATTTTAAACAGAATCAATGATTTTATAATCGATAAAGATATCCTTCCTCCGGAACAATTCGGGTTCAGAAAAGACCACAGTTGCGTTCATCAGACCACCAATTTGGCGGTCGATATAATACAAAGTTTCAATAGAAAATTCCAGACCGGGGCAATATTTCTCGATGTTAGTAAGGCGTTTGACAAAGTATGGCATAACGGCCTAACTTTAAAAATTATAAGACTGGGTTTTCCCAATTATCTTACAAAATTAGTCCTAAGTTTTCTAACTAACAGAAGTTTCGTCGTGTCGTCAGACGATCAAATATCAATTTAAAAAACCGATAGAAGCTGGTGGATCACCACTTTCTCCGACATTGTACAATTTGTACACTCATGACATTCCAAAGGTTAAATTTGTTAATTTATGTTTGTTCGCTGTTGACACGGCCATTACTGCTTCGTCAGGAAAATTTTGGATAATAATATCAAGACTCCAGAAACAACTGGATCAACTTGAGAGATGGATGCAAGATTGGAAGATCAAGATAAATCCGGGAAAAACACAAGCTGTAATGTTTACAAAGTTACGATTTCCAACCCCCGATAATCGTAAAGTTCAAGCGAAATACTTAGGACTAATTTTCGACCGAAGATTGAATTGGACAGCCAATACTAACTTACTCTTATCGAAGGCTAAACGCTCGATGAGCGCCTTGTACCCCTTGTTAAATTACAAAAGTAAACTAAATTTAAATTTCAAATTCATGTTAGTCAATTTATTTTTAAGATCTATTATTTCTTACGGTGCAGCAACGTGGAACGTGATAAGTAAAACTAAACTAGCAAGATTATCGAGCTGTTACAATAAAGCTCTAAGACGAATAACTAACGCACCAATGTGCGTTAGAAATTCAATAATTAAAAATGATCTTTCAATCGACGAATTCGAAACCTTCTTAGATAAGATCATAACCAAACATTTCGCTAAAGCGGCAGAGCCTTCAAATCAACTGATAAAAAAATTCTCACGGCGTTGCTGCCACCGTAAGAAATAAGTTTAAATACCCAAAAGATTGGGTTATCACTCACAGACAGGATAATTAAGCGTGCGCAGGCACAATCTCATTCATTCATATTAAAGCACATAAGTCAACAGGAGACGCTCCTGACTTAACACCTATAAAGACGATCCAGCATGAAAATCTACCTCTTTATCAACCAGTCAACGAGGGAGCAAGTAGTAAAGGGTTTTCCAATAAGAGGTGTCATTTTGAAAAGCCCGCTATTTCGGTAGATGTCACTTTTGAAGCCGTAAGTTTTTGACGTTTGACAAGTAGAAACTACGCCATAAATAAAGATGGAACGATACACGCTTCAACAACGCATTGAAATTATTAAAATTCACTATAAAAATGGTGAAAATTTGGCAGAGACGGTTCGTAAAACTCGAACATTTTTGGGTCGTCATGAAGCACCTTGTCGGAGCGCAATAAAGAAATTGGTGAAAAAATTCGAGCTGTTGGGACAAGTTAGTTATGTGAAGAAGAAACCCGTGCACGTCGCTCAAGAACAGCCGAGAATATTGGTGCTGTAGCCGAAAGTGTTGAAGAAAACCCAGGTTTGTCCATTCCTCGTCGTTCTTTGGAATTAGGGATTCCACAAACGTCATTACACCGTATTTTGCATAAAGATTTGGGTCTTAAGGCTTATAAAGTTCAGTTAACGCAAGAACTCAAGCCGGCCGATCATCAACAACGTCGTGCCTTTGCTGATTGGGTTCTTGAAATGCATGAAAATGATCCGGAATTCCATCGAAAAATCATCTTCAGTGATGAGGCCCATTTCCACCTCGGTGGCTTCGTCAACAAACAAAATTGTCGCATCTGGGGCTCGGAAAACCCAAGAGTTATTGTTGAAAAGCCTCTCTATCCTGAACGTGTGACTGTTTGGTGCGGTTTATGGTCCGGCGGGGTCATTGGACCTTACTTTTTCGAAAATGAGGCTGGAGCAACAGTTACGGTGAATGGATTGCGCTATCGAGAGATGATTAATGATTTTTTATGGCCGGAATTGGATGGTATTTATCTGGACCACGTTTACTTTCAACAAGACGGCGCTACGTGCCACACAAGCAACGAAACCATTGATCTTTTACGGGAAAAGTTTCCGGGCCGTGTTATCTCTCGAAGAGGTGATCACAATTGGCCACCGAGATCTTGTGATGTGACACCTTGCGATTTCTTCCTTTGGGGCCACGTGAAAGACAAGGTCTACGCCAACAGCCCAGCGTCGATTCACGACCTCAAAGATGGAATTCGTGAGGCTATCGAGGACATAGGGCAGCCACTTTGCGATTTGGTTATGGCAAATTTCATGAAAAGGATATGGTCCTGTAGGCATGGTCGTGGTGGTCATTTGGCTGATGTTATTTTCCATCATTAACGGCATACCTTCCTCTTTATAATGTAATAAATATCCGATCATTTATCTTAAAAAATGGCATTTTTCTTTGAATATCAAAATAACACCTCTTATTGGAAAACCCTTTATTATACCGCTGGTTTTGATTGACGGGCTTTTGTTCGAAAAACTCGATATTACATGCACTTGCTGATATCGAATACGGTCGCAAGATCATCTATCGACAATAGAATTTTCCTAATTCTTTGTAGTGATCTCTGTCGCAGAGCCTCAGATATTCTGATTCCCTTGCAGAAGAACCAGAAGAGACATATAAAAAAATCTCAAATTTACATCGTGGTTAGGGAATTAAATTTAAACCAGGTACCAGGCAAGGCAACACATTCTGTCTAGGGTAAGTGAGGGAGAAGTTAAAATCCTTCCTCTAAAAGCGCTTAAGCCCTGCTACCCTGGTAAGTTAGTTCTTTTCGAGGTACGGCTAACCTGGTGTGTCCATAACAGTTGGCGCGCCAGGGACAAATCACCTGTAGCCAAACCGCGAAAAAATTAGCATTTTTCTTGTCTTCTTTTATTGAAACAACCACAAAAACATAACAACAAAGAGTCTCTATTTTTGAACTGATTTTTTCCGATAAAAATCCTAATTAACTTTTCAAAAATTCTGGATAATAACTTGTGAATTTTTTAGTAAAATTTTTAACTATTTCATCTATCAAAATTTAAACTTATTTATATTTTTATTCATTTTTGACCAGCACATTCAAAATTTAAATTAAAAATTATAGAAATATTCTTAGGAACGAGACCCAAAAGAATTTCTATTAAAATTTCACTTTTAAAATATTTTCAAATTTCAATAAGGATCAAAATTGCATACTTTTCAGTAGCAATTTCGACCTTAAAGCATTTCAAAACATTCCATTTACGGCACGGAAATTTCCTAGACGGTAACCGTGTTGAGTCACTTTTATAAATACTTTTCGGTAAAATTCCACTCTTTGGAATTAGATTTTACTAGCTATAAATCTCAAATATAAACTTTGTTATTGTATTGTTTGTTATAAACAAAGAACCTTAACAAGACTTGTAAAGGAAATTAAATTTTCCTAAAATAATAAATTATTGACTTTCCCTAAAAAGACCTATTTAGATCTATCGGCGAAAACACATACCTATTTTGACTAAACAATTAGTGAAAATTTTCCACTAATTTAAATCACTCAATTTTGACAACATTTTTTAAGAGTAACTTTTTATTTTCTATTTTATTTATTTATTTTAAATAAACTATCATTATTTTAAACAAAATAAGAATAAAGTTTTAGTTCTTCATTTTAACACTGAATGAATGTTAAATTTATTTTTTATTTAAAGCAAGCCAGTAGAACTAAGTAATATAGTTCAGCTCGACGACTTCTATTAATTTACAAGTATAATTAACTAGTAAATTGTTGTAAAAAGACTTTTGTAAACATTTACATAAAAAAACTGGCAGATTAATCAATAAATATAAATTCAATTAGTTTTTAAATAATTCATTTCTTTTTGTAAATATGTATTTTAGCACATTAATTTTCTAAAAACAAATTAGCTTTAAGCTCTTTTATTATTAGCAAACTTTTAAATAAAAGCATCTAAACAATAAATTAGTTAATTTATCGCAATTAATAAATTGCATAATAAACTAGTATTAGTATCTTTTGTGGAAAAACCCAATAATTTTCAAACCTGTTAAGATTCTCGGAATCTATAATCCATTCAACCTGTAAAAGGATCACAGTGGTGATTTCCTTCAGAAATTATTTTATTAGAATCTATAGTTTCTTTTTGATGTAAAAGGATCACACCTAAGTGTGAAACCCTTTAAATAAATTAATAATTAAATATAAACAAATAAAAGTCGACCTAAATCATAACATCAAAGGCCTATAAATTTTATTTATTTATTTTATTGAATACAGCATCCACAGCAGTTAAGCCAGTTACAGATACCTTTCTTAAAGTTAAAAACATTAAACTAACATTACTAGTTAATATTATTGTCAATATTACATCTGAGCCTGAGAATCTAGCAATTTATGGTCAAGAATATCCTTATATCTACGTAAAGTAATACTACTTAAATCTACATCACTAACGTATGTATTAAAATAATTACACATTTTATATAGGGGCGAATTTTTGTAAGTATTTGTTCTAGAAAATTCTAGATAAAATGTTGGTCTTTGTCTTGTTCCACCCTTATTTACCACAAATGGAAGTTGCAGCAATAGGTCTGGACTATTTATTTTATTCTTTAAGATCTTGTATATATATACCAAACATATTTTTATACGTCTGTTTTCCAATGAAAGTCTGTTATATATATTCAATAAGTCCAGGTGATTATAACCCTGAATAGGATAGTATCCAAATTTTTTAAAAAACATATACTTTAAAAACTTTCGCTGGACACGTTCTATGTTTCTACTCCACACTTCATATTGTGGTGACCATATTATACTACAGTATTCAAGTTTTGGCAGTACAAGACTGTCAAAAAGTGTCATGCAAACATCAACATCAAAATGTTTAGTAGATCTGATGATGAAACCCATTATCTTGTGAGCTTCATTAATTTTATTTATTATATGCTCATTGAAATTCAATGAACTATCAAACAATACTCCCAAATCCTTCTGACAAGAAGGCCGTTTTAACATTATATCATTAATAGAATAGGCTTGATTTAAAACATTCTTATTCAGAGCAAAGGACATTGACGAGCACTTGTTGTCATTAAGACAAAAACCGTTTACTCGACACCACTCAACAACATCATTCAGATCCTGCTGTAAACATTCACAATCATCAGCAGTCAATACTTCCCTAAAAAGTTTAAAGTCGTCTGCAAACAGTAATGCTTTTGAGTGTTTGATCACGTTACATATATTATTAAAGGCAATTAAGAATAAAAGAGGTCCCAAATTAGACCCCTGAGGAACACCAGAAGTACTTCTATATACATACGATTTGGCCCCTTTTATTTCAACATACTGCTTTCTATCAGTCAGGTAAGAGACAATAATATTTATCAGATTCTCTGTAACATTCAGTTGCTTAAGAGATTGTATTATAAGAGTATGTTTCACTCTGTCAAATGCCTTTGCCATATCCGTGTAGATTACATCAACTTGTGCTTTTTTATTAAAAGAGTTATGAATGTATTGTGTAAAAGTAATTAAGTAGTTAATGTTGATTTATTTGGTAAGAACCCATGTTGACACTCAGATATACTGTGCTTTACTTCATCATATATTCTGTTACTATGCTAATAGGTCTATAATTAGTTACTTCGTGCTTTACCCCTCCTTTGAAAGTAGGTATAACCTTTGTAATACGCCATTCTGTAGGATATGTTGCTGTTTTAAGTGAAAGGTTAAATATATATAGTAAAGGTTCTAACAGAAATTGGCTACAGCCCTTTATGACATAGCCAGGCAACCCATCTGGTCCAATGGCTCTGTTACCCTTTAACTTTTGAAGAGCACAGCGTACTTCAATTTTATCTATGGGATAGTCACAAAAATGATTTTTAGATATACCCCCACTGCATTCCATCACCTCTGCAGCACTAAATACATTACCAAAATAAAGCGCAAATGCATCTGCAATACCCCTTGCACCCGAATAGAAAATGTTATTATAAGAGATTTCTGCAGGAATATTACCCTCACCTCTCAGACTTTTAACATACGACCAAAAATACTTGGGATTATTTCTTAGACTCAACTGAACTCGTGCCAAATACTCCGAGTGTGCTGCCTTTACTTTATTTTTAATATTCTGTCTACTAGATTTGTATTTATTATACCAAAAAAGACTTTTGGATTTTTTGTACTTTCTAAAATATTTTTCTTTATCCTTAATTAATTTAATTATGTCACTATTATAGCACACTGGAAAAGTTCTACCTATCTGTGTTGATATTGGAACACATTGTACAAAAATATTATAAAATACTCTGTAAAACTGAGTTATGACAGTATCAATATCACAACACTCATATATAATGTTCCAATTTTGATTTTTCATTAGCCTATACGTAGTGCCAAAATCAGCTTTTTTAAAGTTAAATTTAGTACTGGGAATTTGCTCACATTCAGTCAATTCATAACAGAGATTTAATTCCAATAACAATGCCGGATGACGCCGATCTAGCGGTAACAATGGGTCATCATCATTTTCTACTTTGCAATCCTGCAAATGGCGGCTGACAAGTACCAAATCCAAGATAACATTATTTACATTACGAACATAATTCATTTGTAAAAGGTTTGTAAAGGATAAAAAACTTTTAAAATCACATATACGCTCACTGGGAAGATTCAAAACAAGGTCAGGCAAATTAAAATCACCCAAAATTATACAATCACAGTTTAAAAAATTAGACTCAATACAAGTATAAAATTTCCTATAAGTATTCAAATTACTATTAGGTACAAAATATACAACTACTATATAAATACATTTCTTTTGATTTACAGTTAGTTTCACACACAGTGCTTCTTGTTCATTGTCAAATATGTTATATTCCTTCACAGAAAATTTCCTATTGACTGCCAGTAAGACACCACCACCTTCCTTTTTTCCCGTCTCTATCTGATTTCTGTCTTTCCTAAATATATTCATACCACAATTAAATTCACTATTATAAACAGTACTATTCAGCCAAGTCTTAGTTAAGGCAATTATATATGCGCTATTATTTAACATATTAAGTCTTAATATTTCTAGTTTAGTTTTAACGCCCCTACAATTTTGATAATATATTCTCATTGAACCTAAGTGATTGGCAGTGTATTGATGTCCTTTAGAAAATTTGAATCATCAGTATCAGTTGGCTCATCATTCAGGTTACTAACACTCGTAATATTATTATCTAGTCGAGATTCATCATTTGCTTGAATATAACTATTTTTCATACCACTATTATCTAGCATACTTTCAGGCTCAGAGTTTATATTTAATACTACTCGATCACTATCAACACCAGATACAGCAATGTGTATTAAATTTTTTACTTTACATTTTATTGAGGCTGCTTCCAAAATGGTGTTATACAGTAACCGAGAAACATCAAAATTACTTAATTTATCATTAAAATCATCACATACATTAAGATACCCTACACAATTTTCAGTAAACCTGTTTGCAAAAGTTAAAAAATTACAGAGTTTTTTATTATACATTTCAACTCGTTGGAGATATCTTTTATTCGCTGACTTCGTTGAGAGAAACAGAAGATTTGTATGCATACAATCTTTAAGTATTTTATTTATATTACGCATTCGTGGATATTTGCCACATGATAAATCATATTTGGTGAAATATTTTGTTAGGTTTACTATGTCTTCCAAAACATTTTCCTGCCTAGCATAAGGTTTAACAATAGCTTGAATTTTAATGTCCTCATCACCATACACACGTCGCAAATGTTTATCCAAGTTTTTGACTATTTGATCACCCAATACCAAAATATTCTTAGGGCCAATAATAGTTTTTACTGGAAGCCCAACTTTGCCTTTCTGTGAAATAGCACAATACTCAACTTCCGTTTGAGTATCGACGTTTCTTTTCTCAGCGTTTTGTTTTGCCTTTATTTCAAACAAGTCATTATTTGCCTTTTTCGAGCTTGTTATATACATTTCATTTTCAGCGGATAAAACCTCCATACTTGTTAATAATTTAGTTTTAAGGTCATTCAGTTCGTCTAATTCCTTTAATAGCACATTAGATCTAGTGTGAAGCTCATTAATTTGTTTGGATAGCTTACTATTCCTCTCTGTTAGCTGTATAATCTCTTCATTAGCCTCTGTAATTTCAAGTTGTTGCTCTTTGATTTTTTGTACATTCTGGTTATTGTCCGCAAAAGCCAAATTCTCATTAATACTATCGGGCACGGGACGGCCCTCTTATTTTGGTCTCGACAAATTCGTCCTGATGAAGCACATTTGCATTGCTGCCATGGCTTTCAACGAATTGTTCCGTTCCAAAATAACCTGTCTCGTCTAATGTCTTGTATTGAAATTCAGAAGGCGTGGTAGGTTGAGTGTCATCCGAACTCGGGTTAAAATGCAGGTACGACGGATTATTTACTAGGTTTGAACGTCCTGTGTGCGCATCGCGTTGAATCTCTTAGTCCAAAGGTCGTGAACCAGAGATTATCGCTGAGGGAATACTGGGCAAGGAAGAGAACAAGGGTAGAATCGATAGCGAAACGTCGTAACGGGTCGCGTTTTCGATTTCGAATTGGTCTTCGTGTTGTCTACTGGGACGAACGTCATGCGTCGCAGGGTAACCGAAGAGAATGAGATTTGGTTCATTTTGATTCATCAAATCTTGTCTATGTGTTTGTGAAGAAGAAAAAAGGGCACCAGCAGGTGGTGCCGGAGAGGACCCACCATAACCTCCCGACCCGGCTGAAGGCCAAGCCGCCTCACCTTTCTTGCTGTTTATAAGGGGCCCTTTTTGTTGAGCCATGCTCTTAAATTTTGAAAAAATGAAATTTGTTTTTTTTTTTTAATTGCCAAAATTAAAAAAGGGACTAATTTAAAACAAAGGACGCGTTTGGAAGTGAGCTGAAATGCTCAACGTGTCTTTGTATAAAAAGAATCGGGGATTGCTAATTATAATTGGAAATTAATTAGCTTTTATTGTTGCAACTTTCGAGAATTTTTGTGATTTTTTGTCGGTAAGTGTTTCCGCAAAAAGTCTATCAAAAATTGTATGTTTGTCAGTCACTGTTGATCGGAAGATACGCAAATTTTGTAATCGTTTTCGAAACGTTTCTGAAATTTTTCGGCTTTTCCGCTACGCGGATTTTTTGTTTCGTGAGAGAGGGACGGGGAAATGTCTTTTGGGGGGAAATGATTTTTTCTCACGTTTTTAAAAGCCAAAAATGATGTTTTCTTTGTTTCTTAATTTTGAAGAAAAACGGGCGTGACCCGTCCTAGAAAAAGGATTTTTTTATAGGACTTTGGTCGGTTTTTCTTGTTTTTTCAAGGCTTTTCCAAAAGCCTCTAGGTTAATGCTTGGGAGTAAAGGGAAAACTCCAATAAAATAAGAAACAATTACGCGGAATTTATGTCGGTGATCCGCTACTACAACGCCAGTTCGCGTATGTAGTCTCGAATAGCACCCGACTTCCGAACTTTAGTGTCTGAGGGCCTGGTAGTTCTGAAACTTACCTCAGGTGTTCGTATGCAGATACTACCTGTCCTTACTTCACTCTAGTTTATACCTAGGGAAACCTCAGACACCGCATTTACTCCGGAAATTTGCTTTCGCTTTATGTCTTCTTGAATTTTTGGTTTTTCACTACCGGGGTGCAAGTGGTAGCTACTAAACGCCCAAAAATTCCGTATATATGATATTAAGTTTATTGGCTCTTCTACGAGGGTCTAGAAGTTCTAGTGCTGACATCAAAAAGATCGTCGCGGTTGCAGGGATGGTCTGGTCTTGAAAATTCTGTTAAAATCTGCGAGGAATCTTCCTAAAATCCAGCAGAATTTTCGGGAACCTGATAGGAATACGCATAAAAAGTGTTCTGCCGTAAAAACAGCAGCTTTTAATGCGAAATTCCACGTTTCTTTCTTCTTTCTTCACAACTGATGTCTTCAGTCTTCTTGTTCTTCTTCCTTGTTGTCTTCGTTCTAACCAAGTCGATAACTGTTTTGAGACCAAAGTCCTATAAAAAAATCCTTTTTCTAGGACGGGTCACGCCCGTTTTTCTTCCAAATTAAGAAACAGAAAACATCATTTTTGGCTTTCAAAAAACGTGAGAAAAAATAGACATTTCCCCCCAAAAGACATTTCCCCGTCCCTCTCTCACGAAACAAAAAATCCGGGAAGCGGAAAAGACGAAAATTTCGGAAACGTATCGAAAACGATTACCAAATTTGCGTATCTTTTCCGATCAACAAATGACTGACAAATAGACAATTTTTGATAGACTTTTTTCGGATACACTTACCGACAAAAAATCACAAAAATTCTCGAAAGTTGCAACAATAAAAGCTAATTAATTTCCAATTATAATTAGCAATCCCTGTTTCTTTTTGATACAAAGACACGTTGAGCATCTCAGCTCCTTTCCTAACGCGTCCTTAGTTTTAAATTAGTCCCTTTTTTAATTTTGGCAATTAAACAAAAACAATTTCATCTTTTTTCAAAATTTAAGAGCATGGCTCAAAACAAAGTGCCCCTATTAAATAGCAAGAAAGGTGAGGCGGCTTGGCCTTCAGCCGGGTCGGAAGGTTATGGTGGGTCCTCTCCGGCACCACCTGCTGGTGCCCTTTTTTCTTCTTCACAGACAAATAGAAACGATTTGATGAATCAAAATGATCCAAATCTCATTCTCTTCAGTTACCCTGCGACGCATGACGTTCGTCCCAGAAGTAGACCAAACGATGACCAATTCGAAATCGAAAACGCGACCCGTTACGACGTTTCGCCCACGATTTTTCCCTTGTTCTCTTCCATGCCCAACATCCCCATAGCGATAATCCCTGGTTCACGACCTTTGGACCAAGAGATTCAACGCGATGCGCCAACAGGACGTTTAAACCCCGCAAACAATCCGTCGTACCTGCATTTTAATCCGAGTTCGGATGACTCTCAACCTACCACGCCTTCTGAATTCCACTATAGGACATTAGACGAGACAGGTTATTTTGGCACGGAACAATTCGCTGAAAGCCATGGCAGTAATGCAAATGCGCTTAATCAGGACGAATTCGTCGAGACCAAAATAAGAGGGCCGTCCCGTGCCCGATATGGCATCCCTGCCGAGGATTCGAACCTCGACCCAGTATTTTCATCAACATTCGAAAAATGTGGCAATTTTGAAAGTGACAGATTTGCAGAACGCAATATGACTTTCAAACAAATGGATAGCGATAACTTCCATGAACCTTATCGCACCCACAACGTTTCGATTTTTGAAAACAAAAATCATCTTCAATGCGGGAGCCCGGAGCAGAGTGCAGCACGTGGAACGATACCTAGAGGCATGAGAGTGCCTGAAAATACAAACAATTTGCCGGCTCAAGATTTGGCATACCTTGCCCAGCTCGAGACCGCCAAAGCCTTAACTGCTTTAACACAGCAATTAGCAAGGCAATCCCAAAGCTCTACCAAGTCAATACTCAGAGCCAACTTTTCTGGACTGGATTATGAAGATCCAGAAGAATTTCTTATGGAAATGAATCGTTGGTTTGCAGAGAATAACGTCTCAGAACGAGATCGTATTTTCTACGTCATAGAGCGATTAAACGGCATAGCCAAGAAATGGTTTGAGCCGTATAAGCCATATGTGAAGCATTACGACGATTTTACGTCAAAGTTCCTTGAAAGGTTCCAAAATGTGGAAAATTTGGCTACACTGCAAGCAGATTTATACGGAACGTCGCAGAAAGTGACAGAATCTGTGGAGACTTTCATATTAAGAAAACATGCACTGTATACAAGGATCAATCCTGCAGGCATGATTCAACAATTTGTTCCTGTTTTGATGACTCAGTTGAGACCTGAGATCAGGTCGAGACTACGAGGTGTTCCTTTGACCAACTTAGAACGGCTAACCACGTTAGCTAGAACAGTAGAAAGGGACATCATAGACGAGGAAAGATCGAAACTAGAACGATATTCAATGAATAAAATTGTTGTAGATTCGGTACCACCGAACAAAAGCTACAACATGGCATCCCTGATAAACCAACCCACGAGAAATAATCCAATGGCCGATCCAAGGTCTGGATTCCGCACTGGCAATGGTCAGAGACCATTAAACCAGCAGTTCAGCAACAATCAAAGGCAATCAAATATTCCTTCGAACAACAGATTTCCTGTAACACAGAAATTTGACAACAGTCAGAAACCTGTCAACTACAATCGAAGAAGAAACGACGATCTTCCGCCGTGTCGATTATGCAGCGGCAGACACTGGGATAAAGATTGTCCAACACAACAGCGAAACCAACAAAGAGAGCATCCGAACGAGAAGCAATCTGCGAACATCAACGTAGTACGTCAGAGCAAGACGAACGCAACTTCGAATGCGCCTCATTCAACATCGTCAACAACCTCCGAACTAGAGCCACCGACGAAACCACCGCGTCATAGACGCAAGAAACCATCAAGACCGGACTCGGAAAACTTTCGAGGGGCCGGCACCAGCAACGACAAGACGCCGAAGTAAGTGTCGGCCCCAACACCTTACTGGAGCAGTCTTCACAAGCAAAATCAATCACAGCCGCTACGCAAACAATCAGTTTCGATCTAATATCCATCGATTCTGATATTGAAGACGTTTGTACAGATACAACGTCGCAAACAACAACGATGCAAGAACTGCAACACGCAGTATCCTGTGATCTTATATCACTTATAGATGCACCTTTAGACAATGGCGTGTTGATAGACTTGGAGGAACCGATAAAGCCAGAAGAAATCGACCCTCGTTATGTTATGGACCTAATAAATTGCGACGACTCACCCGGTAACTACCGATCAGACACTGACTCGCATCACGTTACGCATGATAGTTCACTAAAAGGGTACGGCCATGGACCAGGATACCCGAACCGCACGTGCAGATAACGATAAAGATGGAGCAGAAACTTGGTCAATGCATCTCCGGCCTGAGCAAAACGCGTTATTTGGAACAAATAATGTAACCAGCAGCTTCGAATCTCTGCTTGACGACGAAGTACCCCAAGATATCACACAACAATGCCTGTCTCCTTCTACTTCGCTACGACCGATCACGAGCGTGATTGAGAGCGAACAACAATTAAGCAAAGACTTAATTAACGCAGCCGATACCACAAATGAGCAAGAGACTCGTGGATCACATGCACCAATTCAAGATTCGACAAACGAGCAACCGACTCAAGAATCTACAACAAGCATCTACAAGAAAGATATGAAACAACCTGCAGTGATAAAACTGAACTCTACGGGTTCAGCGAATAATCCTGTGGTTACGATCACGACGAAAGGTCATACTATGCGTGCCTTATTCGACTCCGGAGCTGAATTTAATTTAGTCTCGGATCGAATACCCATTGACAACATAAACACTGCATCGGTGTTGCAAGTGCAATTAGCCTGTAATGACAGCATTGCACAAGTCATAGGAACCACTACAATGAAGATAGCGTTAGGTCAATTCGAGTATGAGGTAGACTTTCTCATAATAGAAGGCCTCGACTCTGACATGATCCTTGGAAGTCCATTCCTGGAGAACGAACGAGTTGTCCTGAACTACGCTCGAAAGAGCATATCAGTAGGACAGGAAAAAAGGCAGACATTATACTGGAATATGATCAAAAATGTCTTGAATCATGACGTAGAACTTCCAGAAATAACGCAGAGTTACAAGATCTTGTACACGAGTACCAAGATGTCTTCCAAGTAGGACTGGTACAACCGACGACAAGAACGACTATGCATAAAATCACTTTTAGAGAAAATAAGGTGATTAACAAACGCTGTTATCACATGAATCCACGGAAAAAGGAAATTTTTTATAATCAACTGGGTGAAATGCTTGCTAAAGGAGTCATCGAACCCACGACATCCGCATATTCATCACCACCAGTGATTATAGAGAGAGCAGATAAAGAGCCGAGATTCTGTGTTGATTACCGTTTGATTAACGAAATCAGCACAGATGAGTCATCGAGTTTACCGAGGGTAACGGATGCACTCAAAGACATCTCGACGTCACAGTTCTTTTCAGTGTTAGACCTGAAAAAAGGGTACTGGCAAATACCGATGGAACATATGAGTAAGCAATATACCGCTTTCAATACTCCTGACGGTGCCATGTACCAGTTCAATGTTATGCCGTTTGGGCTGAAGAACGCACCAAGTACGTTCCAGAAACTTATGACGACCGAAGTATTGATAGGATACATTCAAAAGTTTGTCATCGTTTACCTAGACGACATCATCATATACAGTAAAACTGTAGACGAACACTTACGTTATTTAAGACTAGTTTTTGAAAGGCTAGCACAGCACAACCTAAAAGTCAGTGGCAAGAAATGTCAAATACTCAGAACAGAGTTGGACTATTTAGGACATCGTATCCGAGGAGGAGAAGTACACCCTCTAGAGATATATAGAATCAAAATAGACAAGCATTCAGTGCCGAAAAACAGAAGAGGCATCCAGTCATTCTTAGGCCTATGCAATTGGCTACGAGAGTACGTGCCAAATTTAGCCCTCTTGACAGCACCCCTATCAGATCTACTCTGTCAAGATAAAAAATTCAAATGGACTATTCGAGAACAAACAGCGTTCGACAATACCAAAGAAGCTTTAGTAAATTGCCAACCGTTGCACAGGCCGAACTATGAACTCCCGTTCATACTTCAAACTGACGCAAGCGGCATTGGCATAGCAGCCGTTCTGTATCAAGAGGATGGAGAACGAAAACTGATAATTTCCCATGCGAGCGCTAAATTCAATAGTGCAGCGAGGAATTATCATATCAACGAGCAAGAATGTTTAGCCGTTATGTGGGCAATTAAGCTCTTTAACGGTTACTTGGAAGGAAGAAACTTCATTCTTCGCACCGACAGTAAGGCACTAACTTGGCTGAACAAGTTCAAGGACTCGAAGGCCAAACTTACTCGTTGGACGATGCTACTGCAAGAATTCAACTTTGAGGTCCAGCATGTTTCAGGCAAAGAAAACGCCTTGTGTGACTACATGAGTAGAGAACCTGCTGACCAAATTGCTCACGAAGACCAGCCGGATATCAACAGACTAGTTGTTCCTACAACCAGTGATACAGCTGTACTTCGAATCAATCAGATAACGGAGCTGACGAAAGCTACCCTTCACGACAAAATGGTCGCTTCTCATCGGACAGTACCGTACATACAACGTACTATGGGAGTAGTACGAGCATTGGAAACGATCGTATCAGAGACGGTAGGACAAAGAAAAATGCAACGAGACTTTACAGTCAAAAATGGACTCTTGTACAGAAAACGCCAAGAAGGCGACAAACTAGTAGTGCCACGCAAGTTGGTAGAACGAGTGTGCTACGTGTACCACGATACCAACGAAGCGGCACACCCAGGCGCACTAGAAACGTACTGAGCCATCAGCAAACAGTATTTCTGGGGAAGACAGCAGGAATACATCAACAAGTATGTACGAAATTGCATTACCTATAGCCTCTGTAAAACTCAGCAAAGGTAGGAAAAGGCTCCTTTACGGGCTCACTTTCCTAAATTTGCATTCCAGATGCTCTCAATTGACATACTAGGACCGTTAGACGTTCCTGCACGAGGCACTGGGAGAAAATACATTGTCATTTGCGAGGACTTGTTTTCGAAATGGGTCGAAGCAAAGGCAATCGACAGAGCTACATCTCAAGAGGTAATAAATTTTCTAGAAGACGAGGTATTCAGCAGATATGGATACCCCGAAACAATCATCTCAGATATGGGATCGATTTTTACAGCTGATAGATATAGAAGCATGTGCGAAAAACATCACATCAAAACTATCTATTCCAGTTTAGCCCATCAACAAGCGAATCCTGTTGAAAGAAAAATACAAGGGTTCAAAAAGGTTCTAAAAATCTTGATGATACACAGAGCCGCGAATTCTTGGGAAGAAATGCTTCCAAAAACACTCCAAGTACTCCGAAGTAGATCTTGTCGAGCTACAGGAGTAACACCGGCATCAATAGTTCTTGGTCATGAGCTTTCAGCACCAGGAGAATTCCTACGGAAATGGCCAACAGAACGCCGCAACCAAACTAAACAAGAGCGAGATAGAAAACTGAAAGACGTTAGGAGGCGTCTCAACCAGTACCTACTCCGCGACATCCATGATGAGTCAGAACCTAAAGTAAGCTTCCAAATCGGCGACTTAGTGAATACTAGAGTTCGTCAGAGAGCAGCTCATCAATTGAGCCCTTACTGGTCTGGCCCTCATGAAGTAGTGAAAATAAATGGAGATACGACCTACGATGTGTACTCGTAGATGGCAAACAGGTCAATCTACACGTAGATGACATGAGACCTGCTCCGCGTGGCAATAGAGTGACGTTTGAGTCAGATGATGACGAAGTCACTTCGGAATCTGGTATCTCGGAATATGAATTTCCACAGAGAGAAGCTCTTGACACAGATACAGATTCGGAGAACGACGAACCACCACCTGTTGAAACGCCTCAACAAGTAACATTGCCACAACTCCACGTTACGGCGATGGATCAGATCCCAGCCGAACAACGAACATTGTTAGAAGAGTTGGAAGAGCTCGACAACAATCGCACCAGACAATAGCCAATGACAGCAAACGCCAAATACCCTCAGTTTCTAAATCTGGAAAGACCAATTTAGGAATGGAGCCCGTTGTTGGGGGGGGGGGGTATTGTGAATATAAAAAAGTGTTTTATATTCCCAATGCTGTGGGATGATTCAGCAAACTCGTCCCTAACGATTCCAGAAAAAATCTCGTCAATCGAGCGAGTAAAACCTCTGGAATCCGAGAAAGAAATTTTCCCATAAGAAAAGCATTGGGAGGCGTGGCCTAATTTCACAGAAATTTCTGCTAAACGCTGATTGGTTATTCCGAACACAAGGAAAAAGAAGGAGGAGCTTACTAACGAAGTTAGTAAAACTACAAAAGGCTAACAAAACGAGTCAGAAAACAGTTATCGACTTGGTTAGAACGAAGACAACAAGGAAGAAGAACAAGAAGAACTGAAGACATCAGTTGTGAAGAAAGAAGAAAGAAACGAGGAATTTCGCATTAAAAGCTGCTGTTTTTACGGCAGAACACTTTTTCTGCGAATTCCTATCAAGATTCCCGAAAATTCTGCTGGATTTTAGGACGATTCCTCGCAGATTTTAACAGAATTTTCAAGACCAGACCATCCCTGCAACCGCGACGATCTTTTTGATGTCAGTACTAGAACTTCTAGACCCTCGTAGAAGAGTCAGTAAACTTAATATAATATATACGGAATTTTTGGGCGTTTAGTAGCTACCACTTGCACCCCGGTAGTGAAAAACCAAAAATTCAAGAAGACATAAAGCGAAAGCAAATTTCCGGAGTAAATGCGGTGTCTGAGGTTTCCCTAGGTATAAACTAGAGTGAAGTAAGGACAGGTAGTATCTGCATACGAACACCTGAGGTAAGTTTCAGAACTACCAGGCCCTCAGACACTAAAGTTCGAAAGTCGGGTGCTATTCGAGACTACATACGCGAACTGGCGTTGTAGTAGCGGATCACCGACATAAATTCCGCGTATTCGTTTCTTATTTTATTGGAGTTTTCCCTTTACTCCCAAGCATTAACCTAGAGGCTTTTGGAAAAGCCTTGAAAAAACAAGAAAAACAGACCAAAGTCCTATAAAAAAATCCTTTTTCTAGGACGGGTCACGCCCGTTTTTCTTCAAAATTAAGAAACAAAGAAAACATCATTTTTGGCTTTTAAAAACGTGAGAAAAAATAGACATTTCCCCCCAAAAGACATTTCCCCGTCCCTCTCTCACGAAACAAAAAATCCGCGTAGCGGAAAAGACGAAAAATTTCGGAAACGTTTCGAAAACGATTACAAAATTTGCGTATCTTTTCCGATCAACAGTGACTGACAAACATACAATTTTTGATAGACTTTTTGCGGAAACACTTACCGACAAAAAATCACAAAAATTCTCGAAAGTTGCAACAATAAAAGCTAATTAATTTCCAATTATAATTAGCAATCCCCGATTCTTTTTATACAAAGACACGTTGAGCATTTCAGCTCACTTCCAAACGCGTCCTTTGTTTTAAATTAGTCCCTTTTTTAATTTTGGCAATTAAAAAAAAAACAAATTTCATTTTTTCAAAATTTAAGAGCATGGCTCAACAAAAAGTGCCCCTTATAAACAGCAAGAAAGGTGAGGCGGCTTGGCCTTCAGCCGGGTCGGGAGGTTATGGTGGGTCCTCTCCGGCACCACCTGCTGGTGCCCTTTTTTCTTCTTCACAAACACATAGACAAGATTTGATGAATCAAAATGAACCAAATCTCATTCTCTTCGGTTACCCTGCGACGCATGACGTTCGTCCCAGTAGACAACACGAAGACCAATTCGAAATCGAAAACGCGATCCGTTACGACGTTTCGCCAACGATTTTTCCCTTGTTCTCTTCCTTACCCAATATTCCCACAGCGATAATCCCTGGTTCACGACCTTTGGACCAAGAGATTCAACGCGATGCGCACACAGGACGTTCAAACCTAGCAAACAATCCGTCGTACCTGCATTTTAACCCGAGTTCGGATGACTCTCAACCTACCACGCCTTCTGAATTCCAATACAAGACATTAGACGAGACAGGTTATTTTGGGACGGAACAATTCGTTGAAAGCCATGGCAGCAATGCAAATGTGCTTCTTCAGGACGAATTTGTCGAGACCAAAATAAGAGGGCCGTCCCGTACCCGATAATGTTAAAAAAGCCCCTGGTTTTGACGGTCTTCCGAACGCAGCTCTGAAAAAAGCTCCGAATAAAACTCAAACTGCTCTCAAAGATTTAACTAACGCTATAAAACAGTCAGGCCACTTTCCTGCATGCTGGAAAAAGGCTAAAATAATACTTATAAAAAAGAAACAAGAATCTTCTACAGACATAAATTCTTATCGTCCAATTAGCCTTCTTTCCAGCATGAGCAAGGTGGTAGAAAGAAAAATCTTAGACTTACTCAAAGAATTTATCTTTGACAAAAATATTCTTCCTGATGAGCAGTTTGATTTTAGAGAAAATCACAGCTGCGTTCACCAGACAACTAGACTTGCTACAGATATACTAGAAACTTTTAATCGTCATCTATATATGGGAGCCGTTTTCCTTGATATTAGTAAAGCTTTTGATAAGGTGTGGCATCAAGGCTTAATTGTAAAAATGATCAGACTGGGCTTCCCTAATTATCTGATAAAATTGGTCCAAGGTTTTCTTTCTAATAGAAGCTTCGCAGTATCTGCGGATGATCACAGTTCGGACGTTAAAGAGATCGAGGCGGGTGTGCCGCAAGGTTCACCTTTGTCTCCTTATCTCTTTAACGTCTATACACATGACATACCAAAAGATAAAGAAACAAATCTTTATCTTTTTGCAGATGACACTGCGATAGCTTCTATTGGAAAAATAGATACAGTCATAATCAGACGTCTTCAAAGACACCTTGATAAGCTCGAAAGATGGATGTCCGACTGGAAAATAAAAATAAATCCTAATAAAACACAGGCCATAATGTTCTCAAGATCAAGATTCTCGACAATTTCCGGTCGGGTATCCATCGCAAAAGTCCCCATTTCTTGGCAACCTCGCATAAAATACCTTGGACTAATTTTTGACAGAAGACTTTCATGGTGTAAAAACACGGAAATGTTACTAAACAAGGGCAGGAGAGTGATAGCTTCTTTATACGCCATCTTAAACCGAGATAGCAAACTGAATCTCAAAGTTAAACTACTGGTTATCAAGATGTTTCTAAGATCTGTAATTACATATGGTGCTCCTTCGTGGATCACCATGTGTAAATCCAATTTCAAGAGACTTGAAGCGTATCATAACAAAGCACTGAGACTTATAACAGGAGCTCCGAGATTTATTTGCAACAACAGACTTTACGCAGACCTAAACTGCGATACGATTCAAGTCTTTTTGAAAAAGATCGTTAGTAAACACTTTACAAACGCTTCTCTCATAAGGAATAACCTTATTGTTTCCTCACACTCTAAAAGAGCCAAACACTGGCAAAAATTTTAATACGCCAATAACTGGTTAGATCGTCAGTAGGGACTTTTTTAATTTTCTGCCTTAAAGGGTAAATTGTCCTCATCCCTGTGAATATACTGCTACCTGAATGAATAAGAATCCAAAGACACCGTCTGATTCAAATAACAAATATGATCCAAAGCAACAAATTATGGTATTTTTACATTAACAATTGGATAAAAACTATAGGATTATAAGCGCTGCATAAGCCTTGTGAATCATTATAAGTTTTATATAAATTAAATACATTTTGACAAAGTTATAACAACATAAAAATTCACTTGTTTCAGAACATTTTTGGATGCTTAATTGAGACGTGTAACTGGTTGCACTTATCGAGACAGTTTTTGTGAAAAAAGTACGTACGTTCACCTCCGACATCCGGGCTACTCTTTTAGGGGGGTATTTTCCGCGATGGAAGGAGAAGGCAGTTCTAGCGCTGGGCAATCACGAGATTCGAGTGATTCTCAAGGGGCGACAGGGCCTTCTATAAATGATTTTTATTTAATCCAAAAAAATAATAAAGATTTAGAAACACAATTGAAAAATGGTAACTTACAATACCAATCTCTTCTTAAAAATTTTGAAGATCAAAAAATACAATATCAAGCTCTCCTTAAAAGTTTTGAGGAACAAAAAAGCCAAAACGCACAAATGTTAAATCAAAATTTCCAATTAAATCGACAGATCGCGTTGCTGAACGAGAGAATCTGCACCATAGTGCAGCAGAACGAGGATTTGATCGGGAAATTAAGTAAGTTCAAAAATGAGATTATTGGTATAAAAAATTCTTTAAAGAATGATTCCCAAGTTGTTTGTCCACTGAATGCTAGTGTAGAAAATAACAATAGTAGTGTAAACAATAATACTAACACCAACAATAGTAGCCACATGCTTCCAAATCCCCTAAAATCGGGAAATCAAAACAATATTGACGATTTAAAATCCAATTCAGGATTGATTAATAGTAACCTTAATTTGCATGATTTAAATTCCGATGCTAGAGGATTTGAAAGCATGGAAGAAGAAAAAACAGTGTCGGACTCGGACGAAAATTCTGGTCCCGGAAAATTCGTAAAAATTAAAAATAAGCGACGTAGACGTCGTAACTCTAACTCAAAAAATGAACAAGCGAAAAAAGTGTTGTAAAAACGAATTTTTACAAAATTACAACAATTTAAAATGAGGGTACAACGCCTTTGCGTTTCCTTAAATAAGACATCAAACTCCCTTAGTAAGCTCCGCCCACATCACCCGATGTGACGAAGCTCTCTGATTGGACAAAGGCTCAACGTAAATAGGAAATTTCTCCGATTTACAGTTTATTGTTAATGCAAAATTCAGGCAGGAAACCTAGGTTGGGCGCCATAGTTTAACATTACAAATAATTTATTAACAAAATTTCACATAATTATTTTTATTTTAATTGGTAAAACTAAGTTTTACAATTTCATTTTTTGCTTTATTTTTTACGAAACTCTGATTGGTCTAAACTGTTTTTTAAGGCGTTACAACACCGATGAATCATCCTGAGTGTATAAAAACGGCACAAAAAATTACACTCTTTCTCTTATTTTTCAGATCTGACACCGAGGGATTGCGCTAGTATTTTTCCGCAGATCTGAAACGGGTCTTCTGCCGAAAGCGATCGATTACATGCTTTTTAGCTGGTCGATCCCCGTGTCGCGAGATCGCCGTCATTGGCTGTATAATCAGCACTTGCACAAAGCTGGTGAAAGGCCACGGGGATCTACAATTGGTGGGCCTCTCGAGTGTTCAATTACTCCCCAGTAATTGGCACCGAGATTCCCTTCCAGAAGAGCCAGAAAAAAGCGTGTAATCGCGGCTAGGGAAGTTGTCATTAAACCAGCACAAGGCACCTGCAAATTTTCCACCAGGAAATTGCAATAAAAGGGTAAGCGGGAATAAATTCCCATAATTTTGCGCCCAAAGACCTTATGCTGTGTTTTGTTTTATTGCAAAAATCGGGCTAGGCTAACCACAGTGTTCGATAAGTGTTCGACACTGTGGGAAAAACCAGTCATGCAAGTATTTTATTTTTTCTTGTTCAGAAAGAAGTTGTATTATTCACTTTGAACTTTGTGTGAAAACTATTAAATATTTTTACATAATTCATTTTATGATTAAACTGTCAGTATTTTTCCGTGACATCGTTCGGTTTCGGAAATTTTAACATTTTTTAAATAAAACATATATATTTAACATTTATTTTTTCAAATTTCGTTTGGGAAAAGGTATAGAAGAAACCTTTAAATTTTTTTTTCTATCACCAGACTAAAAAGTCATTTTCTAAAGTTAAAATAAAAATATCATAACATTTGATTTATAACCAAACTAAATTTTCAAGTTTCTACATAACAATTTAAATTTTTTAAATACTTTACTTTATTCACTAAGTTGTGGAAAAAGTAATGGTAATATTATTTTACTCAAAAACAGTACGGGTAAATAGCAAAAAAGTATGGGTAACTACTCATTCTTAGAAAAAAGTATGGGTTACAATAAATATAACTAAACAAGTAATAGTAACTGGACTTAGCCGCTGGGGCAAATTTAATATTATTAATAGAACTTTGAGTAATATTTGTGTAGACCAGTTCCTTGAACATTAACTTATTAGATACGTTAATAATTACTAACAAATGTTAAATTAATATATTTCGGATATTATTTAACTAAAATTTGGTTTAGTAGTGCTCATTAATTTAAATTTGGCTCCAACGCGCTAAGAAATTAACCAGAGCTACTATAAATTGACTTGCTAACAGATTGTGACAATTATTTATTTTTATCAAAAATAAATAAATAATTTGTTTTATTATTTATATGTAAAAGGAAAGTTGAGAACTTACCTTTAATAAGAATTATCTATAAGTTACATTAGACTTAGACACAAGTATTATGTATAGTAGTTTCGCATCTCTACTTTGATTTATTTGTACAGGGTGTAACAAAATTGTAGCCCTTATTAACTTTTAGTTTTAATATAAATTTTAGTTTTAATTACATTTAAATTTCTAATAATAATTAGAATTGAATACTTTGTTAATTTTTCTTTTTATAAAAACTTGTTGAAGAATAAATCAACAAATTTTATTATATGATAAACAAGAGAATTTGTTTATTTTTATATTTATTTTATTTGTTTAGATTTCACAAAAATATTTTATTTGTAAAGGACCAGGAGACGTCCTGAGAACCTTAAATTTAAGTGCACACAAAAAACTAGTTCGAACTTAGGGACATAATTACTTTATTAATATAATAATTTACTTATTATCTAAATTTCATAACACACATTAATCAACATCGTTAGGTAAAAATCATAGGCCTAAAGACACGCTACTAACACGGACAATTGGACTAGACTATACGACATTCCTTATTTAAATTTGAAACTAATTTCTTCATAATTAATTAAAATCAAATATTTTTAAATACTTTAAACCCATAGCCCAAATTAAAATAAATAAGTCAACCTTGAATTAAATACTTCTTGCCAATAAACAATCTCAGAAATTTCTGAACTTTCTCACTAGGAGAAAATTAAATCAAATAATTATTGAAAATTCCTTCTTAATTATGTCTAGATCCTTTTTGTTAAATCTTCAGTCCGTGTCAAATGAGGCGGGTGGCTTTCACAGCTCCCCGGGTGGTATTGGAGGGTCCTCTGCGGCGGGTTCGCCCGTCGCCGAATTAGACACGGCGGTATCCCCAATTCACCTCACGAACGATGACAAAGACACGATAAGACTTTCTTTCGGATCAGTCAAAGATTTAATTACCAAATTTAATAGAACAGGGTTCCTTAGTGTAAGCAATACTGAAACACCATATTTTGCCCGAGAAACCAGAATAACCGGGTCCTCAAAACAAAATAATTTGTTGCAACCATCTAAACCATACATACAGGGAAAGGAAAGTGGAAATTTAGATTCTAATTTAATTAATCAAAATTTTCCCATACAATCTCATGAACATACTACTACATCATCTTATAATCCTAATAGCACGAACTATTTAACGCAACAAAAGCGATGAAGGACACAGAATTTCCTCCGCTTCCGACACAAAAAGATATTGCGAACGATGATGTACCCATTATTGTTAGAAATAACACTACAAATGATGACAATAATAAAAATAATGACAACAGAAATGAGTACATCAGCGACGATGACGATTATTCCGATATGCGTGTTGAAGCCCCAGTAAAAAAGATACGAATTCCACCTATAGTGCTGTGAGAAAAAGGTCGCTACAACGAACTTACCGGCTATATGAAGTTGTATAAAATGGAGTTCGGGAACGCTGTAAACGTTCCCGAAGGAATAAAATTCCATCCTCCGACGGAGGATGATTACAAACGTATTACAGCATTTTTCCAGAAAAACAACATACAATTCCATACGTTCTCATTTCAGAACGAAAAGTTGCTTCATGTAGTCGTTCGGGGATTCCTGGAATCATGGCCCACGGAAAAAATTCAGAAAGACTTGGAGAATCTTGGATTTTCTCCCAAGTCTGTCAAGATGGTATAGGAGAGATAGATCTCCTATGCCATTGGTTCTAGTTACAATTCCGAAAACGGAAAAA
Organism: Diaprepes abbreviatus; assembly: GCA_034092305.1. Lineage (NCBI taxonomy): Eukaryota > Metazoa > Arthropoda > Insecta > Coleoptera > Curculionidae > Diaprepes > Diaprepes abbreviatus. The sequence goes on from JASJET010000040.1 coordinate 1,859,792, forward strand.
CGTATTTATGACCTAAGATTCCTGGATAATCTGAAAGTTCGTATAGAGTCACAACGTAGCCGCACGCACAACATCCAGTGCCATCGTTGCCAGCTCTTAGGCCATGCACAAAGTGCACGGCCGAACCAAGATGCGTAAAGTGCCTTAAGGCTCATTTTACGTACAATTGCGATCTCCGACGAAATCAGAAACCACGATGTGTGAATTGCGGTGGAGATCATCCCGCAAATTACACGGGATGCCCGAGACATCCCCGAGTACTACGAGAAAAAGTAAATACGGCTAAAGACAATAATGCGGGTGCATCTCCATCCCAATTCACATGGGGATCGCAAGATAATAACAAATTATCAAATAACGAAAATTTATCTCATCAACAAATGATGACAAATTTAATGACAAATTTCCAAAACTCGATGAAATCTTTCAACGAGAATATGAATAGTCAATTTCAAAGATTTATGGGATCATTGACGTCTGTTGACTCTTCCAACCGGCGATGAATCTTTTAAAGATAAATCCGGCATATTTGAAGATTGTAACGGTTAACATTAATGGCATTTTGGATAAAAAATTGGAATTGATAAATTTTATCGAAAACCATAGCATCGATATCCTTCTGGTTCAGGAATCGTGGCTAAAAGGTGAAAGATTCACGTGCCCCAATTACGTGATTTTCCGTAATGACAGGGCAGAAAGACCACTAGGAGGCACAATGATTTTTGTGAAAAAACATATTAAAGTAGCCACGATTCCTAACCCAGAAGAACATTTCGAAGGTACTTTCGTCAAAGTAACATTAAAAGATCATTCCCTTGTAATTGGCTCTATATACTGTAGTCCAGGTCATAACTTCGAAAGTCAAAATGTCATTAATCTTTTCAACACAAACAATCCGATAATTGTCGGAGGAGACTTTAACGCCACAAACACAATTTGGGGCCCCCTGTTTAGATCGTCAAACCATAGAGGCATTGTTTTAGAACATGCCTCTATGCAAAACATACTACAATTAAACATCCCCGATGAACACACACATTACGGGCCGGTTGGCCAGCCGACTACTTTAGATCTGTTCCTGACAAAAAATACCGACAGGTGTCCGAGACTTACAGTTTTTCATGAACTGACGTCCGACCACCTGCCGGTATTATTGGAATACGGTGATCCGAGTCAAAAAAGTGAGGGTTCTTGGCTCAAGACTTTCACGAATTGGTACAAATATAGAGAACTAATGGAAAATACTGAATACAAGGAAGTGGTTCCTAATGCCGATTCTGTGGAAGTTGCGGTCGAAGCCCTCACTGAGCAGATTCAAGAAGCAATCGCAAAATCGTCGGTTACCAAAAAAATACAATTCTCAAAATATGGGAACTTGCCAGCAGATCTAAAGAAAAGGATTCGAGCCAAAAATAGACTAAAAAACAGGGCGTATAGAACAAGGGACCCTGAATTGAAAAGAAGAGCTAACAGAGCATCAAATGATATCAAAACTGAACTCAATAATTTGTACAATCAAAGCTGGGAATCCAAAATTGAATTTTTACAGCTTCACGATGGATCTTTCTTCAAAATGACGAGAGCGTTAACGAAAGGGGCGAAAAAACCTCTTCCCTACATAAAAGACAACGGAAAGATCTATACTGAACCTGTAGAAAAGGCAAACGGACTTGCCGAAAAGTTCTTTAAACAGTTTCAACTCAATCCTAGTTTTGATCGTACAAAAGAGGACAGAGTAAACAGAACCATCGAAATTTATAAGACTATGCCATTTGTTGATGAGGTAACTCCAGTCTTTAGCCTTGAAGATGTCAAAGATATCACTTCCAGGCTTAACATTCATAAAGCCCCTGGTCTTGATGGACTTCCCAATATAGCTATTAAAAAAGCACTCGATAAAACTCTTACAGCAATTAAAGAGATCTCTAATGCGATCATAACATCTGGCCATTTTCCAAACCTTTGGAAAACGGCTAAAATCGTTTTAATAAAGAAAAAGGGTGAAAAGTCGAATGAAATTGAAGCCTACCGACCAATTTCTCTATTACCTAGCTTAAGCAAGGTAATAGAGAAATTGATTCTTACTAAATTAAATAGCTTTATTTTGAATAAAAATATATTACCTCCGGAACAATTCGGGTTTCGAAGGGATCATAGCTGCGTCCATCAAACGACCAGGTTAGCTGTTGACATTACAAAAAGTTTCAACAGGAAATTTCATACGGGAGTGGTGTTCTTTGACATCAGCAAGGCTTTCGACAAAGTCTGGCATAACGGGTGGCACTGAAGATGATTAGGTTGGGATTCCCCAACTATCTTATAAAATTGAATTTTAGAAGTAAACTCAATCTCAAATTAAAATTAATGCTAGTTAATGCTTTTATCAGAGCCATAATCACCTTTGGTGCTCCTACATGGATCACCATGGGTGATCGTAGCCTTTCAAGACTCGAACGTTATTACAACAAAATCTTAAGATTTATAACTAATGCCCCTTATTTCGTTAGAAACACTATAATCCAATCCGATCTTCACGTTAATAACCTTCGAGACTTTCTGATGTAAGTATTACGAACATATTTCGATAAAGCAGTCACGCTACCGAATAATCTAATCGTCAGTTCACATAATCTTAAAGCTAACCCCAGAAATAGATTTCACTATCCGAAAGACTGGATAGATAGCCGTTAGTGGACAAACAACTCGCCGAGCGTAATACCATCTCATAAGAATAACATAAAAAATTCATCATAAAACAGATAAGTCAATGAGCCTTGCTCGACTTAAAACGACAGATATGACCCAAGACAAAATCTACCTCATGCTTAATTGAGACTGCAATCCGGTGCGTACATTCGGTGAAGTTCTAAGCTAATTTAATATTTTTTGGGCCGGTATTCTCCTAAAGAATACCGAGCCATGGAAGAAGCGAGTTCAGGGGCGGGGCAGCCTCCAGGGGCAACTGTTGCCACTGTTGACGATTTTTTGAGCGCGAAATAAGAAATTGAACAACTTAAAAACAGCCTGCAGCAAGGTGCAAGTGAGTACAACAGCTTGTTAGCCAGTTTTCATGAACAATGAGCATATGATAAGTCAAAACCGCGATTTAAATAAGCAAATTGAATCCTTAAATTTACAGACTAGCGAACTAAGCAAACAAATTGCAACGTTAAATAACCAAACTCAACAAATTATCAATCAAAATGCTGAACTTTTGAATAAACTTTCTAAATACGAAAATGAAATTTTCTCAATCAGAAAAGGGTTAACAAATAATTATCCTGTCAATGATAAATTAACTAATAATATTTGCATGCCTACTAATAGCACAAATATTAATATTAACGACAACTCTATGCTTTCGTCATCGCAAGGTGACAGTAATTTGTCTCAAACATCTTTCCCTACACAAGGGTTAATTAACAATAATATTGGATAGAATAATTCAAATTCGAACACTAAAAATGACGAAAGCTTGGATGATTTTAGTGGTACCGGCTCGGAAGAAGAATTTGAAAAAGAGCCGGGTAAATTTGTCAAAGTAAAACCTAGTCACAGAAGAAGAAAACGTCGTACTTCTTATCCCAACGATAACAAAAATAACACAAAAAAGGCGCTGAAAGATTCGGATTTTCCTCCTTTGCCGGCAGTAAACAAAAAGACCGACAAACAAGCCGACAATTTTGCCGACAAACACAATCATGCCGACAGACAAAACCGCATTTCTAGTCCAGAAAATTCTGGACTCGACAAGAATTTAAACGATAAAGATATTAATAATCCAGTAAACCTCGATCACGATGGAATTCCAATTCTAAAAAATTCAGAAGTTTGCGATAATATGTACACTGATGACGAAGAGGAGTACGAAAACCGTACCCCTACAAGAAAGATCAGAATACCGCCTATTGTCTTAAGGGACAAGAGGCAGTATAACGAGCTAACAAGCGTAATGAAAAACCATGACATGGAATTCGGTCGTGCTTTCAACGTTCCTGAGGGGGTAAAATTCCACCCTCCCACCGAGGACCATTATAAAAGAATTACTGCGTTCTTTCAACGAAACGCAATACAGTTTCATACCTTTTCGTTCCAAAACGAAAAACTTCTGCACGTTGTCTTACGAGGTGCTTTGGAATCCTGGTCCGAGGACAAGATTAAAAAAGATTCGGAAGGGTCGGGTTTTACCCCTAAGACAGTCACAAGGTGGTACAATAGGGAAAGGGCACCTATGCCACTGGTACTTGTAACTATCCCGCGAGATCAGAAACGAATTTAGGATTTATGTTTCCTTGACAACCTGAAGATTCGAGTTGAATCTCAGCGCAATCGAATCGACAATACTCAGTGCCATAGGTGTCAGCTTTATGGCCATGCCCAGTCAAAATGTACCGCGGAACCCCGGTGTGTGAAATGCTTGCGCGCACATTTCACTTACCAATGCGATCTACCAAAAGATAACAAACCAAAATGTGTAAATTGTGGCGGGGATCATCCTGCCAATTTTACAGGATGTCCGAAACATCCAAAGTCAATTCGAGAGCGTAACGCAAACGCTAACGTTAATTCAAACACAGAAAGATCCCCATCACAATTCAAATGGAGACTCAAGACAATAACAAATTAGCTTCGACTAATAATAACCATTCATTTTCCTCTCCCCAGCAAATGATACAGGGATTTATGCAACATTTTCAGAATTCTGTTAAGAGTTTCAATGATAATATGCAAGCACAATTCTCTGAATTTATGTCAACATTGAGGTCAGAAAATTCAGAGAATCGTCGATGAGTATTATTAAGTCCGAACCCTCCTATTTGAAGATTAGTACACTGAATGCCGAAGGATTAACTGACAAAAAATTGGAATTAATAAATTTTTGGGAAAAGTATGAAATAGACATTTTATTAATACAAGAGACCTGGCTGAAAGCACCTCAAAGTAACTTCAATTCCCAATCCCGAACCAGAATTTGAAGGCACCTTCGTCAAAATAAAGATTGAAAGGCCTCTCTATCATCCTGGCTTCAGTTTATGTCAGTTCATCCTACAATTTTAACATCCAAAATATTACGAATTTATTCAGTACAAATGAACCAATCCTCATAGGAGGGGATTTTAACTCTTCGAATCGCTTCTGGGGAGCCAGACATACAAATGTGAGAGGCCTTGTTCTTGAAAATGCTCGAGAGCTAAACATCTTAGAACTAGTAATTCCGGACGAACCAACACACCTAGCCAGAAGAGGTCAACCGACGACCTTGGATTTATTTTTGAGAAAAAATACTGGCAGATTGTCTGATCCAGTGGTTCTTCATGAATTAACATCAGACCATCCGCCAGTATTGATTGTGCATTAAAATTCATTACAATTGGAAAAAATTCCAAGACTTATTGATAGATGTGGACTATCCGGAAATTCTTCCGGAAGCCGAATCTGTCGATTTGGCTGTTTATAATTTTATTTACCAAATTCAAGATGCTATGCAAAAATCGGTAGTAACCGAGGTAGTCAGATTTTCTAAATACGGAAATCTTCCTCCGGAATTAAAAGAGCGAATTAAAATCAAAAACAGACTCAAGAACAGGGCCTACCGTACTGGTGACCCGGAGGATAAAAGAAGAGCAAACAGAATGGCTGGGGAGATTAAAAAAGAATTGACCGAGCTACACAACCAGTCTTGGGAGAACAAAATACAATTTCTCGAGATTCAAGATAGAAGTTTATTCAAAATGACGAGAGCCCTAACGAAAGGCTCAAGAAAACCGTTACCGCATATAGTCGATCAGGACAATAATAAAATCTATCTTGAATCTCGAGATAAAGTTGAAGGTTTCGCGAAAAAAAATTGGAGAAACAGTTCCAATTGAACCCAAGTACAAATCTAACTAAGGAGAATAATTTAAATAAAACTGTAGAAATCTACAAAAGTATGGTATTAACCGACGCTAATTTGCCCGCGAATAATCTATAAGAAATTCAAACCATTATTTCACAGTTAAACATTCACAAAGCCCCCGGTTTGGATGGTGTGACGAACGCAGCTTTAAGGAAAGTTCCGGAGAAAGCAATATCAGTTTTAAAAGACATTTCAATGCGATTTTAATATTAGGTCACTTCCCAGCGGGTTGGAAAACCGCAAAGATCATATTAATTAAGAAAAAAGGGGAAAAATCGATCGATATAAACGCATACAGACCAATATCGTTGTTATCACACTTAAGTAAAATTGTCGAAAGATTAATTTTAAACAGAATTAATAATTTTATAATCGATAAAGATATCCTTCCTCCGGAACAATTCTGGTTTAGAAAAGACCACAGTTGCGTTTATCAGACCACCAGACTGGCGGTCGATATAATACAAAGTTTCAATAGAAAATTCCACACCAGGGCAATATTTCTCGATGTTAGTAAGGCGTTTGACAAAGTATAGTATAACGGCCTAACTTTAAAAATGATTTTCCCAATTATCTTACAAAATTAATCCTAAGTTTTCTAACTAACAGAAGTTTCGTCGTGTCGTTAGACGAACAAATATCTATTAAAAAACCGATAGAATCTGGTGTTCCGTAAGGATCACCACTTTCTCCGACATTGTACAATTTGTACACTCGTGACATTCCAAAGGTTAAATTCGTTAATTTATATTTGTTCGCTGGTGACACGGCCATTACTGCTTCGTCGGAAAAGTTCTGGATTATAATATCAAGACTTCAGAAACAACTGGATAAACTTGAGATGGATGCAAGATTGGAAGATCAAGATAAATCCGGGAAAAACACAAGCTGTAATGTTTACAAAGTCACGATTTCCAACCCCCGCTAATCGTGTATCCATCTCTCAAGAAGAAATCCCATGGAAATTTCAAGCGAAATAATTAGGACTAATTTTCGACCTAAGATTAAATTGGACGGCCAATACTAACTTACTCTTATCGAAGGCTAAACGCTCGATGAGCGCCTTGTACCCCTTGTTAAATTACAAAAGTAAATTAAATTTAAAACTCAAATTGTTAGTCAATTTATTTTTAAGATCTATTATTTCTTACGGTGCAGCATCGTGGAACGTGATGAGTAAAACTAAACTAGGAAGGTTATCGAGCTGTTACAATAAAGCCCTAAGACGAATAACTAACGCACCAATGTGCGTATTATACCGCTGGTTTTGATTGACGGGCTTCTGTTCGAAAAACTTATTACATGCATTTGCTGATATCGAATACGGTCGCAGATCATCTATCGACAATAGAATTTTCCTAATTCTTTGTGGTGATCTCTGTCGCAGGGCCTCAGAAATTCTGATTCCCTTGCAGAAGAATCAGAAGAGACATATAAAAAAATCGCAAATTTACGTCGTGGTTAAGGAATTAAATTTAAACCAGGTGCCAGGCAAGGCAACACATTCTGCCTAGGGTAAGTGAGGGAGAAGTTAAAATCCTTCCTCTAAAAGCGCTTAAGCCCTGCTACCCTGCAAAGTTAGTTCTTTTCGAGGTACGGCTAACATGGTGTGTCCATAACAGTTGGCGCGCCAGGGACAAACCACCTGTAGCAAAACCGCGAAAAAATTAGCATTTTTCTTGTCTTCTTTTATTGAAACAACCACAAAAATATAACAACAAAGATTCTCTATTTTTGACCTGATTTTTTCCGATAAAAACCCTTATTAACTTTTCAAAAATTCTGGATAATAACTTGTGCATTTTTTAGTAAAATTTTTAACTATTTCATCTATCAAAATTTAAACTTATTTATATTTTTATTCATTTTTGACCAGCACATTCAAAATTTAAATTAAAAATTATAGAAATATTCTTAGGAACGAGACCCAAAAGAATTTCTATTAAAATTTCACTTTTAAAATATTTTCAAATTTCAATAAGGATCAAAATTGCATACTTTTCAGTAGCAATTTCGACCTTAAAGCATTTCAAAACATTCCATTTACGGCACGGAAATTTCCTAGACGGTAACCGTGTTGAGTCACTTTTATAAATACTTTTCGGTAAAATTCCACTCTTTGGAATTAGATTTTACTAGCTATAAATCTCAAATATAAACTTTGTTATTGTATTGTTTGTTATAAACAAAGAACCTTAACAAGGCTTGTAAAGGAAATTAAATTTTCCTAAAATAATAAATTATTGACTTTCCCTAAAAAGACCTATTTAGATCTATTGGCGAAAACATTTACCTATTTTGACTAAATAATTAGTGAAAATTTTCCACTAATTTAAATCACTAAATTTTGAAAAAAAATTTTAAGAGTAACTTTTATTTTCTATTTTATTTATTTATTTTAAATAAACTATCATTATTTTAAACAAACTAAGAATAAAGTTTTAGTTCTTCATTTTAACACTGAATGAGTGTTAAATTTATTTTTTATTTAAAGCAAGCCAGTAGAACTAAGTAATATAGTTCAGCTGGATGACTTCTATTAATTTAATAAGTATAATTAACTAGTAAACAATACTGTTGTAAAAAGACTTTTGTAAACAATTACATAAAAATCTGCAATAAGACAGATTATTCAATAAATAGAAACTCAATTAGTTTTTAAATAATTCGTTTCTTTTTGTAAATGTGTATTTTAGCACATTAATTTTCTAAAAACAAATTAGCCTTAAGCTCTTTTATTATTAGCAAACTTTTAAACAAAAGCATCTAAACAACAAATTAGTTAATTTATCGCAACTAATAAATTGCATAATAAATTAGTATTAGTATCTTTTGTGGAAAAACCCAATAATTTTTGTTGTAAAAATCATTTTTTACAAAATTTAAATAAATTAAAATGAAGGTACAACATCTTTGCGTTGCCTTACATTAGACATCGGACTCCCTTAGTAAGCTCCGCCCACGTCACCCGACGTAACGGAGCTCTCTAATTGGACACAACCTTCACGTAAATACAAAATTTTTCTGGCTTACAATTCATCACTTAGTGATTCTAGGCAAGAGTGCTGCACGCTCGTCTATTCCTCAGTCCGAAGTTTAGCGTAATTCTGAATATTTTTGGCATTTCGTGAGATTTTGTGATAAATTAGTGTGGAACGTCGTAGCGATGGATGGGAATGAGGCGACGGGGGTTTTAACTCCAGTGCTGATATTACCGACTACTGATGACTTCAATAGGGCCCAGGCCACTATTGCTGACCTCGAGGCTCGTCTTCAACGAGCCTCGAGTGAGAATTCGCAAATACAATCAAAATTTGATCAATTATTAAATTTAAATAAAGAACTAAACGTTCAAATTATCGATCTTAATAAAAAATTACAGACTTTAATGGCACAAAACGCGAAATCGTCAGCAATGGTGACTGATTTTATGGCCAAACTCGAAAAATACGAGGATGAACTTCACGATTTAAGAATAAAGAACCAAGAGTTGACTATGAGAATGGTAAGAAAGCCAATTAATGTCGAGTTGGAATTGCATAATTCCAACAGCTCTTTCGATTTCCCCGCTAAAAAAGCAAACAAAACCGACAATCGGGCCGACAAAGGCACCGCCGCAAAAATTGCCGCGAATAGTCCAGCTGAACGGGGAAGTCGGGAGAGTTCCAACATGCCAAAATTTAGTTCCTGAAAGGAATTTTGATTTAAATAATATTGTGAATAATGTTAATACTAATAATGACAATTTAAATTCCAATAACGTAGAAATGGAATCGGACGGATCATCCGACTCTAACGACAAATTCAAAAAAGTCCAAAGAAAGCGCCGCAGAGACAAAAACAACAGCGACAACGCAAAAAAGCGTGAGTTAGAGTCGGATTTTCCGCCTTTACCATCAACTTCTGCTATTAATAATACTGTCAATAATTCTCGTAGCAACGAAAACGATTCTAATTTTGTTCCAACTATTCCTAGAAAAGAAAATTCTAGGGATAGGAATTCATTTTACTCAGATGACGAGTTCTCGGCCGAGGTTACCCAAAATACCTCCTATTGTCCTTAGGGACAAGAGTAGGTATGGCGAGGTGACTGAAGCCATGAAAAGGTACAAAATAGAGTTCGGTAATTGTGTTAATTTAGCCGAGGGTATAAAGTTCCACCCTCCCACGGCAGCCGACTACGATAGGATTGCAAAAATGTTGGACCAGTCAGACATTCCATTCCATACTTACGCTTTTCCTGAAGATAAGCTTTTACATGTAGTCCTTCGCGGAGTAGTGGAGGACTGGACATCTGATAAAATCAAGGCTGACTTGGAAGGGTTGGGCTTTACGCCTAAATCGATAACCAGATGGTACAATCGGGATCGCTCTACGATGCCGTTAGTACTGATAACTTTGCCAAAGGACCAAAAACGTATATACGACATAAAATTTTTAGATAACATTAAGGTGAGGGCCGAGTCTCAGAAGAGCCGGACTCATAACACACAGTGCCATAGATGCCAGATGTTCGGCCATGCGCTGCTCGGCCCCGCCTAAATGTTTAAAATGCGCGAAAGGCCATTTGACGTACAGATGCGACATAAGGCAAAATCAAAAACCCAGGTGTGCTAACTGCAACGGAGAGCACCCTGCAAATTTCACTGGCTGCCCTAGACATCCTAGAGCAATCAGAGAAAGACTTTTAGAGGCAAAAAATAAAAATTTAGTCCCTGCCCCCCTTCCACGTTCAAGTGGGAGACTCAAAATAACAACAACTTGGCAAAACCTAATCTTGGAAGCTCGGCACCTCCGCAGATGCAAGCTTTGTAGTGTCTGCCGACGACACATCTTCGGACGTTAAAGAGATCGAGGCGGGAGTTCCGCAAGGTTCTCCGCTGTCTCCGTGTCTCTTTAACGTCTACACCCACGACATACCCAAAGACAACCAGACAAACTTGTATCTTTTCGCCGATGACACTGCAATAGCTGCTACCGGAAAATGTCGACATTGTTATTATTAAAAGACTACAAAGACACATGGACAAACTCGAGAGATGGATGTCCGATTGGAAGATAAAAATAAATCCTAATAAGACCCAAGCGATTTACTTTTCGAGGAAGAGATTTTCTCGCCCTTCCACTCGGGTATCTATCTCTAGAGTTCCAATCACTTGGAAAACAACAATCAAGTACCTTGGACTAGTTTTCGACAGCAAATTAACATGGTCAAAAAATATCGACCAACTTATTAAAAAAGGCAGGAAGACGACGGCCTCATTGTACTGTCTGTTGAACAAAAATAGCAAGTTGAACCTTAAAACAAAACTTCTCATAGTCAATCTGTTTCTTAGATCCGTTATTTCGTTCGGGGCTCCTACGTGGATAACCACTAGGAAGTCCTACCTAGGAAAGCTTGAAACGTGCTACAACAAAGCTCTCAGATTAATCACTGATGCCCCAAGAATAGTCAGCACAACTAGACTCCATCGAGATCTGGATTGTGGCACGTTTCAGGCTTTCCTTACGAAAATTATTGACAGTCATTTTACTAAATTTCAAGACATTAACAACCGTCTGATTAACAATTCACATATTAAAAGGGCTAAAAATTGGCAGAAACACCAATTGGCGCTAAATTGGTTGGATCGGCAATAAAGGGCTTCCATTACCTGCCTTAAATGGCCAAACATCAGCTCTTAAGATTTCAGTTACCGAACTAATGAATAAAAATCTATAGGCATTGCCTGATTTAAAAATTCGTAGATAGACCCCGAGTAAAAAAAGGCTTACAGTTCATTATGAATTCTTATTTCAAGCGTCGAACCTAGGTTGGGCGCCAAAGTTCAACTTTATAAATAATTTCTAAACAAAATTTTAAATAATTACTTTTGTTTTACTTAGTAAAACTAAGTTTTACTTTTTCATTTTTTACGATGTTTTTTGATAAACTCTGATTGGTCAGTTCTGTTTTTTAAGGCGTAACGCATGTATGAGTCATCATACGTGTATAAATATGACAAGAAATTTACACTCACTCTCTTCTATCAGATCTGACGAGGGAGCGTTAAGTGTATTATCGCAGATCTGATCGGGTCTACAGCCGTTTTTGGTCGATTACACGCTTTTTAGCTGGTCGATCCCCGTGTTGCGAGATCGCCGTCGTTGGTCGATTACCCAGCAATTGCACCTAGCTGGTGAAAGGCCACGGGGATCTTCAATTGGTGGGCCTCTCGTGTGTTCAATTACTCCCCAGTAATTGGCACCTGGATTCCTTTCTAGAAGAAAACCAGGAAAAGGCGTGTAATCGTGGCTAGGGCAGTTTTATTTACACGAGCACAAGGCACTTGCTGGTTTTCCATCAGGAAATAGCAAAAAACAGGGTAAGCGGGAATATATTCCCTTAAATTTGCGCCAAAAAAGTCCTTGTGCTTCGTTTTGTTTAGTTGCAAATTCGGACTAGGCTAACTACAGTGTTCGATAAGTGTTCGACACTGTGGGAAAAACCAGTCATTCAAGTATTTTCTAGAAAGAAGTTTTGCCTTTCGTATTGAACTTTGTTTAAAAAGCTTTTAAACATTTTTACAGAATATTTCTTTATAACTGCACTGTGTAATCATCTTTTTCATAAATTTTAATATTTTCTGAATATATATATATATATATATATATATATATATATATATATATATATATATATATATATATATATATATATATATATATATATTTTTCAAATTTTTCTTGGAAAAGGTCTAGAAAAACATTCTAATTTTTTCTATCACCAGACTTGGAAGTCATTTTCCACTTTTGAAATAGATATATTGTATCATTTGATTCATAAATAAACCAAATTTTCAAGTGGTGAAAAAAGTAAGAGTAATTGCAACTCATTGCATAAAACAGTACGGGTGTAACTATCAAAAATAGTACGGGTAATACTTTAAAAAAGTAATAGCAATATAAAAAAAAGTACGGGTTACTACTTTTTCTCAGTTAAAAAAGTATGGGTTATAGTCAAGACGGCTAAAAAAGTAAAAGTAGCTGGACTTAGACGCCGGGGCCAATTTAATATTACTAATACTTGGTGAACCATATTTATGTTAACCAGTTAATTCAATATTAATCTCTTAACTTAATTTAACAAATACTAATAACAAACTTTAAATTATTATTTCTAATTCCCTTTAACTAACATTTGGTTTTTAAACCTCATTAATTAAATTTGGCTCCGACGTGCTAGGGAACTAACAAAAGCTAATCAAATTAGATCTTTTACCGATTGTGACAATTATTTATTTTTTATTAAAAATAAATAAATAATTTTATTTTTTATTTTTTCTGTAAAAGGAAAGTTTCAACTTATCCTTCATAAAAATTAATTTTAAGAAACTCAGACTTAGATGCAAGTCTTTTATATAGTAGTTGAACTACTACCTTAATTTTTTTATTTTTGTACAGGGTACAATAAAAGTGTTGTCCCTTAGTTACTTTTAACTTTAATATTAATTTTAATTTTAGAATTACATCCAACATTCTAAGAATTATTAGAATTGGATTTTTAGTTAATTTTTTTTTAGATTTGTTGAAGAATCAATCAACAAATTTTAAGATTTAATAAACAACAGAATTTGTTTATTTTTATTTTGTTTTTACAACTTTCAACTAATATATTGTTATTGTAAAGGAACAGGAGACGTCCTGCATATCCTTAGGCTAAGTGCACAAAACATTTAACAGTTCGAACTTAAGGGACAATTATTTTATCAACTTAATAATTAATTTATTCATTAAATATAACAACAAATTATATCTAACAACGATAGGTAACCAACTTAGGCCTATAGACTTAATACAGACACGGACATTGGACTAGACTTGACGACCCTATTTTATTTAAATTTAAACTTATTATCCATAATTAATTAATAACAACAAATTTTAAATTTTTAATCCATAGCCCAATTAAATTAATAAGCCCACCGTGATTAAAAATTTCTTGCCTATAAACTTTCTCAGAAATTTCTGAAACCTTTCTCATTAGGAGAAAATTAAACGAAAATAATAATTAAAACTTCTTTCAATAAAATGTCTAGATCCTCTTTAATGCAACATCAGTCCGTGTCAAATGAGGCGGGTGGCTTTCATAGCTCCACGGGTGGTACTGGAGGGTCCTCTGCGGCGGGTTCGCCCGTCGCCGAAGCAGACACGGCAGTATCCCCAATTAACCCCACTGACAATGACAATGACGTTCTTAGACTTTCCTTTGGCTCTGACAAGGAATTAATCTCAAAATTTGATCAAACAGGTTTCCTTAGTCTAAGCAATAATGTAGAACCAAGTCAACGAAAACTTATCAATAAACCATACTTTGCCCGAGATACAATTACAACCGAGTCCTCGCAAATAAATAATTTGTTGCGATTCTCCGATCAATCCATACAGGGAAAGAAAAATGAAAATTTAGATTTCAATTCAACTAATCAAAATTTTCCAACAACATCTCATCGATACACTACTACACCTTATTATTATAATTATTCATCATTAACGCAACAATTTTTAGCAACAAATAACAACAGTATTCAGCGTGTCTTCGGACAGAGCGCACGCAGTTCAGTGAGCAGTTCAAAGTGACCCTGAATTTTCCAGAATATTCAAATAGTGACGAAAAGTGCGAAAAAAGTGAACTTTTGCGCGAGTGAAACAAAAGTGAAGTGTTTGGCTTCAAAATCAAACAAGAAAGTAAAACAGAACAAAAAAATAAGGAACATTCTGCCAGAAAGAAAAACCAAATCATCAAAAAACGATTCCGCGCGCGGCTCTCGGTGGCCGGGCACCGATGCTCGTAAAGACTTTAAAAAAGTGGACAGTGAAAATAAAAACTCGATTAATAATCAACACACCCTCGTTAAAGACAATAAAACCACCGTGATAAGTGACTGTAACTATTCCAAAAGTGACTCAAAAAGTGAAAAAACTGTGAAAATGAGTGAATACTCCACTGATCAGGACTCGGACAGCAATCAAGGTAGGCAGTTACTGCTAAGCCCAAATTTAAACGATTGTAAATTAGAATCAAACTCATCTTTTTTCAAACGAAAGCATCCAGATGATGCGCAACATTTAATTGAGACATTAAAAATGGAAAAAGAAAAATTAACACACAACAAAATATTGGTCTCCTAGCTCAGTTAGAACAACAAAATGGTCAATTAAATGCTCAAACTGGTGAAATACAAAGTCAGAGGACCCAAATTAACGAACTTATTAATAAGAATAATAGCTTGGAACAAAGAGTGAACGAGCTTATTCAATCTAATTTCACCTTAAATAATAACATAAACTAACTAAACAAAAATTTCTTAATTTTCACTAACTCAAATAACAAAAATAATGAAAAACAAGAAAATAATCTTAAAAACATAGAAAGCACAAGTAAAAAATACTAGTGTAGCTCAAAATATAACAGAGGACAGTGTAATGGAAACAGATTTTCCGGAATTACCGGAAAAGACTTCCAATCCACTATTTTCTGCATTGCCAGAATTGTCTCTAAACTTAAATCTGCCAAAAACAACGAACCCTGAATATTAAAAAAAAACATTTAAAATCTCTGGCTAATGAAGAAAACCCTAATAGTAGCTCTGACAGTAATACTAACAAACAGAAAGAATCAAAAAAGTCCACAGTACCGATAGTCATTAGAGACACGAAAACGTGGAACCAAATTAATAAAGACATAAAAAAATCGAACGTAGAAATAGCCTCAGTCAAAACAAACAGCCTGGGTATTCAAATTAATCCAAAGGAACCCGACGATCATCGCGCGATCACTAAATACTTAAACGAAAATAAAGTAGAATATCATACTTATTTCTTATCCGACGAAAAACAATTAAATATTTTAATTTAAGGGATACACAGGAACGTACCCGTAGGGGATATTAAAGAGGAGAATGAAGCCATGGGATTCCATCCCACTGAGATATACAAAATCAAAACTGGCACTGCAAGAAAAGAATCCTCTATAGTAAAGATACTATTGCCCAAAGAAGAAAAACATTTCTTCAATATAAGTCACATTTTAAACCTTTCGGTAGCCATTGAAGCACAGAGCTCTGGAAACAAAAAAATAGTCAACCAATGCCACAACTGTCAACAGTATGGACACTCTCAGTATAGATGCCATGCTAAACCAAAATGTCACAGATGCGCTGGTGATCACCATTTCACAGCATGCAAAAAAACAAAAGAAACTCCACCCCTCTGCGTCAACTGTGGCGATCCGCATCCGGCCAACTACAGTGGATGCAGCAAAAACATAAATAATAAAAACAACACAACAATTCAAAGAGCCCCAGCAAAACCGGTTGATAATAATATCACTTTTGCACAAACTACAAAAAATCAACAACAGCAACAAACAACAGAAAAAACCCAAAACACGCAAATAAACACAACTAATAATCAACAAACAACAAACTTATTACAAAACATTCCAACAACAAATGATAATTTCAATATAAACATGCTAAACCAGCAATTTTTAAGCATCCTGACTACAACAATGCGACATCAGGGAGAGAGTGGACACACTAGCCGACGCAATATTAAAAAACCCAATCCTAAAGGTTCTCTTCAATGGCTAACAGAAGAAAACTAAACTGCCTAAGAATAATCTCTTGGAACGCCAATTCTGTTCTAAATAAAAAAAATACGAACTGGGGAATTTCCTGGAGGAGTATGATGTCGACATCATGCTCCTGCAGGAAATATTCCTAAGACGAGGCATGCGGTTCAGAATTAAAAACTACGAAATATATAGAGATGATAGAACAGACAGGAGAGCAGGCAGTACAGCCATACTTATAAACAAAAACATCGATCATTATAGAATTAATTCACATCGTTCTTGGGCAATAGAATGGACCTCCATAATAATAAATATGGAACAACAAAAACTGATCGTTACATCGGTATATAAACCACCAAACAGACGAATAAACTAAAAAGATCTAGACCAGCTGCTACATATGAACAATGATTCGTCTGTATTAAGAGCCGGGGACTTAAACTGTAAACATAGGCAATGGGGATTCAGATTTCCAAACAGGGACGGAAATTTCCTTCATGAATACGTACAAAATCATCTTGTTTCTGTCATAAGGCCGAATGAACCCACTCATTACTTAGACCGATCAATTGATTTATTGGATATAGAAATTATTAAAAATTTATTTTGCGAAATAAATGTCGCAGTTATACACGAACTTAGCTCTGATTATATGCCTGTCTTCTTTCAATTAGGTCAAAATGAACTAATCCCAGTCGAAGAATTTCATACTAAAATTGACTGGACAAACTACAAAGAAATTATGGAGACCAAAAATCAAAACATACCGGAAATAAGAGACATACAATCACTAAACACTGCAATAGAGACGTTGACAAACAATATACAAGACTCCATAGAACTGTCAAAGATTAAAATACCAGTAAAAAATTACAATCCTTACACAATTCCTATAAATATTGTGAATATAAAAAAGCGTTTTATATTCCCAATGCTGTGGGATGATTCAGCAAACTCGTCCCTAACGATTCCAGAAAAAATCTCGTCAATCGAGCGAGTAAAACCTCTGGAATCCGAGAAACAATTTTTCCCATAAGAAGAGCATTGGGAGGCGTGGCCTAATTTCACAGAAATTTCTGCTAAACGCTGATTGGTTATTCCGAACACAGGAAAAAGAAGGAGGAGCTTACTAACGAAGTTAGTAAAACTACAAAAGGCTAACAAAAACGAGTCAGTCTGCTTTGAACCGCCATAGCAGAAACATCGCTGTCACTGTCAGTGACAAAAAATTTTCTTAAGTTGTCAAAAAGTTGTCAAATTTTTCCAACTCAAGAGAGTAGTTTTCAAGAGCTAATTCCCGTCGTTCCGGCATGGAGCCGGACGATACCAACCTCTGTGATGACCCCCCATCGCCGCAAATCCCTACATATCGCGATTACCTGGATGCCAAGGACGAAATAACAAAATTGAAAACACAGCTTTCTAATGCGTCCCAGGAAAACCAAGCCCTCCATTCTAGCCTGAAAGAACAGAAACAGCAACTGGATGAACTTTTAAAGCAAGTATCTAACCTTAATGTCCAGCTACAGTCCCTTACTTCCTTGAACGAGAGACTTATGGCTCAGATAAACAGGTACGAAAATGATAAGATTTTAAATACAAATTCTGCTTCTAACAAAATAGCTATCGCTTCAGTAGACCAAGTCTCTGACCATTCAATGGCCAGCGATGGAAACTCTGATAATGATAAAAAAGAATTTTTGACCGTTTCTAAGAAAAAACGTAGAAAGCGAAACAAGCCATCTACAAGTCAATCAGAATTTCCACCGCTACCTGGTAGTAGCAACAATAACACCTACAATACTAACAACACCGTCAACAACAATCAGGTCCCTGCTGTTGACGATGTACCTAAATATACAAGGTCTCAACAAGACAAGACCGAAGTCCATGTTAATATTACAAAAACGAGAATCCCGCCTATAGTTCTAAGGGACAAAAAAGTTTATGATGATGTAACAAGAATAATGAAAGATAACAAGATGGACTTCGGTCGGGCACAAAATGTCGCAGAACGAGTCAAGCTTCACCCTCCAACGTCTGACGACTATAAAAAGATTTCAAAGTTTTTTGAAACAAATCACATCCCATTTCACACGTTCAGTTTCGCGGCTGATAAACTGATACAAGTAGTGATCAGGGGCGTACTGGAGGCGTGGGATAATAATGAAATAAAGTCAGACTTGGAAGTGTTAGGTTTCTCTCCTCAAAGCGTGACCAGATGGTTCCATAAGGATAAGACTCCGATGCCATTGGTGTTGGCCACTGTTCCAAAAGAACAGAAATCCATTTACGATCTCAGAGCCTTAGATGGAATTTCCATCAAGGTGGAATCACATAAATCTAAAAGCCACAACACTTAATGTCACAGGTGTCAACTATTTGGTCACGCATAATCAAAATGTACGGCAGAGCCAAGGTGCCTGAAATGTGCAAAAGCACATTTAACTTACACATGCAAGCTAGCACCGGGTCAAAAACCCAAATGTGCTAACTGTGGCGGGGAACACCCTGCCAATTATACAGGGTGTTCCAAGCATCCAAAACAAATCAGAGCGGGTACTAGACCCCTTAATTCTCCACCCAGTGGTCCTTCAAGGCCACAATTTGTATGGGGCTCTCAAAACAACAGAGCCTTGGAATCTCCCAGCCAATTCTCTTTATCTGCTTAAATGCAGAATTTGATGAAAACTATGCAAGCTTCAATGGAAGCTTTCAATGCGATGTCATCGCAAATGCAGCAGTGCATGCGCATTGTTATGACACACGCTCCCGGAAGTGCCTTTTAATGGCCTACATCATGCAAAGTCCTTCCTACTTGAAGATTGTCATTTTAAATGTCAACGGTATTAAAGATAAAAAATTAGAAATCATAAACTTTTTGGAAAAACACGGGATCGATGCACTCTTGATCCAGGAAACCTGGTTGAAGGGTGATCGATTCTCGTGCCCAAATTACAACATCTTTCGGAATGACAGACCAGTCAGACAACGCGGAGGCACTATGATTTTGCTGAAAAAGCATATAATAGCCCATTCCATTCCGAATCCTGATGATGTGCTGGAAGGTACATTCATCAGGATTCAAATGAATGATAGATCACTAATTCTGGGTTCAATCTATTCTAGCGCCAATGCGGTCGTCGAACGTCAAAATTTGGATAGAATATTTAATACCACTGACCCAATCCTTGTAGGAGGTGACTTTAATGCAAAACACCGGCTTTGGGGATGCAGGATCACCAATGCTAAAGGTATGGTCTTTGAAAACGCATCTCAAGACAATCTGTTCGAAGTAATAGCTCCTGATGAGCCAACCCACATCTCACCTATAGGGTTACCGGAAAATCCTAGACATCTTTTTAACTAAGAATACTGGCAGGTTGTCCAGGACGGTGGTTCTTCATGAACTAACCTCGGATCACCTGCCAGTATTCATTGAATATGGCGATCCAAATACCAGGAAAGATGGTTGCAGATTAAAAACTTTCAACAATTGGCTCAAGTACAAAGAAATTCTCGATGAGGCCGAATATCCGGAGGTTGCTCCGGGTATCGATCACATCGAGGAAGCTGTCAAGAACTTAACTTTCATAATAACCGACGCCATAGCCAGATTGTCAGTTACTAAGATGTTTAGGTACTCCAAATATGGTGAACTTCCTGCAGATTTGAGAGAGCGTATTCGCGAGAAAAATAGACTTAAAAACCGCGCCTATAGAACTGGTGATCCTGCTATTAAACGGCTTGCCAATCAAGCTGGCGAGCAAATAAAGAGAGAGCTCCGCGATTTGTATAATCAATGCTGGGATTCCAAATTAGAATATCTGCAAATTCATGATGGCAGTTTGTTTAGAATGACACGTAGTCTAACCAAAGGCACAAAAATGCCGCTGCCTCACATTAGAAGCAACAACAGAACCATCATTGATCCTCAAGACAAAGTCAATGAATTTGCAGAAAAATTCTACGACCAATTTAGCCCAAATCCCAGCAATGATTATGCAAAAGAACAAAGAATAAATCGTACCGTTCAGATTTACAAGACCATTCAGTTTGTGGATCTTGGCATACAGGTTATTAGTCTTGCTGAAGTTAAGAGCATTGCCGCAAGCCTAGATGTAAAGAAAGCGCCGGGTCTGGATGGTCTCCCGAACGCGGCCCTGAAGCGGGCTCCGGACAAGACCCTCTCTGCAATTGCAAACCTTGCAAATGCAGTTATTCAATCAGGCTATTTTCCCTCAGATTGGAAGGTGGCTAAGGTTATTCTGATAAGAAAGAAAGGCGAAAGGGCCACAAATATAAATAGTTACAGGCCCATTAGCCTGCTTTCCAATCTGGGAAAAATCATCGAACGTATTGTATTATGCAAATTGACTGATTTTATAACTGAAAGGAACATCTTGCCTCCGGAGCAGTTCGGCTTCAGGAGCAATCACAGCAGCATTCAGCAGACCACCAGGCTGGCTTCAATGATAACGCAAGGGTTCAACAGAAGATTTCACACTGGTGCTATCTTCTTTGATATCAGCAAGGCTTTTGACAAGGTATGGCATAATGGTCTTGTTGTGAAGCTCATAAGGCTGGGAATTCCGAGCTATTTGATAAGGCTAATCTCAAGTTTTCTAGAGAACAGATCTTTTGTAGTGTCATCAGATGATGCAACTTCTGAGATTAAGCAGGTAAGAGCCGGAGTGCCTCAGGGTTCTCCGCTCTCTCCTACTTTATTCAGCCTCTATACAGCTGACATACCTACTGACGACCGCAGTAAGTTGTATTTATTTGCTGATGACACTGCATTCGCAACTTCGTCAGGATCTTTTCGTCTTATTATTTTACGTTTACAAAGACATATCAACAAATTAGAAAGATGGATGGCTGATTGGAAAATCAAGCTTAATCCGGAAAAAACACAAGCAATCATGTTCTCAAAATCAAGGACACCAACTCCGGACGATCGGCTATCCATCTCAAATGTCCGCATTCCCTGGCGAGTGAGTGCGAAATACTTGGGACTAGTCTTCGATAGAAGGCTCAACTGATCATTAAATACGGATTATATTTTATCTAAAGCCAAAACTTCACTGATTTCTCTTTATTCGCTTTTAAATAAAAACAGCAAGTTAAATCTCAAAGACAAACTACTTGTCTATAAGCTCTTTTTAAGATCCATTCTGTCCTTTGGTGCTCCAACGTGGATCACCACAGGCAGAACGAGATTCAGACGTTTAGAGAGATTTCAGAACAAAGTACTCCGTATTTTGTGCGGAGCCCCATACTACGTACGCAACACCATCATCCACAGGGACCTGCAATGCGACACATTCGATACTTTTATTAAGGACAGTATATCACGCTACCTAGAAAGAGCCACCACCTCCACGAACACACTAATACAGACCTCACATAACCTCACTTCAACACCACGCCAACCGTACAAATTTCTCCGAGACTGGTTACTGGACCGATAGTGTGGTCATTTCTTTTTCAAAAATCATGGCTTAAAAGCCGAACTTAACCTTATCTTTTCAAACCTGTTAAAAGTCCATACTTAAAACAAGCGAGTCTATGGGCCAGTCCCGACTCAGAAAGTTCAAAGAAGATCCCATAAGTCAGAAAACAGTTATTGACTTGGTTAGAACGAAGACAAGAAGACTGAAGACATCAGTTGTGAAGAAAGAAGAAAGAAACGTGGAATTTCGCATTAAAAGCTGCTGTTTTTACGGCAGAACACTTTTTATGCGTATTCCTATCAAGATTCCCGAAAATTCTGCTGGATTTTAGGACGATTCCTCGCAGATTTTAACAGAATTTTCAAGACCAGACCATCCCTGTAACCGCGACGATCTTTTTGATGTCAGCACTAGACCTTCTAGACCCTCGTAGAAGAGCCAATAAACTTAATATCATATATACGGAATTTTTGGGCGTTTAGTAGCTACCACTTGCACCCCGGTAGTGAAAAACCAAAAATTCAAGAAGACATAAAGCGAAAGCAAATTTCCGGAGTAAATGCGGTGTCTGAGGTTTCCCTAGGTATAAACTAGAGTGAAATAAGGACAGGTAGTATCTGCATACGAACACCTGAGGTAAGTTTCAGAACTACCAGGCCCTCAGACACTAAAGTTCGAAAGTCGGGTGCTATTCGAGACTACATACGCGAACTGGCGTTGTAGTAGCGGATCACCGACATAAATTCCGCGTATTCGTTTCTTATTTTATTGGAGTTTTCCCTTTACTCCCAAGCATTAACCTAGAGGCTTTTGGAAAAGCCTTGAAAAAACAAGAAAAACCGACCAAAGTCCTATAAAAAAATCCTTTTTCTAGGACGGGTCACGCCCGTTTTTCTTCAAAATTAAGAAACAAAGAAAACATCAATTTTGGCTTTTAAAAACGTGAGAAAAAATAGACATTTCCCCGTCCCTCTCTCACGAAACAAAAAATCCGCGTAGCGGAAAAGCCGAAAAATTTCGGAAACATTTCGAAAACGATTACAAAATTTGCGTATCTTTTCCGATCAACAGTGACTGACAAACATACAATTTTTGATAGACTTTTTGCGGAAACACTTACCGACAAAAAATCACAAAAATTCTCGAAAGTTGCAACAATAAAAGCTAATTAATTTCCAATTATAATTAGCAATCCCCGATTCTTTTTATACAAAGACACGTTGAGCATTTCAGCTCACTTCCAAACGCGTCCTTTGTTTTAAATTAGTCCCTTTTTTAATTTTGGCAATTAAAAAGAAATTTCATTCTTTCAAAATTTAAGAGCATGGCTCAAAACAAAGTGCCCCTTATAAACAGCAAGAAAGGTGAGGCGGCTTGGCCTTCAGCCGGGTCGGGAGGTTATGGTGGGTCCTCTCCGGCACCACCTGCTGGTGCCCTTTTTTCTTCTTCACAAACACATAGACAAGATTTGATGAATCAAAATGAACCAAATCTCATTCTCTTCGGTTACCCTGCGACGCATGACGTTCGTCCCAGTAGACAACACGAAGACCAATTCGAAATCGAAAACGCGACCCGTTACGACGTTTCGCCAACGATTTTTCCCTTGTTCTCTTCCTTACCCAATATTCCCACAGCGATAATCCCTGGTTCACGACCTTTGGACCAAGAGATTCAACGCGATGCGCACACAGGACGTTCAAACCTAGCAAACAATTCGTCGTACCTGCATTTTAACCCGAGTTCGGATGACTCTCAACCTACCACGCCTTCTGAATTCCAATACAAGACATTAGACGAGACAGGTTATTTTGGCACGGAACAATTCGTTGAAAGCCATGGCAGCAATGCAAATGTGCTTCTTCAGGACGAATTTGTCGAGACCAAAATAAGAGGGCCGTCCCGTGCCCGATAATGTTAAAAAAGCCCCTGGTTTTGACGGTCTTCCGAACGCAGCTTTGAAAAAAGCTCCGAATAAAACTCAAACTGCTCTCAAAGATTTAACTAACGCTATAAAACAGTCAGACCACTTTCCTGCATGCTGGAAAAAGGCTAAAATAATACTTATAAAAAAGAAACAAGAATCTTCTACAGACATAAATTCTTATCGTCCAATTAGCCTTCTTTCCAGCATGAGCAAGGTGGTAGAAAGAAAAATCTTAGACTTACTCAAGGAATTTATCTTTGACAAAAATATTCTTCCTGATGAGCAGTTTGATTTTAGAGAAAATCACAGCTGCGTTCACCAGACAACAAGACTCGCTACGGATATACTAGAAACTTTTAATCGTCATCTATATATGGGAGCCGTTTTCCTTGATATTAGTAAAGCTTTTGATAAGGTGTGGCATCAAGGCTTAATTGTAAAAATGATCAGACTGGGCTTCCCTAATTATCTGATAAAATTGGTCCAAGGTTTTCTTTCTAATAGAAGCTTCGCAGTATCTGCGGATGATCACAGTTCGGACGTTAAAGAGATCGAGGCGGGTGTGCCGCAAGGTTCACCTTTGTCTCCTTATCTCTTTAACGTCTATACGCATGACATACCAAAAGATAAAGAAACAAATCTTTATATTTTTGCAGATGATACTGCGATAGCTTCTATTGGAAAAATAGATACAGTCATAATCAGACGTCTTCAAAGACACCTTAATAAGCTCGAAAGATAGATGTTTGACTGGAAAATAAATAAATCCTAATAAAACACAGGCTCTCAATGTTCTCAAGATCAAGATTCTCGACAATTTTCGGTCGGGTATACATCGCAAAAGTCCCCATTTCTTGGCAATCTCACATAAAATACCTTGGACTAATTTTTGACAGAAGACTTTCATGGTGTAAAAACACGGAAATGTTACTAAACAAGGGCAGGAGAGTGATAGCTTCTTTATACGCCATCTTAAACAGAGAAAGCAAACTGAATCTCAAAGTTAAACTACTGGTTATCAAGATGTTTCTAAGATCTGTAATTACATATGGTGCTCCTTCGTGGATCACCATGTGTAAATCCAATTTCAAGAGACTTGAAGCGTATCATAACAAAGCACTGAGACTTATAACAGGAGCTCCAAGAGTTATTTGCAACAACAGACTTTACGCAGACCTAAACTGCGATACGATTCAAGTCTTTTTGAAAAAGATCGTTAGTAAACACTTTACAAACGCTTCTCTCATAAGGAATAACCTTATTGTTTCCTCACACTCTAAAAGAGCCAAACACTGGCAAAAATTTCAATACGCCAATAACTGGTTAGATCGTCAGTAGGGACTTTTTTATTTTTCTGCCTTAAAGGGTAAATTGTCCTCATTCCTGTGAATATACTGCAACCTGAATGAACAAGAATCCAAAGATACCGTCTGATTCAAATAACAAATATGATCCAAAGCAACAAATTATGGCATTTTTACATTAACAATTGGATAAAAACTATGGGATTATAAGCGCTGCATAAGCCTTGTGAATCATTATAAGTTTTATATAAATTAAATACATTTTGACAAAGTTATAACAACATAAAAATTCAATTGTTTCAGAACATTTTTGGATGCTTAATTGAAACGTGTAACTGGTTGCACTTATCGAGAGAGTTTTTGTGAAAAAAGTACGTACGTTCACCTCAGACATCCGGGCTACTCTTTTAGGGGGGTATTTTCCGCGATGGAAGGAGAAGGCAGTTCTAGCGCTGGGCAATCGCGAGATTCGAGTGATTCTCAAGGGGCGACAAGGCCTTCTATAAATGATTTTTATTTATTACAAAAAAATAATAAAGATTTAGAAACACAATTGAAAAATGATAACTTACAATATCAATCCCTTCTTAAAAATTTTGAAGATCAAAAAATACAATATCGAGCTCTCCTTAAAAGTTTTGAGGAACAAAAAAGCCAAAACACACAAATGTTAAATCAAAATTTCGAATTAAATCGACAGATCGCGTTGCTGAACGAGAGAATCTGCACCATAGTGCAGCAGAACGAGGATTTGATCGGGAAATTAAGTAAGTTCGAAAATGAGATTATTGTATTAAAAATTCTTTAAAGAATGATTCCCAAGTTGTTTGTCCACTGAATGCTAATGTAGAAAATAACAATAGTAGTGTAAACAATAATACTAACACCAACAATAGTAGCCACATGCTTCCAAATCCCCTAAAATCGGGAAATCAAAACAATATTGGCGATTTAAAATCCAATTCAGGATTGATTAATAGTAACCTTAATTTGCATGATTTAAATTCCGATGCTAGGGGATTTGAAAGCATGGAAGAAGAAAAAACAGTGTCGGACTCGGACGAAAATTCTGGTCCCGGAAAATTCGTAAAAATTAAAAATAAGCGACGTAGACGTCGTACCTCTAACTCAAAAAATGAACAAGCGAAAAAAGCGATGAAGGACACAGAATTTCCTCCGCTTCCGACACAAAAAGATATTGCGAAAGATGATGTACCCATTATTGTTAGAAATAACACTACAAATGATGACAATAATAAAAATAATGACAACAGAAATGAGTACATCAGCGACGATGACGATTATTCCGATATGCATGTTGAAGCTCCAAAGGAAGAAGATTACAAAAGAATCACAGCATTCTTTCAGAAAAATAATATTCAATTTCACACGTTCTCGTTCCAGAACGAAAAACTCCTTCATGTGGTCCTTCGGGGAGTCCTGGAATCTTGGCCGACGGACAAAATTCAAAAAGATCTGGAGAATCTTGGATTCTCTCCCAAGTCTGTCACAAGATGGTATAGGAGAGATAGATCTCCTATGCCATTGATTCCTTGATAATCTGAAAGTTCGTGTAGAGTCACAACGTAGCTGCACGCACAACACCCAGTGCCATCGTTACCAGCTCTTCGGCAATGCACAATCAAAGTGCACGACCGAACCAAGATGCGTAAAGTGCCTTAAGGCTCATTTTACGTACAATTGCGATCTACGACGAGATCAGAAACCAAGATGTGTGAATTGCGGTGGAGATCATCCCGCAAATTACACGGGATGCCCGAGACATCCCCGAGTACTACGAGAAAAAGTAAATATGGCTAAAGACAATAATGCGGGTGCATCTCCGTCCCAATTCACATGGGGATCGCAAGATAATAACAAATTATCAAATAACCAAAATTTATCTCATCAACAAATGATGACAAATTTTATGACCAATTTCCAAAACTCGATGAAATCTTTCAACGAGAACATGAACAACCAGTTCCAAAAATTTATGGGATCATTGACGTCTGTTGACTCTTCCAACCGGCGATGAATCTTTTAAAGATAAATCCGGCATATTTGAAGATTGTAACGGTTAACATTAATGGAATTTTGGATAAAAAATTGGAATTGATAAATTTTATCGAAAATCACAGCATCGATATCCTTCTGGTTCAGGAATCGTGGCTAAAAGGTGAAAGATTCACGTGCTCCAATTACGTGATTTTCAGTAATGACAGGGCAGAAAGACCAGTAGGAGGCACAATGATTTTTGTGAAAAAACATATTAAAGTAGTCACGATTCCTAACTCAGAAGAACATTTCGAAGGTACTTTCGTCAAAGTAACATTAAAAGATCATTCCCTTGTAATTGGATCTATATACTGTAGTCCAGGTCATAACTTCGAAAGTCAAAATGTCATTAATCTTTTCAACACAAACAATCCGATAATTGTCGGAGGAGACTTTAACGCCACAAACACAATTTGGGGCCCCCTGTTTAGATCGGCAAACCATAGAGGCATTGTTTTAGAACATGCCTCTATGCAAAATATACTACAATTAAACATCCCCGATGAACACACATTACGGGCCGGTTGGCCAGCCGACTACTTTAGATCTGTTCCTGACAAAAAATACCGACAGGTGTCCGAGACTTACAGTTTTTCATGAACTGACGTCCGACCACCAGCCGGTATTATTGGAATAAGGTGACCCGAGTCAAAAAAGTGAGGGTTCTTGGATCAAAACTTTCATGAATTGGTACAAATATAGAGAACTAATGGAAAATACTGAATACAAGGAAGTGGTTCCTAATGCCGATTCTGAGGAAGTTGCAGTCGAAGCCCTCACTGAGCAGATTCAAGAAGCAGTCGCAAAATCGTCGGTTACCAAAAAAATACAATTCTCGAAATATGGGAACTTGCCAGTAGATCTAAAGGAAATGATTCGAGCCAAAAATAGACTAAAACACAGGGCGTATAGAACAGGGGACCCTGAATTGAAAAAAAGAGCTAACAGAGCGTCAAATGATATCAAAACTGAACTCAATAATTTGTACAATCAAAGCTGGGAATCCAAAATTGAATCTCTACAGGTTCAGGATGGATCTTTCTATAAGATGACCAGAGCGCTAACAAAAGCGGGGAAAAAACCTCTACCATATATAAAAGATAATGGAAAAATCTACACTGAACCTGTAGAAAAGGCAAATGGATTTGCTGAAAAATTCTTTAAGCAATTTCAACTGAATCCCAGTTTTTATCGTACAAAAGAGGACAGAGTTAATAGAACGATTGAAATTTTTAAGACCATGCCACCTGTTGACGAGATAATCCCAGTCTTTAGCCTTGAAGATGTCAAAGATATCACTTCCAGGCTTAACATTCACAAAGCCCCTGGTCTTGATGGACTGCCCAACGTAGCAATCAAAAAATCACCGGATAAAACCCTTTTAGCTATAAAAGAAATTTCCAATGCGATTTTAACATCTGGCCATTTTCCAAACCTTTGGAAAATGGCCAAAATCGTTTTGATTAAGAAAAAGGGTGAGAAATCCAACGAAATCGAAGCTTATATTTTACCTCCGGAACAATTCGGATTTTGGAGGGATCATAGCTGCGTCCATCAAACGACCAGGTTAGCTGTTGATATAACAAAAAGTTTTAACAGAAAATTTCACACGGGAATGGTATATTTTGACATCAGCAAGGCTTTTGACAAAGTCTGGCATAACGGGCTGGCACTGAAGATGATTAGGTTGGGATTCCCCAACTATCTTATAAAATTATCCCTAAGTTTTTTGCAAAATAGAAGCTTCGTGGTGTCAGCCGACGAAGAGATATCTGAAAAAAGATCGGTGGAAGCAGGGGTTCCGCAAGGTTCCCCTCTTTCTCCGATATTATACAATATCTATACTTCGGATATACCGAGAGAGAAACATGTCAATATATACCTCTTCGCGAATGACACCGCGATAGCGGCCACCACAGGCAAATTTTGGATCATTACCATCAGACTCCAAAAACAAATAAACAAACTTGAGAAATGGATGTAGGACTGGAAAATCAAAATAAATCCAACAAAAACACAAGCCGTAATGTACACGAAATCTAGATTCCCGAATCCGGACGAGCATGTATCCATTTCTCAAGTTAAAATTCCTTGGAAGTCGCAGGCAAAATACTTTGGGATAATTTTCGATAGAAGATTAAACTGGTCGGCTAACAACAACGCCCTACTTTCAAAAGCAAAACGTAGCGTGGGTGCTTTATACCCTCTTTTGAACTTCAGAAGCAAACTCAACCTCAAGCTAAAATTAATGCTCGTCAATGCCTTTATCAGAGCCATAATCACCTTTGGTGCTCCTACATGGATCACCATCGTAGCCTCTATAGACTCGAAGGTTATTACAACAAAATCTTAAGATTCATAACGAACGCTCCTTACTTCGTGAGGAACGCCATAATACAATCCGATCTCCATATTAATAACCTTTGAGACTTTCTGATAAAGATATTACGAACATACTTCGATAAAGCAGCCACGCTGCCAAACAATCTAATCGTCAGTTCGTACACTCTTAAAGCTACTCCAAGAAATCGATTTCCCTATCCAAAAGACTGGATAGATAGCCGTTAGTGGACAAACAACTCGCCGAGCCCAATACCAACTCGTATGAACAACATAAAAAATTCACCACATAACGAACAAGTCAATGAGCGTCCGCTCGACTTACAAGGACAGATACGACCCGGGACAGAACATTTTTGCTTAATTCTGACTGGCCAAATGAAAAAAATTAGGCGTAACTTTTTGCCCTAATTCTGTCAGCTATAAAAACAATAGAAAAATTAAAATCTACCTATGCTTAATTGAGACGTGTGTCCGAGTGCACTAATCGAGAGTTTTTTGCGAAAAAAGTACGTTCACACTCTGACATCCGGTTATACTCTTTCAGGGGGGTATTTTCCGCGATGGAAGAAGATAACAGTTTTAGTGCTGGGCAAGCGCGTGATTCTCAAGGGGCGACAGGTCCTTCAATTGATGATTTTTATCTCTTACAAAAAAATTACAAAGAATTAGAAATTCAATTAAAAAATGGTAATTTAGAATACCAAGCTCTCCTAAAAAATTTTGAAGAAAAAAAATTCAAAATACACAAATGATAAATCAAAATTTTGAACTCAACAAGACAGATCGCGTTACTGAACGAAAGAATTTGCACCATAGTGCAGCAGAATGAAGGAGGTACGAAAATGAGATTTCTGGTATTAAAAATTCATTAAAAAATGATTCAAAAGTTATTTGCCCACTAAATGCTTGTGTAGAAAATACTAATAATATTTCTAATAGTGTAAATATTGATACTAACACCAATAACAATAGCCATATGCTTTCAAATCCCTCACAATCGGGAAATCAAAATAACAATGATGATTTAAAATCTAATTCAGGTTTAATAAATAATAATCTAAATTTACATGACTTAAATTCCGACGCAAGGGGATTTGAAAGTATGGAAGACAAGACAGTGTCGGAATCGGACGAAAATTCTGGCCCTGGAAAGTACGTCAAAGCAAAAAATAAGCGACGTAGACGTCGCAATTCTAACCCAAAAAACGACCAAGCAAAAAAAGCGATGAAGGACACAGAATTTCCTCCGCTTCCAACACAAAATGACAATGTGAACGATGAGGTACCCATCATTGTTAAAAATAATACTGAAAATGATGATAATAATAGAAATAACAATAACAGAGATGAGTACATCAGTGATGACGATGATTATTCTGATATTCATGACGAAGCCACAGTCAAAAAAATTCGAATCCCACCTATAGTGCTGCGCAAAAAAAGCCGTTATAATGAACTGACGGGCTACATGAAGACATACAAAATGGAGTTCGGGAACTCGGTAAATGTACCCGAAGGAATAAAATTCAACCCTCCAACGGATAACTAATGCCCCTTATTCGTTAGAAACACTATAATCCAATCCAATCTTCACGTTAATAACCTTCGAGACTTTCTGAAGTATTACGAACATATTTTGATAAAGCAGTCACGCTACCGAATAATCTAATCGTCAGTTCACATAATCTTAAAGCTAACCCCAGCAATAGATTTCACTATCCGAAAGACTGGATAGATAGCCGTTAGTGGACAAACAACTCGCCGAGCGTAATAGCATCTCATAAGAATAACATAAGAAATTCATCATGAAACAGATAAGTCAATGAGCCTTGCTCGACTTAAAACGACAGATATGACCCAAGACAAAATCTACCTCATGCTTAATTGAGACTGCAATCCGGTGCGTACATTCGGTGAAGTTCTAAGCTAATTTAATATTTTTTGGGCCGGTGTTCTCTTAAAGAATACCGAGCCATGGAAGAAGCGAGTTCAGGGGCGGGGCAGCCTCCAGGGGCGACGGTTCCCACTGTAAACGATTTTTTGAGCGCGAAAAAAGAAATTGAACAACTTAAAAACAGCCTGCAGCAAGGTGCAAGTGAGTACAACAGCTTGTTAGCCAGTTTTCATGAACAACGAGCTCAAAACGAGCATATAAGTCAAAACCGCGATTTAAATAAACAAACTGAATCCTTAAATTTACAGACTAGCGAAGTAAGCAAACAAATTGCAACATTAAATAACCAAACTCAACAAATTATCAATCAAAATGCTGAACTTTTGAATAAACTTTCTAAATACGAAAATGAAATTTTCTCAATCAGAAAAGAGTTAACAAGTAATTATCCTGTCAATGATAAATTAACTAATAATATTTGCATGCCTACTAATAGCACGAATATTAATATTAACGACAACTCTATGCTTTCGTCATCGCAAGGTGACAGTAATTTGTCTCAGACATCTTTCCCTACACAAGGGTTAATTAACAATAATATTAAATCGAATAATTCAAATTCTAACACTAATAATGACGAAAGCATGGATAATTTTACTGGTACCGGCTCGGAAGAAGAATTTGAAAAAGAGCCGGGTAAATTTGTCAAAGTAAAACCTAGTCACAGAAGAAGAAAACGTCGTACTTCTTATCCCAACGATAACAAACATAACACAAAAAAGGCGCTGAAAGATTCGGATTTTCCTCCTTTGCCGGCAGTAAACAAAAAGACCGACAAACAAGCCGACAATTTTGCCGACAAACACAATCATGCCGACAGACAAAACCGCATTTCTAGTCCAGAAAATTTTGGACTAGACAAGAATTTAAACGATAGAGATTTTAATAGTCCAGTAAACGTCGATCACGATGGAATTCCAATTCTAAAAAATTCAGAAGTTAGCGATAATATGTACACTGATGACGAAGAGGAGTACGAAAACCGTACCCTTACAAGAAAGATCAGAATATCGCCTATTGTCTTAAGGGACAAGAAGCAGTATAACGAGCTAACAAGCGTAATGAAAAACCATAACATGGAATTCGGTCGTGCTATCAACGTTCCTGAGGGGGTAAAATTCCACCCTCCCACCGAGGACCATTATAAAAGAATTACTGCGTTCTTTCAACGGAACGCAATACAGTTTAATACTTTTTCGTTCCAAAACGAAAAACTTCTGCACGTTGTCTTACGAGGTGCTTTGGAATCCTGGTCCGAGGACAAGATTAAAAAAGATTTGGAAGGGTTGGGTTTTACCCCTAAGACAGTCACAAGGTGGTACAATAGGCAAAGGGCACCTATGCCACTGGTACTTGTAATTATCCCGCGAGATCAGAAACGAATTTACGATTTATGTTTCCTTGACAACCTGAAGATTCGAGTTGAATCTCAGCGCAATCGGATCGACAATACTCAGTGCCATAGGTGTCAGCTTTATGGCCATGCCCAGTCAAAATGTACCGCGGAACCCCGGTGTGTGAAATGCTTGCGCGCACATTTCACTTACCAATGCGATCTACCAAAAGACAAACCAAAATGTGTAAATTGTGGCGGGGATATCGTCCTGCCAATTTTACAGGATGTCCGAAACATCCAAAGTCAATTCGAGAGCGTAACGCAAAGGCTAACGTTCATTTAAACACAGGAAGATCCCCATCACTCATTCATCAATTCAAATGGGGGACTCAAGACAATAACAAATTAGCGTCGACTAAAAATAACCATTCATTTTCCTCTCCCCAGCAAATGATGCAGGGATTTATGCAACATTTTCAGAATTCTGTTAAGAGTTTCAGTGATAATATGCAAGCACAATTCTTTGAATTTATGGCAACATTGAGGTCAGAAAATTCAGAGAATCGTCGATGAGTATTATTAAGTCCGAACCCTCCTATTTGAAGATTGGTACACTGAATGCCGAAGGATTAACTGACAAAAAATTGGAATTAATAAATTTTTGGGAAAAGTATGAAATAGACATTTTATTAATACAAGAGACCTGGCTGAAAGGCCAACGATATACTTGCCCAAACTATATTGTTTTCAAAGATGATAGAGTGGATAGACCACTAGGTGGTACTATGGTTTTGGTAAAAAAGCACCTCAAAGTAACTTCAATTCCCAATCCCGAACCAGAATTTGAAGGCACCTTCGTCAAAATAAAGATGAAAGGCCACTCTATCATCCTGGCTTCAGTTTATGTCAGTTCATCCTTCAATTTTAACATCCAAAATATTACGAATTTATTCAGTACAAATGAACTAATCCTCATAGGAGCAGGCGCGGATCCAGGGGGGGGGGGGCGATCGCCCCCAAGAGCTTTGAGGAAAATAGACCCGATTTTGCCACTTATGGTATAGTTTATTCAAGAACTAGAGAGAGTAATAAATCATTTTTTACCCTTTTTTTTTCTTCGCAAACTACCTTTGTTCTTTAGTCCGATTTCTTTGGCAAAATCTGTTAGACACATATATTATTCATAGAAATGGGTTAGAAATTTTAGCATCAAAAATACCGGTCTATAATAATGGACTATTTGGTTGGATAACAATAGATATTTGAATGTGTGAAGTGTTAAAAAGGATTTTAATCTTTGTCATAAGCGTCGGAAGGGGGTTTATTTTATTACTAAGTATTTATGGCATAGAATATTATTTCGGTAATAAACCTGAAATAAAAAGTTTTATTTAATTTCTTATGATTTCTTAATAATTCACATATATTAGAAAATATAGAAAATTTTGACATATTTCACACAAATCACAACTGTATTTTTATTATTTTTAATTGGGCATAGAAATCGATTTATGCACATTCCGACTAAAATGTAGTTTTTTTCTCTCAAAAAATTCTAAGTTATAATTTAAATACTTACAAAATATATATTGTCAAAAATACAAGAATTTAAACATATATAAAAAAATAAATTCGTCCATATAATATTAAAATTTTTTTGGGGCTATCGGTAATTTTATTATTAATTAAAAACATTTTTAGGA
Source organism: Diaprepes abbreviatus (assembly GCA_034092305.1). Taxonomy (NCBI): domain Eukaryota; kingdom Metazoa; phylum Arthropoda; class Insecta; order Coleoptera; family Curculionidae; genus Diaprepes; species Diaprepes abbreviatus. The sequence continues at coordinate 1,894,387 of JASJET010000040.1, forward strand.
TATTTGACGGTTCAGTTTATTTCTGAAACCATCTGCAGAACTAAAATTAAACACTAAAAAGGGATTGAAATGTAATTTATTTTTATAAGTTACAGAAAATTGAAATAATAAATTGTGTTTACGCGGGTAAACATTACGTATCTAATTCTTAGTCAAAGTCAGTGAACCTATCTTCGCTCAAATTAATTATAATTGGATCTTCTATCTCACCGATCATGAGATCGAGTTTTCACATTATCTTTAACGCTTTTATTATATGGATTTTTCCCAATTTTCTGCACTAACTTTATTCAAAAAATCTTTCAAAAGTTCAGTTAAATTACTAATTTTGTAAGTTGTGTTATTTCTAGCAACTCTACCTTTTACTTGAGAGAGATATTTCCTTCTCCAACGGACATATTCCAGACGATCTATAAAAACAGATTTCTTATCTGCTTTTTTCCAGCAAAAATTAAGTTCTCTTAGCAATTTTTAGAGCTCACTTCTTTTAATTTCAGGTAAATCCCGATCTTCATTGATTTTACTTATAATTTTGTCGACGATTGGGATCTGCTTCTCATAATAAAATGTGTACAACTTTTTTTTATTGCAGTTTACATCTCTTCTTCCAACGAGGTTTTTCGTCTGCCCTTGATCGAATGTAGCTTGGGAGTACTAACAATTCCAGCCGTTTTTTCCTTCAGTATTGGGCACATAGTAGATTTTCCAACTCCTGTCATGTTGGAACACAACTCAACAGAGTGTTTAACATTATTATCTATATATTGATATCTTAAGGCATCATAAACATTCGTCGTAATAAGTTTTTCGTTGAGGAAAAAATGCCCTGGTTTTAACGATTTTGGAAGCCATGTCTTTTGGGTATCTCACTAATCTCAAATAATATGTAAAAACAAGCACAGACAAGATAAATTACTAAGGACACACTGTAAGATGTACTTTGCTCACTGACAGAAATTCAATTGAACTACCAGAAATTTTATTGTAGCAGTAAATTTATAAAAGTTTATAATGTTTAAATATAATTAGATTTACGGCAGTCCTCAAATATCTGCAGCACTAGAGCAGGTACGTTGGAAGTTTCGATAACAGTTTGTTGTCTTGAATAGAGTATAGGAATGTGTATGCTTGCGATCGCCCCTCTCCTTCCCAAAAGCTTTGAGTTCAGGAAAATACAACCGATTCTGCATTTTATATTAGGAATTTGTATGCTGCTGGCAGTCCCGTTGACAACTTGTTTTTCTTGCAATAGCCCCCCCCCCCCCAAGGGTTTTGAATTCAGGAAAATAGACCCGATTCTGCCTCTTATATTAGGAATGTGTATGCTGCTCGCGTCCTCCCTCCCTGTCGGCAACTAGTTTTTTCTTGTGATCGCCCCCCCTTCTCCAACAGCTTCAAATTCCTGAAAAATAGACCCGGCTCTGCCTTTAACACTAGAAATGAGAATGTTGCTGATGTCTCCCCCCCCCCCCCATCGTCGACAACTTGCTTTCGCTTGCCATACTGCACTTTTGTGATATCACCGCCCCCCCCCCCCCACGGAGAGAGGCTAGATCCGCCCCTGCATAGGAGGGGATTTTAACTCTTCGAATCGCTTCTGGGGAGCCAGACATACAAATGCGAGAGGCCTTGTTCTTGAAAATGCTCGAGAGCAAAACATCTTATAACTCGTAATTCCGGACGAACCAACACACCTAGCCAGAAGAGGTCAACCAACGACCTTGGATTTATTTTTGAGAAAAAATACTGGCAGATTGTCTGATCCAGTGGTTCTTCATGAATTAACATCAGACCATCTGCCAGTATTGATTGAATACGGCAATCCTGAGCTGAAAGGCGAAGGATTGTGCATTAAAACTCATTACAATTGGAAAAAATTCCAAGACTTATTGATATATGCGGACTATCCGGAAATTCTTCCGGAAGCCGAATCTGTCGATTTGGCTGTTAATAATTTTATTTACCAAATTCAAGATGCTATGCAAAAATCGGCAGTAACCGAGATCGTCAGTTTTTGTAAATACAGAAATCTTCCTCCGGAATTAAAAGAGCGAATTAAAATCAAAAACAGACTCAAGAACAGGGCCTACCGTACTGGTGACCCGGAGGATAAAAGAAGAGCAAACAGAATGGCTGGGGAGATTAAAAAAGAATTGACCGAGCTACACAACCAGTCTTGGGAGAACAAAATACAATCTCTCAAGATTCAAGATAGAAGTTTATTCAAAATGACGAGAGCCCTAACGAAAGGCTCAAGAAAACCGTTACCGCATATAGTCGATCAGGACAATAATAAAATCTATCTTGAATCTCGAGATAAAGTTGAAGGTTTCGCGAAAAAAATTGGAGAAACAGTTCCAATTAAACCCAAGCACAAATCTAACTAAGGAGAGTAATTTAAATAAAACTGTAGAAATCTACAAAAGTATGGTATTAACCGACGCTAATTTGCCCGCGAATAATCTAGAAGAATTTCAAACCATTATTTCACAGTTAAACATTCACAAAACCCTCCGGTTTGGATGGTGTGACGAACGCAGCTTTAAGGAAAGTTCCGGAGAAAGCAGTATCAGTTTTAAAAGACATTTCAAATGCGATTTTAATATCGGGTCACTTTTCAGCGGGATGGAAAACCGCAAAGATAATATTAATTAAGAAAAAAGGGGAAAAATCGATCGATATAAACGCATATAGACCAATATCGTTGTTATCACACTTAAGTAAAATTGTCGAAAGATTAATTTTAAACAGAATTAATAATTTTATAATCGATAAAGATATCCTTCCTCCAGAACAATTCTGGTTTAGAAAAGACCACAGTTGCGTTTATCAGACCACCAGACTGGCGGTCGATATAATACAAAGTTTCAATAGAAAATTCCACACCAGGGCAATATTTCTCGATGTTAGTAAGGCGTTTGACAAAGTATGGTATAACGGCCTAACTTTAAAAATGATTTTCCCAATTATCTTACAAAATTAATCCTAAGTTTTCTAACTAACAGAAGTTTCGTCGTGTCGTTAGACGAACAAATATCTATTAAAAAACCGATAGAATCTGGTGTTCCGTAAGGATCACCACTTTCTCCGACATTGTACAATTTGTACACTCATGACATTCCAAAGGTTAAATTTGTTAATTTATGTTTGTTCGCTGGTGACACGGCCATTACTGCTTCGTCGGGAAAGTTCTGGATTATAATATCAAGACTCCAGAAACAACTGGATAAACTTGAGAGATGGATGCAGGCGCGGATCCAAGGGGGGGGGGATCCCCCCAAGAGCTTTGAGTTTAGGAAAATGGACCCGATTTTTCCTCTTATACTACAGTTTATTTAAGAACTAGAGAGAGTAATAAATCATTTTTTACCCTTTTTCTCTTCGCAAACTACCTGTGTTCTTTAGTCCGGTGTCTTTAGCAAAATCTGTTAGACATGTATATTTTTCATAAAAATGGGTTAGAAATTATATACCCAAAAATACCTGTCTATAATAATGGACTAAAACGTAGCCTTATTCTCTCAAAAAATTCGAAGTTATTATTTAAATACTTACAAAAAAATAAATTCGTCCATATAATATTAAAATATTTTTGGGGCTATCGGTCATTTTATTATTAATTAAAAACATTTTTAGGGTATTTGACGTTTCAGTTTATTTATTTATTAAACCATCTGTAGAATTACAAGTAAACACTAAAAAGGGATTCAAATGTAATTACTTTTTATATGTTGTAATTAAAATTAGAACTACTTATTTTTATTTCTATTGTACTGATATCTTAATTTAATTTACTTTATTATATGGAAATACGATAGCCCCAAAAAAAATAAGATAAACATGTTAATTCTACACGCTTAAGAAAAAGACACAAATACAATAATTAAAAACTTACGGCTAATTGGAATCAAATATATATAAAATTAAAGAGTGGGACACATTAAAATAAAAATATATATAAAAAAAATAAAAAAACAAATAAACAACATAAAACAATAAAATACAACAAAATTCAAATAATAAATTGTGTTTACACTAGTAAACATTACGTATCTTATTCCTAATCAAAGTCAGTGAAACTATCTTCGCTCAAATTAATTATAATTGGTTCCTTTATCTCACCGATCATGAGATCGAGTTCTCACATTTGTTTTATTCTTTTATTATATGGATTTTTCTCACTTTTCCGCAGTAACTTTATTCAAAAAAATCTTTCAAAAGTTTAGTTAAATTACCAATTGTGTTATTTCTAGCAACTCTACCTTTTACTTGAAAGAGATATTTACTTCTCCAGCGGACAGTTTCCGGATGATTTATAGGAACAGATTTTCTATCTGGTTTTTCCCAGCAAAAATTAAGTTTTCTGAGCAATTTCCAGAGATCAGTTCTTTTAGTTTCAGGTAAATCGCGATCTTCATTGATTTGAGTTAGAATTTTGTAGACGGTTGGGATCTGCTTCTCATAATAAAATGTATATACAACCCCTTTAATTGCAGTTTTTATCTCTTCTTCCAACGAGGTTCTCTGCCTGTGATCGAATGTGGCTTGGGAGTACTAGCAATTCCAGTCGTTTTTTCTCCTTCAGTATTCGGTACATAGTAGATTTTCCAACTCCTGTTATGTTGGAACACATCTCAACATTATTATCTCGATACTGATATCTTAAGGCATCATAAACATTCATTGTAATAAGTTTTTCGTTGAGGAAAAATGCCCTGGTTTAACGATTTTGGAATAAATATAGAGGTGAAAGCCATATCTTTTGGGTATCTCACTAATCTCAAATAATATATAAAAACAAGCGCAAATAAGATAAATCACTAAAAAAAACTGTAAGGTGTACTTTGCTCACTGACAGAAATTAAAGTAGTAAACTATCAGAAATTTTATGTTGCAGTAAATTTATAAAATATATTTAAATCTAATGAAATATAATTAGATTTACGGCAGTTCTCAGTTACCTGCGGCACTGGAGCAGGTATGTTGGAGGTTTCGGTAACAGTTTTATTACTCTCTCTAGTTCTTGAATAGAGTATAGGAATGTGTATGCTTGCGATCGACCCCCCCCCCCTTAAGAGCTTTAGGAAAATATAACCCATTCTGCCATTTATATTAGGAATGAGTATGCTGCTTGCACCCCCCCCCCCTCCCCGTTGACAACTTTTTTTCTTGCCAAACTGTACTTTTGTGATATCACCGCCCCCCCCCCCCCAAAGAGAGGCTGGATCCGCCTCTGGATGGATGCAAGATTGGAAGATCAAGATAAATCCGGGAAAAACACAAGCTGTAATGTTTACAAAGTCACGATTTCCAACCCCCGATAATCGTGTATCCATCTCTCAAGAAGAAATCCCATGGAAATTTCAAGCGAAATAATTAGGACTAATTTTCGACCTAAGATTAAATTGGACGGCCAATACTAACTTACTCTTATCGAAGGCTAAACGCTCGATGAGCGCCTTGTACCCCTTGTTAAATTACAAAAGTAAATTAAATTTAAAACTCAAATTAATGTTAGTCAATTTATTTTTAAGATCTATTATTTCTTACGGTGCAGCAACGTGGAACGTGATGAGTAAAACTAAACTGGGAAGGTTATCGAGCTGTTACAATAAAGCCCTAAGACGAATAACTAACGCACCAATGTGCGTATTATACCGCTGGTTTTGATTGACGGGCTTCTGTTCGAAAAATTCGATATTACATGCATTTGCTGATATCGAATACGGTCGCAGATCATCTATCGACAATAGAATTTTCCTAATTCTTTGTGGTGATCTCTGTCGCAGGGCCTCAGAAATTCTGATTCCCTTGCAGAAGAACCAGAAGAGACATATAAAAAAATCGCAAATTTACGTCGTGGTTAGGGAATTAAATTTAAACCAGGTACCAGGCAAGGCAGCACATTCTGCCTAGGGTAAGTGAAGGAGTAGTTAAAATCCTTCCTCTAAAAGCGCTTAAGCCCTGCTACCCTGATAAGTTAGTTCTTTTCGAGGTACGGCTAACCTGGTGTGTCCATAACAGTTAGCGCGCCAGGGACAAACTACCTGTAGCAAAACCGCGAAAAAATTAGCATTTTTCTTGTCTTCTTTTATTGAAACAACCACAAAAATATAACAACAAAGATTCTCTATTTTTGACCTGATTTTTTCCGATAAAAACCCTAATTAACTTTTCAAAAATTCTGGATAATAACTTGTGCATTTTTTAGTAAAATTTTTAACTATTTCATCTATCAAAATTTAAACTTATTTATATTTTTATTCATTTTTGACCAGCACATTCAAAATTTAAATATAATATTTGTTGTAAACCAACTATTTTTATATTATTATATCTTCATATATATTAATATTATATTCAAGTTACGCCTATGGATTAATGGATAATTGTAGCTTAATATCTAATAAAACCATTGAAACGTTATATCTTAAGTGAATATATTTATTAATTAGTTTAAACAAAATAAGTCATACTCTTTAAAACTCCAAAATCTTCCTTTTTAAAAAACCATTAGCTTTGTTCATGATACCTTATCGTCCGATAAAATGAACACTTTTCAATTAGTTGTTTAGTTAATAATCTTGTAAGTAAATAGTTATAAGTTATATTTTTGTGTGCGCCTATGGCTGAATAGATATAAGTAAAATATAAATTAGACTAAGGATATTGAAGAAAGGGAAGAAATATTCAAGAAGACATTCAAGAATACATTACATTGTTACCAGTTTCATAACAGATTAAATTGTAAAAGAAAAATTAATGTTATCTCGTGTTAATATATATATTTTAAAAATAAAATATTAAGTGATTTTTTTTGAAATTTTGTCTTCAATCTTTGAAACCAGTGCTAAGTATAAATCAAGAAGCAGTAAAAATTACATTGCAAATAGCAGAGTTACAACATTGGTGGTAGCGGAAAACCAAACTTAGAAGAAAGAAAAACGACTCAGGGCAATTTGAAAGAGCGCTAAGAACGCAGCAGATTACCCAAGCAGCAGAACTACGTAAGGACCAGCTGAAGGAGCGCCAGACGCAGCAACTATCCAGAAGAAAACTAAGGAAAATCTGAAGGTTCGCGGAGAGGTAGCAGATTTCAAAAACAGACCCTTGACGTGATTGACCATTGTAAACCATCGGTGACACAGTGAGATGCACATGTAAGTCTTTATTTTGTTTTCTTTTAGTGACGCTGTTGTTTTTTTTTTCTTCTCTTCTCTCTTTAGTTTAAGATAAGCGCTAACGTTTCTAAAAAAAAGAGGAAATATCGAAATTTATTAAAACTGTATTTTATTAGAAAAAAAAAAATAAAATAAAATAAGGCTGGTAAAGACGCTTTTGATGTACTTAACCAAATAGATTCGTTTGATGGCTATGGCGACGGAAATTCTTTGCAATTTTTTATAAAAAACTGTGACGCGCTCATGAAAATCGTAAAAGAGGATCAAAAAAATAAATTAGCAGACTTAATTTTTGGAACTAAACTCAAGGGCAAAGCTCAGGAGGCTACACAATATAAAGAATTTCAGAATTGGGAGGAAATTAAAGATTTTTTAGTAGAAAATTTTACTGATAAAAGACCACCCTCACACTTTTTAACTTTATTAATGAACATTAGGCAACAATTTAGGGAAAGTGTTAAGGAATACGGGGACAGAATTAAAAATTTGTACAATAAATATAAAGAAACATGTTATTTACATTACGAAGCAAATGACACAAAAATTTTAATAGATAACACAGATTCAACATTAGTAAATACTTTTAGAAAAGGGTTAATAAATGAAAAAATTCAAATAATAGCAGAGGGAAACAATCAATTATAAAGAGCAATTACTATAGCAGTAGAAACGGAATTAGAGGAAACTGACAAATTTAAAAATTCGAATAGTAGAAATATAAATTTTGTTCGCAACCGAGACATTTTAACACTAATTTTCATCCAAATTCAAACTATTCTTGTTTATTTTGCAAAAAAATAATCACATAACTTCCCAATGTCGACTCTTACGCAATTTTGAACAAAAATGATAAAAATATTAATGGTACAAATTTTGATATAAGTCACAACGTATTGTTATATGATGAATCTGTTCGAAGAGGTAGAAGTAATTCATTATGGATCGGCCCATACATAATTATAAAAAAAAATTCAGATGTAAATTAACTATTCAAAAAAAATAATCACATAACTTCCCAATGTCGACTTTTACGCAATTTTGAACAAAATCAAGGATACCAGTATAATCCTAATTCAAATTCTTCTAGAACAAATTTCAGGATAAATGATAGGCCAACGCATTTTCAATCAGGAAATCAGAATAGATTTAACTTTAGTAATCACGATTTTCGCAATAATACGAGAAACAATCATAATAATTTTAGTAATCAGCCAGTAAACAGCAACTTTTCAAGTTTTAATAGAAATAATTATTATCAAAGAAATTCAAATCAAAATTTCAGCAACAATAAAAATAACAGAAATTATGAAAATAATCAATATTCAAACCAACAAAATCCACATATTAATCCCCATCAACAACATCATATACAATCTATTGTAACGCAGTCTCAACAAACAACCAATTTTCCTGAACCATCACATCAGAAAACAAGCACTAGTTTACCTTCTGAAACTCTTCCGGGAAACTCCAAAGAAGCCTTGATTGCGAACAGCCAACCAAGCGCTTTTTAAGTTCATCAACAAATTCTAGCTGTTCAAATCAAAATAATAAAAGTAAACTCATTTCAAATGATAATATTCTCGAGAACAATTTTTGTAAGTCAATTCTGATCATAGAAAATAATAAATTAGACATCGTTAAAATAGAATCAACGGATATAATAAATTCGGAGCTACATCTTTTATTAGACACTGGTGCTGATGTTTCTCTATTAAAAAAGTCTAAAGTAAAAAACCAAGTCAATATTAATACAAACGTCATTGTTGAATTAAAAGGTATAAGCAAGCAACCTGTATACACCCTAAGTGTTTGTACTGTATCGATTAAAGTACAAAATAACAAAACATTATTGCATCCTTTTTACATAGTACCTGATAATATTCCTTTAAAAAATGACGGTATTTTAGGGCGCGATTTTTTTCAAAAATATAAAGCAAAAATAAACTATGAGGATGAAATCGTACACTTCCAAGATATTTTTTTTGAAATTTTACCATCTGAAACGGTCACAATCATTCCGGCAAGATGTGAAATGATGGTACCTGCTTTAGCAAATATTTCTGATACCGAAGGGATCGTTTTTTCAAAACAAATTTCTGAAAACATTTATTTAGGTTCATCTTTAACTACAGTCAATAGTAATCACACTTGTTTGGTTAGTGTTTTAAATATTTCAAACGAACCAGTTACAATTCCTTTACCTAGAGTGAATATTGAACCAATTTCTACAACTGATTACAAAATTATCGATTCCATAGGTAATGACTACCGAAATCGTTTAGAAAAACTTAAAAACTTACTTAATTTAGAAGGCTTAAATTACGAAGAGAAAAATTCAGTTTTAGATATGTCAGGATTTTAGCGATATTTTTTATCTTGAAGGGGATAAATTATCTCGTTCTGATATCATAAAACATACTATTCCAACAGACCCGACTAAAGGGCCTATTAATATTAAACCATATAGATTACCATTTAAACATAGGGAAATAATAAATGAACAAACGGACCAAATGCTAAAAAATGGTATAATTTCTCCCTCATTAAGTCCCTGGAATAGTCCATTGTTAGTTGTACCTAAAAAGACTGATTCTTCAGGTACCAGTTTCGCGTATGTGTAGACTTTAGAAAAGTTAATGAAATTACAACAGGGTCTGACGCTTTTCCCTTACCTAATATTAAAGATATATTAGATCAGTTGGGAAATGCCCATTATATTTCTACTCTAGATTTAGCCAATGGCTTCCATCAAGTACAAGTTGACGAAAAAGATAAAATTAAAACCGCATTTAGTACACAAACAGGTCATTACGTTTATAATAGAATGCCATTTGGGTTAAAAGGGGCTCCAGGTACTTTTCAACGGTTAATGAATGCAGTGTTAAGTGGACTTAATGGAATAAAATGTTTTATTTATCTAGATGATGTTGTAATTTACGCAAACAATTTAAACGAACATAACAAACGATTAAAAGAAATTTTTCAAAAATTTCGGCAACATCATTTAAAACTACAACCCGCTAAATGCAAATTTTTACGTAAGGAATGTTTATACTTAGGACACATCATATCCGAGCATGGTATTAAACCAGACCCGTCGAAAATAGAATGTGTATTAAAATTTCCTCAGCCAAAAAATGCGAAAGAAATAAAATCATTTCTGGGATTAGTAGGATACTACAGGAAGTTTATAAACAATTTTGCTAAAATTGCTAAACCTTTAACTAAATTATTAAAACAAAATGCTGAATTTAAATGGGATAATGCATGTAATATATCTTTTTAAACTTTAAAAAATAGTATAACTTCTTCGCCTGTTCTGCAATACCCAGATTTTTCTAAGGAATTTATTATAACAACTGATGCAAGTAATTACGCAATAGGTGCTATTTTATCTTAAGGGAAAATTAATATGGATCGACCAATTGCATTCGCCAGCAGAACTTTAAATAAAGCGGAACAAAATTATTCTACAACAGAAAAAGAATTGACAGCGATAGTTTGGGCAGTAAAGCACTTTAGACCATATATTTTTGGAACAAAATTCAAAATTGTAACAGATCATAAGCCTTTACTCTAAGTTTTTAATATAAAAGATCCTGGTTCTCGACTAACGCGATTTAGATTAAAATTAGAAGAGTATGATTATGAAGTTATATATAAAACAGGTAAAAACAACACTAATGCAGACGCTTTAAGTCGGATTATAAATACCGTAGATACTAATACCTTATCGGTATCTGATTACCAAGATTTTCAAAAACATCTTAAACAAATGTTATAATTAAAGAAAATAACACTAGCTCTTCTCAAATAAAAAGTTCTGATCCATTAATTTTATTTATACCAAAAAACTTTGATACTAAACAGTTTTCAGTTTTAGAGAAAAATAAACGAATTAAAGAATTTTTGGACTCTTTTGATGCTAAAAACGATTTAAAAGTTAACTTTGTATATCAATACCAAAACGGTAAAAATAAAATCTTTTTACTTACAGATAATGAAAATTCATTTAATGACATTAATTACGAAAATATTTGGTCTTGTTTATTAAATTTAAGAAATCTATTAGGTCAAACAAATACTAAATTATCACTGATCAAATATCATTATAATCCTCTAATTAAATGGGAAATTATTTACCCAATGTTAAGGTATATTTTTAAAAATTCAGATATAGAAATAACATTATTTAATAATACTCTTATAAACCCCTCAGATGTCGATAAGGAAACTCTATTACATGAATATCATAATTGTCCTTTAGGTGGTCACCAAGGAGTATCTCGCACATACAAAAAACTTTGAAAAATGTATACTTGGAAAGGAATGAAAAAGGATGTAAAACGTTTTATAAAAAAATGCGAACTTTGTCAAAAAAATAAGCTAACTCGTAAAACAAAAATGCCAATGGTAATTACGACCACCGCATCTAAACCTTTCGAAAAATGTTTTCTTGATGTGGTAGGGCCCTTACCAGAAACAATATTGTCCTTTTGAGCTCCTATTTGGATATTTTCCTAACTTACCTACTTCAATTTACCAATCTACTAAATCACAGTATTCGTATGATGATTCTGTTGCAAATTTAAAACAAAAATTACAATATTCCAGACAAATAGCTAGAGAAAATTTAATTCAAACTAAAATTACCTCCAAAGAAAACTATGATAAAAATATTAATGTTACAAATTTTGATATAGGTGATGAATCTGTTCGAAGAGGTAGAAGTAAAAAACTTGATTCATTATGGATCGGCCCATACATAATTATAAAAAAAAATTCAGATATAAATTATACTATTCAAAAAGAAAGAAATAAACAGTCCACGCTAATAGATTAAAACATTTTTATGACTAAAACCTTAAAAATTAATCTCATTTTGTCTCCCTCTATTTCAGGTTCACTCTCATAATATGCGTCCTAACTTTAAGCTTAGCAAAATCTGAATATAGTACTACCTATTATAACCATAATCCTGGTATACATTTTGAAAAACTGGCAGAACTACGACTCTTTAACAATAAGTGGAAATTAATTACTTTTGTAGATATCGATAACCTTAGCAATAAGTTTCTGTCTTTAAAAAATTACTATACATTAACTTCAGACCTATGTGATAACAAAAATATTCAGTATCACTATTACATATGTAATTCATTTTTAAAATCAGCCAAATACACTTTTGATAAAATTGATAAAGAATTAAATGTTCTACATGAATTAGTGGGCCATAGCCACCCCACTAGAACAAAAAGAGGATGGCTTAATATCATTGGTAAAGCTACAAAAATTCTTTTTGGTGTTCTAAATGAAGACGATGCTCATTATTATGATTCAAAAATTTCTGAGTTTACGAAAGACGAATCATCAGTTTTAAATCTTTTGAAAGAGCAAACAAAAATCGTACAATCTACTCTGCTAAATTTTAATAACACAATAGGTACTTTAGACTTTAATGAAAATCTTTTAAAAACTAATATTCAAAAAATTCTGAAAGAGGTACAAAAGGAACAGAAAGACATACAGTTTTTGAAGCTAAAAACAAATTTAGAAGAACACATCACATTAGCAAATATGATGCTTAATCAAATCCAGTTTGAGGTTATGACACTTACAAATGCAATTTTAGTCGCTAAAAAAGGTATATTACATCCAGCAATCTTAACACCTATACAATTAATCAGTGAATTAAAACACACTACTGAATCTCTTCCTCGCAGTTTAGAATATCCTGTATCTTTAGATCCTTCAAACGCCAATCTTTTACTTAACATAATTGAATTACAAGTATATTTTGAAAACAGACGCCTAATATATATAATAAATATTCCATTAACAGAGTCTCAGTTATTCTATCTTTACAAAATATTGCCTTTCCCTAAGTTAATAGCATCAAATGAATTCGTACTGATACAGCCTTCTTCTAAATACATAGCTATCGACGAAAGTAAACAGCAATTTGTTACATTTTCTGAAATAGAATATAGTTTTTGTCTAAAAGTAACGGAAAACAAAATAATTTGCAAACAACAAAAGCCCGTAGCTCTTGCCCATCTTATTCACAACTGTGAAATCACACTACTTCAAATGTCAAATAAAATCCCGAATATTTGTGATAAACGTATTATCCATTCAGACAGAGGTATATTTTTACAACTAATCACTAGTAATACGTGGCTATTTGCCATTCCTCAGCCAGAAACGTTAACAATTTCATGTCTGAATGAAAATAAACCTCAAGATATAATTTTAAAGAATAGTGGTAGCGTCACTATAGGTAAACAATGTAAAGCATACAGTGCTTCAGTTATTCTGGTACCACACGACAATCTATTCAAATCAAGTGTATTTAACGAATTCGTTCCACCCCTTGATATTAGTGACGAATGTTGTGATAAAATAAAAAATAATGTTACAAATATGTCTGAAATTATTTTAAATGAACATTACAAAACCCTTTCAAAACATATTCCAGAACTAAACATTGCAAGTCACAAATTAGATGATATCGACAAAATAGCCGATGATATTCAAAAGAAAAATCTAAATTCAAAACAAACATTCTCTATTTCTGTTCTGGCATATATCTTAGCAACACTTCTAATATTATATATATCATACCGAGTTTATAGGAAATGTATAAATAAAACATCATGTTGCGGAATTGTACCTAACCTTTGTATTAGAGTTGACCAGCATATTGAACCATCTTATGGGAATGATAGATATGTAGCAAGATACAATCGTAATGACAGGGATGTATCACAGAGCAGTGAAACTAACAATTCTGAAAATGAAAATATAACTCTGGAATCTGCCCAACGTAGATCGATTGGATATATCCCTACAAGAAGATCACTAAGATAAAATATAAGGTGTTTTAATTCAGTCAGTTATCATTGTACATAAAAAAAAAGCATAAAATAGGTTTTACAATTAATAACTAGAAATAAAACTTAATGTAAATTTAGATTTAGACCATTCTTTTATATTTTATAGAGATATTTTATAAAAGCATGTTTGAGTTAAAAGATTTTTTTCTATAATTTGCAATTACATAAAAAAATCTTCTACTAAGGGGGAAGGTGTTGTAAACCAACTATTTTTATATTATTATATCTTCATATACATTAATATTATACTCAAGTTACGCCTATGGACTAATGGATAATTGTAGCTTAATATCTAATAAAACCTTTGAAAAGTTATATCTTAAGTCAATATATTTATTAATTAGTTTAAACAAAATAAGTCATACTCTTTAAAACTCCAAAATCTTCCTTTTTAAAAAACCATTAGCTTTGTTCATGATACCTTATCGTCCGATAAAATGTACACTTTTCAATTAGTTATTTAGTTAATAATCTTGTAAGTAAATAGTTATAAGTTATATTTTTGTGTGCGCCTATGGCTGAATAGATATAAGTAAAATATAAATTAGACTAAGGATATTGAAGAAGGAAGAAATATTCAAGAAGACATTCAAGAATACATTACATTGTTACCAGTTTCATAACAGATTAAATTGTAAAAGAAAAATTAATGTTATCTCGTGTTAATATATATATTTTAAAAATAAAATATTAAAAGTGATTTTTTTTGAAATTTTGTCTTCAATCTTTGAAACCAGTGCTAAGTATAAATCAAGAAGCAGCAAAAATTACATTGCAAATAGCAGAGTTACAACACCAGGCAGGATCGTTTTAAAAAAATAGTTTTCGAACGGTCTCCTAGAATGAACACAGACCAGATAGTAAAAACCTTCAAAGACAAAGAAATGGCGAAAGCTTAGTATAAGCAAAATAACAAATTTTAACCATATCAAAAGGATTCAAGATATACAATAAAATATCACAAAATGGGAAACGTACTCCGAGAAATTAAATTATATGCAGTGCCACCGATGCGAGATATTGTAAAAGAGCTGTGAAGTGTGCCGAATGTGCTGGCACACGCGATTGCCAAAGGAAAAAGGGAGAAAACGATAGTATCCGTCTAAAATGTGCCAAATGTGGGCTAAATCATACGGCAAATTACTCTAAATGTAAAGTGTTAAATAGTTATTTAGAGAAACAAAATAAGAAACCTGTCAAACCAAGAAATTTTACATCAAATAAAGTCCAGAAAAACGTTAATTTCAAGAGCCTCAAAATAACCGAAGAAGACAGAGAAGTCGTAGCCCGACTAGACAAAAAACAACAGCGACAATTTAAACGATTTCTAGACGCTTATGGACGAAGTCGAAGACTTCAATAGGAAATTTAATATCCGAGACTTAATTCAAAAAGTCATTAATTTGGGCAATTTCGTTCTTGCAGGAATATACAATGGTCCTGACGTTGGATCAAATATACAAGATTTAACAGAGCTTCTAAACATACACGCAAAAATGATAATAGTAGGAGATTTTAATGCAAAATACACAGACTGGAATTTGCGGAATAACAACTACGGAATCCGGCTAAAAAAAATTCCTAGAACAGGGTAAAGCGGAAACTTTATCAACAGAAGAACGTACCAGGATAGGTTGAACTTGAGAAGAACACGTTGTACTGGATATGGCACTTGTAAAAAATATTACAGCAAGTGTTGGTAGACTAGATAGAAATAAAAGTTTATAACAGTGTGGAAATGTATCTGCCAAGAAAATTTTACAAGTACTATGAAACAAACTTGCCAGTATTTAAAGAAGAAATTAACAGAAAAATTAAGATCAACAGAGACTTAAATTCAAAGGAAAAAATAGACCAGGAGATTCCAAAAAATATTTCAAGAAGCAAAATGACAAAATATTCCTAACTTCAATAATACTATCAAAAATAGATTGTCTCAGGAAATAAGGGAATAACTAAAGACAAGAAATAAAGCCAGAGAAAAATACCACAGACAAAGGAACTTAGAAAATCAAAGAAGGCTGCAAGAAGAAAGTCAGCTATTCAATTCAATGCTGCAATATTACCACAATTTTGCGTGGAACAAAAGATTATGCACAGCCGAAAAAGATTTTCATATCTGGATACAGGTTAAAAATCTTAAAAACTCAGAGGCAAGATAAGTAATGGCTCCTTTAAAACTCATACAAAACGGTGAAACTTCGTTTATTTCGGATAACACCGAAAAAGCCGAAGTTTTCGGAAATAAATTTGAAAAATTAATAATTAAACTTTTCATTTTTCAGATGCTGAAACTACGAGAGAAGTGCAAGAAAATCAAGAAAATGTGGACATTAGTATTGTAAATATCCCTTACGGATAAACAAATTTACAATGGAATAAGAAGTTGCATAATGAAAAATCCAATCGAATGCCGAAAGATTCGTTTCGATCCGACGGATAGAATGATGGCAATCGCACAATGCAATTTTCTTATATAGTTCCAGCGTAAAAGAAAAAGTGTCCAATCAAAAGTTCGCTTTGTTCCAATTGGTTACACACAAGAGAGTAGAGTCAGTTCTCGGAAACTATATAAACCCCAAGTTTTGTGCAATAGTCAGCCAAAACGTCACTGCCAACATTTTATGCTCTAGGAAGAGACAGAAAATTACGAAACATCAGTTTTGAAGCAAGAAACCATCAGTTTTGAAGAAAGAACGTTGGAATTTGTCAAATATTACATTTTTTCGAAATAAATTCGCACTTTTTCAAAAGAAATTCTTATTTTAGAGGGAAAATATTTGACAAATGCAAGAAGATAATTCTTCAGGAAGGCTCAATAGCCCAGGAAAATATCAACACCGACGATCTTTTCAGACGGGTGCGTGGCTGAAGGATTTCTGTTAATTTTAAGTTTAAAACAAAGCACCTCCGAGGTCCCTGGATGAACTAGTAGCTTTTTCCCGGGAAATTGCCAAAGGCTGGGGCGCCTGAAGAAACTAAAAATAATTTAATTTTTGTTTTTGCTGAAATCGGATTTAAATACGGTATATCGGGGTTCCTCTGATTTTAAATTTTCAGGTTTAAGGTAAGCTAGGTTCCTAAACCTCAGAGCCCGATATACTATAGTTCGAAAGACGGGTGTTATTCGTAATCGTATACACGAACTGGGGTTGCAATTACGGATCACCGTCATAAACTTCGCGAAACAAATTAAATAAAGAGTGTTCCGAATAAACTCACCCTCCAAAGACATTAAAGGTTTGTAAAAGCCTTGAACCATCCCCATACCTTAAACAATACCAAAAAAGTATTTAGAAAAGCATTTTTCTAAGGTTGGTCTCGCACGAATTTTTTTTCTAAATTGGTAAATACTTAGAAAAATTTGGCACAAAAAATTCGAGCGCGAAAATTAACAGAAAAGTCCCATCAAATCATCGTAATATAAAATATCGTGAAATTCGGAGAAGGCAGCGGATTTCGGATACAAACGAGAAATACAATTAAATTTGCGAAAAATCTTTTCCGACAAAAAGACAAACACTTGACAAATTTAGACTGATTTTCTCGCACAAACAAACTCCCACACAGTACATTCAAAAGTTGCAACCAACAAATCTAATTTTTCAATAATTAGATTACCCCAATCACATTGCACAAGGCCCGTAGAGCACTTCAGCTCACCTCCATACGCGTCTTGTATTAAATTAAAGTCCCCATTTGACTTTTGGCTCACACAAAAAACAACAAACTTCAAAACTCTTCCAAATATAAGAGCGTAAAATGACTCAACAAATCACAATGCCACATATTAACAGCAAGAAAGGTGACGAGGCCTGGATCTTTCCTGGGTCGGGAGGTTACTGTGGGTCCTCTCCGGCACCCCCTGGGTGCCTTTCCTTTCATCAACAATCACAACAACCACATTACCACAGTGAAAATATTCAGAGGAATCTTATAGATTTAGACAACCCCGTCACAAATACTGATAGACTCGGCAGACATCTCATCGATTTCGAAAACGAATCGTATTACGAGGTTTCGTCAAGATTACATCGGTATATCCCCTGGAAAATTTTTCACAATCAAACCAATTCCCTGGTTTACGACCTTTGGGTCACAGAAACCAAACGCTCGCGTATACAGAGAGACACCCCGCTCACTCAATTGCGACACATTTGGATTCTTGGACTGCGATCGATTCCCCTCAAGAACCAAATCAATTTTATTCTCAAAATTTAAAATGGCAAATTCAAGAAAAATCGACGGAGCCTAGTAGTACCCAAATGAGAGAAGCAAAAAACTGTAGGCGTTCCCATCTCCGATATTAGTGACGTGGAAAACCCTCTAAACATGTTGACAAATTCGAGAGAAATATTGACTTTAATAAGAAAAAACAAGGCCTTTCAAAGCACCCGGTCTGGATGGAAATGTAATGAAAGAGCTGAAATTCATAACAAGAAAGGCGTTAGTACAGTTAATGTACATTTTCAATGCCTACTTGAAAAGACAATATTTTCCAGAGAAATGGAAAGAAGCAAAAATTATAATTATTCCAAAGGCAAAGAAAGACCACAATTTGCCTGAAAGTTATAGATCCATTTATCTCCTAAATAACTTCATAAAATCATAAACAAGAGGATAAGCGAAGTGCAAGAAAATAACCATTTGTTAATCGAAGAACAATTTGGTTTTGGGCCTGGCAGATCGACAAGTAGCAAAAGTCATTGAATATATTATGAACAATATGAAAATGACTGCAATCTTGGCCACTTTGGACCTAGAAAAAGCCTACGATACCATGTGGCACGAAGTTCTAATTCATGAAATGTCAGAAAAAGAGATAAATATGCCTATGTTGAAGATTATAACAAGCTACTCGAGAAACAGAAAGTTTCATGTAGCAGTGGAAAATGCAAATTCAAGAATAATTAACCAAAAGCAAGGATTCCCGCAGGGAATTGTGTTATATCCGACACTGTTAAATATTTTCATAAACGATTTGTCTAAAGAAAGAAGCATCAAATTAGCATGAATTGCAGATGATATCGCAATAACTGAAACAACAAGACAAGATATAGCAACAAATAGATTGCAAAATTATATAAATGAAATAAAATTGTATTTAAGACGAAGGAAGTTGAAGATCAATGAAACAAAAACTCAAATTACAGTTTTCAACCAAAAGAAATTTAAATATCCCTGTGATCTAAACATAAATAACGTCGAAATTCAAGATAAAGAAGATCTAGTGTATTTAGAGTGATATTAGATCAAAAGCTAATATTCAAAGAACATTGTGAAAACACAAGAAAGAAAGGGGGCGTGGCTTTAAGTCTGATTTATCCGTTCCTTGTATTGTAAATATTTAACAACAATTATATATTCCCAATGTTGCTAAAAAGAATCTTAGACACAAGATCTACAGGTTATAGCAAAAATCTTGACGATCGGGTAAGTAGAAATGCTGTAATCAAGGAAAGAATTTTCTTATTAGTAGCAATGGAAACACATGGATCGAAATGGAGTAATCTGATTGGTTACATGTAACGGAGTTTAGCCTTGAATAGGAGAGTAGGCTAAAACTATAAAAGGAGCTCATTGTTGCAAATGCAGGTTATTCACAAAGAAAATTCAGGAAAAACGAAAGAAAATTGTTTTTCCAACGTCCCTGCATATGCTAAAAGCATTTTTAAGAGGAAATATTCAGATTCGGCGACATAATTAGACTTCAAAAATTTGCGTAGAAATGTCATACCATTCCATTGGTGATTGGGGCGTATCGATCCGATTACTATATAAACCTCACGTTTTTGAAGATCGGTTATCCATCTCCAATACTCGCATTCCATGGCGTACGAATGCCAAATACTTGGGACTAGTCTTCGACAGAAGGCTAAATTGGTCTTTAAACACAGATGCTATCATCGCCAAGGCCAAATTTGCTCTGGTTTCTCTCTATCCTCTTCTAAATAGGAATAGCAAATTAAACCTTAAAAACAAGTTGCTAATATTCAAGATCTTTATAAGATCGGTTCTGTCTTTTGGCGCTCCTACTTGGATAACCACGGGCAGAACAAGATTCCGAAGACTAGAGAGATACCATAACAAAGTCGTTCGCATCTTAAGCGGAGCCCCATACTATGTCAGAAACACCATCATTTACAGGGACCTGAATTGCGTCACTTTCGACGCATTCATACAAGACACCATCACACGATACCTGGATAGAGCAGACACCTCCACAAACCAACTTACACGACACTCACACAGTCTAACCAGAACACCTAGACAACACTACCCATACATCCGAGATTGGTTATTAGGCCGATAGTTGTGGCCACTCACTCTTGTTTACATCTGGCTTTAAAGCCAAATTAGAATCTTATCCATTTCAAACCTGTTCAAAGTCCATTCTCAAAGCAAAGGAGTCTATGGGCCAGTCCCGACTCAAGCGTTCAAAGATGATCCCATACAGCGGCAAGCAGCAGTCTGCTTTGAACCGCCAAAGTAGAAAGGTCGCTGTCACTGTCAGTGACAAAAATTTTTAAAGTTGTCAAAAACTTGTCAAATTTTTTCAACTCAAAAGAGTCGTTTTAAGAGCCAATTCCGGTCGTTCCGGCGTGGAGCCGGACGATACCAGCCTTTGTGATGATCCCCCTTCGCCGCAAATCTCAACTTATCGTGACTACTTGGATGCCAAGGATGAAATAACCAAGTTACAAGCACAGCTTTCCAACGCTTCCCAAGAAAACCAAGCCCTTCATAACAGCCTAAAAGAACAGAAACAACAATTGGATGAACTTTTAAAGCAAGTGTCGAACCTGAATGTCCAGCTACAGTCCCTTACTTCATTGAACGAGAGACTTATGGCTCAGATCAACAGGTATGAGAATGATAAGATTCTAAATTCAAATTCTGCTTCTGCTTCTAATAAATTAGCTATCGCTTCAGTAGATCAAGTCTCTGACCATTCAATGGCCAGCGATGGAAATTCTGATAACGATAAAAGAGAATTTTTAACCGTTTCAAAGAAAAAGCGTAGAAAGCGCAACAAGCCATCTACAAGTCAATCACAATCAGAATTTCCACCGCTACCTGGTAGTAGTAACACTAACACCAACAATACTAACAACACCGTCATCAACAACCAGGTCCCTGCTGATGACGATGTACCTAAATATACAAGGTCGCAACAAGGCAAGACCGAAGTCCAGGTTAATAATACAAAAGCAAGAATCCCGCCTATAGTTCTAAGGGACAAAAAAGTATACGATGATGTCACAAGAATCATTAAAGACAACAAAATGGACTTCGGTCGGGCCAAAAATTACGCAGGAGTCAAGCTTCACCCTTCAACGACTGACGACTATAAAAAGATTTCAAAGTTTTTCGAATCTAATCACATTCCATTTCATACCTTCAGTTTCGCGGCTGATAAACTGCTCCAAGTAGTGATCAGAGGCGTACTGGAGGCATGGGACAACAACAAAATTAAATCAGACTTGGAAGTGTTAGGCTTCTCTCCTCAGAGCGTGACCAGATGGTTTCACAAAGACAAAACTCCGATGCCATTGTTGTTAGTTACTGTTCCAAAAGAACAGAAATCTATTTACGAACTGAGAGCCTTAGATGGAATTTCCATCAAAGTAGAGTCTCATAAATCAAAAAGCCATAACACACAATGTCACAGGTGCCAATTGTTTGGTCACGCTCAATCTAAATGTACGGCAGAGCCAAGGTGCCTGAAATGTGCAAAAGTACATTTAACATATACTTGTAAGCTAGCACCAGGTCAAAAACCCAAATGTGCTAACTGTGGTGGGGAACACCCTGCCAATTATACAGGGTGTCCCAGGCATCCACGCCAAATTAGAGCGGGTAATAGACCCCTTGTTAGTCAACCTAGTGGTCCTTCAAGGCCACAATTTGTATGGGGCTCACAAAATAACAGAGCCCTTGAAACTCCCAGCCAATCCTCTTTATCTACTCAAATGCAGAACCTGATGAAGACAATGCAAGCTTCCATGGAAACTTTCAATGCGATGTCATCGCAAATGCAGCAGTGTATGCGCATTGTATGACACACGCTCCTGGTAGTGTTTTTAATAGCCTATGTGATGCAAAGTCCCTCCTACCTGAAGATTGTCATTCTAAATGTCAATGGTATTAGTGACAAAAACTTGGAAATTATAAACTTTTTGGAAAAACACGGGATCGATGCACTATTGATCCAGGAAACCTAGTTGAAGGGTGATCGATTCTCATGCCCAAATTATAATATCTTTCGCAATGACAGACCAATCAGACCGCTTGGGGGCACGATGATTTTGCTTAAAAAGCATATAGTAGCCCACTCTATTCCGAACCCTGATAATGTGCTGGAAGGTACTTTTATCAGCATTCAAATGAATGATAGACCACTCATTTTGGGATCAATTTATTCTAGCGCCCATGCGGACGTTGAATGTCAGAATTTAGACAGAATTTTTAATACCACTGACCCAATCCTTGTAGGAGGAGATCCCATAATTTTTTTTACGAATCTGTCAAGAAGTTGTCAAATTTTTTCAAGTTTTCCGAAGCCAATTTTAAGTGTTTCCTGCGTCGTTCCGGCATGGAGCCGGTCGACACCGGTCAATTGGATGACCCCCCGTCTCCAGAAATCTCCACTTACCGTGATTACCTGCAAGCACAGGACCAAATTAAATCCCTGGAAGCTAAACTTTCAAGAACTTTTGATGAAAATCAAGCACTAAATACCAGCCTCAGAGAGCAGAAAACCCAATTGGACGAACTCCTGAATCAAGTTTCAAGCCTCAACAAGCAACTGCAAGTCATTGACGTCTTTGAACGAGAAGTTGATGACGCAGATTAACAGGTATGAAACAGATAAGATTCTTTCTAATTCTGCTTTGAATAACGTTGCTATTCCGCCTAACAACCAACTCCCTAATCAATCCATGGTCAGTGAAGGTAACTCTGACAATGACAATGGTGAATATCTCACCGTTTCAAAGAAAAAGCGAAGGAAACGCACCAAACCTTCGAACAGTCAGACAAAGTCAGATTTCCCTCCACTGCCATCGAAAATAAGTAAAATTACAAGTAACATTAATACTAACACCGCCACCGGCAACAAACAGGTCCCTGTTGTCGATGACGTTCCAATATACACTAGGTCACAAGAAAGTACGACCGTAAAGCAACCTACTAAAGTTCGAATTCCGCCAATTGTCTTAAGAGACAAGAAGGCGTACAATGATGTAAGTCGCATCATGCGCGACAACAAAATGGATTACGGTCGTGCTCAGAATGTGACAGAAGGAATGAAACTTCACCCTTCTACGTCAGATGATTATAAAAGAATTTCAAAATTCTTCGAATCAAACAACATTCCTTTCCATACCTTCAGCTTCCAAGCTGATAAGCTAATCCAGGTAGTTATCAGGGGAGTACTGGAGGATTGGGAAACCAACAAAATTAAATCTGACCTAGAAGAGTTAGGTTTTACTTCCAAGAGCGTGTCCAGATGGTACCTACCACAAGGACAAAACACCTATGCCATTGGTGTTAGTCTCAATTCCTAAGGAACAAAAACACATCTATGAACTTCGAGCCTTGGATGGTATTTCAGTAAAAGTGGAATCCCACAAATCCAAGTCTCACAACACACAATGCCATAGGTGTCAACTATTTATACACGCTCAGTCCAAATGTACAGCTGAACCAAGATGTTGAAAGTGTGCAAAAGCACACTTAACCTATACATGCAAGCTCGCACCGGGTCAAAAACCCAGATGTGCAAATTGTGGTGGGGAACATCCTGCCAATTATACAGGGTGTTCCAAACATCCACGCCAAATTAGAGTGGGAAACAGACCCCTCCAAAACCAACAGATTGGCACACCAAGGCCATCTTTTGTATGGGACTCCCAAAATAACAGGGCTCTCGAGACTCCCAGCAATACTTTACCTGCTCAAATGCAAAGTTCAATGCAGTCTATGCAAGCTTCTATGGAAGCTTTTAATGTCATGTCGTCACAAATGCAGCAATGCATGAGGATGTTTAAGACACATGCCTCTCATAGTGGTCAGTAATGAACACTATTCAACATAGTCCCTCCTACTTGAAGATTATAACCCTAAATGTCAATGATCTCAAAGACAAAAGTTAGAAATAATTAACTTTTTGGAGAAATACGAAATCGATGCACTCTTGATCCAGGAAACCTGGCCAAAGAGTCATCGATTCTCGTGCCCAAATTATAATATATTTAGAGATGACAGAACTATCTAGCCGCTTGGGGGCACAATGATCCTATTAAAGAAGCATATTATTGCTGACTCTATTCCAAATCCTGATGACGTGCTGGAAGGCACTTTTGTCAGGATTTAAATGAAAGATCATTCTTTCATCTTAGGATCTATTTACTCAAGCTCTCACGCGGTCGTAGAGCGTCTTAATCTACAGAGAGTTTTTGATACCACTGACCCAATCCTTGTAGGAGGTGACTTTAATGCCAAACATAGACTTTAAGGTTGCAGAACCACCAATGCTAAAGGTATGGTTTTTGAGAACGCCTCGCAAGACAATCTTTTTGGAAATTTAGCACCAGATGAGCCGACTCATTTGGCAATTATTGGACTTCCGGAAATCCTAGATATGTTCTTGGCTACGAATACTGGTAGGTTATCTAGACCGTTGGTTCTTCATGACCTGATGTCAGATCACCTGCCGGTATTCATAGAATATGGTGATCCTAGAACCAAAACTGATGGTTGTAGATCAAAAACCTTCAATAATTGGATCAGATATAGAGAGATCCTCGATGAGGCTGATTATCCGGAGATTACTCCGGGTATTGGGCCTCTTGAGGACTCTGTCAGACATCTGAACTTCACAATCATGAATGCTATAGCTAGGTCATCGGTCACGAAGATATTTAGGTATTCCAAATACGGGGATCTTCCTTTGGAATTACGTGAGCGGATTCGCGAAAAGAACAGACTCAAAAACCGTGCCTATAGAACTGGTGACCCTGTAATCAAAAGATCAGCAAACCAAGCAGGCGAGCAGATAAAGAGGAAGCTTCGCGTCTTGACCAACCAGTGCTGGGAATCCAAATTGGAATCTCTGCAAATTCATGATGGTAGTCTTTTCGGATGACCAGAGGTTTAACTAAAGGCACTAAAATGCCCTTGCCGCACATAATTAACGGCAATGTAACATTGACAGACCCTCAGGACAAAGTCAATGAATTTGCAGAAAAATTCTACAATCAGTTTAGTCCAAATCCCAGCATTGATAGTGCAAGAGATCAAAGGATCAACCGAACTGTTCAGATTTTCAAGATCATTCGTTTCGTTGACTTAGGCATACCTGTCATCAGTCTCGCTGAAATTAAAGACATTGCTTTAAGTCTGGATGTGAAAAAGGCACCGGGCCTGGATGGTCTCCCGAACGCGGTCTTGAAGCGTGCTCCGGATAAGACCCTCTCAGCGTTAGCAAATATTGCTAATGCTGTTATACAATCAGGTCATTTTCCTTCAGATTGGAAAGTGGCTAAGATAATTCTGATTAAAAAGAAAGGCGAAAGGACCACGAATATAAACAGTTACAGGCCTATTAGCCTGCTTTCCAACCTAGGGAAAATCGTAGAACGATTAGTGTTACAAAAACTCACTGATTTTATAACCGAGAGGACCATCTTACCTTCGGAGCAGTTCGGCTTCAGGAGCAATCACAGCAGCGTTCATCAGACCACCAGGCTGGCTGCGATGATCACACATGGTTTCAATAGAAGATTCCACACTGGTGCCATCTTCCTTGATATCAGTAAGGCTGGAAATACCGAGCTACCTGATAAGACTAGTCGCAAGTTTCTTAGAAAACAGGTCATTTGTAGTGTCAACAGATGGTGCAACATCAGAAATAAAGCAGGTGAGAGCTGGTGTGCCTCAAGGTTCACCAGTCTCCCCTACTCTATTTAATTTATACACCGCAGATATACCGGTCGACGACCGTAGTAAATTGTACCTGTTTGCAGATGACACTGCATTTGCTACCTCATCGGGTTCTTTTAGATTGATATTATTACGTTTACAACGCCACATTGACAAGCTAGAGAGATGGATGGCCGACTGGAAAATCAAGTTGAACCCTGAGAAAACTCAGGCTGTAATGTTCTCCAAATCTAGAACACCGAATTTTGAAGATCGGTTATCCATCTCCAATACTCGCATTCCATGGCGTACGAATGCGAAATACTTGGGACTAGTCTTCGACAGAAGGCTGAATTTGTTTTAAACACAGATGCAATCATCGCCAAGGCCAAATTGGCTCTGGTTTCTCTCTATCCTCTTCTCAATAGGAATAACAAACTAAATCTCAATAACAAGTTGCTAATTTTCAAGCTCTTTATAAGATCTGTTCTGTCCTTTGGTGCTCCTACTTGGATAACCACGGGCAGAACAAGATTTCGAAGACTAGAGAGTTACCAGAACAAGGTCATTCGCATCTTAAGCGGAGCCCCATACTTTGTCAGAAATACCATCATTTATAGGGACTTGAATTGCGTCACTTTCTACGCCTTCCTTCATACACGACACCTAGACAGAGCAAACACATCCACGAACCAGCTAATTCAACACTCCCACAGCCTAACCAGAACACCTAGACAGCACTACAAATACCTCCGAGGTTGGTTATTAGGCCAATAGTTGCGGCCATTCATTTTTGTTTATACCTGGCTTAAAAGCCAAAATAGAATCTTATCCATATCAAACCTGTTCAAAGTTCATTCTCAAAGCAAAGGAGTCTATGGGCCAGTCCCGACTCAAGCGTTCAAAGATGATCCCATTTGTGAAAGTTTAGAGTCTGCTTTGAACCGTCAAGGCAGAAAGGTTGCTGTCACTGTCAATGACAAATTTAGTTGTCAAAAAATTGTCAGATTTTACCAACTTAGAAGAGTCGTTTCTGCAAGCTATTTCTCGTCGTTCCGGCATGGAGCCGGACGATACTGGTCAGTGTGATGACCCTCCTTCTCCGCAGATCCCGACCTAGAGATTATTTGGATGAAAAGGATGAAATTACGAAGCTACAAGGGAAGCTTTCCAATGCGTCTCAAGAGAATCAAGCCCTCAATAACAGCCTAAAAGAACAAAAGCAGCAGTTAGATGAACTCTTAAAACAAGTATCAAGCTTGAATGTCCAGCTCCAATCCCTAACTTCTTTGAATGAGACACTTATGGCACAGATAAACAGGTATGAGAACGATAAGATTTTAGTCAATTCTAATACTGCTTCAGCTTCAAACAATATAGCTATCGCTTCAGTTAACCAAGTCTCTGACCATTCAATGGCCATTTTAAAATTAATTCCAGAATCTGTAGCACTTCCCTTGACATATTTAATAAACATATCACTTTCAGAGGGCATTTTTCCTCAAATACTAAAGCAGACGGCAGTTACGCCAATATATAAAAAGGATGATCCTCACAACCCGACCAATTACAGGCAAATATCTATACTGAGTGTATTTTCTAAAGTTTTTGAAAAAATAATATACGAAAATTTGACAAATTTTTTTAACCAGAATTCAATTATTACTCCTTGCCAACATGGTGTCAGACAGAACAAATCCGTCGAGACAGCATGCTGTGATTTACTTAATTTTGTATATACAGAGCTCGACAGGGACAAGTATGTAATGTGTCTAATGTTTGACTTAACAAGTTCGTTTGATACTGTGAGTAGAGAGTTCTTATTGAGAAAGCTCTTTGCTTCGGGTATAAGAGGAAATATCCTAAAACTTATCGACTCGTATATGTCTGATGAGTATGTTTGTTCGATAGCAAAAAAGTAAATCGGATTGCAAAAAAGTCGCCTTGGGTGTGCCGCAGGAGTCAGTTTTGGGGCCGCTCTTGTTTATGATTTATGTTAACAACCTACCTAGATTCATTAGTAGGGGAAAGTTGGTTATGTTTGCTGATGATATCACGATAGCTACATCTGCGGATGCCCCAGAGGAGCTGTTGCTTACAGCGGGAGGGGTATGTGAGGAGTTAGAGATTTGGTGTCAGCGTAATCAGTTAATACTTAACCTGACAAAGATTGTATATATAAATTTCAATATTAAAAAACCATTGCTTGTAGAGGATAAAGTAACATATAATATTGAAACGTCAGCTTATGCTAAATTTTTAGGCACGTGGCTTTATGAATCGCTGCATTTCTTTTCCCATATTGAACATGTTTGTAAAAAATTAAATTCTGCCTTTGCTATTTTGCAGATGAAGTCATCTCTAGACCGGGCTGGATTGCTGACTGTGTATTATTCTCTGGCATACAGTCATCTGTCAAGCAATGTCATGTCTTGGGGAAGAGGGTGTGAGGTGAATAGAGTGTTTCTAGCTCAGAAAAGAATATTGAGGTTGATATTGGGTCTTAAGCCGACTGATTCGTGTAGACCCATTTTTAAGGAAAACAGCATTTTGACTATTTACTCTATTTATATTCTAAAATGTGTTTTATATGTAAAACAAAATTACTCAGAGTTTAAAACTCTTGGCCAGGGTCACAGATGTGATACACGAAATAGTGACATTCTTAGTATACCTAAACATAGAACGGCATTCTTTGAGAGATCCCCAATTTATAATTTCATTATTCTGTTTAACAAATTGCCTGCAAAATTAAAAAACATACCAAACAGTAATAAATTCAAAACAGAAATAAAATTATTTCTTGTTCAGGGATCATTTTTTTTTAACGAATACTTAAGCCTGTAGGATGTACTGACTTTTACTGTGTACTGAGTGATTATTTCATTGCGTCCTTCGCTGATCAGTGCGACGGATTGTGTTCTTATCGTTTTATTTTTTTCTTTCCTGTTAGTTGTTTTAGGATTTTAATCTGTGGTCTTTATTATTAAATATTAGATTAAGTTATTTTACATTTTCCATATTATAACAAGTATCTTATGATACTAATATAACTGTTTCTTGTTTTTTCTAGCTTTAAGGTATGTTATGTATATATTTTTTTATTTAATTGTATACTGTTGACGAAACCGATGCT
Source organism: Diaprepes abbreviatus (assembly GCA_034092305.1). NCBI lineage: Eukaryota > Metazoa > Arthropoda > Insecta > Coleoptera > Curculionidae > Diaprepes > Diaprepes abbreviatus. The sequence goes on from JASJET010000040.1 coordinate 1,923,528, forward strand.
GAAGTATCAGTATTATGGCTAATAAATTATTTCATTTCATAAAAACTCACAATATGGAATTTGGTAAAGCTATAAACGTTCCAGAAGGGGTGAAATTCCACACTCCTACTGAAGATCATTACAAATGAAGTACAGCATTTTTTCAAAAAAGTGCTATACCATTCCACACTTTTTCATTTCAAAGTGAAAAGTTACTACACGTTGTAATTCGAGGTGCACTTGAATCATGGTCTCAAGACAAAATAAAAAATGATCTGGAAGGGTTGGGTTTCACCCCAAAATCTGTAACCAGATGGTATAATAGACGGCGGGGGCTTATGCCACTTGTATTAGTCACAATTCCGAAAGATCAAAAACGAATATATGATCTTTGTTATTTAGATAATCTCAAAGTCCGTGTAGAATCACAAAGAAATAGAACTCACAATACACAGTGCCATAGGTGCCAGCTGTATAGTCATACGCAATCAAAATTCACGGCAGAACAGAGGTGCGTTAAATGTTTAAGACCACATTTCACATATAATTGTGATTTGAGAAGGGAGAAAAATTAAATTGATAATTATCAATCTATTTATAAGATCCATAATCTCTTATGGTGCAGCAACATGGAATACAATGAGCAAATCCAAGCTAGAAAAGCTTGAAAGTTGTTATAACAAAGCATTAAGATTAATTACAAACGCTCCTCACTTCGTAAGAAATTCCATCATCAGAAACGATCTATCAACAGACAACTTTTAAACTTTCTTAGACAAAATAATAACTAAACATTTGAAAAGACGTCAGATCTTCCAAATCCATTAATTGTTACTCCCCAGTGTTACTGCGACCGAAAGAAATAAGTTTAAATACCCAAAAGATCGGGTAAATAATCATTGATCGGATAATTTAGCGCGCCAGTGCGTAACTTCACTCACTCTTATAGCGTAACTAAATTCACTTAACACCCACAAATAAGACCCTGTATGCAAGTGTTGTAAAAATACAAAAGAATAATATTTTTCATAAGAAATTCTGGACATAAAACATGTAAAATAGCTCAAAAATTTCCTGAATATACAGATACCCGCAATAACTAATAAACAGAGCAGAAATTCGCAACAAAATATCACCTTATGCAAAACAATAAGTCTTGCGCTGTCCGCTGAAGGGTGCAAATCGAGCGACAAAAATCAGAATTCTCAAAGTGCTACTTAGAAGCAAGAAGAAGAGGAAAATCAAAGATATTTCGAAAAAATCCAAGTCAGAGGACTCAGAATACTTTGACCTTGAAGTCGATATATTAAAAGAAGAAGATGAAGAAGACGCGATAGATAATACAAACCAGATAACTACGACAGAAACTCAAGAAATGCCTGGAAAAACATCAAAAAAAGAAAAACTTAAGCAAGAATTGACTAGCAAGAAGGCAGAATTAAACAGACAGTTCATGGAATGCATGAACCTAAAAGCCGAAATTGTTAGCCTTACACTTGAACTAAAAGCTGCACAAAAAGAAATTCGTGTCAAAGACAAAATAATCTTCGATAAAAATTTGGAAATCTCAAAAAATACATTAGTAATCTCAGATCTAGTTATGAAGCTAGCAGGCATTAAATCATAGGAAAATTTAACACAGACAGAAAAGACCCCAGAACTCAATAAATCAACAGCAACACAAACTAACATATCGACAAACAAAATACTCTTACAGACACGGATAAAACAAAAAAAAAAGCAGCCTTTGGCTAGTACATTGGAGTGCAATGAAGAGATGGACACTCATGAACCACCAACCGTGCAAAATAACCAAAATCAACAAATGATAAGATATCAGATCACAGGAAAAGAAGAAAACAGATAGTGCCAATAATCATAAGAAGCACAGAGCAATGGAACCAAGTACTAACAGACATGCAATCCAAAGAAATAAAAATCACAAACATTAAAAGCAATAAACTAGGCATACAAGTCGAACCGGCGACCGAAGACGATCATAGAAACTTAACAAGACACCTTCAAGACAAGAAAATAGAATACCATACCTACATCTTGCTTGAGGAAAAACATCTTAACATTATCATAAAAGGACTACACAAGAATATACCAATACAAGACATCAAAAAAGACATAGAAGAAATAGGATTCTCCCTAATAGAAATATTCCGGAAGAGAATTGAACCGGACAAAAATAAACCAGCCACAAAATAAGGTACGCATACATAACTCTCAAAAACACTTTAACAACATCACGGAAATAGTGAAACTCCAGTCAGCATAGAAGCACAAAGCCCAAGAGGAAGAGTTAGAATAAAACAATGTCATAATTGCTAAAAATTTGGGCATACTCGACAAAAATGTTATGCCCAATCAAAATACCACAAATGTGCAGGCAATCATTATTACACAGAATGCACAAAATCAGCGAATACTCCACCAAAATGTGTAAATTGCAACGGACCTCACCCTGCAAATTACAGACGATGCCCCCAAAACCCGAAAAACAAAGAAAACCCAGTACACCACAACGCACAAAAGGAAACAAATAAAAACCAAGAACATATAGAACAGAAATGAATAACCTAAGTGACTTGAAATACTCTTAAACACACCAGAGGAGATCGATAGAAGAGTAGCAGCCCTTACAGAAGCTATCAAGAAAAAACCAATCCTCAGATCTTTGACATAGAACAAGAAAATGGGACAAGCGTAACAAAATTTGAATAAGCATGAGAAGTGAAAGCCGCTAGCTCGATAAATTCACACATATCAGACAGATGTTATGCAAACAACCTTCTTGGTAGTCATTCACTGAATGCCGTGCATCGCCAAGAAAATTAGTTTTATCTAGCGACCAACTTCGTTAGCAAGCGACGCCCCATGTCTCGTGAGCGTGGATGAGCTTTCGGATTGGTCAAACTGGTCATTGAAATATGTAGCTCCGACAAGCTTTCTAGAGCCAGAAAGACACTAGTGATCATAAAATAAACATAATAGGCATAAAGCGTCAGAGACGCTAAAAAGATATATAATTAATTTTTAATCAAGATTTTATAATTAACAGAGAAATTTAGCTTTGAAAAATCACAAAATAAGGGTGATTTTTACCCTCTTCTCATTGGCGGAGAAAGAAAACACGGGATGATTCAGGGCTAGAAAAGTATATAATGTTGTAATATTACAAAAATAAAATTAAAAATATAAATCAAAATTTCAACTGAGGGACATCGCCAAAGATTCCATATTTAATAGACAGCCGATTGTGATTGGTTCCGCGCTTCGTTTAAATATCAAACACGGCCTAAACTCTAGTATTGTAAAACGTGTTTTACAATCAAAATCATAAATTTAACTAAGAGAACAACAACCAAATTTTTCCTTTTAACTGAGCGTTTACTTCGTTAATAAGCCACGCCCACGTTGCGTAGCAGATCAATTTTATTGGCTAATCCCGTCGTATAAATATGTAAACTTGTTGTATAAACAACTATCACTTAGTGATTGTCGAGGAGGCTGCAGCTAGTTGTCTCTCTCGCTCTCGTGAAGTTACGTCAACTGAAGAATTTTTTGGGCATTGCGCGAAAAATTTAATTTAAACGTGTGAAATTAGTGTGGAAGCGTGAGTCATGGACGGAAACGAGGGGGTTGGCGTTCTTTCGCCTCCGACCTTGGTGCTGCCAACGGCAGAGGACTTTAATAGAGCTCAGGTAACCATTTTTAACCTGGAAACTCGCCTTCAGCAAGCTTCCAGTGAAAATCAAGCTATACGCAACGAAAACAAAACGATTCAAGATATACTCGATCAAGTTTAATCATTAAACATTAATCTGAACAATGAATTAAAGAAAATCGTGGCCATGAACACTGATTTCATGGCCAGATTAGCCAGGTATGAGAACGAAATAGATCTATTAAAACAAAAAAATAATGACTTAATTATGAATAGCGTTCGTAAACCAGTGAATACCGAACTGGAATTGAACAATACAAACGATTCGTTTGATTTCCCAAATAATAACAATAATAATAAACAACGTAGCAAGGTCAATAAAGGCACCATGTCAACAAAATCCGCACCAAAGGCAAATTTGGAAAATCAATCAAATAAAAAGCATGTGATTAATAATGAGAGAAATTTTAATATCAGTGCAAATAATATTATTTCCACTGTTGTAAAAACGAATTTTTTACAATAATTACAACAATTAAAATGAGGGTACAACGCCTTTGCGTTCCCTTTTAAGAGACAGCAAACTCCCTTAGTAAGCCCCGCCCACGTCACCAGACGTAGCCAAGCTCTCCGATTGGTTAAAGGTCCAGCGTAAATAGGAAATTTCTCCGATTTGCAATTCATTGTTTATGCAAAATTCAAACAGGAAACCTAAGTTGGGCGCCAGGGTATAACATTATTAATAATTTCATAACAAAATTTCAAATATTTATTTTAATTTTTATTAGTAAAACAACGTTTTACAATTTCATTTTTTACTTTCTTTATTACATAACTCTGATTGGTCTAGACTGTTTTTTAAGGCGTTACGTAGCGATGAATCATCCTAAGTGTATAAAAAACACACAAAAAATTCAACTCTTTCTCTTATTATTCAGGTCTAACATCGAGGGACTGCGCTGTATTTTTTCGTAGACCTGAATCGGTTCTCCAGTCGAAACGATCGATTACATGCTTTTTTAGCTGGTCGATCCCCGTGTCGCGAGATCGCCGCCGTTGGCTAAATAGCACTTGCACAAAGCTAGTGAAAGGTCACGGGGATCTACAATTGGTGGGCTTCTCGAGTGTACAATTACTCCCCAGTAATTGGCACCGAGATTCCCTTCCAGAAGAGCCAGGAAAAAGTGTGTAATCGCGGCTAGGGAACGTTTTAAATTAAACCAACACAAGGCACACGCAAAAAATTTCCAACAGGAAATTGCGACAAAGGGTAAGCGGGAATTAATTCCCATAATTTTGCGCCCAAGACCTTGTGTTGTGTTCTGTGTCATTGCAAAAATCGGGCTAGGCTAACCACAGTGTTCGATAAGTGTTCGACACTGTGGGAAAAACCAGTCATGCAAGTTCTTTAAATGTTTCTTGTTCAGAAAGAAGTTAATAATAATAATTTTTGAACTTTATGTGAAAAAACCGTGGAATATTTTTTTTATGATTCATTTTATGACTCATCTGTTCAGTATTTTTCCATGACCTCATTTCGGTTTCGGAAATTTTTTTTACTTTTTTAAAATAAAACTTACATTTAATATTTATTTCTAACAGGATTTGTTGGGGAAAAGGTATAGAAAAAACTCTTTTGGATTTTTTCTATAACCAGGCTCATAAGTCATTTTCTCAAGTTGAAATAAATATATTATAACTTTCTATTAAAAATAAAACTAAATTTTCAAGTTCCTAAGTAACGATTTTAAAAGAATTAAAAAACTTTCCTTTTTTTCATAAGTTAAAGAAAAAGTAAGGGTAATACACAAATCATTCAAAAAAAAAACAGTACGGGTTTATGATAGAAAAAGTATGGGTAACTGTTTGTTCTCAACAGAAAAGTATGGGTTACTATAAAGACCAGTAAAAAAGTAAGGGTATCTGGACTTAGCCGCTGGGGCAAATTTAACATTATAATTTGAACTTAGAATATTTGTGAAAACCAGTCTGTTAAACATTAACTTATTAAGCAACTTAACAATTACTGACGAATATTGAATTGTCATATTCCTGATATTATTTAATTAATATTTGGCAGTGTAAATCCATTAATTTAAAGTCAGCCCCAACGTGCTAAGTAATTAGCAATATTAACTATAAATAAGTTAATAACTAATTGTGACAATTATTTATTTTTAAATTCAAAATAAATAAATAATTATTTTATTTATATGTGAAAGGAAAGCTTCAAACTTATCCTTAATATACTTTAACTTAGACATATATCTTGTATACAGTAGTGTAAATCACTACTTGAAAATATTTGTACAGGGTGTACTAAAAATAGTAGCCCTTATTAACTTTTGTTTTAATTTAAATGTTAGATTAATTACTTAACAATTTCTAACAATTTTAGAATTGAATATTTGTTTAATTTCTGTTTTCTTTTTAAAAAATACTGTTGAAGAATTAATCAACAAATAGTATTTAGTTTATAAACAAGACAATTTGTTTATTTTTTATCCTTTGTTTAATTGTTTAAATTTCTAAAAATAATTTTTATTTTGTAAAGGTCCAGGAGACGTCTTGGGAACCTTAGTCTTAGGTGCACATATTTACTAGTTCGAACATAGGAACATAGTTAGTTTATTAATTCGGTAACTAACTTATTATTAAATATTAATAACAAAAAAATTCATCAACATCGTTAGGTAAAGACCATAGGCCTAAAGACGCATTAACGACACGGACAATTTTGACTAGACAACACGACATCTCTTATTTAAATTTTTTAACAAGATTTTTATAATTAATTAAACCCAAATTATTTTTAAATATTTCAAAAACCAATAGCCCAAATTAATTCAAATAAGCCCCCCGTGATTAAATATTTCTTGCAAACAAAAAATTCTCAGAAATTTCTGACTTTCTCATTAGGAGAACATTTAAACCAAATAATTATTGAAAATTCATTCATTCATTATGTCTAGTCCCTTTTCAGTAAATCTTCAGTCCGTGTCCAATGAGGCGGGTGGCTTTCAAAGCTCCCCGGGTGGAATTGGAGGGTCCTCTGCGGCGGGTTCGCCCGTCGCCGATTTAGACACGGCGACTTCCCAAATGCACCCCACGAACAATGACAAGGACACAATACGACTTTCGTTTGGATCGGTAAAAGATCTAATTAACCAATTTAATGAAACAGGTTTCCTTGGCGTGAGCGATAGGGAAACCCCATACTTTGCTCGAGGAATAAACGTAATCGGGTCCCCAAAAACAAAAAATTTGTTGCGCCCAATTAAACCGTATTTACAGGGAAGGGAAAGTGGAAATGTAGAGTCAACTGAAACCAATCAAAATTTTCCCAGACAAATTAATGAACATACTAATATCACATATAATAATAATCCTAATAATAATACAAATTCATATTACTATCGAACGCAACATGGCATCCCTGGTGGGGACACGGTTAGTTCCGAAACGGGAGATGACGTTTCGGATGATTCTGGCAGTGATTTCACTGAATTTTCCGACGGCTATAACAGCGTAGCGGAAGAAAACACCACAGATTCAGATGAAGTTCATTATGAATATGCCCTGGCCGGAAACAGGCCTAAAAACGCCGAGGATGGGCTCTTAGGCCAATATGCCCTGGCCGGAAACAGGCCTAAAAACGCCGAGGATGGGCTCTCAGGCCAATATGCCCTGGCCGGAAAGCGGCCTAAACCTACTGAGGATGGGCTCTCAGATAAGCATGCCCTGGCCAGAAAATGGCCTAAACGCACTGAAGATGGGCGCTCAGGAAAACATGCCTTGGCAGAACATCAGCCTAAACACACTGAGGACAGGCTCTCAGGAAAACATGCCCTGGCAGGTCATATGCCTAAATACACCAAGGATGGGCTCTTGGGTAGAAACGCCTTGGCCGGAAAACGGACAAAAATCACCAAGGATAGGCTCTTGGGAAAACACGCCTTGGCGGTTCATTCGCCTAAATTAGAAGATGATAGGCTCTCTTTTGAACATCCAGCCTTGGCAGTTAATTTGCCAGAATCAACTCCGTTCCGAGCTGTCTCTAGCACGGCGGATTCACGAGAAAATAGGCAAACTCGAGCAAAGGTTACTAGTTTTAAACTAGAAGAGCCTAGTAAAACAACACCTAATGTGCACTTAAAAACTAGGGAGACAGAGTTAAGAATTAATCTTCAGAACGCGCGAACCATGGCGAGATTAGCCAAAAATCTTGAGCGCGCGATGCCATCGGCTAAGACGCCTCTGAGAGCAAATTTTGGGGGAGAGGATTTCGAGGATCCTCACCTATATTTGCACTCAATCGAGTCATGGGTGCGAGAGAACAAATTGGACGTTTCGGAAATATTATATTATGCGAGAGAAAAACTCACCGGTAAAGCGCGGCAATGGTTTGAGCCGTATAAACCATATATTAAAACATACTTTGATTTTGCTCAAAAACTATTAGATCGTTTTTCAAGCGTGGAAAACCTCGCAGATTTGAAGACTGAGTTATACGGCGTCAAACAAAAGCCAACAGAAAGCGTAGAAGCTTTCATTCTACACAAACACGCGCTTTACTTAAGATTAGACCCAGTAGGTGATTTACATCAATTTTTGAGTATCTTAATAACCCAACTTCTTCCTGGATTACGCTCGAGACTGAGAGGGACGGAGATCTCCTCACTCGAACGTCTTACCACTCTGGCAAGAATCATTGAGAAGGATATCAAAGAAGAAAATAAGCCCATACTAAAGCCCATAAATTATGACAAGCCAAAGAAAACAGAAGAGTCTACTTCTTATATTAATCTAAATTTAAACAAAAACGCCCGTAATTTTAATTACACAAAACCGCCAGAAAGGGTTCAAAATCCTATGGCCAATCAAACAAAGTTTAATAAACCCGCTATTAAGAAAATTATAACCCAAATAGATGAAATTCAGGGAAAATATATATCTTCCAATTTCATGAACAATATAAATCAGACCACATCTAGTTTAAGCATCGCGCGGAACAATACAGTGTCAAAAAGCCCTCGGGGAAATCGATATCATAAAAAGAGCAATTACGACCAATCAGAGGAAAATATACAATTTAAAAACGAACTAAAAGTCACGGCTTTGGGGCGCACCAGCCAACCTATATTGAAGGCAGTAGTGAATGGTACTTGCTGTAAAGTGCTTATTGATACCGGCGCCGATTGCAACTTGATATCCCGAAAATTAGTATCGGGACGCATCAAACCCTCTCCTGTACAAAGGATTAAATTGGCATGCAATAACGCCGAAGCATCAGTAATAGGCACTTGTAACCAGACTTTTAGACTCGGGGAAAAAGAATATAGTTCCACTTTCATTATAATAGAGGATCTCGATGGAGATATCCTTCTAGGGATACCTTTCCTGGAAAAGGAAAAAATGATTATAGATTTCATAAGAAAGTGCATCTACGTAGGCGAAAAAGATCGCCAAACAGTTTACTGGCAGAGGAACGATTTGATCGAGTCGGATCAAATAGAGCTTCCAACCTTAGAAGGTAGCTGCCCGGAAAAGTTAAAAGAACTCGTAGAGGAGTTCAAAGAATTATTTGTGAAAGGTTTGGTTCAGCCAAGAACCAGAACCACTGAACACAAAATAATTCTTAGAGAAAATAAAGTGATAAACAGGCGGTGTTATCCCCTAAGCGCAGCTCGTAAAAAGATTTTATACGAACAACTAGATGAGATGTTGGCCTTGGGCGTCGTAGAACCATCTACTTCGGAATACTCCAGTCCTCCCGTTATTGTCGAACGTGAGGGAAAAGATCCACGCTTCTGCGTTGACTTTCGGGAATTAAACCTCATTACAGCCGATGAATCAGCGAATCTGCCACGAATAACCGATGCATTGAAAGATGTAGCCATGGCCAAATACTTTACCGTTTTGGATTTGCGTAAAGGTTACTGGCAGATTCCTATGGAGGCATCATCGAAGAAGCTCACTGCTTTCACTACACCAGACGGAGCTTCATATCAATTTTCTGTCATGCCTTTTGGGCTAAAGAATGCACCGTCAACATTTCAAAAGCTTATGACTACTGAAGTGTTGATTGGTCTCATTCAAAAAAGCGTGATCGTTTACTTAGACGATATTATTATATTTAGCGACACCGTGGAGGATCACATACGGCATGTGGGCCAAGTTTTCGAACGGTTGCACATGCATAATCTCAAAGTATCTGGAAAGAAAAGTCGGCTATGTGCGACAGAAATAGAATATCTCGGTCATAGAATAAAGAACGACCAAGTAGAGCCACTAGAGCGCCACCAGATACAAATCGATAAGTTCCCCACTCCACGAACGCGTCGGAATATTCAATCGTTTTTAGGATTAGCGAATTGGCTTCGAGAGTATATACCAAATCTGGCGCACTTAACAGCCCCATTGAGCGAGCTGTTAAAAAAGGATGTTAAATTCAAATGGGACAAAAGTACACAAGAAGCTTTCGAAGCCACCAATAAAGCAATAAAAAATTGCGAGCCATTACATCGGCCAGACAATCGCTATCAATTTATATTACAAACTGACGCGAGCTTAGAAGGCATGGCAGCAGTATTATATCAAGAGGTAGATGGTAAGAAACACATCATCTCACACGCCAGCGCCAAATTTAATAATACGGCAAAGCGCTACCACGTTAATGAGCAGGAATGCTTAGCAGTGGTATGGGGAATAAAGCATTTTAATTGCTATCTGCAGGATACGAAATTTATCCTCAGGACAGATAGCCGTGCCATAACGTGGTTACACCGTTTCAAGGACTCACGTGCCAAACTCACTAGGTGGGCAATACAACTGCAAGAATACAGTTTCACCATTGAGCATGTAGCAGGCAAGGACAACGTCTTATGCGACTTTCTTAGCAGAAATCCTGAATAAGGCGTTGTCTATGACCTGGAACCGGACAACGAAAGGCTCGTACCGCCAGAATTCTCTCCGAGGATAAATCTAATAAACCGGGCGGACCTGTTAGATGAAATTATAGAAGCACAGAAGCGCACGAAATATTTAAGACGGCTACATAAGGTTCTTGAATTACTAGAAACTCAACCAGCCTCGACCCCAGGACAAAGAAAAATTCAGCGAGAATTTACCCGACACGGCAACCTGGTATATCGTAAACACTCCTCCGGAGATAGAATAATCGTTCCTAAATGGTTAATAGATAAAGTTATTTACAATTACCACGATGCAGAAGAAGCTGCACATCCAGGGGTGGACGAAACGTTTAGGAACGTAGCATCAATTTTCTGGTGGGGGCGACAAAAGGAGCGAATAGCCGAATACATTAAAAACTGTATTATATGCTCTGTATGCAAAACTCAACAAAAGCAGCAGAAAGCTCCATTACGAGCTCACAGCCCTAAGTTGCCCTTCCAGATGCTATCTCTGGATATACTAGGCCCGTACGAGCCACCAGCAGCTAAAACCGGCTCGAAATACATCATACTTGCCGAAGACGTCTTTTCCAAATGGGTCGAAGCAAAAGCTTACATTCAAGTGAATTCCAACACCGTTCTCGAGTTTCTGGATTCAGAAATAATTTGTCGGTACGGAATACCAAAAACGCTAATTACTGATCATGCTTCCATCTTTATGTCAGATCGAGTTAAAAAATTCTGTGCTTCAAATGGCATCGAACAGAAATTTTCAGCAATTTATCATCAGCAGGCAAATCCGGTTGAAAGGAGGGTACAGGAACTCAAAAAGGTGCTAAGAGTGTTGCTCATTAACCGACGCCCCAGCGCTTGGCAAGAGCTTCTTCCGAAAGCCTTACGAGTGCTGCGCGGTCGCGTCTGTCGTGCCACCGGAGAAACTCCAGCCTCCATAATTCTGGGGTATGAACTAAACATGCCCGGAGAATGGAGAAGAAACTGGCCTAAACAAAGATACTCCAACAAAAAAGACGAACGAGCACGAAAGCTCAAGGAAACAGCCTACAAACAAAGACGGTATCAACTACGTGAATACCACGATGAGTCGGATCCTATAATTGAATTTAAAGTTGGAGATCTGGTCAATACAAAGGCACAGTCTAGAAAAACACACTCTTTTGCCCCTTTTTGGGTTGGACCATGCAAAATTATTAAAGTAAATGGTGATACAACGTATGAAGTAGAATACGAAAACAAGACGTACACAGTATATTTAGACGACATCCGACCAGCTCCTAGCGGAAATGTCATAAATCTCGAAAACGATGAGGATATTACATCCGAATCTGACATTTCCGAATTTGAAGTAGTTGAGGGCTCACCTAGAGAGTTACAAGACTCCGAAGAATCCGATATGGATGAAGAGAGACAAATGCAGAAAGAGACAACACCAGAATCACACCACGAACCAGCGAGGTTAATCGTAGATACGGAACCTAGGTTAGAAACTGAACCCAACATAATAGAAATACCGGAAGACACATCAATTCCAGAAGAATTGCAAAGTCTACTTTCCGAGGTTGAAGAAGTTCCAGCCCAAGCCAAAACTGTTTATCCGAGTCGTATAATATACCACTCTAAATTCATAAAACATCATCTTTTTCCTCATCACTAATCGAAGAGCAACTTAGAGCATGTGAGCACGTCTAAAGGGGGGGGTGTTTTAAAAACGAATTTTTTACAATAATTACAGCAATTAAAATGAGGGTACAACGCCTTTGCGTTCCCTTTTAAGAGACAGCAAACTCCCTTAGTAAGCCCCGCCCACGTCACCAGACGTAGCCAAGCTCTCCGATTGGTTAAAGGTCCAGCGTAAATAGGAAATTTCTCCGATTTGCAATTCATCATTCCAGTGCGAGACGCGCTCGAGTACGCATCTAGAAAAGTTTAGATCTACTTGAGAGTTCGTACCGAAGTTCGAATTTGGTTATTTCCGAGTGTCATAACTAAAAAAGAAATTCGTTGTCTTTTTCAAGACAAGTGGAAATAGTGAAAGAGTGAGTGAGTGAAAATCAGCGAAGAGTGTGGAAACCACAGAGAATAAGGTAAGCGATTTTTATCTATATTACTGGTTTTGGTTGGTAGCTAAAATAAGTAGTTTAGATAAGTGCTAGAATAGGAGTGAGTGCAGTGCAATGTGCGTATAGCAACGTACAAAATGCCGGCTAGGCAGGAATTTGTGACGCTGCAAAGCAAATACAAGAAAGTCAAAGATGCCAACGCCATGCTGCTTAAGAAAATTGCAGCCATGGAAAAACAATTCCAACTAATGGCAAAGCGCCTTGATGAGCAATGTAATGCCATCAAAAACAAAGAGGCTGAACCAGAGCCTCAAAAGACGACGGCTGGACCCTCGGTGGTGCCAAAAAAGGCGCCACAGAGGAAATTGTCTTCAGACGATGAAAGAGAAAAGAAGAAAGGGAGAGAAGACGAATCTAGCAGCGATTCTAGTGACGATTCAGACAATGAATCAATGGACGTCGAAACTACTAACGTAGTGCGTGCTAACAGCTACGCAAAGGCGGCAGCCAAGATCCCTCCGGTGATCGTAAACACCGGGAAGTGGACAGAGCTGCAGAGGAAACTCAAGGCAGAAGGTATTAACTATACCAGTGCCAAAGCCGTTAAAGATGGCATTAGAATACAGCCTAAAGGCAGCGAGGACTATCGGAAAATCACGGAAATGTTGACAGGAAGTCAGGAAGCTGCGTACTACACGTACCAGCTTCCAGAAGACAAAAAACTTCAAGTTGTGGCTAGAGGTGTCCCCACCTCAGTGACCACCGAACCAACTTTCCACAGAGCAAACTGCCGACCAGATATACTGGACATTGCAATACTGCACAACGTAAGAGAAGACTTCGAAATCAAGAACATGGTCGACGGATCATCTGATCATGACCCGATCTTGCTAAAAATAGGACACGAAGGAAAAGAAGAGGACCTAGTAGTAAAAAAGAAAACAAACTGGGCATTGTTTAAAGACAAGGTTTACGAAAACCTAGAGGCTATCCCCAGGATAAACTCAGTCCAAGAGCTGGAAGCAGCCTTACTGAGCCTGGAAAATGCGATCACGCGAGCCCATCATGAGACGACTCAAGAACAGAGGATCGCGGTACGAAAGTACCCATATGGGCCAACACCGCCAAGGATAAAAAGACTGATCGCAAACAGAAGACGCCTCAAAAGAAGGTACAGAACAACAAGGTCAGAAGCAGACAGGATAGCCCTCAACAGGGCTTCTGCTCGGCTAAAGACCGAATTAAAAGACTTAAGTACCAGAAGATGGGAAAACAAACTACAGGAGCTAGAAACTGAGGACCTGTCATTGTGGAACATGCAAAGGAACCTCAGACGCAGCAAAGATCCCATTCCACCAATACACGGTAGGAATGGAGTAGTTTACACGCATAGCGAGAAAGCTGAAGCATTCGCTGACGCGCTCGAAAGAGAGTGTAGACTAAACGAACACCCGGATGAAGACGACACACACGAACGCGAAGTGCGTAGAGTGGCTAGAGGGGTCAGAGCCAGAGAATGGCAGGACAATACCCCCCCAAAGCCCGCAACGCCAGCAGAAATAAAGAAAGTCATAAAAAGACTGAAAATAAGGAAAGCACCAGGAGCCGACGGGATAAATAATCGCATGCTAAAACTCCTGCCCAGGAAAGGCATAGCAGCGATTACGAACATCATCAACTCAATGCTTAGACTAAGGCACTTCCCAAATGCCTGGAAAAAAGCACAAGTTGTGATGCTGCCCAAACCGGGCAAAAATCACACCTTCCCTCAGAACTACAGGCCTATCAGTCTGCTACCCGCTCTAAGCAAAGTAGCAGAAAGGATAATACTGAAAAGGCTAAAAGAAGCGACAACAACAACCGATATTATCCCACAGGAGCAGTTCGGATTCGTAGATAGACGATCCACTGAACTGCAACTGTTGCGAGTTGTTGAATATGCCACTGAGGGATTCAATAGGAATCAGTCAACTGGAGTCATCCTGCTTGATGTGGCCAGAGCGTTTGATAGAGTATGGCACGCGGGCCTAATCTACAAACTCCGGAGCTCTGGTTACCCGGCCTGGATCTGCGAAATTGTAGATTCTTATCTACAAAAACGTGAGTTCACGGTCAAGGTTGAGCAGGAAATATCGCAACCTAGAAGACCTGAGGCAGGAGTACCACAGGGGTCCGTACTCTCACCGCACCTCTATAACATATACACTCACGACATCCCCAAAACAATAAACACGAATATGGCCCTATTCGCAGATGACACAGCCATCATGGCAAGATCCATCAGCCCCAGAATGATCAGCAGATATCTACAGGAAGAAATGAACCGAGTCAATGACTGGTTCATATCCTGGAAAATAGCGGTCAATCCCGACAAGAGTCAAGCACTCTTCCTGACCAAAAGAAGGAGACCACCGGGCGAGACAATAGATATTGATGGCGAAAATGTCGAATGGACAAATCAAGCCAAATATCTAGGAGTAACATTAGATAAAGGACTGTGTTGGGAGAAACACACCACAGAAACGATAAAGAAATACAAAATGGTAAGGAAACAACTATACCCCTTACTGAATAGAAGAAGCAAAATGAGCTTAAAGAACAAACTGACGATAATCAAAACAGTTCTCAGGCCAGTGCTGACTTACGGATCAGTAGCGTGGGGCCACGCTGCCAATACGTACATCCAAAGGCTAGAAGCTCAGGAAAACATAGTCCTGAGAATGGCCTTAAACGCCCCGTGGTTCGTCAGGAACGAGCAAATACGTAGAGAGATGAGATGGACTCCTCTACGAGAAGTCCTAAGACAAAAGGCTGTAAAAGCCTTTCAAAAAGCGGAACTCCACGATAATCCACTGATTAGACAAGCAGTGGATTACGACCCGGAAATAGAAGCTAGGAAACATAAGAGGCCTAGACTCCAAATCTAGGCGAAGAAAGCAGATGACTCCAGGGAAAAAGGACCAGAAGACCAGGAAAAACAGCGAGCGAAGAAAGAAGAGAGAAGATCGTCGGAAAGGTAAGAGCAACAGAGCCCAGAGGAAAATCCCTCAAGGGCTGTAGTATTCATTTTTACAGGGATGAGTGAGACGAATGAATGAGAGTGAATGGCAAAGAGACCAACCTTGCATTGTAAGCGAAATGCAAGGCAGTGCGAAGCAATAGGAGCACCGGCTCCTGGAGCGGAAACACCAATGAGTGAAGACCGGAGGTTTATAAGGCCAAGGCCCGGAAACCAATGGGACACTCACAGTGCCCTTCTGTAGACTATAGCTTCACTATAGGAAACAGAAGAAGAACGTGGGGACCCTCAGTCCAGGGGGGGTTTTAGCCGGTAAGAATCCGGCACTACCCGTACACTTCGTGCGGGTGTCTATGCAAGATTTCCCCTCCCCAAAAAAAAAAAAAAAAAAAAAAAAAAAAATTGCAATTCATTGTTTATGCAAAATTCAAACAGGAAACCTAGGTTGGGCGCCAGGGTATAACATTATTAATAATTTCATAACAAAATTTCAAATATTTATTTTAATTTTTATTAGTAAAACAACGTTTTACAATTTCATTTTTTACTTTCTTTATTACATAACTCTGATTGGTCTAGACTGTTTTTTAAGGCGTTACGTAGCGATGAATCATCCTAAGTGTATAAAAAACACACAAAAAATTCAACTCTTTCTCTTATTATTCAGGTCTAACATCGAGGGACTGCGCTGTATTTTTCCGTAGACCTGAATCGGTTCTCCAGTCGAAACGATCGATTACATGCTTTTTTAGCTGGTCGATCCCCGTGTCGCGAGATCGCCGCCGTTGGCTAAATAGCTAGCACTTGCACAAAGCTAGTGAAAGGTCACGGGGATCTACAATTGGTGGGCTTCTCGAGTGTACAATTACTCCCCAGTAATTGGCACCGAGATTCCCTTCCAGAAGAGCCAGGAAAAAGTGTGTAATCGCGGCTAGGGAAAGTTTTAAATTAAACCAACACAAGGCACACGCAAAAAATTTCCAACAGGAAATTGCGACAAAGGGTAAGCGGGAATTAATTCCCATAATTTTGCGCCCAAGACCTTGTGTTGTGTTCTGTGTCATTGCAAAAATCGGGCTAGGCTAACCACAGTGTTCGATAAGTGTTCGACACTGTGGGAAAAACCAGTCATGCAAGTTCTTTAAATGTTTCTTGTTCAGAAAGAAGTTAAATAATTCAAGTTAAAGAAAAAGTAAGGGTAATACACAAATCATTCAAAAAAAACAGTACGGGTTAATGATAGAAAAAGTATGGGTAACTGTTTGTTCTCAACAGAAAAGTATGGGTTACTATAAAGACCAGTAAAAAAGTAAGGGTATCTGGACTTAGCCGCTGGGGCAAATTTAACATTATAATTTGAACTTAGAATAATATTTGTGAAAACCAGTCTGTTAAACATTAACTTATTAAGCAACTTAACAATTACTGACGAATATTGAATTGTCATATTCCTGATATTATTTAATTAATATTTGGCAGTGTAAATCCATTAATTTAAAGTCAGCCCCAACGTGCTAAGTAATTAGCAATATTAACTATAAATAAGTTAATAACTAATTGTGACAATTATTTATTTTTAAATTCAAAATAAATAAATAATTATTTTATTTATATGTGAAAGGAAAGCTTCAAACTTATCCTTAATATACTTTAACTTAGACATATATCTTGTATACAGTAGTGTAAATCACTACTTGAAAATATTTGTACAGGGTGTACTAAAAATAGTAGCCCTTATTAACTTTTGTTTTAATTTAAATGTTAGATTAATTACTTAATAATTTCTAACAATTTTAGAATTGAATATTTGTTTAATTTCTGTTTTCTTTTTAAAAAATACTGTTGAAGAATTAATCAACAAATAGTATTTAGTTTATAAACAAGACAATTTGTTTATTTTTTATACTTTGTTTAATTGTTTAAATTTCTAAAAATAATTTTTATTTTGTAAAGGTCCAGGAGACGTCTTGGGAACCTTAGTCTTAGGTGCACATATTTACTAGTTCGAACATAGGAACATAGTTAGTTTATTAATTCGGTAACTAACTTATTATTAAATATTAATAACAAAAAAATTCATCAACATCGTTAGGTAAAGACCATAGGCCTAAAGACGCATTAACGACACGGACAATTTTGACTAGACAACACGACATCTCTTATTTAAATTTTTTAACAAGATTTTTATAATTAATTAAACCCAAATTATTTTTAAATATTTCAAAAACCAATAGCCCAAATTAATTCAAATAAGCCCCCCGTGATTAAATATTTCTTGCAAACAAAAAATTCTCAGAAATTTCTGACTTTCTCATTAGGAGAACATTTAAACCAAATAATTATTGAAAATTCATTCATTCATTATGTCTAGTCCCTTTTCAGTAAATCTTCAGTCCGTGTCCAATGAGGCGGGTGGCTTTCAAAGCTCCCCGGGTGGAATTGGAGGGTCCTCTGCGGCGGGTTCGCCCGTCGCCGATTTAGACACGGCGACTTCCCAAATGCACCCCACGAACAATGACAAGGACACAATACGACTTTCGTTTGGATCGGTAAAAGATCTAATTAACCAATTTAATGAAACAGGTTTCCTTGGCGTGAGCGATAGGGAAACCCCATACTTTGCTCGAGGAATAAACGTAATCGGGTCCCCAAAAACAAAAAATTTGTTGCGCCCAATTAAACCGTATTTACAGGGAAGGGAAAGTGGAAATGTAGAGTCAACTGAAACCAATCAAAATTTTCCCAGACAAATTAATGAACATACTAATATCACATATAATAATAATCCTAATAATACAAATTCATATTACTATCGAACGCAACACCACCAATGTTAATAATAATAACCATAATAACGACAACGTGAATGATGACGAAATGTACAGTGATGTCAGTTCTCATCAAAGTGACGATAACGAATTCAGAAAAGTCGAGCGCAAAAGGCGCCGAAGTAGGAAAAATCCTACAAATAATAAGAAAAGAGAACTTGATAGTGAATTTCCACCACTGCCTTCCTCATCAGGCATGAATGTCGATAATGATACTAACGATAATGTCGATGATCCCAATTATGTACCTATTATCCCACCAAAAAATAATACCAACAGAAATAGACAAGACTCCGTTCCCGACTATAGATTCTCAGAAGAGGAAAGTAATTTCGTAGAACAGCCAAGACGTCCTAAAATACCGCCCATTGTACTTCGCGACAAAAGCAGGTACAATGAGGTGACTGAACGCTTGTAAACGGTTTAAAATTGAATTCGGAAACGCAGTCAATATTGCAGAGGGGATTAAATTCCACCCTCAATCCGCTCCAGATTTTGACAGGCTATCTAAAATGTTGCAACAAAGCAACATACCTTATCACACTTTTGGTTTTGCCGAAGATAAACTACTCCACGTAGTTCTACGCGGAGTGGTAGAACATTGGAGCACAGACAAGATCAAAGCGGATCTTGAGGGATTGGGATTTACTCCCAAATCCGTCACTCGATAGTTCAACAGGGATCGATCGCCGATGCCATTGGCCCTTATTACTATTTCCAAAGATCAAAAAAGGATCTTTGACATTAGATTTTTAGACAATATTAAAGTTCGTGCGGAATCACAAAAAAGTCGAATGCACAACACACAATGCCACAGGTGTCAGATGTTTGGGCACGCCCAATCACGGTGCACCGCTAGTCCTAGGTGCTTGAAATGTGCCAAAAATCATCTGACTTACCAGTGCGACTTAAGACAAAATGAAAAACCAAAGTGCGCCAATTGCAACGGCGATCACCCTGCACACTTCACTGGTTGCCCTAGGCATCCTAGGGTGATCAGGGAAAGATTGGCGACCGCTAAAAACATAAATAACGTTCCTGCTCCCACTTCCACATTCAAGTGGGGCACACAGAACAATAGTGCGTTGGCTAGTTCTAATTTGAACAACTCCGCACCTCCTCAATTTCAAGCGTTCATGACTTTCATGAATAATTCTATGATGCAATTCCAGCAAAGCATGAATCAGCTATTCCAGCAGTTTTTAAGCCCTCTAAATTCACATAACGCGATCACCCCCTCCTACCTCAAGATTGCAACTGTTAACATTCACGGACTTTTAGACAAAAAGTTAGATCTAATCAATTTTGTTGAAAGGCACGAAATCGATGTCCTTTTAATCCAGGAAACTTGGTTAAAGGGGCAGCGATTTACGTGCCCGAATTATACAATTTTCCGGAACGACAGGACGGAAAGGAAGTTAGGCGGAACCATGATTCTGCTCAAAAAACATCTCATAGCCTCGGAAATATTGTTACCTGACGATATTTTCGAGGGTACGTACATAAGAATCCAACTTAAAGATAAATTTCTAACGATCGGTTCCGTCTACGTCAGTCCGTCCAGATCGTTCAAAATCGAAAATGTGTTAGACATCTTAAATACTGACGACGCAATCTTGATAGGAGGGGATCTAAATTCGAAACATCGCAACTGGGGATGCCGGGACACCAATCATAAAGGCTTGGTTTTGAAAAGAGCATCAGATCAGGGTTTAGTTGAGCTCATCGTTCCCGATGAGCAAACTTATTACGGTCCTACAGGATTGCCAGATATCCTGGACATTTTCGTGATCAAAGACACTGGTGGGTTGTCTGATCCGTTGGTTCTGCATGAACTAACGTCAGACCACCTACCGGTGATCATTCACTACGGTGACATCAAGAACAAAGGAGAGGCCTTCACATCAAAAACATTTACAAAATGGAAAAAATTCCAAGAGATTCTCGATGGAATCGAGTATCCGGAAGTGCTTCCGGATTCTCGTTCTATTGAGGATTTCACGAATTTTCTTAATAATCATTTACAAGATGCGCTAGCGAAGGCCTCGGTCACGAAAGTGTCCAGGTTTTCCAAATATGGTAATATTCCTGATTATTTAAAAGATCAAATTCGTATCAAAAATAGGCTCAAAAACCGAGCCTATAGAACTGGTGATCCCGAGGATAAAAGCGCAGCTAATCGTGCTTCAGAGGAGGTGCGTAAAGAGTTAAAAAATCTTTACAGCAGGAGCTGGGAGGCGAAGCTGGAGTCGCTGAGCATCACTGATGGCAGTTTATTTAAGATCACACGTAGCCTTACAAAAGGCCCTAAAAATCCTCTCCCGGCGATCCAAGACCTAGCCAAAAACGTCACTTATACCTGCTTAGAGGATAAAATAAACGCCTTCGCCGAGAAACTTCGGCGGCAATTTCAGCTCAATCCCAGCTCCAATGCTGCAAAAGATTTTTCGGTCAATAAAACTGTTAACATTTATAACAAAATGGATCTGAGAAGCGATGCCGTATCTCGCGTCAGTCTAGAAAAAATCGTATCATTAACTTCGTCTCTTAACGTCAAGAAAGCCCCCGGGATCGATGGTCTGCCGAATGCAGCTCTCAAGAAATCGCCGGAAAAAGTCCAAATAGCCATCAGAGACCTCACTAACGCAATTATTCAATCCGGCTACTTTCCCTCATGCTGGAAAAAGGCTAAAGTGATCCTGATCAAAAAGAAGCAAGAGTCTTCGACTGACATTAATTCATACAGGCCGATTAGCCTTCTTTGCAGCATGAGCAAAGTGGTGGAAAAAGTGATGTTAGAATTATTAACCGATTTCATAATCGACAAAAAAGTCCTTCCTGAGGAGCAGTTCGGCTTTCGGAAAAGCCATAGCTGCGCTCATCAGATCCCCAGATTAGCCACCGATGTGCTCGAAACATTCAACCGTTACTTGCACATGGGTGCGGTCTTTCTTGACGTTAGCAAGGCCTTCGACAAGGTATGGCATCAGGGTCTCATTGTTAAAATGATCCGACTCGGTTTTCCAAATTTTCTTGTTAAATTAGTCCAAGGTTTTCTCACAAATAGAAGCTTCGTAGTGTCGGCCGACAACCAAGTTTCGGACGTTAAAGAGACAGAGGCCGGAGTGCCTCAGGGTTCCCCGCTGTCCCCCTGTCTCTTTAACGTCTACACACACGATATCCCGAAGGATAAAGAAACTCATCTTTTTCTGTTTGCGGAGGACACTGCGATCGCTGCGATAGGTAAAATAGATACCGTTATCCTAAGACGTCTTCAACGTCACATGGACAAACTTGAGAAATGGATGTCCGACTGGAAGATTAAAATAAATCCAAATAAATCACAACCTATAATGTTCTCTAGAACTAGATTTTTTTTTAATCCGTCCGGTCGGATATCAATTTCAAAAACTCCCATTCCATGGAAGCAATCAGTGAAATACCTTGGACTAATTTTCGATAGACGATTAAATTGGAGCAAAAACAACGAACTATTGCTCAGCAAAGGCAGGAAAATTATCGCTTCATTATATCCTCTTCTCAACAAAGATAGTAAAATCAACCTGAAAACCAAATTACTTATAGTTAATCTATTTCTAAGGTTGGTGATTTCTTATGGTGCTCCGTCATGGATCACCATGAGTAAATCTAACCTGGCAAAACTTGAAAGGTACTACAGCAAAGCATTAAGAATTATTACCAAAGCTCCTAGGGTCGTAAGTAACACCAGAATTAGAGCAGATCTAAACTGTGGTACCTTTCGAGATTTCCTTAGAAAAATCATCGACAAACATTTCACCGGTGCACGCATTATCGAAAATTCTCTCATAATATCATCACATAGCAAACGAGCCAAACACTGGCAAAAATTCCAGTCCGCGACCAACTGGTTAGATCGCCATTAATGGCACAAGAACAGCCTTAAAGGGTCATTCATTCCATTCCTTGTTAACTTAATTCCATCTGAACGAATACGAATCTATAGACATTCGTCTGATTCAAAATCCAAATAAGATCTAAAGTATAAACTATCACATAGTGATTCAATGCAAGAGTACGTCACTTTTGTCTTAACCTCAGACCAAAACATCGACGTAAGAATATCTTTGGTATTTAATAAAAGTTTTCGTGATAATTTTTGTGAAGATCAACGAGTGATGGACGGGAATGAAGCGACGGGGGTTTTATCTCCTCAGACATTAATTCTGTCAACAACTGATGACTTTAACAGGGCTCAGGCCACCATTGTCGAACTCGAGGCTCGTCGAGCGAAAATGCGCAAATACAGAGCAAATTTGACCAATTATTACTCTCTAAAAAAGAGCAAAAAGCGCAAATTATTGAACTAAACAACAAATTACAAGCAATTATGGCTCAAAACGCCAAATCAACGGCATTGGTGACCGAGTTAAAGAAGTACGAAGATTAATTACACAATTTAAGGATTAAGAACGAAGAACTCACCACCAACAACAGTGGAAGATATGCAAAACAGGATTAGGGATACCTGTAGAACAATAACGCCACTAATTTTGTCCAGGGTCCGAGAAAATCTGCAAAAAAGACTAAATTTGTGCATTGCACAAGAGGGTCGTTTATTCGAACACTTATTAAAAAGAAATAATTAATCTCGGTATTTAATAGGTAATTTTTTTGTTTCAATTTAGTATAAAAGTAAATATGTATTTGCTTGTCGTTATTGTTGTGTTAATTTTTTCACATTATGTTTAATTAAACTATTGCCGTTGTAATATAACGAATAATGTATTTCATCATATTTAACCACATTCTGTTTGTTTCTGTAGTTTCTTTTTATTATTTTACATGGCTACTATGATAATGAAGACTATTTCTGTAAAAAAGTATGGAAAATAAGAAAAACTGAAATATCTCCAAAACTATTATAAATAGGTATAGGATATATCGAACAAAACTTTTAGGGTTTTTATTACTCTATTAAATAACATGAAAATATACAGGGTGTACCATTTAAAAAAAAAAGATATTTATTCATTTAAACTTGTTCAAATTTGAGCCGATGTGTTCAACACCCTGTAGCTTTTATTGCAAATATTAGGTAAAAATTATGTTAACTTGTCCTTGGCCTTGCTAAATTCCAAATTTGAATATATTTGTCACAAAATTGAAAACGTTATTTAGGATTGAATTGATGCTTGAAAATGTGACTTTTTTTCTTTAAACTTAATTATCTCAGAAACTATAAAGTTTTGTTATAGTAAACCCTTAATAAAAAAGATTTAAAATTATAAGCTAAATCGAAAATACGATTCGTATATAGGGTGTTCTATTTAAAAAAAATACAACTTTATGCTGTCCTAGTTTTTTGGCTCACCCTGTAGAGTCCTAAATATTTTTAAAATCTGCGTAAAAATAAACTGTATCATACAATAAATATAGTTTCTTTGTAAATTTCACCGAAAAGGCACAAACCTACTTCATCCAATCGTTGACTCACCCTGTACAGTAGTCAAACTACTGATTTAACTTTTGTATAGGGTGTAACAAAAGTGTTGCCCTATTATTAATATTAACATTTATTTTAATTTTCTATTAAAGTAACTCTTCTAAGAATTAATCGAAGTAGACTTTCCATTAGTTTTCTTTTCTTTTGTTGAAGAGATATAATCAACAAAATTAACTTCAGTTTAAATAAACAGAATCAAACTTAGGGTATAGTTAACAACTAACTATTTTAATAATAATTTAACTACTTAATAGCAACTAATTTATTAACAACGATAGGTAACAACTTTAAACCTATAGACACAGTATAGACACGGACACTGGACTAGACTTTGACGACCCCCACTTTTATTTAAATTTAAATTCATTTTAACTATTTAATTAACAATAAATTTTAAATTTTTTAATCAACAGCCCAAGTAAATTAATTTAGCCCACCTTGAGTAATAATTTCGTGCCAAACAACTTACTCAGAAATTTCTGGAAGATTTCTCATTTGGAGAAAATTGAATAATAATAATAATAAATAATTTCTTTCTATAATTATGTCTAGATCCCCTTTGTTTAATTTTCAGTCCGTGTCAAATGAGGCGGGTGGCTTTCGAAACTCCCCGGGAGGTATTGGAGAGTCCTCTGCGGCGGGTTCGCCCGTCGCCGACGTCGACACGGCAATATCCCCGTTAAACCCAAATAACAATGACAACGACATCATAAGACTATCTTTTGGATCTGTTAGGGACTTAATAACAAAATTCAATAGATCAGGGTTCCCAAATTTAAGTGCTAATTTAGAGTCAAGTCAACTGAAGACAGATAGTAATCCTTACTTTGCTCGAAACCATGATCAAACAGAGTCCTCGCAAAAAAAAAATTTGTTGCGATATTCAATTAGAATTAACTATATTTGCAAATAAAGATATAGTTTGTACCGTCGTACCTGCAAGACGGCCAAGAAAATATTACTGAATAAAACCAACTTAATTAATTTATGTAACATTATTAACAACAAATTTATTTTAATCATATTGTAAATCGGACATAAGAGCCTAATGTTTGTAAAAGATCGGAATATATTCCGCAAGATCTTTAGTATAATTATTAGCATATAAGAGTTAACTAGTAATTGAGATGTTAAGTTGAATTGTTGTTACAAATTTATTTTATTGTTAATTATCTATTACCAACAACGATAGGTGTAACGAACAAACCTATAGGTGCACACGGACAGACTTAAACATGAAAACAGACATTAAACATACTTAATTTCCTATTATAATAACAAACAAAAAAGACTATTAATTAAAGCCCACCGTGAATAATTATTAAACGTGGCTCAATCTTTGTAAATCCTTGCCCCAACTTTAAATTAACATTATTCTTCATTTAAAAAATGTCCAGTCACGAATTATCCCATCAGTCCGTGTTTAATGAGGCGGGTGGTCTTATGGACTTCCCGGGTGGAATTGGTGGGACCTCGGCGGTGGGGAAACTTGCCGCCCTCCTTCGTCACACGGCAAATTCTAAATCCCCTGACTCCCGATTGGCCAAAGACAAAACAGACATAATATATACTCCTGTAAAGAACTTAATTAAATATTTTGAGTCGGTATCCAACCCTGAAGAGGGTTTCCGATTAGACCGAAACAGGGATATTTATAACTTAAATCGATTAAGATTAAACTAGAGCGCCCCTAATACTAACCGGTTCCCACAACAACCAAATATTGTTGCACTCGGAGCAAGTACAAGGACGCCGAGACACATTTCGGTGTCGCACGAAGATTCTCCAAATTTAGAAATTTCACCTTTATCAATAAATCCTAACGTAATCGGATCTACACCGATTAATAGAGCCGTAACGCCATCAGAACGCGACGTTTCGGTTCCAAAACCAACATCATCAGGAACAAACTTAATAAAACAGAAAGTAAGAGAACGGTTCCGGCAACATTGTCTAACATATTTTAGTATTTGAATCAAAAGTAAAATCAGTTTAGTTCTTAAACAGTTTAATTACTTTTTTGTATTTCATTAAAACAAAAAATCGTAGTTGCACTACGCCTATGCATTACCTTTGAGAATCACACTTCCGAATAATAGCTAGAAGAGTGTATCCCACAAAAAAGATTATTTCTTATAACCCAAGATTTTAAAACAGAGGTAGACTCATACCTTGTGATTAGGCACAATTCTAAAAATAATTTATTCATGGAGAAAAATAAAATTGTAATTAACTTTCATAATTCTGATTAACATTAATTAAATTATTGTTATAGATTGGACATTAAAAATATATTTCCTTGTAAAAAAAACAAGGAAGACGTTCCGCAAGGTATTTGGTTAAGTTAGGTTAAAAATAGAGCTCTTGGGGATTTAAAAACTTTTAATTAAAATTATTAAAAAAAACTTTTTATAAATAATTAAAATTATTATCAACAACGATAGGTGAAAACAGCAAACCTATAGGTAACACACGGACTAACAAAAAACAACTACAACCGAGACAAAGATTGATATTTTAACTAATTAATTATTTTTCAAAATTAAACTTATAAATAAATTCAAATATAAATTAATTTAAAATAATTATTTTATAAAATAAAAAAGCCCCAAACTTAAATCATTTGCCCTCCGTGATTAAATACTTCATGCCATACAACTCTACAGAAATTTCTGAACAATAATATATATAAATAAAAAATAACTTCCTTCTTATAACATGCCCAGTCCCCACTTGCTATTTCGGTCCGTGTCAAATGAGACGGGTGGTCTTTCAGACTCCATGGTATTGGAGGGACCTCGGCGGTGGGGAAACCCGCCGCCCTACTACAAAACACGGCATCTTCTGTAATTAATCATAACACTCAGACAAAAGACAAGACAATCATGACAAATAGTTCAGTTAGAAACCTTATAAAACTATTTGAATGTATGTCAAACCCTGAAAAGGGTACTAGGTTAGGAATGGTTAGAGATAGGTTTAGAGTTAATAGTTTTAGACTAAATAAGAGAGCCCCTGAATTAATCCGATTCATACAGAAAACAAATATTGTTGACCCCGGAATAAATCGTAACGAATATAGACATATTTCAGTTTTATACGATGACTCATCAAACTTAATACCTTCTGAATTACCATTAAATCAAAATTTAATTGGCTCAACTCCCATTGAACGGGTAGTTGGATCTCAAGAACACAACGTTTCTAGACAAAATATTACGTCATCAGGGACAAATGAGTTCGTAATAAATAGCAGAGAGAGATTCCGCCAACACTAAATTCAGATAACATAATCTGACTCAATAGGGAAGATCTCCCTGACTTAAAAAGAACATATATGATCCTATACAATTTTCTCGTATTCATTCGTTCAGTATACGTCCATCTGTTCATTAATCCTGCAAAAGTATATAAGGCTTCCCACACCGCCAATTCAGGGCATTCGGCAGTTTGTATTGTGCGGTCGTGCAGCAAGTGTCGCGTTCAGTCCTCCGCAAGGAAAAGAGTGAAATCGGTATTTGGTGCGAAAAAGCGATGAATTTGCCTTTTTTAAGGTGAATTAAAAGCTAAACCGAGAAAAAGTGTGGATACGTCCGGATTGCAGGGCTGCAGTCAGGTAAGTACACTATTTTGCTTATTAAGTGGAGTGAAAGTGTCCAAGGTCCAGTGAAAAGAAAATTTGCTAAATAAGCAGAGAAAAGAAAGCGTAAAGCACAGATTAACAACGTAAAGATGATTTGCCAGAGAAAAATAACGTGATGACGAATCTGATGAAGATGAACAAGACGAAATGGGCATGGAGACGGATGGACAAACATCCCGAAGAGCTATGCCCAAGCAGCGTCAGTAATCCCATCTGTAACTGTCAATACAGAAAAGTGGTCCGAGCTGCAAAAAAGAATGAAAGATCGAAAAATTGAATTCACCAAGGCTCGAGCAGTCAAGGATGGAACCGAAATTTTACCAAAATCAAGTAATGATTATCGCAGTTTAACTGCGATGCTAAAAGAAAATAAGGAAACGACGTCTTACACGTATCAGCTTCCTGATGAAAAGAAAGTACAAATTGTGGTTAAAGGAGTTCCGACTTCAGTCGCAACTGATGAAGTGATTGCTGACTAGCAGGAACAACGACTGGAGGTTGCCAGAAAGAAGTCTAAAGAACAAGAAAACCGGTGCCACTGATGCTGGTAAAAACAACCAGCCCAAGAATTGTGGTATTCAAAATTGAGACGAGTATGCAACCTGACCGTAAAAATTGAGGACAAAAGAAAGAACACTGAACCTGGGCAGTGCTTTAGATGCCAGCGTTACGGAGACACCCAGAGTCGATGCACCTTCTCAGCAAGGTGTGTTAAATTTGA
The DNA here is from genome assembly GCA_034092305.1 of Diaprepes abbreviatus. Lineage (NCBI taxonomy): Eukaryota > Metazoa > Arthropoda > Insecta > Coleoptera > Curculionidae > Diaprepes > Diaprepes abbreviatus. Next base: position 1,951,868 of record JASJET010000040.1, read on the forward strand.
CAAAGGTCACGAAGTGTCAAAATATACACTCAGTAGAGCTGTCATTCACCGGGATAGTGAAGGAGTCTCTACCCGCTACCATTATCTATGTCCAGAAATGGACTGTGAATGATTGCTAGATCTTAGTTCAAGATAGCAAAGAAGCATTTTTCGAAACCATTTATGAACCACCTCATATCTGCCAAGTAACCTTTTCGTACATCTCCTAAGTCAACATTTTTATGATCACATTTGTCACTAAGACATAGAATGAAGTTAAACACACAAAGTTTTAAAAAACATTATTTCCTTCACCTTCAGATTCCATTTAATTTTAATATCAATACTTGTGTCATTTTATAATGTGTAATGGTTAAATACAAATATTTTAGGTTATACAAAGTCCTTAATTAGACATTTTCGTACATTTTGCAAGATAGATCTATATTATTTTTGTAATGAAGTATTTTTTGAAGTAATTTATTTATGAACCACTTCAAATGTGCCAAGAAATTTTTCAGTATACCTCTCAAGTGAACATTTTTATGATGACATTTGATCACCAAAACACAGAATAAAGTTAACTATACAAGGTTCAAAACAACATTATTTCTGTCACCTTCATAAACGATTTATTTAATTTTAAAATCGGTACTGTTCTATATTGTAATTTGTACGGTTTTATAACCATAATTCTTCACTTTTTTTAAACAGGTTAGGATTAGGTAGATAGGATTATTACTATTATTTGGTACGATTCAAAGGTTAATGCATGATGCCTCCCCATATGGGGAGATAACCACGGCTTGCGTAGACAGGATCACATCCCTTAAATAGGAGTCTCTACCCGTTATCATTACCTATGTCCAGAAATGGACTGTGAATGCTTACTAAATCTTAGTTTAAGATATTCACATACCAAAAACACATCAAAATAATTATAGAAAGTTCAAAGTTATACGGTATTAAGCAAGGAAGATAACTTCGTATAAAGAGTCCAGTCCAATGTTTTTTTAAAGTTTATTTACACATGAAACGTCAATATTTCATTTGACCATTTTTATTTTGAAAACAATACAGATCACTTCACGATCAAGCTATGCTTCTGAACGACTTGGAAATTTAACCAAAAAATACATAGTTTGAGTTTCAATGCCGTCTTTCAAAACACAAAAAGTTGCGGTTTCATTCTTGCTTTTCAATATTTTGATCCAGCCAAGTTTCACCAGTGAATAAAGAATTTTAATCACTTTTGTTATCAAAAAACGGAAATAAATTGCCCATATAAGATTCAAAACAACATTATTTACATGAGCTTCATAATCTATTTATTTAAGTTGATAAGCAGTACTGTAAAAGGTAATTGTTAAATAGAAATATTTTAGATTGTATCAAGTTCTTAATAAGACAGTTTTGTACACAAGAGATTTATACTATTTTAGCAAAGAAGCATTTTTTGAAACCATTTATGAACCACCTCATATCTGCTAAGCAACCTTTTCGTACATCTCCTAAGTAAACATTTTTATGATCACATTTGTCACCAAAACATAGAATGAAGGTAAAGACACAAGATTCAAAAGAACATAATTTCCATCACCTTCATAATCCATCTAATTTTATAATCAATACTGTGCCATTTTATAGTTTGTAATTGTAAAATATAAATATTCTAGGTTAAACAAAGTCCTTAATTAGACATTTTCGTACATTTTGCAAGATGGATTTATATTATTTTTATAATGAAGCATTTTTATAATTTATTAAAGCAGCACCTCAAATCTGCCAAGACATATTTCTCTTTACCTCCCAAGTAAATATTTTTATGATCACATTTGTCAACAAAACACAGAAAGAAGTTAACAACATAATATTCAAAACAACATTATTTCCATCACCATTTTACATTTATTTAATTTTATAACTAGTACTGTATCATTTCATAATTTGTATTGGTTTAAAACAAATATTTTAGGTTATATCAAGTTCTTAGACATTTTGTAACATATATTTATATTATTTTTGTAATGAAGCATTCGTTGAAATCATTTATTTATGAAATACCTTATATCTGCCAAGAAATCTTTCCCTACACCTCCCAAGTGAACATTTTTATGATCAAGTTTGTCACCAAAACACAGAATGAAGTTAACCACATAATATTCAAAATAACATTATTTCCACCACCTTCATAATCCATTTATTTCATTTTATAATCAATATGGTGCCATTTTATAATTTTTACGGTTTTATAGCCATAATTCTTCACATGGTTTAAACAGGCTAGGATTTGGGAGATAGGATAATTACTATTATTTCGTAAGATTCAAAGGTTAGGTAGGACATGACGTCTTCCCGTGTGGGGAGATAACCTCGGCTCGCGTAGGCAGGGTCGCATCCCTGAAGTAGAGCTGTCCTTTACCGGAATAGTGGAGGAGTCTCTACCCGCTACCATTACCCATGCCCAAAAGTGGACTGTGACTGCTTGCTAAATCTTAGTTTAAGATATTCATATACCAAAAACACATCAAAATAATTATAAAAAGTTCAAAGTTATACGGTGTTAAGCAAGGAAGTTATACGGTGTTAAGCAAGGAAGATAACTTCATATTAAGAGTCCAGTCCAAACAAATCGCAATTATTGTTAATAATGTTCAAAAGAGACCTTTTTTCAAAAAGACATTGTGCTGAATATATCAGTCTCGATAGTAAAACGACTAAAATGTTGTCCTTGGGTTTCGAGAATCAGTCGCTGGACTAGAGGTACACTTTTCCAACTATGCTATGTTTTAAATTTTGCGGATGTATCAATTTATTTACACATAAAACATCAATATTTCATTTGACTTTTTTCTTTTGAAAACAACAGAAATCACTTCACAACCAAGGTATGCATCTGAATGACTTACAAATTGAACCAAAAAATACAGTTTTGAGTTTCAATGGCCTCTTCTCAAAACAAAAAAGTTGCGGTTACATTTTTGCTTTTCAATATTTTTCAATAAATTTCTCCTATGAACAAAAAATTTTAGGATCACTTTTGTTATCAAAAAATAGAACGAAACTACCCACATAAGGTTCAAAAGAACATTATTTCCATCACCTTCATAATCCACTTACTTAATTTCATAAGCAGTACTGTAATTGTTAAATACACATATTTTAGGTAAATTTTTTTTCTATTTTCATACATTTTACAATCAAATTGGTCACCAAAACAAAGAATTAAGTTAACCACATAAGGTTCAGTAGAACGTTATTTCCATCACCTTCATAATTCATTTACTTAATTTCATAAGCAGCACTGTAATTGTTAAATACAAATATTTTAGGTAAAAAAATTTTCTATTTTCATACATTTTACAATCAAATTGGTCACCAAAACAAAGAATTAAGTTAACCACATAAGGTTCAGTAGAACATTATTTCCATCACCTTCATAATCCATTTATTTGATTTTAAAATCAGAACTGTGCCATTTTCAACTTGTAATTGTTATAAATACTAATATTTTAGATTATATCAAGTTCTGAATTAGTTATTTTTGTAAACCTTCCGAGAGAGATTTATATTATTTTTGTAATGAAGCAATTTTTGCAATAATTTATTTGTGAACCATCTCAAATCTGCCAAACAACCTTTCGGTACACCTCATAAGTGAACATTTTTATGATCACATTTATCACCCAAACACAGAATAAAGTTAACCACATAAGGTTTAAAAGAACATTATTTCCATCACCTTCAAAATCGATTTAATTTTATAATCAGTTGTGTGCCATTCAGGGGCGGATCCAGCCTCTCTCCTTGGGGGGGGGGGGGTGATATCACAAAAGTACAGTATGGCAAGAAGAACAAGTTGTCAACGGGGGGGGGGGGGGGGGGAGTGCAAGCAGCATACTCATTCCTAATATAAAAGGCAGAATGGGTTCTATTTTCCTGAACTCAAAGCTCTTGGGAGGGGGGGGGGGCGATCACAAGTATACACATTCCTATACTCTATTCAAGAACTAGAGAGAGTAATAAAACTGTTACCGAAACCTCCAACGTACCTGCTCCAGTGCCGTTGGTAACTGAGAACTGCCGTAAATCTAAATACATTTCATTATATTTAAATATATTTTATAAATTTACTGCAACATAAAAATTCTGATAGTTTAATTTAATTTCTGTCAGTGAGCAAAGTACACCTTAGAGTTTGTTCTTAGTGATTTAAATTGTTTGCACTTATTTTTATATATTATTTGAGATTAGAGAGATACCCAAAAGATATGGCTTTCACCTCTATATTTATTCCAAAATCGTTAAACCAGGGCATTTTTTCCTCAATGAAAAACTTATTACGATGAATGTTTATGATGCCTTAAGATATCAATATTTAGATAATAATCTTAAAAGCTCTGTTGAGATGTGTTCCTACATGACAGGAGTTGAAAATCTACTATGTACCGAATACTGAAGGAGAAAAAACGACTGTGTTAGTACTCCCAAGCCACATTCGATCACAGGCAGATGAAAAACCTCGTTGGAAAAAGAGATGAAAACTGCAATTAAAGGGGTTGTATAAACATTTTATTATGAGAAGTAGATCCCAACCGTCGACAAAATTTTAACTAAAATCAATGAAGATCGCGATTTATCTGAAATTAAAAGAACTGATCTCTGAAAATTGCTCAGAGAACTTAATTTTTGCTGGGAAAACCAGATAGAAAATCTGTTCCTATAGATCGTCCGGAAACTGTCCGTTGGAGAAATAAATCTCTCTCTCAAGTAAAAGGTAGAGTTGCTAGAAATAACACAATTAACAATATTAGTAGCTTAACTAAACTTTTGAAAGATTTTTTTGAAAAAAGTTATTGCGGAAAATTGGGAAAAATCCACATAATAAAGAATAAAACAAAATGTGAGAACTCGATTTCATGATCGTTGAGATAGAAGAACCAATTATAATTAATTTAAGCGAAGATAGTTTTACTGACTTTGATTAGGAATTAGATACGTAATGTTTACTAGTGTAAACACAATTTATTATTTAAATTTTTGTTTTTGTTGTATTTTATTTTTAAATGTTGTTGATATATTTTTTTATATATTTTTATTTTAGTGTGTCCCACTCTTTAATTTTATATATATTTAATTCTAATTAGCCGTAAGTTTTTTTTTTAATTATTGTATTTGTGTTTTTTCTTAAGCGTGCAGAATTAACATGTTTATCTTATTTTTTGGGGCTATCGCATTTCCATATAATAAAGTAAATTAAATTAAGATATCAGTACAATAGAAATAAAAATAAGTAGGTCTGATTTCAATTACAACATAAAGAAAAATGATTACATTAGAATCCCTTTTTAGTGTTTAATTGTAATTCTGCAGATGGTTTAAGAAATAAATAAACTGAAACGTCAAATATCGATCGGCCCACCGCCCCCCCCCTGGATCCGCGCCTGGTGCCATTTTGTAATTCGAAAATGTTAAATACTATTTTAGGTTGTATCAATTTATTGGACATTGAGCGAAAGATTTATTTTATTTCTGTAATAAATCATTTTTTATGAACCACCTCATATCGGTCAAGCAAATCTTTCGTATATCCCCCAAGTGAACATTTTCATGATCGTATTTGTCACCAAAACACAGAATGAACCATTTTTTGAAATCATTTTTTACGAATCATCTCAAATCTGCCAGGAAACCTTTCCGTACAACTTCCAAGTGAACATCTTTATGACCACATTTGTCACCAAAATACGGAAAGAAGTTACCCAAATGAGGTTAACAAGAACGTTATTTTCATCACCTTCAAAATCGATTTATTTAACTTTATAATCAGTACTGTGCAATTTTATAGTTTGTAATTCTCAAATACAAATATTTTAGCTTATACCACGTTCTTAATGAAAAAATTCTGTACAATTTGCAAAAGAGGTTTATATCACTTTTGTAATGAAGCATTTTTGAAAATATCTTATTTATGAACCACCTCATATATGCCAAGCAACCTTTCTCTACAAGTCCCAAGTAAACATTTTTATGATCACATTTATCACCAAAACACAGAATTAAGTTAACCACACAAGGTTTAAAAAACATTATTTCCATCACCTTCCAAATTAGTTTGTTGACCTGGTCCTTGATTGGAAGAAAAACAACCTAATCACAGCTGAAAAGCAAAGTGATTTGTTAAAATCGCAAACTGAAGTTGAAGTGATTATATCGCAAAATGAAGTTAAAGTGATTTTAAAAACTTAAACCGCAAGTTGAAATTAAAGTGATTTTATCGCAAATTGAAACTATAGTGGTTTAAAATCTAGTCGCAAGAGAAATCCAAAGTGACTAAAATGGCAGCAGACAAACCATATACTGCATGTCTCAGTAAATACACCGAAAAACTGAAGCAAATGAGTGACGTACAGAGAAAAGCAGAAACATATCAAAACAATTTAACTTCATGTAGAGTCCAGTTCAAACAAATCAAATTATTGGTAACCATGTTGAAAAAAAAAGAAAACCTTTTTAAAAAAACCATTCCGCTGAACCTGCCAGTCTTGAAAGTTAAACGAATAAAATGTTGTCCTTGAGTTTCTTGATTCAATCGCTGGACTAGATTTAAACTTTTCCGACTATACCATTTTTTAAATTTTCCATATTGTGGTAAAAACGAATTTTTACAATAATCACAACAATTTAAAATGAGGGTACAACGCCTTTGCGTTTCCTTTTAACAGACAGCAAACTCCCTTAGTAAGCTCCGCCCACATCACCCGATGTGACGGAGCTCTCTGATTGGACAGGGGTTCAGCGTAAATAGAAAATTTCTCCGATTTACAGTTCATTCCAGAAGACCAGGAAAAACAGCGAGCGAAGAAAGAAGAGAGAAGATCGTCGGAAAGGTAAAAGTAACAGAGCCCAGAGGAAAATCCCTCAAGGGCTGTAGTATTCATTTTTACAGGGATGAGTGAGACGAATGAACGAGTGTGAATGGCGTAAAGAGACCAACCTTGCATTGTAAGCGAAATGCAAGGCAGTGCGAAGCAATAGGAGCACCGGCTCCTGGAGCGGAAACACCAATGAGTGAAGACCGGAGGTTTATTAGGCCAAGGCCCGGAAACCAATGGAACACTCACAGTGCCCTTCTGTAGACTATAGCTTCACTATAGGAAACAGAAGAAGAACGTAGGGACCCTCAGTCCAGGGGGGGTTTTAGCCGGTAAGAATCCGACACTACCCGTACACTTCGTGCGGGTGTCTATGTAAGATTTCCCCTCCGCAAAAAAAAAAAACAGTTCATTGTTTATGCAAAATTCAGACAGGAAACCTAGGTTGGGCGCCATAGTTTAACATTATTAATAATTTATTGACAAAATTTCAAATAATTATTTTTATTTTAATTAGTAAAACAAAGTTTTACCATTTCATTTTTTTACTTTCTTTTTACATAACTCTGATTGGTCTAGACTGTTTTTTAAGGCGTTACACGCCGATGAATCATCCTGAGTGTATAAAAACGCACAAAAAATTCCATTCTTCCTCTTATTTCTCAGATCTGACATCGAGGGACTGCGCTAGTATTTTTCCGCAGATCTGAACCGCTGTCGAAAAGATCGACTACATGCTTTTTAGCTGGTCGATCCCCGTGTCGCGAGATCGGCGCCGTTGGCTGTATAGCTAGCACTTGCACAAAGCTAGTGAAAGGTCACGGGGATCTACAATTGGTGGGCTTCTCGAGTGTTCAATTACTCCCCAGTAATTGGCACTGAGATTCCCTTCCAGAAGAGCCAGAAAAAAGCGTGTAATCGCGGCTAGGGAAGTTTTAATTAAACCAACACAAGGCATATGCAAAATTTCCATCAGGAAATAGCAACAAAAGGGTAAGCGGGAATTTATTCCCATAATTTTGCGCCCAAGACCTTGTGTTGTGTTTTGTGTTATTGCAAAAATCGGGCTAGGCTAACCACAGTGTTCGATAAGTGTTCGACACTGTGGGAAAAACCAGTCATGCAAGTATTTTAATGTTTCTTGTTCAGAAAGAAGTTAAATTATTCATTTTGAACTTTATGTGAAAAACCCTTGAATATTTTTACATAATTCATTTTATAACTCATCTGTCAGTACTTTTCCGTGACATCGTTCGGTTTCGGAAATTTTTTACATTTTTAAAATAAAACTTACATTTAACATTTATTTCTAACAAGATTTGTTGGGGAAAAGGTATAGAAAAAACCCTTTTGGATTTTTTCTATCACCAGGCTAACAAGTCATTTTCTCAAGTTAAAATAAATGTATTATAACTTTCGATTTAAAATAAAACTAAATTTTCAAGTTCCTATGTAACGATTTTAAAAGAATTAAAAACTTTACTTTATTCACAAGTTAAAGAAAAAAGTAAGGGTAATACACAAATCAGTCAAAAACAGTACGGGTTGATGATAGAAAAAGTATGGGTAACTGTTTGTTCTTAACAGAAAAGTATGGGTTACAATAAATACCAGTAAACAAGTAAGGGTAACTGGACTTAGCCGCTGGGGCAAATTTAACATTGTAAATTGAACCTTGAATAATATTTGTGAAGACCAGTTTATTGAACATTAACTTGTTAAGAAACTTAACAATTACTGACGAATATTGAATTGACATATTCCTGATATTATTTAATTAATATTTGGCTGTGTAAATTCGTTAATTTAAATTCAGCCCCAACGTGCTAAGGAACTAACAATATTTACTATAAATAGGTTAATAACTAATTGTGACAATTATTTATTTTTATATCAAAAAGAAATAAATAATTTATTTTATTATTTATATGAGAAAGGAAAGTTTCAAACTTATCCTTGATAAGAATTTATTTAGAATATACTTAGACTTAGAAGCATATTTTGTGTATAGTAGTGCAGAGCACTACTTCGATTTAGTTGTACAGGGTGTAACAAAATAGTAGCCCTATTTAACTTTTAGTTTTAATTTAAATTTTAGTTTAATTACATAGCAATTTCTAACAATAATTAGAATTGAATATTTGGTTAATTTTTTCTTTTTTTAAAAAAAAAACCTTGTTGAAGAATAAATCAACAAATTTTATTTAGTTTATAAACAAGAGAATTTGTTTATTTCTATACTTATTCTAATTGTTTAAATTTCTTAAAATATTTTATTTTGTAAAGGGTCAGGAGACGTCCTGAGAACCTTAGATTTAGGTGCACATATATACTAGTTCGAACGTAGGAACATAGTTATTTTATTAATATGATAACTAACTTGTTATTAAATATCAATAATAAACATTAATAAACATCGTTAGGTAAAAAACCATAGGCCTAAAGACACGTTAATGACACGTACAATTTTGACTAGACTAAACGACATCTCTTATTTAAATTTTTTTAAACAAGATTTTTATAATTAATTAAAATCAAATATTTTTAAATTTTTTAAAACCCATAGCCCAAATTAATTCAAATAAGCCCCCAGTGATTAAATACTTCTTGCAAATAAAAAAATCTCAGAAATTTCTGACTTTCTCACTAGGAGAAAATTAAATTAAATAATTATTGAAAATTCATTCATTCATTATGCCTAGATCCTTTTTGTTAAATCTTCAGTCCGTGTCCAATGAGGCGGGTGGCTTTCAAAGCTCCCCGGGTGGAATTGGAGGGTCCTCTGCGGCGGGTACGCCCGTCGCCGATTTAGACACGGCGACATCCCCAATTTACCCCACGAACGATGACAAAGACACGATACGACTTTCTTTTGGATCGGTAAAAGATCTAATTAACAAATTTGATAGAACAGGGTTTCTTAATGTAAGCAACGTTGAAACGCCATACTTTGCTCGAGAATTAAATGTAACCGGGTCCTCAAAACAAAATAATTTGTTGCGGCCATTTACACCCTACTTACAGGGAAAGGAAGGTGGAAATTTAGATTTAAATTTAAGTAATCAAAATTTTCCCAGACAAGTTTATGAACATACTACTATCACATCTAATAATCCTAATAATAATTCCAACTATTTAACGCAACATGGCATCCCTGGTGGGGACACGGTTAGTTCCGAAACGGGAGATGACGTTTCGGATGATTCTGGCAGCGATTTTACTAATTTTTCAGACAACTATGACAGCGTGGCGGAAGAAACCGCCTCAGATTCAGATGAAGTTCAGTATGAATATGCCCTGGCCGGAAACGGGCCTAAACCCACCGAGGATGGGCTCTCGGGTAAGTATGCCCTGGCCGGAAAGCGGCCTAAACCTACTGAGGATGGGCTCTCAGATAAGAATGCCCTGGCCAGAAAATGGCCTAAACGCACTGAAGATGGGCACTCAGGAAAACATGCCTTGGCAGAACATCAGCCTAAACACACCGAGGACAGGCTCTCAGGAAAACATGCCCTGGCAAGTCATATGCCTAAACACACCGAGGATGGACACTTGGGTAGAAACGCCTTGGCCGGAAAACGGACAAAAATCACCAAGGATAGGCTCTTGGGAAAACGCGCCTTGGCGGTTCATTCGCCTAAATTAGAAGATGATAGGCTCTCTTTTGAACAACCAGCCTTGGCAGTTAATTTGCCAGAATCAACTCCGTTCCGAGCTGTCTCTAGCACGGCGGATTCACGAGTGAATAGGCCAACTCGGGCAAAAGTTACTAGTTTCAAACTAGAAAAGCCTAACAAAACAACATCAAATGTGCACTTAGAAACTAGGGAAACAGAATTAAGAATTAACCTTCAGAACGCGCGAACCATGGCGAGATTAGCAAAAAATCTTGAGCGCGCGATGCCATCGGCTAAGACGCCTCTGAGGGCAAATTTTGGAGGAGAGGATTTCGAGGATCCTCATTTATATTTGCACTCAATCGAGTCATGGGTACGAGAGAATAAATTGGACGTCTCAGAAACTTTATATTATGCAAGAGAAAAACTCACCGGTAAAGCGCGGCAATGGTTTGAGCCGTATAAACCATATATTAAATCATACTACGATTTTGCACAAAAGTTATTAGACCGTTTTTCAAGCGTGGAAAACCTGGCTGATCTAAAAACGGAGTTATACGGCGTCAAACAGAAATCATCAGAAAGCGTAGAAGCCTTCATTCTACACAAGCACGCGCTTTACATGCGATTAGACCCAGTAGGTGATTTACATCAATTTTTGAGTATACTAGTAACCCAACTTCTTCCTGGAATACGTTCGAGACTGAGATCTCCTCACTCGAACGTCTTACCACTCTGGCAAGAATCATTGAAAATGACATTAAAGAAGAAAACAAGCCCATACTAAAGCCCGTAATCTACGAAAAACCTAAAAAAGCAGAAGAGTCTACTTCTTATATTAATCAAAATTTAAACAAAAATGCCCGTACTTTTAATTACATAAAACCGCCTGAAAGGGTTCAAAATCCTATGGCCTATCAGACAAAATTTAATAAACCAGATTTTTCTTCTGGACCAACTTTTAGAAACTGTAAATCGTTGGTCACAGAATTAGAAACATCTTATAAACCCTATATCAGTCCAACAGATGCTGTAAGTCAGAGAATCTATTTAGATAATATAATAACCCATATAGATAAGATACAAGAAAAATACAAACACCCCACCGCGAGTAGTCTAGCAAGAGGTACTCGAAATACCGACTCATCGGTCACAAAAGAAACTACTTCTAGGAAAGACTCCGGTATATTAGACGTGAACAGTAAATTACGTCAGAAATCTTCAGAAGGACATATGGAAGACTTAAGAGTCACGGCCTTAGGCAGAAACAGCTAACCCGTACTTAAAGCTCTTATGAAGGGGAAATCCTTAAAAGTACTCCTTGATACGGGGGCTGACTGCAACCTAATTGCAAAGCACCTGGTATATAATAAAATTAAACCAGTTCCTCTAAGGATAATAAAACTAGCCTGTAGTAATTCCGAAGCTCCGATCTTGGGATCATGTACTCAAAATTTTAAGATCGGGGACCACGAATACTCGGCAGATTTCCTTGTTATTGAGAATCTGGATGGAGATATCCTACTAGGGACTCCTTTCCTAGAAGTAGAAAAAGTCATTATCGACTTTAACAGGAAGTGCGTCTATCTAGGTGACGCAAAGCGACAAACTGTCTACTGGCAGAAACATAAATTGCTAGAATCTGACCAGATAGAAGTACCTAGCTTAGCAACCGACTGTCCGGAAAAACTCCGTGCACTAGTACACGAATTCAAGGAATTATTCGTGAAAGGTCTTGTACAACCAAAAACGCGGACTACTGAACATAAAATACTATTAAAACAGGACAAAATGATTAATAAACGCTGCTATTCTATGAGTACCGCAAGGAAGCGCGTCCTCTACGAACAACTGGAGGAAATGCTAGCTTTAGGTGTAGTGGAACCATCGACATCCGAGTATTCGAGTCCCCCGGTGATTGTAGAACGCGAAGGGAAAGATCCAAGATTTTGCGTAGACTTTCGCGAACTTAACTTAATTACCACGGATGAATCAGCAAATCTGCCACGTATCACAGACGCCTTAAAAGACATCTCTACGGCTAAATTTTTTACAGTATTAGATCTAAGGAAAGGATACTGGCAGATTCCAATGGAGGAAGCCTCCAAAAAATACACAGCTTTCACTACACCAGATGGCGCATCCTATCAGTTTTGTGTCATGCCTTTTGGACTAAAAAACGCGCCGTCGACATTTCAAAAACTAATGACCACCGAGGTGCTTATTGGGTTGATTCAGAAAACAGTAATCGTATACCTAGACGACATTATAATTTTCAGTAACTCGGAGGAAGAACATGTGCAGCATGTGCGACAAGTGTTTGAACGATTGCACATGCATAACTTAAAAGTATCCGGAAAAAAGAGCAGGCTATGTGCACAGGAAATTGAATATCTAGGTCATAAGATAAAGGCAGACCAGGTAGAGCCGCTAGAACGCCACCGGATACAGGTGTACAAATTCCCTGCCCCGAGAACCAAGAAACAAATTCAGTCGTTTCTAGGTTTAACAAACTGGCTTAGGGAATATATTCCTGGTATTTCTCAAATAACAGCTCCACTGAGCGAGTTACTCAAAAAGAATCAACCTTTTAAGTGGACGAGAGAGGCTCAAACCGCGTTTGAGAAAACAAAAAAGGCCATTAAGAACTGCCAACCTCTTCACCGTCCGGATTATAGGTATCCTTTTATACTACAAACAGACGCCAGTATGGAAGGAATGGCGGCCGTTTTGTACCAAGAAATAGAAGGCAGAAGACACATAATTTCGCATGCGAGTGCAAAATTCAATGAAACAGCCAGGAGGTATCATGTAAACGAGCAGGAATGCTTAGCCATGGTTTGGGGCATTAAGCATTTCAACAGCTGCTTACAGGATACCAAATTCATATTAAGAACAGATAGCAAAGCACTAACCTGGCTACATAAATTTAAGGACTCCCGAGCGAAATTAACTCGATGGGCCATTCAATTACAAGAGTATAATTTCATCATAGAGCATGTCTCTGGAAAAGATAACGTTTTATGCGATTTCTTGAGCCGAAACCCGGAGGAGGGAATAGTATTTGAACTCGAACCAGATAATGGAAGGTTAGTGCCCCCCGACTTTACTCCGAGAGTCAAACTAATAAATCGCTCCGAGCTGCTAGACGAGATCGAAACAGCTCAAAAAAGAACAAAATATATGATCAGATTAAAACGAACCCTAGACCTATTAGAGAACCGTCAGCCGGAAACTACGGGTCAACGCAAAATAGTGAGAGAGTTCACCAAACACGGAGACCTACTATATCGAAAGAGGCCGGAAGGAGATAAAATAATCGTCCCAAGATATCTAATTCCGAAGGTAATATACAATTATCATGATGTAGAGGAAGCCGCTCATCCAGGAACGGACGAAACCTTCCGAAACATCGCCCAAATATTCTGGTGGGGCAAACAAAGGGAAACTATTTCAAATTATATAAAAAATTGGATTATATGTTCTATCTGTAAGACCCAACAGAAACAAGGTAGAGCGCCATTACGTGCCCACACCCCGAAGTTGCCCTTCCAGATGGTTTCTTTAGATATATTAGGCCCGTATGAACCAGCAGCCGCGAAAACTGGTTCAAGATATATTATTATAGCCGAAGTAATCGATGGCCAAACACGTGACGTAGAAAGCTCAAGAGAATCGGATTTAGAAATCGAAAGAGAAAGGCAGGAACTCACGTCGGAACAACACCAAGAACCAGCAAGGTCACCGTTGGATGCGGGACCTAGGTTAGCACCTAAGGAAAACGTGATAGAGTTGCCTGAGGATGCGGAAGTTCCGCAAGAGTTACAAGACCTATTGACCAAAGTAGAAAGCACATCTAAGCACGTTAGAAAATATACACGGAGGAAAGTTTTTTATAATTCGGGGTTTCGAAATTACCACCTACTCCCCAAACAGTCACGGAAGGACAACTTCGAGACCGTGGTCACGTCTAAAGGGGGGGGGGGGGTTTAAAAACGAATTTTTTACAATAATTTCAATAATTTAAAATGAGGGTACAACGCCTTTGCGTTTCCTTATAACAGACATCTAACTCCCTTAGTAAGCTCCGCCCACATCACCCGATGTGACAGAGCTCTCTGATTGGACCAAGGTTCAACGTAAATAGGAAATTTCTCCGATTTACAGCGTATTGTTAATGCAAAATCCAGATAGGAAACCTAGGTTGGGCGCCATGGATAACCATTACAAATAAGTTATTAACAAAACATCACATAATTATTTTTATTTTACTTAGTAAACTTAAGATTTACTATTTCATTTTTTGATTTATTTTTTATCAAACTCTGATTGGTCTAGACTGTTTTTTAAGGCGTTACACCGCCTATGAATCATCCTGATTGTATAAAAAGGGCACAAAAAATTCCATTCTCTCTCTTATTTCTCAGATCTGACATCGAGGGACTGCGCTAGTATTTTTCCGCAGATCTGAGCGGTTCTCCTGTCGAAAAGATCGATTACATGCTTTTTAGCTGGTCGATCCCCGTGTCGCGAGATCGCCGCCGTTGGCTGTATAGCTAGCACTTGCACAAAGCTAGTGAAAGGTCACGGGGATCTACAATTGGTAGGCTTCTCGAGTGTTCAATTACTCCCCAGTAATTGGCACCGAGATTCCCTTCCAGAAGAGCCAGAAAAAAGCGTGTAATCGCGGCTAGGGAAGTTTTAATTAAACCAACTCAAGGCATATGCAAAATTTCCACCAGGAAATAGCAACAAAAGGGTAAGCGGGAATTTATTCCCATAATTTTGCGCCCAAGACCTTGTGTTGTGTTTTGTGTTATTGCAAAAATCGGGCTAGGCTAACCACAGTGTTCGATAAGTGTTCGACACTGTGGGAAAAACCAGTCATGCAAGTATTTTAATGTTTCTTGTTCAGAAAGAAGTTAAATTATTCATTTTGAACTTTATGTGAAAAACCCTTGAATATTTTTACATAATTCATTTTATGACTCATCTGTCAGTACTTTTCCGTGACATCGTTCGGTTTCGGAAATTTTTTACATTTTTAAAATAAAACTTACATTTAACATTTATTTCTAACAAGATTTGTTGGGGAAAAGGTATAGAAAAAACCCTTTTGGATTTTTTCTATCACCAGGCTAATAAGTCATTTTCTCAAGTTAAAATAAATGTATTATAACTTTCGATTTAAAATAAAACTAAATTTTCAAGTTCCTATGTAACGATTTTAAAAGAATTAAAAACTTTACTTTATTCACGTTAAAGAAAAAAGTAAGGGTAATACACAAATTAGTCAAAAACAGTACGGGTTGATGATAGAAAAAGTATGGGTAACTGTTTGTTCTTAACAGAAAAGTATGGGTTACAATAAATACCAGTAAACAAGTAAGGGTAACTGGACTTGGCCGCTGGGGCAAATTTAACATTGTAAATTGAACCTTGAATAATATTTGTGAAGACCAGTTTATTGAACATTAACTTATTAAGAAACTTAACAATTACTGACGAATATTGAATTGACATATTCCTGATATTATTTAATTAATATTTGGCTGTGTAAATTCGTTAATTGAAATTCAGCCCCAATGTGCTAAGGAACTGACAATATTTACTATAAATAGGTTAATAACTAATTGTGACAATTATTTATTTTTATATCAAAAAGAAATAAATAATTTATTTTATTATTTATATGAGAAAGGAAAGTTTCAAACTTATCCTTGATAAGAATTTATTTAGAATATACTTAGACTTACAAGCATATTTTGTGTATAGTAGTGCAGAGCACTACTTCGATTTAGTTGTACAGGGTGTAACAAAATAGTAGCCCTATTTAACTTTTAGTTTTAATTTAAATTTTAGTTTAATTACATAGCAATTTCTAACAATAATTAGAATTGAATATTTGGTTAATTTTTTCTTTTTTTAAAAAAAAACCTTGTTGAAGAATAAATCAACAAATTTTATTTAGTTTATAAACAAGAGAATTTGTTTATTTCTATACTTATTTTAATTGTTTAAATTTCTTAAAATATTTTATTTTGTAAAGGGCCAGGAGACGTCCTGAGAACCTTAGATTTAGGTGCACATATATACTAGTTCGAACGTAAGAACATAATTATTTTATTAATATGATAACTAACTTGTTATTAAATATCAATAATAAACATTAATAAACATCGTTAGGTAAAAAACCATAGGCCTAAAGACACGTTAATGACACGTACAATTTTGACTAGACTAAACGACATCTCTTATTTAAATTTTTTTTAACAAATTAATTCAAATAAGCCCCCCGTGATTAATACTTCTTGCAAATAAAAATTAAATTAAATAATTATTGAAAATTCATTCATTCATTATGTCTAGATCCTTTTTGTTAAATCTTCAGTCCGTGTCCAATGAGGCGGGTAGCTTTCAAAGCTCCCCGGGTGGAATTGGAGGGTCCTCTGCGGCGGGTTCGCCCGTCGCCGATTTAGACACGGCGACATCCCCAATTTACCCCACGAACGATGACAAAGACACGATACGACTTTCTTTTGGATCGGTAAAAGATCTAATTAACAAATTTGATAGAACAGGGTTTCTTAATGTAAGCAACGTTGAAACGCCATACTTTGCTCGAGAATTAAATGTAACCGGGTCCTCAAAACAAAATAATTTGTTGCGGCCATTTACACCCTACTTACAGGGAAAGGAAGGTGGATATTTAGATTTAAATTTAAGTAATCAAAATTTTCCCAGACAAGTTTATGAACGTACTACTATCACATCTAATAATCCTAATAATAATTCCAACTATTTAACGCAACAATATGTATCAATTTATTGTTTTTAAGGTATATCCGCATGAAGCATCAATATTTTATCCGACCATTTTTTTCTGGAAACAATGCAACCAAGGCACGCATCTGAATGACTTGCAAATCCAACCAAAAATACAAGTTGCGGTTTCATTCTTGCTATTCAATATTTTTATAAAGCCAAATTTCTCCAATGAACAAAGGATTTTAGTGTCATTTTTTCTATCAAAATACAGAACAAAATAAGCCACATAAAGTTCAGTAGAACATTATTTACATCACCTTCATAATCCATTTATTTGATATTCAAAAGCAGTACTGGAATTTGTAATTGCTAAATAAAAATATTTTAGGTAAAAAAAAATTCTATTTTCGTGTTGTACAGGAGAGATTTATATTATTTTTGTAACGAAGCATTTGTTAAAACCACTTATTCATGAATCGCCTCAAATCTGCCAATTCTGTACAACCTCCCAAGTGAATATTTTATGATGGAATTGGTTACCAAAACATAGAATTAAATTAACCACACAAGGTTCAGTAGAACATTATTTCCATCACCTTCATAATCCATTGACTTGATTTTAAAATCAGAATTGTGCCATTTTCAACTTGTCATTGTTAAATACTAATATTTTAGATTATATCAAATTCTTAATTAGACATTTCTGTACATTTTGCAAGAGATTTATATTATTAGTGTAATTAAATCATTTTTTTAAATCATTTATTTATGAACCATCTTATATCTGCCAAGCTGATCTGTCGTATATCCCCCAAGTAAACATTTTTATGATCGTGTTTGTCACCACAACACAGAATGAAGCATTTGCGCAATCATATGTTACGAATCACCTCAAATTTGTCAAGAAACTTTTCCGTACAGTTTCCAAGTGAACATTTTTATAAACACATTTGTCATCAAAATACAGAATGAAGTTAACCACACGAGGTTTAAAAGAACGTAATTTCCATCACCTTCAAAATACGTTTATTTAATTTTATTATTTGTACTGTGCCATTTTATAAGTTGTAATTCTTAAACACAAATCTTTTAGGTTATTCCAAGTTCTTAATTAAACAATTCTGTACAATTTGGCAAAGATATGTATGCTACTTTTGTAATGAAAAGATTTGTACTATTTTAGCAACGAAGCATTTTTTGGAATCATTTATGACCACCTCATATTTGCTAAGCAACCTTTTCGTACATCGCCCAAGTGAACATTTTTATGATCAGGTTTGTCACCAAAACACAGAATGAAGTTAACCACACAATATTCAAACAACCTGTAGAGCTGTCCTTTACCGGGATAGTGAAGGAGTCTCTACCCGCTACCATTACCCATGTCCAAAAGTGGACTGAATGCTTGCTAAATCTTAGTGTAAGATATTCATATGCCAAAAACACATCAAAATAATTATAAAAAGTTCAAAGTTATACGGTGTTAAGCAAAGAAGTTAACTTCGTATAAAGAGTCCAGTCTAAACAAATCGAAATTATTGTTAAAAATGTTCAAAAGAAACCTTTTTTCAAAAAGACATTGTGCTGAAACTGTCAGTCTCGATAATAAAACGACTAAAATGTTGTCCCTGGGTTTCGAGATTTAGTCGATGGACTAGAGGTAAACTTTTCCAATTGTACTATATTTTAAATTTTGCGAATGTATCAATTTATTGTTTTTTAAAGATTATTTACACATGAAACATCAATGTGTCATTTGACCTTTTTCTTTTGAAAACAACAGAGATCACTTCACAACCAAGGTATGCATCTAAATGACTTGCAAATTGAACCAAAAAATACATAGTTTTGAGTTTCAATGGCCTCTCTCTTTTCAATATTTTTATCCAGCCAAATTTCTCCTAGGAATAAAAATTTTTAAGATCACTTTTGTTATCAAAAAACAGAACAAAAATACCCACATAAGGTTCAAAAGAACATTATTTTCATCACCTTCATAACCCACTATTTAATTTTATAAGCAGTACTAGAATTGTTAAATACAAATATTTTAAGTAAAATTTTTTCCCATTTTCATACATTTTACAAGAGAGATTCATATTATTTTTGAAACGAAGCATTTTTTTAAAACCATTTATTCATGAATCGCCTCAATCTGCCAACCATTCCGTACACCTCCAAAGTGAACATTCATTCTATGATCAAATTGGTCACCAAAAATATAGAATTAAATTAACCACATATGGTTCAGCACAACATTGTTTCCATCACCTTCATAATCCATTTACTTGATTTTTAAATCAGAACTGTGCCATTTTCAACTTGGAATTGTTATAAATACGAATATTTTAGCTTATATCAAGTTCTTAATTAGTTATTCTTGTAAACCTTGCGAGAGAGATTTGTTATTTTCGTAATGAAGCAATTTTTGCAATATCTAATTTGTGAACCACCTCAAATCTGCCAAACAACCTTTCGGTACACCTCATAATTGAACATTTTTATGATCACATTTATCACCAAAACACATAATAAAGTTAACCACATAAGGTTTAAAAGAACATTATTTCTATCATCTTCAAATTCGATTTAATTTTATAATCTGTTGTGTGCCATTTTATAATTGTTAAATATAAATATTTTAGGTTGTATCAATTTTTTAGACATTTTTGTACATTTTGCAAGAAATTTATTTTATTTTTGTAATAAATCATTTATTTATGATCCACCATATATCTACCGAGCAAATCTTTCTTATATCTCCCAAGTGAACATTTTTATGGTTTTGGTCACCAAAACACAGAATGAAGCATTTTTGAAATCATTTTTTACCAATCACCTCAAATCCGTACAACTTTCAAGTGAACATTTTTATGAACACATTTGTTACCAAAATACAGAATGAAGTTAACCACATGAGGTTGAAAAGAACATTATTTTCTTTTGTAATTCTTAAATACAAATATTTAAGGTTCTACCAAGTTCTTAATTCAGCAATTCTGTACAATTTGCAAAGAGGTTTATATTACTTTTGTAATGAAACATTTTTGGAAATCACTTATTTAGGAATCACCTCAAATATGCTGTTGTAAAAATGAATTTTTACAAAATTTCAATAATTTAAAATGAGGGTACAACGCCTTTGCGTTTCCTTAAATAAGACATCAAACTCCCTTAGTAAGCTCCGCCCACATCACCCGATGTGACGAAGCCCTCTGATTGGACAAAAGCTCAACGTAAATAGAAAATTTCTCAGATTTACAGTTTATTCTTATCTACAAAATGTGAGTTCACCGTCAAGGTTGAGCAGGAAATATCGCAACCTAGAAGACCTGAGGCAGGAGTACCACAGGGGTCCGTACTCTCACCGCACCTCTATAATATATACACTCACGACATCCCCAAACAAGAAACACGAATATGGCCCTATTCGCAAATGACACTGCCATCATGGCAAGATCCATAAGCCCCAGAATGATCAGCAGATACCTACAGGAAGAAATGAACCGAGTCAATGACTGGTTCATATCCTGGAAAATAGCGGTCAATCCCGACAAGAGTCAAGCACTCTTCCTGACCAAAAGAAGGAGACCACCGGGCGAAACAATAGATATTGATGGTGAAAATGTCGAATGGACAAATCAAGCCAAATATCTAGGAGTAACATTAGATAGAGAACTGTGTTGGGGGAAACACACCACAGAAAACGATAAAGAAATACAAAATGGTATGGAAACAACTATACCCCTTACTGAATAGAAGAAGCAAAATGAGCTTAAAGAACAAACTGACGATAATCAAAACAGTTCTCAGGCCAGTGCTGACTTACGGATCAGTAGCGTGGAGCCACGCTGCCAATACGTACATCCAAAGGCTAGAAGCTTAGGAAAACATAGTCCTGAGAATAGCCTTAAACGCCCCGTGGTTCGTCAGGAACGAGCAAATACGTAGAGAGATGAGATGGACTCCTCTACGAGAAGTCCTAAGACAAAAGGCTGTAAAAGCCTTTCAAAAAGCGGAACTCCACGATAATCCACTGATTAGGCAAGCAGTGGATTACGACCCGGAAATAGAAGCTAGGAAACATAAGAGGCCTAGACTCCAAATTTAGGCGAAGAAAGCAAATGACTTCAGGGAAAAAGGACCAGAAGACCAGGAAAAACAGCGAGCGAAGAAAGAGAGAGAAGATCGTCGGAAAGGTAAAAGTAACAGAGCCCAGAGGAAAATCCCTCAAGGGCTGTAGTATTCATTTTTACAGGGATGAGTGAGACGAATGAACGAGTGTGAATGGCCTAAAGAGACCAACCTTGCATTGTAAGCGAAATGCAAGGCAGTGCGAAGCAATAGGAGCACCGGCTCCTGGAGCGGAAACACCAATGAGTGAAGACCGGAGGTTTATAAGGCCAAGGCCCGGAAACCAATGGGACACTCACAGTGCCCTTCTGTAGACTATAGCTTCACTATAGGAAACAGAAGAACGTGGGGACCCTCAGTCCAGGGGGGGGTTTTAGCCGGTAAGAATCCGGCACTACCCGTACACTTCGTGCGGGTGTCTATGTAAGATTTCCCCTCCGCAAAAAAAAAAAAAAAAAAAACAGTTATTGTTAATGCAAATTTCAGGCCTTAAACCTAGGTTGGGCGCCATGGTTAAACATTACAAATAATTTATTAACAAAATTTCACATAATTATTTTTATTTTAATTAGTAAACTTAAGTTTTACTATTTCATTTTTTGCTTTATTTTTTACGAAACTCTGATTGGTCTAAACTGTTTTTTAAGGCGTTACACCACCTATGAGTCATCATTAGTGTATAAAAACAGCACAAAAAATTACATTCTCTCTCTTAAAATTCAGATCTGACACCGAGGGATTGCGCTCGGTATTTTTCCGCAGATCTGAATCGGGCCTTCTGTCGTAAACGATCGATTACATGCTTTTTAGCTGGTCGATCCCCGTGTCGCGAGATCGCCGTCGTTGGTTGTATAATCAGCACTTGCACAAAGCTGGTGAAAGGCCACGGGGATCTACAATTGGTGGGCCTCTCGAGTGTTCAATTACTCCCAAGTAATTGGCACCGAAATTCCTTCCCAGAAGAACCAGAAAAAAGCTTGTAATCGTGAATAGGGCAGTTTTCATTAAACCAGCACAAGGCACCTGCAAATTTTCCACCAGGAAATTGCAATAAAAGGATAAGCGGGAATATATTCCCTTAAATTTGCGCCCAAAGACCTTGTGCGGCGTTTTGTTTTATTGCAAAAATCGGGCTAGGCTAACCACAGTGTTCGATAAGTGTTCGACACTGTGGGACAAACCAGTCATGCACGTATTTTCTCTTTTTTAGAAATAAGTTGTATTCTTCATTTTGAACTTTGTGTAAAAAACTTTTAAATATTTTTACATAATTTTATTTTATGATTAAACTGTCAGTAGTTTTTCGTAGCATCGTCCTTTTCGGAAAATTTAACATTTTTAAACAACACATATATTTATCATTTATTTTTTCAAATTTTGCTTGGGAAAAGGTATAGAAGAGACCTTTAAATTTTTTTCTATCACCAGACTAAGAAGTCATTTTCTAACGTTAAAATAAATGTATCATAATATTTGATTTAAAATCAAACTAAATTTTCAAGTTTCCTATATAACAATTTAAAAACTTTAAATACTTTACTTTATTCACAGAGTTGTGGAAAAAGTAAGGGTAATAATAAATTGAATCAAAAACAGTACGGGTAGATAACAGAAAAGTATGGGTAACTACTTATTCTTAGAAAAAAGTATGGGTTACAGTAAATACAACTAAACAAGTAATAGTAACTGGACTTAGCCGCTGGGGCAAATTTAATATTATTAATAGAACTTTGAATAATATTTGTGTAGACAAGTTCCTTGAATATTAACTTATTAGATACTTTAATAATTACTAACAAATGTTAAATTAATATATTCCTGATATTATTTAATTAATATTTGGTTTTGTAAAATTCATTAATTTAAATTTAGCTCCATCGTGCTAAGAAATTAACAAGATCTACTATAAATTGACTTATTAACAGATTGTGACAATTATTTATTTTTTATCAAAAAATAAATAAATAATTTATTTTATTATTTTAATGTAAAAGGAAAGTTTCGGACTTATCCTTAATAAGAATTTATTTATAATATACATTAGACTTAGACACATGTCTTGTGTATAGTAGTTTAAATCACTACTTTGATTTATTTGTACAGGGTGCGACAAAATTGTTGCCCTTATTAACTTTTAATTTTAATATAAATTTTAGTTTTAATTACATTTAAATTTCTAATAATAATTAGAATTGGATATTTTGTTAATTTTTCTTGTTATTGTTGCGTTAATAAGTTTGGTCGATTATTATAATACGACGAATAAGATGACGGATTGTTATTATTGTTATTATTATTAAGGTTATTAATAGTATTAAGTTCATTTATTTGTCTGGGAAAAGTTTGACTTGTAGAATTTGGTTCTAAATTTTCATTTTCCCTTCCCTGTAAATTTGGTTTATTTTGGCGCAACAAATTTTTTGTTTTTGCTGGGGAACCGATTATGTTTATACCTCGAGCGTTAAGGAAACTTGTTTCATTAAACTTGCTAATTAAGTCTCTTACTGAACCGAATGAAAGTTGTATTACGTCTTGGTCGTTGTTTGTGGGGGGAATTCGGGGAGTTGCCGTGTCGAAATCGGCGACGGGCGAACCCGCCGCAGAGGACCCTCCAATTCCACCCGGGGAGCTACGAAAGCCACCCGCCTCATTGGACACGGACTGATGATATAATAAAAAGGGACTAGACATGTTGAATGAAAGAATTTATAATAATTATTTTATTTATATTTTCTCCAAATGAGAAGTTCAGAAATTTCTGATAAGATTTTTAATTTGCAGGAAATATTTAAATCGCGGAGGGCTTATTTTAATTAATTTGGGGCTATTGGTGTTCTTTGAAATATTTTAAAGTAATTTGAGTTTAAAAAGTTATTAATATTTTGTTAATAAATTTAAATAAGAGGTGTACTGTCGTCTAGTCTAATTGTCCGTGTCGTTTTATGTCTTTAGGCCTGTTGTATAATACCTAACGTTGGTAATAAATTTTAATATTAATATTTTAATAATAGTTAGCTACCGAGTTAATCACTAACTAAATAACTGCGCACTTAAATCTAAGCTCCTAGGACGTCTCCCGGATCTTTACAAAATAAAATTATTTTTTGAAATTTAACAAAGTAAACAAAGAAAAGAAATTAAACAAATTGCTTTGTTTATAAAATAAACAATATCTGCTGATTGATTCTTCAACAGTATTGTACAAAGAAACAAAATTAAACTTATATTCAATTCTAAGATTGATAAAAATTGGTTAAACAATTAACTTAATATTTAAACTAAAAAACGAAAGTTAGTAAGGGTTACTTTGTTTAGTACACCCTGTACAAAATAATTTCAGGTAGTGCTTTACACTTCCTGTTACAAGATACGTGACTATGTTTAAGTAGGTCAAGGAAGAGTTTCGAACTTTCCTTTCACAGGTAAATTTAACTATTCATTTATGTTGGTTACAAAAATAAATAATTGTCACAATTCGGTTTTTTATCTTATTTATGGTTAATTATGCTAATTACTTAGCACGTTGGGGCGGAATTTAATGTTTAAAAGTTTTTTGTAAGTTAATGTTCGACTGAAATGTTTTTTCAAATATTATTCTAAGTTTAAATTTTACTAATAAATTGCCCCAGCGGCTAAGTCCGAAACACCCATACTTTTTCTCTAACTTTGTTACAAAGAATAGAATTTTAAGTCTTTAAAATTTGTTGTACAGGAATTTTGAAAATTTAGTTTGATTTTCCAATAGAAAATGATAATTTATTTTAACTAGAAAAAATGACTTAAGAGTCTGGCTATAGAAAAATCCCAAGGAGTTTTGTCTATGCCTTTTTTCCCAAATAAATATTGTTAAAATAAATATTACATAAAAAGTCTTATTTTTAAAATGTATAAAATTTCCGAAACCGGAAGTGGGTCACGGAAAGATACCGAACAGTATGAATCATAGAATGAGTCATAAAATAAATATTCCACGTGGTTTTCAAATAAAGTTCAATAATGAGTTATTTTGCCTTTCTCTGACAAGAAATATTAACGAAAACTTGCACAGCTGGTTTTTCCCACAGTGTCGAACACTTATCGAACACTGTGGTTAGCCTAGCCCGATTTTGCAACGAAACAAACGCAACACAAGGACTTGGGCGCAAATTATGGGAATTAATATCCCGCTTACCCTTAATATGCAATTTCCGGACGGAAATGTTGCGTGTGCCTTGTGTTGGTTAACTCTGAAACTGTCCCTAGCCGCGATTACACACTTTTTCTCTGGTTTTTCTGGAAGGGAATCTCGGTGCCAATTACTGGGGAGTAATTGCACACTCGAGAAGCCCACCAACTGAAGATCCCCGTGACCTTTCACTAGCTATGTGCACGTGCTAGTTAATTAGCCAACGGCGGCGATCTCGCGACACGGGGATCGACCAGCTAAAAAAGCATGTAATCGATCATACGACTGAAGAAACCGATTCAGGTCTACGAATAAAATACTAGCGTAAGTCCCTCGATGTTAGACCTGAACAAATAGAGAGTGAGTTAAAATTTGTGTGGGTTTTTATACACTTCAGATGAATCATTATCACGTAACGCCTTAAAAAACCGTCTCGACCAATCAGAGCTGTTTAAAATAGAAAGTAAAAAATGATATTACATAATGTTGTTTTACTAAAACAAATTAAAATAAATATATGAAATTTAGTTTTGAAATTATTAATAATACTTAACTCTGGCGCCCAACCTAGGTTTCCTATTCGAGGTTAGCATAATTAATGAATAGCAAAGCTGTGAAATTTTCTATTTACGTAGGACGGGTAACCAATCGGAGAGCTTCGCCTACGTCTGGTGACGTGGGCGGGGCTTACTAACGGAGTTGGCCGTTTCTTAAAAGGGAACGCAAAGGCGTTGTACCCTCATTCTAATTTTTGTTATTTTTGTAAAAACTTGTTTTTACAACATTATATAAATTTGTTGAAGAATAAATCAACAAATTTTATTATTTGATAAACAAGAGAATTTGTTTATTTTTATATTTATTTTATTTGTTTAAATTTCACTAAAATATTTTATTTGTAAAGGACCAGGAGACGTCCTGTGAACCTTAAATCAAAATGCACACAAAAAACTAGTTCGAACTTAGGGACATAATTACTTTATTAATATAATAATTAACTTATTATTTAAACATTATAACGCAAATTAACCAACAACGATAGGTAAATATCATAGACCTGTAGACTCGTTACTAACACGGACAATTGGACTTGACTAAACGACATTCCTTTATTTAAATTTTAAACTAATTTTTCATAATTAATTAAAATCAAATATTTTTAAATACTTTAAACCCATAGCCCAAATTAATTAAATAAGCCCCCCTTGAGTAAATACTTCTTGCCGATAAACAATCTCAGAAATTTCTGAACTTTCTCACTAGGAGAAAATGAAAACAAATAATAATTGAAAATTCCTCCTTAATTATGTCTAGATCCTTTTTGTTAAATCTTCAGTCCGTGTCAAATGAGGCGGGTGGCTTTCACAGCTCCCCGGGTGGTATTGGAGGGTCCTCTGCGGCGGGTTCGCCCGTCGCCGAAGTAGACACGGCGGTATCCCCAATTCACCCCACGAACAATGACAAAGACACGATAAGACTTTCTTTCGGATCAGTCAAAGATTTAATTACAAAATTTGATAGAACAGGGTTTCTTAGTGTAAGCAATACTGAAACACCATACTTTGCCCGAGAAACAAATATAACCGGGTCCTCGAAACAAAACAATTTGTTGCGACCATCTGAACGATATATACAGGGAAAGGAAAGTGGAAATTTAGATTCTAATTTAATTAATCGAAATTTTCCCATACAATCTCATGAGTACACTACTACATCATCTTATAATCCTAATAGATCGGACTATTTAACGCAACAATGCAAAGAAGTCTTTGCTTATAGCTCCCAAGTGAAAATGTTTATGATCAGGTTTGTCACCAAAACACAGAATGAAATTAACCACCTAAGGTTCAGAAAAACATTATTTCCATCAGCTTCATACTCCATTTATTTTATTTTATAATCAATACTGTGCCATTTTGTGACTTATACGGTTTTATAGCCATAATTTTCACATTGTTGAAACAGGTTAGGACTCGGGAGATAGGATTATTACTAATCTTTCATTCAATTTAAAGGTTAGGACATGATGTATTCTCATGTAAGAAATAACCACGGCTCGCGTACGCAGTAGAGTTGTCCTCCACCGGGATAGTGAACGAGTCTCTACCCGCTACCTTTACCTATGTCCAGAAACAGACTGTGAATGATTGTCAAATCTTAGTTTAAGATATTCATATGCCAAAAACACATCAAAATAATTATAAAAATTTCAAAGTTATATGGTGTTAAGCAAGGACCAAACACACATCAAAAAAATTTAACTTTATGTAGAGTCCAGTCCAAACAAAACCAAATTATTATTAATCATGTTCAAAAGAAAGAAAACCTTTTTAAAAAACCATTCCGCTGAACCTGCCAATCTTGAAAGTCAAAGGAATAAAATGTCGTCCTTGGGCTTCTTGATTCAGTTGCTGGAGTAACATTAAACTTTTCCGACTATACCATATTTTAAGTTTTGTTTTGTGTTGTAATTTAATGTTTTTTAAGGTATATCCGCATGAAGCATTAATATTTTATCAGACCATTTTAAACTGAAAAAAAAATACAACCAAGTTACGCATCTGACTGACTTGCAAATTTAATCAAAAATACATAGTTTGACTTTCAATGACCCTTTCTCAAAACAAAAATTTTTCCAATGAACAAAGAATTTTAGTGTCACTTTTATTACCAAAATAGAGAACAAAATAAGCCACATAAGGTTCAATAGAACATTATTTCCATCATTTGATTTTTAAAAGCAGTAAAGTAATTTGTAATTGTTAAATACAAATATTTTAGATAAAAATTTTTTCTATTTTCGTACATTTTACAAGATAAATTCATATTATTTTTGTAACGAAGCATTTTTAAAACCATTTATTCATGAATCGCCTCAAATCTGCCAAACAACCGTTCCGTACACCTCCCAAGTGAACATTTTATGATCAAATTGGTCACCAAAACATAGAATTAAGTTAACTACATAAGGTTCAGTAGAACATTATTTCCATCACCTTGTCATTATATCAATATTTTAGATTATATCAAATTCTTAATTAGACATTTTTGTAAACCTTGCGAGAGATTAATATTATTTTTGTAATGAAGCAATTTTTGCAATCATTTATTTGTGAACCACCTCAAATCTGCCAAACAACCTTTCGGTACACCTCATAAGTGAACATTTTTATGATCACATTTATCACCAAAATACAGAATAAAGTTGATCACTTAAAGCTTAAAAGAACATTATTTATTTCCATCTTCCACCTTCAAAATCGATTTAATTTTATAATCAATTGTGTGCCATTTTATAATTTGTAATTGTTAAATACAAATATTTTAGGTTGTATCAATTTTTTAGACATTTTTGTACATTTTGTAAGAGATCTATATTATTTTTGTAATAAATCATTTTTTGAAATCATTTATTTATGAACCACAATATATCTACCGAGCAAATCTTTCGTATATCCCCCAAGTGAACATTTTTATGGTCGTATTGGTCACCAAAACACAGAATGAAGCATTTCTTGAAACCATTTTTTACGAATCACCTCAAAGCTGCCAAGAAACCTTTCCGTACAGCTTCCAAGTGAACATTTTTACAAACACATTTGTCATCAAAACACAGAATGAAGTTAACCACATAAGATTCAAAAAAAACATTAATTCCATCAGCTTCATAATCCATTTATTTCATTTTATAATCAGGTCTGTGCCATTTTATAATTTGTACGGTTTTATAGCCATAATTCTCCACCTTATTTGAATAGGATAGGATTAGGAAGATAGGACTATTACCATTATTTGGTACGATTCAAAGGTTAGGACATGATGTCTCCCCGTGTGGGGAGATAACCTCGGCTCGCGTAGGCAGGGTCGCATCCCTGAAGTAGAGCTGTCTTTCACCGGGATCGTGAAGGAGTCTCTACCCGCTACCATTACTAATGTCCTAAAATGGACTGTGAATGATTTGCTAGATCTTAGTTAAAGAAATTCACATACCAAAAACACATCAAAAAATGTAACTTTAAGTAGAGTCCAGTCCAAACAAAATCAAATTATTGATAAAATGTTCAACAGAAACAAACCTTTTGAGCTAAACCTGTCAGTCTCGATAGTAAAACGATTAATATGTTGTGCTTGAGTCCCTGGACTAGACGTAAACTTTTCCAACTATAACATATTTTAAATTTTGCCAACGTATCAATTTATCGTTTTTTTAAGGTTTATCGATGCATGAAGCAGCAATATTTCATTTGACCATTTTTATTTTGAAAACAACATGGATCACTTCACGACCAAGGTATACTTCTGAATGACTTGCAAATTTAACCAAAAAGTACATAGTTTGAGTTTAATGGTCTGTTCTCAAAACACAAAAAGTTGCGATTTCATTCTTGCTTTTCGATATTTTTATCCAGCCAAGTTTCTCCCGTGAACAAAGAATTTTAGGATCACTTTTGTTATCAAAAAACAGAACGAAATTACCCAAATAAGGTTCAAAATAACATTATTTCCATCACCTTCATCCTATTTATTTAATTTGGTAAGCAGTACCGTAATTTGTAATTGTTATATACAAATATTTTTGGTTATATCAAGTTATTAATAAGACAGTTTTGTACATTTCGCATGAGATTTATACTATTTTAACAAAAAAGCATTTATTAAAACCATTTATGAACAACCTCATATCTGCTATGCAACTTTTTCGTACATCTTTTAAGTAAACATTCTGATGATCACATTTGTCACCAAAACATAGAATGAAGTTAAACACACAAGGTTCAAAAGAACATTATTTCCATCACCTTCATAATCCATCTAATGTTATAATCAATACTGTGCCATTTTATAGTTTGTATAGGTTATACAAAGTCCTTAAATAGACATTTTCGTTCATTTTGCAAGATAGATTTATATTATTTTTATAATGAAGCATTTTTATAATTTATTAATACAGCACCTCAAATCTGCCAAGACATATTTCTCTTTACCTCCCAAGTGAACATTTTTATGATCACATTTGTCAACAAAACACAGAATGAAGTTAACCACACAAGATTCAAAACAACATTATTTCCATCATCTTCATAATCCATTTATTTAATTTTATAACCAGTACTGTGCCATTTTATAATTTGTACGGTTTTATAGCCATAATTCTTCACATTGTTTAAACAGGATAGGATTTGGGACATAGGACTATTACTATTATTTGATAGGATTCAAAGGTTAGGACGTGATGTCTCCAAGTGTGGGGAGATAACCACGGCTCGCGTAGGCAGGGTCGCATTCCTGAAGTAGAGCGGTCCTTCACCGGGATCGTGAAGGAGTCTCTACCCGCTACCATTTCCTATGTCCAGAAGTGGACCGTGAGTAATTGCTAGATCTAAGTTTAAGATATTCACATACCAAAAATACATAAATAGTTTGAAGTTATACGGTGTTAAGTAAATAAGTTAACTTCGTATAAATAATTCAGTCCAAACAAAATCAAGTTATTGTTAATCATGTTCAAAATAAAGAAAACCTTTTTTAAAAGCTGAACCAGCCAGTCTCGAAAGTAAAACGAATCAAATGTCAGTGGGTTTCGTGGCCCAGTCACTGGACTAGGCGTAAATTTTTCCAACTATACAATATTTTAAATTATGCATATGTATCAATTTATTGTTTTTTTAGCTTTATTCACGCATAAGGCCCCAATACTTCATTTGACCATTTTTTTCTGGAAACTTTCTTCCGTGAACAATAAATTTTAGGATCACTTTATTTTATCAAAATACAGAACAAAATAAGCCACATGAGGTCCAAAAAAACATTATTTCCATAATCTCCATTATCCATTTATTTGATTTTTATAAGCAGTACTGTAATTTGTAATTGTTAAATACAAATGTTTCAGGTAAATAAATTCTCCATTTATGTACATCTTGTAACATATATTCGTATTATTTTTGTAATGAAGTATTGAAATCATTTATTTATGAACCACTTCACATCTGCCAAGCAACCTCTCCGTACACCTCCCAGGGAACATTTTTATGATCACATCTGTTACCAAAACATAGAATAAAGTTAACCATGTAAGGTAAAAAAAAAACATTTCTTTCACCTTCATCACTGTATTCAGTCGACAAGACCAACGAATTTTAGTACCTGCGTACCGGTTCTCGTAAAAATGACAAGGTTTATGAGGAGGTGCAGTCTGCTACCATTCGTATATTTTCAGCTGTCATTGCTTTTTTTTTAGTTAAATAAAACTCAAAAAAAAAAAAACCTTATTTTATTGCAAAATATTTACACACTTAATGGAACTATTTGAATTAAAAACATGTTTCATAATGAATTTTACACATTTTAATATAATATGAAATGTTCATGAAGTAAACAAATTACTTAGTCCGGTTCTTTTGTGAATATCGACCAAACGCTTTGGGGCTTGACAGAAGGTTCAAGCCCTGAAGAAAATCTGCCTAACAAGAAAACGTTCTCAGAGGTCCGCCCTCGATTTGTCTCATTCAGTGATATATTGGAGTACACCAATAAATATCCGACACGTAATATTTTATGTCCCGAGAGGGATGGCTAATCATTTTCATGTTAAATAATTTGCATATAATTTGTTTTAAGAGAAGGGCCAATCCCTTCTTGCAAACCATTTTCTCAGAAAGGGCTTGCTGTGTATTTTTTATAAAAGTGGAAGAATTTTTTTTATGTTTTCATTCAATAAATGAATAAATTTACTTAATTATGTTAAAATTCATTAGTTGTACATGAATTTGAAATATTGAACTTTTCACAAGGTTAACCACCTCCTTTTTTAGTTTTTTTTAAATTAAAGTATTTTTTTTTTCGAGAAATTCATTACGAACAAAAAGAAAAACCGAAGAATATAAATTATGAGTAGCACGTAGTGAAAATATACTATTTCAAAGGGTTAAACTACCCCCTTGCAGTTTTTTGTAAAAAAATTCAGTCAATCTCTGATTCTCATTCATATATCGTAGTTCACGCTTCATGTCCATGGAGTAAAAATAGCCCCAAAAGTTACCCTGTATAGTATTTTTCATTTCATAACTAATGAATTTTCGATCAAATAAAATGCCTTTTTACATTTCCACCTCTAAACAAAGTGAAGCAAATCCTCATTCAAATTATATCGTGTTCAAAACCACATATTAATGCTTGCTTTTGCCAGCAATTTTACAAGAAAAAAATCCTTTTTAAAATAACATTTAGGCACCTCATTTTAAGGAGTTAAAATTGGAAAACGATTTTCACCTCGTACGACCTGCAGCTCAGGATAAAAAAATAAGTATGTGTATATGTGTATATATATAATTTTGTACATTCTGACGCCCTCGAAATTCAACCAACATTTTGAGAAGAAAAAGCCGTTAAAAAGTTGTATTTTTGCAACAGGAACCTATAAAACAATGAACAAATTGAAAATTTATAATATATTTGATGTTAGGAAAAAAAGTCTTGGCTTTTTACAAAATTTCGGGCTTTGTACATTTATGTTTAAAGTTTGTATATTAATTTTTTTCAAATTTGTATGTTTATGTTCAGACAATTATTAATATACAGATGTATAAGAAATTGTAGCACGTTAGAAAAATTATTTCGAGGTTTAGTGTACAAAAATTTGAAAAATGAGAAAAACGCGTTGCACGTTTGAGTACACAAAACTAAACAATGATTGTAACTGACCGATTATTCAGCGATTTCAACACCATACTGCGGTCCTGAACTGAAGACATAAGAAAGAGTAATAAAACGTGCCTTTACGGTTATTCTTCAAAAATAACAGTGGTAGAGATTAATATACAGCTGGATACCTCAAGCGCTGGAGGCAAGAGGATCACGCCTCAAGGACATGTGCAACTGTAGTGGCGAGGCGGCTGGTCTCATGTTACATTTCGAGAAGCACATTGAGTATCAACTAGAAGCCTTTTAATATTTAGAATATTTTAGGAAAATCAAAAATTCTATCATTCTACATAACCTGCCCTCCCCCCATCAGGATGTAAAAATGTGTCGAATATTCTTCAATATACCACAAAATAAGCATAATCAAACACATAGCGGTAAGAGAGTAGTTTAACCCTAGAAAATGGTAAATATCCACCCTTAATATTCCTGATGGTTTATATTATTGTTCGTAATGAAAGTCTCGGGAAAAATTTTATTGTGAAAAAAGTCGCAACCCGTCAACTTCATTTTTCAAATTCATTTACAATTAACAAGTTTCTGACCGAAATAAGTAAATGACGAAGCACACAATACATGAGATTTTATAGCGTTGTCAAATTGGCTGAAAATGTAGTATGTTATTGCGCCAAAAACCATCAATTACGAGATATTGAAAGTTAAAGGTTATTTATTAGTGGCGACAAGTCAGTTGTTTGAGGGGAAATAGATTTTTCGGAAATAAGCTCCACACCAAAATTACTGGGTTTGGAGTGAGGCATCTTAATCATGACAGAAAATTCTATTTTTTATGCCAGAAATATATTGCTGGAATTGGAGCAAGGCTAGTTTAGATATTAAATAAAACGTGTTTTATTTGATCTTGGATTCTCTCATAACCTTGACCATGAATCGTTGATAAACGTTCTCTTTCAAACTTTTCTCGCTGACATATTTTTTTTTCTTAAATCCGTTACAAGAACAATTATTACACCGTTAATGAACAACTTCTGCACTTTGTTCATCTTTAGGGGTCATATATCACTTTTTAATAGCTTAGTGCGATGAAAACCTTCGATCAGTATCATCAATTTCCGGAATAAAAATGGTTCATAACTATTATTTATTTTGACCTTGAACTTGATCACTGGGCCATAGTCAAGATCACCTTAAAATACCCCATTCCAAACCCATCAATGTATTTTTGGCATAAAAAATAGTTTTCCCTATGTTATTTTATTTTGACCTTGAAATGAGCTTTGACCTTGTTACAGTTAAGGTCGTCTTAAGACGCCTCACTCCAAACCCAGCAATTTTTGTGTGAAATTTAATTCTAAAAAATTTATTTCCCATCAAACAACTGACTTGCCGTCACTAATAAATGACCAGTCAGACGACCTTCGCCCTTCAATTTTGGAGCTTTGTGGCTATAAGCATATTGAATGAGGAAGTCATGGACTACAACATACTACATTTTCGTCCCATTTGACGGAGCTATGAAATCCCATTTATTGTGTGCGTGGTACTTTATACATTTATTAAATGATAACAGTGAAAAAAAAAACGATTTAACCCCAATAAAAAAAATATTAAGCGAGCTTTGAGAGCTTAAAAAAATGACATGTATTAGATTTCATATGAGAAAAACTGTTAGAGTGGTTATATTTTCCTAGAAATGCAATCGAGACTTAAAAAAAATACGTGGTTTAAATTTATTGAGATATTTTCATACATCACAGAATGAGAGAATTGGAGGCGAACCCCTGAGAATGTCCCCTTGTTAGTTAGACAATCTTGAGGACACAAAACTGGTCAAAGGACAAAACTTTCCAATTGGACGAACAGCCTCCAATATCAGCGCAGCTTCCAGAAAGTAACAATGTTTGTATTTATATTCACATTGTTTAAATTGTTTTAATTTTCAATTTTAATTGTCTAATTTAATTTTCATAACTTTCTGGACTTGTTACTGCGACTGCGCTGACGTTGTAGGCTGATCTCCCAATGGCAGGATTAAAGTAAAGTATGCTCTTTAACGAGCTGCCAGTCCTGAAAATGGTCTAAGACCGAAAGCGCTTAATCGATATTCACAGAATATAAATTGATATACACAAATATTTTTTTTCTTTTTGGAATTTGCGATCATCTCGCGAGACAATTCAGTATTCTTGCCATATAAGACAAATCCTCTGATAAATATTAATAACATTTATGAGAAATGGTTAAATTCCAAATACAGAATATTTGAAACAGTTAAAAATTGCCAATTGATGATTTAAAAAAATAATGATCGTCTTTTCCACAAAAGATATATTTTTTCTGTAATTTTACTCACTAAAACTGTCACAGCAAAAAAAATTAGGAAAAATCAGTCGTGTAACATCTTTTTCCTGAAAAAGTTTGCGAGTGATATCCGTATCTACGCCCCTGGAGGGACGAAAAATATTTAATGTCTTCAAAATGTGATTGTTGAATATTATGGTTAAGGTGTACCAACTTTGAATTATTACGATTATAAAACAACAAATAAATATTTCCAATAATACTACCAATATCCTGTATTTTGAAAACAGGATCGTTGCAGGCACACATTTATATGAACTTTTCACCTTAGAGTATCTCACAAATTTCTTAAGGGGGAAATACATGTAGGAAAACATATCTAGAATAAAATATCAAAACCAAATACGAGGTATTTTCACCGTGGCCTCTCGGTAACAGTAACAAGTATGGATATGGATAAATTCGGAAAGAGTTGTGCAACTTAAGAACTAGTGATTTTACGGTCCGGTAGTGTTCCAAGTTAAAAAAAAATTGGATTTTGAATTATACTTTTTTCCGGTGTTAATATTACAGTGAGGGTGAACTTACAAAATATTTTTATAGCAAATCATAACACGATTTTTGAATTTGACGTTTCGTCTCCGAGCAACGATCTTCAAATTCTTGTTTTAAAAAACCGTCCGAATATCACACCTTTTATTCTAAATTCAGCCATGAAGTACATATTATGGTTTAATTACATTTTAAAAAAATTTTACCTAAAAGAAATTTTTTAAGTACGGACCTGTCTACTAGAAATTTAATTATTTACTTGGCGATAAAGCACCTACAAAAACTACTGTACATCTTTGATTTGGCGAGTTCAATCCGGGCTATCACTCGGCTCACGGACAAGTTACATGAAGGTTGTTTAAAATTGATTGTAGGGCAAAAAAACATTGATGCTGTGAACGAAAATGCAAGATCATCATGTTATATATTGAGAGATTGGAACATCCCAGAGCATTAGCAACACGAGCATATATAATATACTGCACGAACATTTGGCCGTGAACAAGCTATGCTTGTTTTGGATCCTGCATCATTTGACAATCGTTCAAAAAAAGGCTCCTGTCGATTGGTGTAATAAAATACTCAAAAATATGACCGCGGTGCTTCAAAAAACATTTTATATGATCGTGACAGGTGACGAGTCTCGGATCTACATGTATGAACCCGAAAGAAAACGGTCGACCGCACAAGTGTTCCATGATGAGCTAAAATCAACCAAAATTACTGGCGCACGAAGTACTTCAACACAAATCAATTTTACGGTTGAAGAAAAGATTCCACGAGACTTCAGATTCGATAAAAAAAAATGTACATTTTTATATTGAAAAAAAAAATAGAAACGATGCACCAACTTTTCTTGGGATACAATAAATAAACTCGACCATTTTTAAAATATATCCCCTTGAACCCCAGTAACATTCTGCCTCCTAAATTTTGACGATATAGCCGTTATCCAATACCCGAGTACTAAATGGACACCCTGTATATGATCAAAGGACAAAAAATGGCTCAGGAACTATTTTGAAAACGAATCAATCAAGAAGTACAGGCAGAGAAGAGGCGGTTTTGAACAAACCAATAGAAGAAGGTGGGTTCTTTCATTACCTGCACCACCTAAGAAACACCTTTTTTCAGTTTTACTTTTGCTGAGAATAAAAGAAGGTAAACACGTTTATCTTATCTCACTTTAAAGCTTATCAGGTACAAATTTAGTATTTATTTATTTACGACCCTGAAGTTTGGATTGAACTTTTTTTTCTTCAACTATTTATTTCGAAGACACTTGACCGCAAAAAAAGTATGGCCGTGTTTTACTGTTAGAAACCCACCCTTAACGCAAGAAAATAAAGATGAGATTGGAATTTTATTTTTTATTTCCTACCCTGCGAGTTTGAGTGAGAGTCTCTTTTCTTAAAATTATTTATTTCGAATATACTTGACTGTGAAAAAAGTTTGGCCACGATTTACCAACAGAAATTGGGGTGATATTAGAACTTTATTTTTTATTTCAGACTCTGTAGATTAGATTGTCGCCATGACCTCGATTTTAGGGCAATAATGATAGGTTCTTGTTAGTAAATCGCGATCAAGACTGAGTCCGATTTAAGAGTCATCGAAATTAATAATTGAAGAAAATTAAACTCTTACCGTAAAAATAAAAAAATGAAATGCTAAACTCACCCTCTCTTTTAGATCCAAGTATGGGTTGTTAGTAAATCACGACGAAACTTTTTTGCCGTTAAGTATCATAGAAATAAATAAATGAAGAAAAAAACGTTCAATCTAACTTGAAATAATTAAAATAAATTAATCCATGCCTTCCCCACCCTTTCAATTCGCTTTAAGGGTTAGTTCACGTTAGTTCGCCTGAAGTGCCCTAAACGATGATATTTATTTTTGAAACCATTTTTTACCAACTTGGCAAACAAAATTGACCACTGGCGAATATTCTTTTTCGACGATATTAAACGATTAAAAAAAAGTTCAGGTTCCTCACAGAGATAGACCCTCTTTATGGGGTTCATTTTTATTGGATCCGATGCAAAGATCTCTTTTATACTTGTCATTTATATGATGCAGAAATAATTTTATATATGCCAAAATGCTACTTAACGATCAGCTTAAATTATGACTCATGAACACAACTTTTTCCAGATATTTTATGATTTATTTCCATTTTTCTTGCATTGGAGTAGTTTTACTTTGTCTAAGGAGTAAAATTAACAATTTTTTTGTCATTGATATTTTTTGGTTTTCTATGTGACGTAAGCTTTAAAATGAGATAAAATAAGCTCGTTGCTATTCTTCCATTCTCGAGATATTAGATTTTTAATGTCACAACTTATATTTCCTCAAATTTGATAAATTAATCTTAAAACTGAAACAGATCGTCATCTTGAAACCTTTTTTAGTCCATTATCGTATCAAACTTTCAATTAGCACATATTTTGGCTTCAAATACGAGGTCCACGAAATAGGCTAATTTTCAACAATTTTTACGGTCACTCTTTAAACAAGGAATATAAATTAGTTTTTTACAAAAGAAAGCTTCAACATTAGAATTACTAAGCCGGGTTTTTTTTCAATGACAATCGAGTATGATTCATTCCAAGCGTAGGAAAGTTTTTGTTGTGGTCCGTATTTTTCCACTAATCAAGTCAAGTCGAGTCTTTAACTTGATTTGTAATCACTTTTAAAATCGCAAATTTAGCTCAGTCTTTAATTGAGAAGTTTTGATTATTAATTAAATTTTGAAGGCGAGTCTAAAATAAAGAAATATTCAAAATAGGGAAAAGTTCAGAAATCACGAGCTTTATCTTAAGATCGTCCCAAAATTGAGATTTTAATTTAAATTTTTATTTCTAGCACGAAAGGTCAGTTTTATTTAAAAAAAAAAGTATTAATTTTGTGGGAATGCTAATGGTGGTTTTTCCTGTGATGCTGAACTGTCATCAGACGCCACAGTTAGGCGTACCTCGCGATTTTCCTATAAGAATAAGCGTTTCTAGGACTTCACTTCTTGAGCTTCGTAGCCCCTAGAAAGCTTATGTACGTAATTTTAAACTTGCCTAACTCCGACGTTATACGGCTCTTTATGTCGGTTTCTTCTGGTAAGGCATTCACTAGATAATTTCCAAAAGAGATCATTCCATACAAAATCCTTCCGATTAAAAATCCACTAGTTTTTCGCCATCATAGTGAAATTGATACGTACTAGACTTCGAAGGCGATTTCACGACACGTGGATTAGATCTCCCTTGCTTCTTATTCCCACGATGGAGATCTAAAAAGGGCCGAGTGTAATTTCGGTTTTACTTTTATAAAGAATTTTGTTTTTTCTTGTTCTAATCAATCCTGCAAGGCTTAGCTTTTTTGGTGAAATTATTCTCATCGTCATCATTTCAACTTGTAAATAGTAAAAAACTAAAGGTAGAAGCTGACTTTTGTGTATTTATTGTTGTACCCCTCCCCCCTTTAGACGTGCTCACTCGCCCTAGTTGTCGTTTTTGGACGTGGCCGCAGTAGGTCAAAGTTCTTGAAATGGGAGTTGTAGAATTCTTTATTTCGTGAAATTTTGCCGGCATTCATGGCAAATTCAAGTCTCGAAGTTCTGGGATTTCTGTATCTTCAAGCAGCTCAATAACATTTATGTTCATTTGTTCCCTGCTTTCTAACCTGGTTTCCGTTACCGTCGGTAACCTTGTTGGTTCTGGGTGTATTTCTACTGAGATTTCCTGCGGTTCTCCTAATCTTCCTCGAGGTCAGATTCTTCCGAATCTCTCACTTCTCTTGGTTGATTACCTCAAACTCCGAAATAACCGATTCGGAACTTAGGATCTTCCTTTTGATTTATTGCATTACCAGATGGTGCAGGTCGAAGTTCAACTTAAAAAAGAATGGTGTTCAAACCGTTTTCAAATTCCACATCATACGCCGTAGCGCCGTTCACTTTAACGATCTTGCACGGCCCTGTCCCATAAGGAGCAAAGGTACGAGTCTTTCTTGACTGGGTTTTCGTGTTAACCAAGTCTCCTACTTTGAATTGATCCGTAATTAAAATTTTAGGAATGCCATATCGACAAATAATTTCGGCGTCGATTAATTTTTAGATTTTGTTTGAATTTACTTGGACGTGGCTTTAGTCTCCACCCACTTTGAGGAAATATCCTTAGTCATAATGACTGTGGCTCTTGCCTTGGCCGCCGGTGGATCATATGGTCCTAATATATCTATAGATATTACCTGGAAGGGCAACTTGGGGCTGCGAGTACGCGACGGAGCTTTAGCCTACTCCTGCTTATATGTATTATATTGATTTCCTTTTTTTTGCCCTACCAGAAAGTAGCGGCTATACAACGATAAGTTTCACCCATACCCGGATGTGCTGCTTCGTCCACGTCATGATAATTGTAGATTACTTTATCAATTGTTTTTTTTGTCACTTTCGGTAGATTAGGTCACCGTGCTTTACGAATTTACGATAGATTTTTTCACTGTCGAGGCGTTGTCGATGTTTACTCTTCTGGTATATTCAGAGTTCGTCTTAACGGCTGGATAATCTTAGTTCGGTTTTGTACCTCAGCGATTTCTTTATGCAAATTAGACCTGTTTACCATGTTGACCCTGGGCAGCATGTCGGGCGGTACTAAGCGTTCGTTGTTGGTAATTAGAGCTATCTTCAAGATATCGACTGATAAATTACAGAAAAACATTATTCTTTCTCTATATATGCTCTATCTTGAAATTGTATTTTTGTAGCTGCACAGGTCATCTGATCAGCTTTGCCTTAGTCTTTAAATCGATGTAACCAAGTTAATGTCTGGCTGTCTGGGCGTAGGATGAATCTGGAATCCTGCATATACCCGATAACATTTTTTATTCCCCAGATTACCGCCAGGCACTCATGTTCGTTAACAGGATAATGCCAAAGTGTTTTACTAAGTTTGGCACTGGCATGGGATATGCTGTTTTATTCCATTAATCTTCTGGTAAAGTACCTCAACCATGCCTTCTAGACGGGCATTCGCTTACCAAATAAACGGGGGTTGAAAGTTATACCTATGAAGCAATTTAATTTTTTATAGCTTTCTTGGTAGCATCAAAGGCTTCTTGCTTTATCCTTGTCCATTCAAATTTTTGATTTTTTTTTAGCAGCTCGCTAAGAGGGGCAGTTATTTTGGCCGAAGCAGTAGATCAAGTCCAATAAATCCTGTAGATTTTTACTACTTTTCGACGTTGGGAAGTCATCAACCTGTATCCCGTGTTGTTCTAGTGATGATGTTTGGACTTCCTTACTTTTGTGCCCGAAGTACTGAATTTCTTGCATGCATAACCGACTCTTTTTTCCCGATACTCGAGTTGGGCATGTGCAACCTTTCGAAGACTTGACGCACGTGTTGCGAATGTTCGCCTCGCAATTGCTGTAAATTATTATTTTGTCTAAATAGACGATAACACTTTTTTGTATTAAACCAATTAAAATTTCAGAGGTCTTCGGCCTCTGAAATGTCTGGACGCATTTTTAAGCACAAATGGCGTAACACAAAATTGATAGGATGCCACGTCAGGAATGCTGAAGGCGGTATATTTCTCGGATTGGGCTTCCATTGGCATCTGCCAGTACCCAGTCTGTTGGTCGTTATTTTCAAGATAAATGCATTTCGTCGATAAATCAATCTCACAAGTTCCCAGCATCTGAGCCTCTGCGTTGCTACAGACTAATTGGATCTTCTTCAGCTGTGTCGGTTCAAGTCTTTCGTAAAGTATCCGTTTTGCGATTAGGTTACAATCCGCATCTGTATCAACCAATATTTCATTAAGTAATTCCTTTCAACTCTGCATTTAAGACGAACTCATTGGTTTTACGTAGGGCGGTAACTTTCATTTGTCTTTTCGGCCTTTTAAAAGTCTTAACCGATCTATTCTGGATTTTATTTAATTGACAATTATCCGAAAGATTTCTTCTGTCTTTGACTGAAAGATTTGGGATCGTTCTCCTTTTTCAGTTTGCTCTTGTCGATTCGGTAATAGTTTTACCCAGTGCGAGGGCCATACTCTTATTTTGCTTAGCTCATGAAATGAGTCTTTTCAAAGAGATTATTCCGCATCCTCTTAATCTTGATCGAATAGCTGGTGATAGTTGGATCAAGAATACTGACAAAAACGAATTAATGCCTCCTGTAAGATTGAAACGCATAAAGAGTGGTGCATGTGAAAAATAAATTTTCTACACTTTTAGTATATTTTTGTCGCATCCCGTATAATTCGGTTTGTAGATCAGCCAGCAACGCTTGAAAAGCGGTCAAGTTCTTTCGCGAATTCATAGTAAACTTTTGTATAAGGTTTGTTTGTACTGTTCGTTTCATTGACGGGCCATTCCTGTAAGCTTTTCCCGAACAGAAAATGTTCTC
Source organism: Diaprepes abbreviatus (assembly GCA_034092305.1). NCBI lineage: Eukaryota > Metazoa > Arthropoda > Insecta > Coleoptera > Curculionidae > Diaprepes > Diaprepes abbreviatus. The sequence continues at coordinate 1,994,334 of JASJET010000040.1, forward strand.
GCGCGAAGCCAAGTTATTTTCTTTTATCCATTTCTCAGTTTCTCGAAGATATAAATGAGTATCCTCGAAATCCCCACCCGAAAAGTTTGCTCGGAGTGGCGTTTCGCTCATGGGCGTCGAATCCTCCGAGTGCTTAGCAAGCAATGTCATGGTCTTGACATTTTCTAATTTAATTTACAATTCGGTCTCACGTTGAAAGCTCGATCGAACATACGTTTTTTGTTTTGTTTATACTTACTCGCGATGTCTCTTGAAGGGTTAATCTCGGAGGCCTTTTTGTGACAACGGCGTATGTTCACGTGTGGGTGCTCCGGTCAGTTCCACGAAATCCAATGGCTTATTAGCCAAGAAAAAAGTTTTGGAGTTGATTTCCGTGCTGTCCAAATAATTCGGCTCAGAAATATTTTCCGCGACACCGTATCATCTGTATCGAATGTTTCGTCCTTCTCGTTTATTGAAGCAGTGATACTATGTCGTCTTAACGAGGTATTTTTTTGTTCGTAGTTCCCAAATAATCCGATGGAGTGTTTAAGATATCGAAATTCAATTTACCCGAAATCGCCGGAACACGCAAAAAGGCTGTATTTCTTTTTGTAGGGAAACGTTAAGACGTGTAATTGATGACAGACTCTTGACGTCAAAATACGTGATAACTGAATTTAATGATTTTTGGTGTGGTCCAACACTATAATGTGGTGTTTTATAATAGTATACCGGCGTTATGACAACCTCGATATTCGCATGTATTTGGAAACTTTTTTATCTTATGAAAAATTTTCACTGGATGAGCGGTTTGCCAGGAAAAAATATTTTTAATTACATGCATGCACCAATTTAGTAATAGTGATGTATACTAACGTACGTTAGATCAAGCTCTCAGCGTGAGACCGAATTGTAAATTAAATTGGAAAATGCCATGCTCGACATTGCTGGCTAAGCACTAGGAGCGTCCGACGCCCATAGGCGATACGTCACTCCGAGCAAGGGTAGGGATTTTGAGGACCCTCATTTATATTTACGTAAAATTGAGAAACGGATAAAACGAAACAACTTGGTTCCGTGAGAGACCATTTTCTATGTTCGGAAAAAGCTTACTGGAACGGCTCGTCAATGATACGAACAGTACAAACCATATATAAAAGATTACTATGACTTCGCGATAAAACTTATTGACTACTTTGAAAAGACTCATTACATCAGCTAACTTAATAGAGAAGGATCTGGAAGAGTAAAATAAGAGTATGGCCCTCGCACTGGATAACACTCTTACCGAATCGACAAGAGGAAACTCTGAAAAAGGAGAATGATCCCAAATGTTGCAGTCAAGACAGAAGCAATCTTTCGGATAATCGTCAATTAAATAAAATCCAGAATAGATCGGTTAAGACTTTTAAAAGGCCAAAAAGTCAAATCAAAGTTACCGCCCTACGTAAAACCAATGAGTTCGTTTTAAAAGCAGAGTTGAAAGGAATTAATTAATGAAATATTGATTGATACATGTGCGGATTGTAACCCGACAGCAAAACGGATACTTTACGAGAGACTTGAGCCGACACAGCTGAAGAAGATCCAATTAGTCTGTAGCAACGCAGGGGCTCAGATGCTGGGAACTTGTGAGAATGAGTTATCGAGGAAATGCATTTATCTTGAAAATAACGACCTACAGACTGGGTACTGGCAGATGCCAATGGAAGCCCAATCCGAGAAATATATCGCTTTAAGCATTCCTGACGTGGCATCCTATCAATTTTGTGTTACGCCATTTGTGCTTAAAAATGCGCCCAGACATTTCAGAGGCCGAAGACCTCTGAAATTTTAATTGGTTTAATACAAAAAAGTGTTATCGTCTATTTAGACAAAATAATAATTTACAGCAATTGCGAGGCGAACATTCGCAACACGTGCACCAAGTCTTCGAAAGGTTGCACATGCCCAACTCGAGTATCAGGAAAAAAGAGTCTGTTATGTATGCAGGAAATTCAATACTTATGGCACAAAATTAAAGAAGTCCAAACATCATCACTAGAACAACACGGGATACAGGTTGATGACTTCCCAACGTCGAAAAGTAGTAAAAATCTACAGGATTTATTGGACTTGATCTACTGCTTCGGCCAAAATAACTGCCCCTCTTAGCGAGCTGCTAAAAAAAAATCGAAAAATCTGAATGGACAAGGATAAAGCAAGAAGCCTTTGATGCTACCAAGAAAGCTATAAAAAATTAAATTGCTTCATAGGTATAACTTTCAACCCCCGTGTATTTGGTAAGCGAATGCCCGTCTAGAAGGCATGGTTGAGGTACTTTACCAGAAGATTAATGCATATCCCATGCCAGTGCCAAACTTAGTAAAACACTTTGGCATTATCCTGTTAATGAACATGAGTGCCTGGCGGTAATCTGGGGAATAAAAAATGTTATCGGGTATTTGCAGGATTCCAGATTCATCCTACGCCCAGACAGCCAGACATTAACTTGGTTACATCGATTTAAAGACTAAGGCAAAGCTGATCAGATGACCTGTGCAGCTACAAAAATACAATTTCAAGATAGAGCATATATAGAGAAAGAATAATGTTTTTCTGTAATTTATCAGTCGATATCCTGAAGATAGCTCTAATTACCAACAACGAACGCTTAGTACCGCCCGACATGCTGCCCAGAGTCAACATGGTAAACAGGTCTAATTTGCATAAAGAAATCGCTGAGGTACAAAACCGAACTAAAATTATCCAGCCGTTAAGACGAACTCTGAATATACCAGAAGAGTAAACATCGACAACGCCTCGACAGTGAAAAAATCTATCGTAAATTCGTAAAGCACGGTGACCTAATCTACCGAAAGTGACAAAAAAAAAAACAATTGATAAAGTAATCTACAATTATCATGACGTCGACGAAGCAGCACATCCGGGTATGGGTGAAACTTATCGTTGTATAGCCGCTACTTTCTGGTAGGGCAAAAAAAAGGAAGTCAATATAATACATATAAGCAGGAGTAGGCTAAAGCTCCGTCGTGTACTCGCAGCCCCAAGTTGCCCTTCCAGGTAAAATCTATAGATATATTAGGACCATATGATCCACCGGCGGCCAAGGCAAGAGCCACAGTCATTATGACTAAGGATATTTCCTCAAAGTGGGTGGAGACTAAAGCCACGTCCAAGTAAATTCAAACAAAATCTAAAAATTAATCGACGCCGAAATTATTTGTCGATATGGCATTCCTAAAATTTTAATTACGGATCAATTCAAAGTAGGAGACTTGGTTAACACGAAAACCCAGTCAAGAAAGACTCGTACCTTTGCTCCTTATGGAACAGGGCCGTGCAAGATCGTTAAAGTGAACGGCGCTACGGCGTATGATGTGGAATTTGAAAACGGTTTGAACACCATTCTTTTTTAAGTTGAACTTCGACCTGCACCATCTGGTAATGCAATAAATCAAAAGGAAGATCCTAAGTTCCGAATCGGGTTTTTCGGAGCTTGAGGTAATCAAGCAAGAGAAGTGAGAGATTCGGAAGAATCTGACCTCGAGGAAGATTAGGAGAACCGCAGGAAATCACAGTAGAAATACACCCAGAACCAACAAGGTTACCGACGGTAGCGGAAACCAGGTTAGAAAGCAGGGAACAAATGAACATAAATGTTATTGAGCTGCTTCAAGATACAGAAATCCCAGAACTTCGAGACTTCAAATTGCCATGAATGCCGGCAAAATTTCACGAAATAAAGAATTCTACAACTCCCATTTCAAAAACTTTGACCTACTGCGGCCACGTCCAAGAACGACAACTAGGGCGAGTGAGCACGTCTAAAGGGGGGAGGGGTACAACAATAAACACACAAAAGTCAGCTTCTACCTTTAGTTTTTTACTATTTACAAGTTAAAATGATGACGATGAGAATAATTTCACCAAAAAAGCCAAGCCTTGCAGGATTGATCAGAACAAGAAAAAACAAAATTCTTTATAAAAGTAAAACCGAAATTACACTCGGCCCTTTTTAGATCTCCATCGTGGGAATAAGAAGCAAGGGAGATCTAATCCACGTGTCGTGAAATCGCCTTCGAAGTCTAGTACGTATCAATTTCACTATGAGGGCGAAAAACTAGTGGATTTTTAATCGGAAGGATTTTGTATGGAATGATCTCTTTTGGAAATTATCTAGTGAATGCCTTACCAGAAGAAACCGACATAAAGAGCCGTATAACGTCGGAGTTAGGCAAGTTTAAAATTACGTACATAAGTTTTCTAGGGGCTACGAAGCTCAAGAAGTGAAGTCCTAGAAACGCTTATTCTTATAGGAAAATCGCGAGGTACGCCTAACTGTGGCGTCTGATGACAGTTCAGCGTCACAGGAAAAACCACCATTAGCATTCCCACAAAATTAATACTTTTTTTTTTTAAATAAAACTGACCTTTCGTGCTAGAAATAAAAATTTAAATTAAAATCTCAATTTTGGGACGATCTTAAGATAAAGCTCGTGATTTCTGAACTTTTCCCTATTTTGAATATTTCTTTATTTTAGACTCGCCTTCAAAATTTAATTAATAATCAAAACTTCTCAATTAAAGACTGAGCTAAATTTGCGATTTTAAAAGTGATTACAAATCAAGTTAAAGACTCGACTTGACTTGATTAGTGGAAAAATACGGACCACAACAAAAACTTTCCTACGCTTGGAATGAATCATACTCGATTGTCATTGAAAAAAAACCCGGCTTAGTAATTCTAATGTTGAAGCTTTCTTTTGTAAAAAACTAATTTATATTCGTTGTTTAAAAGAGTGACCGTAAAAATTGTTGAAAATTAGCCTATTTCGTGGACCTCGTATTTGAAGCCAAAATATGTGCTAATTGAAAGTTTGATACGATAATGGACTAAAAAAGGTTTCAAGATGACGATCTGTTCCAGTTTTAAGATTAATTTATCAAATTTGAGGAAATATAAGTTGTGACATTAAAAATCTAATATCTCGAGAATGAAAGAATAGCAACGAGCTTATTTTATCTCATTTTAAAGCTTACGTCACATAGAAAACCAAAAAATATCAATGACAAAAAAATTGTTAATTTTACTCCTTAGACAAAGTAAAACTACTCCAATGCAAGAAAAATGGAAATAAATCATAAAATATCTGGAAAAAGTTGTGTTCATGAGTCATAATTTAAGCTGATCGTTAAGTAGCATTTTGGCATATATAAAATTATTTCTGCATCATATAAATGACAAGTATAAAAGAGATCTTTGCATCGGATCCAATAAAAATGAACCCCATAAAGAGGGTCTATCTCTGTGAGGAACCTGAACTTTTTTTTAATCGTTTAATATCATCGAAAAAGGATATTCGCCAGTGGTCAATTTTCCAAATACATGCGATTATATCCGATAGAAATATCCAGGTCGTCATAACGTCGATATCATTAGAAAACGTCGTATTATAATGTTAGATCGCACACCAAAAATCATTAAATTCGGTTACCACGTTTCCAAGAAATTGAAGAAAAATTAATATTTTCTTAAAACTTTAACGTAAAATATATATATAATAAAATGTTGTAATGTAGTGTTTCACAGATAAAAATGAAATATATCATTCAGTGTTAATGTGAAAGTACATCCATTCATTTGTTTGTAATCGAAATTTGTTCTCCAATTAATACTGAATCATATACATATCTAGAAAAGCAAATACACAAGCGTGTGTATTTATACACATTTACAAATTAACCATAGAAAATTATTTTTTTACAACAAAATAACGAAGGCTTTTTAGAAACCTCACCAATGATGTTAAATTTTTCTAGATTTAAAAATTGTAAGTATCATAAGCCTGAAAAGAAGAGAGTGCCTTTCGGTAGTGAACTCGTAACACAATCGTGCGATACAAATCACACTACTATAAAAAAATAAATACCAAAAAACATCTAATTCTTGCGTGTCTACATGTATTTCCTTCCTTAAAGACCGTCTAAACACTTAATATGGCTGGAGTGAAACGTTTCCGAACCATCCTAAACCAGTTAATTTTTTTTTCCAAAAAAAAACAAGTAATTCCTTTTAGTCTCAATTCGCTTTTCAAATGGATGGTTCGAATAAGAATGTTACACAAACGTACTTAAAACGTTGAAATTAGAGAGTAAATGAGAATAAATTTCTTTGCGATAATGTGAAAAAGCTGAAGGCCTAAAAATAACAGATTAAGTTTGCTGAACATAAATTCGGTTTCTGTTTTTCCCAGTTTCAATTTCTACCCTGAAGAACCCTTTAAAACATGATAAAAACTTCATCAAAATCTCAGTCATAAAACGTTAAATACGAATGTGTTTCATTAAAAAAAAATGGCTATCAAACAATTTTTACAGTTTTCAACACCCCCCCCCCCCCCCAAATAAACCCATCTTGGGAACATTTTTATGGATCACCTGGGAGAAACCTTAAAATAGGCTGAAAAGTTGTACGCGAATAAACATTAAAAAAATACACGTCGATTGATAACCAATTCATAAAATTGAATTATTGAATTGATAGAATAAGCTAAAATTAATTATCACCCCAACTTGCCATACAGGAGGAGATACTTTATTTTTTCGCTATTTCACTTTACGCGAGTCTTTGGGTTAATTAAAAATGTGCGCCTGCAACATTTCATCACAAAAAAAAACAAAAATTGACGACGTTACATACAAAAGGATAAACAATCATGAATAAATTATCAGTGGTTACGTTCCTTATCACTTCGTCTCACCTCCAAAGCAAAAAAGATTCGTCTGCAACTTCGGTGGACGCACAGCTTTCGATGAAATCCTTCGATAAACTGGGGTCCAACAGTTCCTGTTCTTCGAATGCACTGACGTTCCCATCTTCGTCGGCCAAACGTAGGCTTCGTATCGACTGGAACTTTTTCTGTTGAACGGGGGCACTTCAACTATTGCTGTTTTAACTAGACATAAAATGAAAAAAAAAATTAAAAAATGCTTATATCCCACCAAAATGAATACAATATATACATCGCAGTTGAGTGTATAAATACAATTACATAAAAGATGTTATTATTAGTTCAAAATATGAATTTAGTACATGTAACGCCATCTATAATGTTATCCTTAAAGTTATGTACTGTCATGTTCTTTTTAATAAAACTTGAGCTAGTCTGTGTCAAACACTCGAATAGTGCAGTTGTGTTTTTCTTTAATCCTTGTTTCACGTTTGCCTCATAACAGGTTATGGGCCCAGGCCACGTGTGTGTTTAAGAAAATTAGTAATTCGAGTACGCGATGGCTTCCAGTGGTTATTTAGTTAGTGTTCCTAAGTTGAAGGGCAGAGAAAACTATAATGACTGGGTGTTTGCAGCGGAAAACTTTTTGATTCTCGAAGGTCTCGAGAAGTACATCAAAAGTAGTGAGCAGACGAGTACGCCAGAAGACGATAAGAAGGCAAAAGCTAAGTTAATTTTGACTATTGATCCCAGTTTATATATTCACATTAAAAATGCTACCACGACGTATGAATTATGGACAAATCTAAAGTCGTTGTTTGATGACTCTGGTTTTACAAGACGCATTAGCTTGTTGCGTAGTCTAATTTCAACTCGACTAGAAAACAGTGACTCCATGAATGAATATGTAAATCAAATCATAGAAACTGGCCAGAGGTTACGAGGTACGGGCTTCGGGATTGATGATGAGTGGATCGGGTCAATGATGTTAGCAGGATTACCTGAAAGATTCAATCGAAATTGCTTGATATGGACAGTGATGTCGGTAGTGTCGATAAAACAGTTCGCGCGTTTTATGCTAACCGCAAACCACGTCATCAGTTTGTTGACAACAATGCAGATGGAGAATCAGCTGGTGTTGACAGAAATGTAAATAAAGGGGATAAAAGCAAAACAAAATGCTATAATTGCAATGAATTTGGTCATTTTAAGAATAAATGTCCTAGAAAAGGTTCTGGCAAGCCCAAAAATAAACCAGACAATGTTTTTAGTGTCGCATTTTTACACGGTCATTTTCGAAAAACCGATTGGTATGTTGACTCAGGGGCGAGCACTCATATTGTTGCAGATAAAAGTATAATAAATACAGAAGTCGAAGAATCTGAAATTCAAGAAATTATGGTCGCAGATGAGACCAGAATTCCAGTGTGCGGCAAAGGTAACGTTAAAATAAAAACAATTGTTGATAATAAGTACCAGAACATAACAGTCCAAAAGGCTTTATGTGTTCCCACTATAGCAACAAATCTACTGTCAGTAAGTCAATTGATTAAAAATGGAAATAATGTTCTTTTTGAAAAGAATTATTGGAAGATTTTTAATAGCTTAAATGAATTAGTAGCAGTAGCTGAATTGCTCAATGGAGTTTATAAATTGAAAATGTCTACTGAATCTACTGAAAAGTGTTTATTAACAAGTGGTACACCGATTCAATGGCATAGACGTTTTGGACATTTGAACAATAATGATTTAAATAAAATAAAAAATGGTGCTGTCGAAGGGCTCATTTGTAGTGATAAAATAAATATTGACAAATCCAATTGTGTTATATGTTGTGAGGGCAAACAGGCCAGATTGCCATTTAATCACAAAGGAAGAAGAGCTGAAAAAGTTTTAGAAATAATCCATGCAGATATAGCAGGGCCAATGGAAGTTGATTCATTGGGTGGATCTAGATATTTCTTATGTTTTGAAGATGACTTTTCTCGGATGACTTTTATTTATTTTTTGAAAAACAAACATGAAGCTCTTGATTGTTTTAAAGTTTTTAAAAATTTTGTGGAGAACCAGAAAAATTGCAAGATTAAAACTTTGCGTTCTGACAATGGAGGTGAGTTCACAAGTTCTGTTTTTCAAAATTTCTTGAAGCAAAGTGGTACCGTCCATCAAAGAACTAATTCCTATACACCTCAACAAAACGGTATGTTGGAAAGGCTTAATAGAACGATTGTTGAAAGAGCTAGATGTATGTTATTTGACGCAGAGCTTGATAAACAATTTTGGGATGAAGCGGCAAGTACAGCTGTCTATCTAAAAAATAGATCAATAGCATCAGGCTTGGGAAACAAAACTCCTTATGAAATGTGGTCAGGTAGGAAACCTGTTGTAAACCATTTAAGAATTTTTGGAAGCATAGTTATGGTGCATGTTCCAAAGCAAACTCGTTTGAAATGGGATAAGAAAGCCAATAAGTGTATATTAGTTGGATACAGCGACAACACAAAAGGTTATCGTGTATATGATCCAGTAACCAAGAAAATAACAACAAGTAGAGATGTCATAATAATGGAAGACTCTAAAGTTAGCATTGAGACAGAAGAAAGTAAAGAAGTTTTAGTTCCAGTGAGGGAAAATGTTGAAAGTTTAACAGAGTCTCAAGAACAAAATTCAGACATTTTTTCTGATGCTACTTCAGAAATACAAGAAAGTACCGATAGTGACTTTGACATTTCAGAAAGTTTTGAAGAAAATAGTCAAGTCATAAGAAGGTCACAGCGAGAGATCAAGCCAAAGATTTATGAAGATTATGTTACTTATTTTTTAAAGGAGTCTATGGATTTAGAAGCTGATCCCATTAATGTAGAAGAGGCGATGTCCTGCCCAGACCGTGATCAGTGGAGGAAGGCTATGACTGAAGAGATGCAAGCTTTCAAGGAAAATGACTCTTGGGATTTGGTAGACATACCAGAGAAAAAGTAGTGTTGTACAGTGCAAGTGGGTTTTTAAAAGAAAAATTGATTGTGAAAACAAAGTGAGATATAGAGCGCGTTTAGTAGCTAAGGGTTTTACCCAAAAATATGGTATAAACTATGATGAAACTTTCTCACCTGTTGTTCGATACTCCACGCTCATCATTGTTAGTAGCGTTATCTGTAAATTTAGATTTAGAAATGTATCACCTTGATGTAACCACAGCTTTTTTAAATGGTACACTTGACGAAAACGTATTTATGCAGCAACCCGAGGGTTTTATAGTCTCAGGTACAGAAAATAAAGTTTTAAAGTTAAAGAAAGCTATATATGGGTTAAAACAGTCGTCAAGGGTGTGGTATAAGATGGTTGAATTAGTTTTGACAGATTTGGGGTACAAAAAATCAGATTTTGAACCATGTGTATTTTTAAAAATTAAAGGAGATTATATAACATATATTGCTTTATATGTTGATGACTTTTTTATTTTTTCAAACAATAAAAAAGAAACTGATATTTTGAAAAATAAACTTAGTTTGGAGTTTAAAATAAAAAATTTGGGTTTAGCAAAACAGTGTCTTGGGATGAGAATTCATCAAGCTAAAAATATAATTACTCTTGATCAAACTCAATATATTGATCAGTTACTTAAAAAATTTAATATGGTTGAGTGTAAAGTTATGGCTACACCAATGGAGAGTAATTTAGATTTAAAGAAGGATGTAACTTGTAGTGTCCAACATCCTTATCAACAGTTGATTGGTAGTTTGATGTACCTTTCAGTAATGACAAGACCTGACATTTCATATGCAGTCAGCTTCTTAAGTCAGTTTAACAACTGTTTTAATGAAAGTCATTGGAAGGCTGCAACGCGTGTTTTAAGGTACTTGAAGGGTACACGTAATTACTGTTTGAAATTTGCAAAGGGTAACACAGATCTAGTAGGTTTTGTAGATGCTGATTGGGCAAATAATGCTTGTGACAGAAAGTCATATTCCGGTTTTTCCTTTAAATTAGCTAGCTGAGATATCCTGGGGTAGTGTTAAACAGCAGACAGTTGCCCTGTCTAGCACGGAGGCAGAGTATATGGCTATCTCCGAGGCTGCTAAAGAGGCTGTTTACTTACGTAATTTAATAGGAGAATTTACAGGCAAATTTAACTGTATAATTTTGTATAATGATAATCAAGGGGCTCAGAAACTTGCATCAAATCCTGTTTTTCATAAAAGGTCGAAACATATAGACATTCGTTTTCATTTCATTAGGGACTTGATAGCTGAGAAGTTGGTTGAGCTTAGATATTTAGAATCAGAAAATATGCCTGCTGATATTTTGACAAAATGTTTAAAGTCAAATAAACATTCTAAGTTTGTTAATGATTTAGGAATTATTGTTAAGATTAACAATATTTTGAACTAGTGAGGGTGTTATTATTAGTTCAAAATATGAATTTAGTACATGTAACGCCATCTATAATGTTATCCTTAAAGTTATGTACTGTCATGTTCTTTTTAATAAAACTTGAGTTAGTCTGTGTCAAACACTCGAATAGTGCAGTTGTGTTTTTCTTTAACCCTTGTTTCACGTTTGCCTCATAACAAAAGAAACTACTTTAATTCTCAACCAACTGAAAACATTTTATATTAAAAGGACAAACATGGTTAGAAATAAAGCACAATATCATTAAAAGGTGGAAATATATTCCCATGGTAGCGTACCGCCATCTGTGGATCGGTTTCGAACTCATTGGTTCTCGTCAGTAAAGAGTAGACAAGCGCGTCACATTAGAGAAATTGTTGTAAAAATGGAAAAACAACACTTCACAAAAAATTAGAACACTTCACTATGGCCAAATAGTCAAAGTCATAATGAAGCTGCAACACGGCGACGAGTCTGGATTCACTTTAATTGGTAACCTGTTAAGGGACTGGGCGTGGCTTTCAGATTTTATTAAAAAAATAACAGACGCTCCATAGCTAATTGATTTTGATGTACAACCAAACTACTCAAATCCAAGTTCTCAATAGTACGGAAGAATTCGAATATCTAAGAGTCGGTGAACCATTTATTCGACCTGACGCGAAGGTCTCTGTCGTTACTCAGTAGTTTACCACTTGTACAACGGTAGAGAAAGGCATGGAGAATTTTCAATGGGAAGGCCATCGTTTCTATAATTTAGCAGAAATTTGTCGTTTCAGTTTCCTTGCCAAAATAATTCCGGAAACAACGACTTAACACGTGATTTGGGACTAAAGTTTAAAGGGTTATCCTGGATCGACCCGTTTAGCTCCAAGAGGACCACTGAGCTGTTTACACCAGTGCAAAGAGAGAATAGCTGTTATGTAACGAGAACTTAAGAAGAACTCGACAGTCAAAGATACAGAAACAGAAAATTCGATCAAGAAAATTAAAAAGATTTACGCAAAGAAAGGCCAGGAGAGGACTCTTTGCCATGCGAGGAACCACACTTGCAAGGAAGGAACCTAAAGCGTCCGGCTCCGATTTTAATGTAACTTCAATATGTTGGAGAGAGTACAAAAATAGAAGATACGTTTTTTTTTTCTTTTTTTTTTTATTCGCGGAGATGTGAATTTGTGAATGAAACTTGGTATTCATTCAATTTTCGAAATTTTTTAATTTAAGATGGCGTATTCACTTCAATTCATAAGACAGCAGATTTCATTCATGCAGAGCATGGGAAGGCTGAAAAGAAAAAAAAAGTCCACGAAAATTGGAACGATATTTTAAAATGCTTTCGATTTAAAAAAAAGTAATTAAAAAATTGTGAGTACATTCATACACGTAATGCAGATTCGACACACCGGTTTTTTCTCCGACATATTTTTAAATATTTTATTATATCCGTAGGATTTCCTTTTTCAAACCAAATTTGTATGAATTACTGAATTAGTCGTCATTCTCCGAATTTCACAAAGAATACTATTAAAGGGGGGAAAAACCGCCCCCAAAGTTCTCCCCTAAAAATAGTATATTTGAAATATCTCAGGTTCAAGGCGAGATATTTTTACAAAACAAAATGAAAAACTTGTTATGTGAAATGATGTTAAACTATGATATCTTCACCATCAAGGATATCATCCCTTATTTTTTATTAGGGTAAACCATATATTTACGCAAGTTATTTAATTCTAAAAATTACGAAATTTAATGAAATTGTTTCAAAGTATTTTTTTTCAGAAATATAATTAACTCAAGTTAACATGTTTTGGGGTTTTCAAAAATGAAGTAGTAAAAGAGCGAGTCACCCCAAATTATTTTTTTTTCAAATATCAAATTCTAATTGAAATATCTTTATAAAACAAAGTGGAAATTACTTGCTGGTTGAAGTGAGGTTATACCATGTAGTTTTAACCCCATAGATATCGTCCCTTTCTTTTTATGAGGGTTAATCTTGTAATTCATTTACATATTTTAATTGTGGCATAACGGAATTAAACCAAATTTATTAATTTCTTTTTTACGAGTACAATGAGCAACTTAAGTTGAAATATTTCGGGGTTTCCGAAAATCACTAGTAAAAGAGGGTGAACCACCCCCCAAATACACTTTTTTTAACATCTCCAGTTTTAATGAACATGTCTCTACAAAACTAAATTAAAATGACTTGTTATTCGAAATGATGTTAAAAAAAAATGGTATTTTCACTCCCAAGAAATATTATTCCTTATTTTTTATACACGTAAACTCTCAGAATTTCGTACATTTATTATGACTCTTAAAATTGTCAAATTTAAATTTAAATGAACGTTACAGAATTGGAAAACATTATTTGTCATGAATTATAATAATTTACAGACAGGAATGCTTAACTAATGAAATAAGTATATATTTTCTTATTAATCGAAAGAAATAATTTTAGAGTTCATATCAACTGAAATTTGGCAATTTTTAGAATAATTAAACGTGTATGAAATGGCATTCTTTGAATGATATCCTTGAGGATGGTAATAGTAGAGTTTTAATTTATTTCAAAAAACAATTAATTCCTTTTAGTCTCAATTCGTTTTTCAAATGGATGGTTCGAATAACAGTGTTACACAAACGTACTTAAAATGTTGGAATGAGGGAGTAAACGAGAATAAATTTCTTTGAGACGTGAAAAAGCTGAATTCCTACAAATAACAGATAAAGTTTGCTGAACAAAAATTCTGTTAAAAACATGATAAAAATTTCATCAAAATATCTCACCCTCATAAAAAGTTAAATATGAATGTTTCGTTAAAAAATGGCTACCAAATAATTTTTACAGTTTTCAATCCCCCTTACAAATAAAACCATCTTGGTAACACTTTTATGGACCACCACGGAGAAACCATAAAGTATGCAGAAAAGTTGTATGCAAATAAATGTTAAAAAATACACGTCGATTGATAACCGATTCCTAAAATTGAATTACTGAATTGATAGAATAATCTAAAACTAATTTATCACCCCGACTTGCCACACACGTGGAAATACTTTATTTTTTTCGCCATTTAAGTTTACGAGAGTTTCCGAGTCAATTGAAAATGTGCGCCTGTAACATTTCATCACAAAAAACAAAAATTGACAACGTTACATACAAAAGGATGAACAATCATGAATAAATTATCAGTGGTTATATTTCTCATCACTTCATCTCACCTTCAAAGCAAAAAAGATTCGTCTGCAACTTCGGTGGATGCACAGCTTTCGATGAAATCCTTCGGCAAACAGACGTTCAACAGTTCTTGTTGTCCCAATATACTGATGTTCCCATCTTCATTGGCCAAACGAACAAAGACGGCTTCGGTATTGGCTGAAACTTTTCCGTCGAGCAACGGGGGCGCTTTAACTATTGCTGATTTAACTAAAAAAATAAAAGGAAAAAAAATTTTAATATGCGTTTTGAAGAGACAAATTCTCTAATTAAATAAACGAGACATTCAAAAAAACTACACAAATTATCATCATAATTTTCGAACATTTTCAAAACAGTTTAGTCGATTTTGCAGAGCTTTTTCGCTTCCTAAAACTTCCTTTGTTTGGAATTCACCAACAGTGATCATCTTTATATTATACTGCATTTTAAACAAAGTAATGATTAAAACTTTTAAAGAATTTTGCATTTCGCAAATTTTTTTTAGAAGCTGATTTTTAAAGATCAGCAACCGTCAGATCGTGTACAGTGTGTCCTCAAATAGGAATGTTAACTATTTTTGAGAAAGTGTTAAAAATCATACATAAGTATCTAATGTAGCCCAAAATATTTAATATTATTTTCTTAAAACAACTAATACTATAAAAATATTATAAATCAATCAAATCAAATCAAGTCAAATATTTCTTTATTCAATAAAAAGTTTTGTGGTACTGAAGAAAAACCAAAAACTTGAATGAATGGCGTCAAAGTTAAAATACGATAAAACAGTCAAGTTAAAAACACTAAATCTAAACATTTACATAAATGTTAAATGAAGTAACATTCACATGACATCCTATTATCAGACATGACACTTTTTACCCCGATTGGCAGAGCATTAAAAAATATAACTGTCAAGAAACCAGGCCCTTTTTCTGCCACACCAAGTCAATGCTGTGGGACATCATATCCTACATATCTAGTAGCAAAGTAGTGTTTAACTTCATGCTTCTCAAATTTGTCCTTGTTTTTAAAGAGAAACAGTAGGCATTCGTAAATAAAAATTGCTGGTAAAGTTAAGATTCCGAAGGTTTAGGTTAGATTGCGTTTTAAATTTCGCTCCAAAATGCCAACCTGTGTCACTTGACCGCTGTGACATTCACGTGTTGCCAAAGACTGGTAAACTGACAAGGAGATGTAAAGTTTTTTCGTAATTTTTGTAACAAAAAATAAGTTCTAAGTTTTATAGATGTTGGGAGGTGCCTCAATGTACAAATATTACAATTAAAACACCTGAAAAGTTATTTATTCACGTTCCACGTTCGGAAAATAATAGGAAAATGTAGATTCAGCTAGCCCGCAGGGATCCAGCACTTGTATCTACACAATCTAAATGTATTTTTGTGAAGATCATCTTAATGTAAGTTTAGATATTTGTTTATTCTTCTTATATTAAAAGTTATTATTTTTCAAGTTTTCAAAAATGAAAATTAGAAATTTGAGGTTAGAAACAAAGTAATCAAAGTTGGGTAACAATATTTTGTACTTGTTTAATTTAAGTTGGTGAATAATACGGAGAACTGTACAGAATACCATTCTATATTTATATCGGTTGCTGAAATAACAATTCTTGTATGTTACTTACATGGAGGTCCTTACACTTCTAAATTCAGCAGAGCAGAAGTTACTGTTTGTTGCGAGGAAATTGGCCACTATAAAACAATCAATTCTCGGCAAATCGAACTATTTGCCTCAATAAATCCACTTCTCATCATGAGAAATTTTTTTAGAGTCATTTTCAAAGGGAATAGTATGCAAATTTCGAAAAAATTGCACGGAAATCGCTATAAAATAATGTTAATCGTGCAACGTAGCCCTTGACAGCGACGATGTTTACCAACAGGTGACGCCGACACTTTGATTGGTGTTCGTTGTCACGTGACTTGAAAGTGATTTAATTACATTTTGATTATTAAATAAAAATTAAATTCCTTAAAATAAAGAAGAATATTGTGATTTTTAAGATTCCCATTATGAAAACTTCCTTCCTGTGAAAATTTATATTTTTATTTGAATATAGTCCCTCTATTGTCAAATGGCAGGAAATAGTAACATTTCTGTAGTGCTCTATTGTTTTCTTGCGTCGAGATTCGCCGCCATGGTCAACTAATAACAAAACTTAAAAGCCATACAGCGTTGTTACAGTACAAAAATCTTACATTGCCGAAAACTGCACATTTTTCGAATAGACAACCTTATTCAAGGTGGTCCTCGTTTTTAATGCTAAATAAGAAAACATTATAAAAAACAGGAGATTTACATTTAAAAAAAGTGACTAACAATTTTTTCAAGTTAATAATTTAATGTTAGTTTTTGATCGCCCTGTATTTATTTATTATTATGAAAATATCAATACAGTCAACTAAAATAGATCCACTTCTAGAAGGAAACCAATCGCAATTAAATAATAAAGGCTTGCATATATAAATTGATAGTTATGTTTAGGCCTGCAAATGCCATTTTTGACATAAAATTTAAAATATGTCAAAAACAGTTAATTAGGTATAGAACATTATACATGAAATATGTCTATAAATTTATGTAAAATCTAAAAATGAAATAACATATAGGGTGTTCCATTTAAAATAAGCAAGAATATATCAACTTTCGGTATAACTGGAAGTGTCACCATCTTGGAAATATTTTAACTGAATTGCCCTCATCGACATTAGTGATTTGCTTAATTTTCCAATATTTTTTCTGAAAAATCGATCGGGGCAGTTTTTCGTGGGACACTCTGTATATACCGATCGAATTCATAACAAAAGTATACAATTGAATTATTGAGGCGATAAGGTAAGCAAAAACTAATTTTCAGCACAACTTGCCACACGCGGAAAGATGTCCTAATTATTTTTTTACTATTTCGTTTCATGTTCGTCTCTGGTTTAATTCCAAGCGGGCGCCTACCATATTTTATCGCAACAGAAACATTACAAGGCTGCAACATACAATCACGACGAAATTAGAAGCAATTCAGTTACTCATCGCTACATAACAGTCCAATATTTTCCCTCTTTTTTCGGCATTTTTCTTTCTTACCTCAGAAGTAACAATTATTTGTCTGCAAACTTCCATGGACGCACAGCTTTTGATGTAATCCTTTGATGAACAGTCGTCTAACAATCCCTGTAATTCTAATGCATTGAGACTACCATCTTCATCGGCCAAAGGAAGATGGCTTCGTATTAACTGAAACGTTTCCCGTCAAACAAGAGAAGCGTTTGAACTAATGCTGATAAAACTAAAAAAAAAAGGAAAAAATCAGAAAACATTTTTTAAATATTCGAATTTTTAAATAAAATTGCTCTTCAAAAAAATACGAGAATTTGTAAAATGATTTTCAAAAACTTGCAGTTGCAAAATGGTTGTTTGGCCGATTTTGACGATCTTTTTTAGATTCTGAAAACCTGCTTTATTTATATTTCTCTAATGATAAATCAATTTAACCTTATAAATGTTTCTTTTTAGCTGCCTTCTAAAAGAAGGAGGTTCTAAATTCGACGGCTACACATTTCTTTTTTATGTATTTACATCAAAAACTGAATGAAACTTTTTGTGTTCTGTTTGGGAAGAAGCTGCGGTGGTCCCAAATTATTTTATTTTGACCGAAATTTAAAGTGGCGGTGATAATATTGTGGGCAAAAAAAATAATTGTCAGATTTTCTCCAAGATTGTGATTGGAGAGCTTTCAGGATCATACACAACGAACGTAACGTTATTTTTAAAAAATTGATTTAAAATCTTACATCTCTCGATCTTGTTCAAAACTGGTAAATAGGTAAAAATCCTAAATTAAAAAGTGACAAAAATTAGGACTTCAAAGATTTGTTACTAAAAAAGGCAAAACAATTTCAATGTCTCCAACACGCTGTAAAAAAAAGACAAACTCATAGAGTCAAGCTAATCACCATTAGTTTTAGAAGACAAGTCCAACAGATAAATACTACTTCGTAGTAACGTTAATGTTGCAATAAAAGTTGATTATATTTGTGAATTGTGAAGTGTTGTAAGTTAGGTGTTCCCCACTTTCCCCTATTATTATGAAACCATAAACAAAAAAAAAATATTATTTAACTTTAGTTCTATTTTGGGTTTATTAACGAAATATCATACGCCACAAATACTTGAGTGATAAAATAAACCTCCATCCAACGCCAATTTTTAATCCATTCCTATGAAAAATATTTGTGTTTAAAAGATTTTGAAAAAAACACCGGACTAAAGAACGCAGGTAGTTTGCACTGGAAAAAATTGTCAAAAATGATTTATTACTCTCTCTCTCTCTCGGAACCTGGAATACAGGTTATGTACTGATATTCAAATATAAAATAAAAGAAAAATAACGCTTACGGAACCCTACTGAAAAGCGTATCAGCGACGCACATGATCACCCTTTTTTTAATCTTTATAACCTCATATAAATAAAGTTTAAAATAATTTATAACCTACAATACTTTGTGGCATTCAAAGAAGCCCTTATCCCCTTTCCCTTCAACTACAAGTAGAATATTAGTTGCCTTTGCAGCACAAACACCAGCTAATCAGCGCCAATCAAATCGTCGTTCAAAATCAGTTGGTAAACTGTCACATGGTTGACGCCTATTTACAAGTATGGCGGCGCGACATCCAATAGATGGGAATGTTTGTTGTGCAGGTTAATGACATATTATTATGTTATGTTACTGCCTATAAATTAATGTCTAAAAAAAATTATGTAATATAAAATGAAAAGCTCAGACTTGTTTTTAATAAACAACCAAATTTTAGTTGGTGCTGTACAAAAGGGGATCTTTAAGCAGTCATTTTATTTATTTACTTTTTTAATTCTGTACAGCTGCTGATTCATTTGTCCGTATCGATCAAACCATTCAAGCTGGAACGGTACAAACAATGGAAGACAACAATGTCCTTATGAGCGTCGCCGCAGTCAAGTAAAGAGATAAATACTCCAGTCGAATTAGACATCGGGTTTTGTGTAGCGGGAGGCAGTTTTATTCTCTGGATAAAAATATTTACTGGACAAATGTCAAAAATCGACGATTTCCTTACCCTTTATTTCATATCGTAATAAATATGTATAGTAAAGCAAAATGCTTTAGGACAATATTTGTCGGAAAATTATCCTTCCATCTATACTATCCCGAATTCAGAAACATACAAATTTACATTGCTAAATGGGAAAATAGGCGGAAAAAGTGGGGGGGAAAAAACATTTTTAATTGAGCGTTAAACAAATTTATACCCTGCCAATGGTTTACCCTTGTCGGTACTTTAAATTTCCATTTCAGAAAATAAAGCCCCTCGGAATGATCTCGATCGGCCAAAGGGTCTAGGCGATTAAGAGGGTAGAAACTGCCCCCTCGGTGATGAAAAATAAAAAACACCCGGTTCTTCTCCATCAAAAAATACCCAAACGAAAAAAATTTTTGCCGCTTTTATTCTCACATAACCTCAAAAAAAAAAAAAATTAAAAACGTATTTTTTCGTTTTTTGACGATATCTTCGGTTCTTAATAATCGTAGAAACTTCTTTCATTTTGTGGGTTTTTTTATTGTCTATAACCAGATATTTTTTACCAAAATTTTTGGTGCGAAATTCAAATTTTTATGAGTGTTCGAAAATGTTTAAATTCAATAAAATAAAAACTAGGACAATAGCAGGGCCGAAAAAAAAATATATTGTTTTTTAGATGCCAACCTATGTCCACGAATTTTATCAAATTTTTAAAAGTAGTGAAACAGTCAAAATCGCAAAAAACGGCATATATTAGTATTTTTATCGAGTTTTGAAGCATGGAATTCTCTTATAAATCCTCATCATTATATATATATATATATATATATATATATATATATATATATAATTTTGGAAGTTTATCGGGTTGCGGTCTGTAGGATAAGAATAATTAACTCATTTTTCTTTTAATACTCAATATTTCGACTTTTATTTTATGCCTTCTTCAGGAGTAAAAACTAAAAATCAAACACACAACAGGTAGTTCACAAACAGTTAAACAAAACCAATATGTAATTAAAATACTTACAAATTAGAGTTTCCTTCTAAGAAATCAACCCTAAACACACTCAACGTCGTACGAAGTGTAAAACATCAATAAACATTCAGGTTTGTATATTTATACAGTGATACATCATTATTATTAACGAGACGAAAAAGGGTTCTTTCTGATAACAAAAAATTTTTCTTTTAAGGTAGTATATACAGTTTAGATTAAATTTAAAATATTACAGTAGATGTTGCTAAGTTGGTTAGTATCAGATTTATAGTTTATGGTGTTTTTTTTTAATATGATACATTTCCAGGAATAGACGACTTTTATAATTGTTTTGATGTTCTAAAATTTTTATGTTGTTATAATCAAAGTGATGACCTGTATTCAAATAGTGTCCAACTACAGCACACGTGTTTTTTCCCAATCGGCAATCGCTTTTGTGTTGGGTAACCCGCTGTTTGAGCCACTGTCCAGTTTGACCCACGTAACAACCCTGGCAACCCAAACATGACATCTTATAAATTACATTATTGTTCATTAACAGCGGTGTTCTGCCTTTAACTTTAGAGAATAAGTTACCGGTTTTTATTATGTTGTAATTAGCTATTCTAATCTCAGGAAAACTTTTAAACAGTGACGTAATGGATTGTGTAAGTTTGTCGAAGTATGGTAACTTTTTATATTTATATTGTATTGGCGAATCTTCAATTGGGCCCTGGTATATATTGGAGTTGTATATGAGTTTGTTGAGGATGTGTCTGGGATAACCATTATTTAAGAAGATGTTAAAAAGGTTTCTCAAATTATCCTTTATAAAAGTTTCATCGTCATCATCATATGATTATTGTCAGTAAACAATATATTTTGGATATTCTTCATACTATCCTGAATATGTCCGGGGATGATCTCTGATGTTCTGCATCGTAATAAAAATATTCTTCGATTGATAAATTTGGCTAATTTTGTGTTGTATTTTGCCCATCGTTTCAATATCGAAGTGGTGTTTGCGCCATAAGTAGATGTTATTTCTTGATAAATGATGACCCTATGATTAATAGGGTGAATAGTTTTATTACATGTATTAGCCGTAAAATATTATCGTTAGAAATTAGTATGACTTGTAATAGCATAAATAAAATAAGACAATGCATTGCCAATAGCAAGACGGAACTAAAAGGGGTTATTCCACAACATATCATTAATGATTTCGAAAGAAAACAAAAAAATCATTATAATCATTTTTTCATAAAAATAAAAAATAGCAATATCAAAAAGTTTGATGTATTAAATCAAATAAATGCAGATAAAAAGTATCGCCTATTTGCAGATAACAGAAAATGGTTTAAAAACATTTCCAGCATTGACATTCCTCAAGATGTTGCAGATTTCCTTTCACTGGGACCAAAATTTGGCGTTCCAGGGGATCAAAAAGAACTTAGAATTGATACTTTTTTAGCAGACGTTGAAAACATTATTGATGACATACCAACGAATGTTGGGGACATACTAAGGGCTAGGGCAACCAACATCATAACCAATTTTTTAAGAAGGTCACAAACTCAACAGAAATCATATTTATATAGGCTTTTTGAGAAAACGGAGATGTTTTTAAAAGAACATCCAGAACTGTATATTCTACAGTCAGACAAGGGTGGATGTACAGTAGCTATGGACAAAAATGAATACATTCAAAAAACGGAAAATATATTACAAGACCAGACAACTTACACTCAACTTCCTAAGGATCCAACAACTTCCACACAAAAGAATTACAATGACATTATAAAACAAATAAAAATTAAAAACGAAATAGACGAACAAACAGCAAAACATCTTACAATTTACAGTTCATCCTTAGCTAAACTTTATTGCTTACCAAAGATACACAAGCCAGAGGTTCCACTACGACCCATTGTGAGTTCAATAAATTCGATTACATATACTTTGTCAAAATTTTTGTCAGATATTCTAAAAAATGCATTTAAAGATCAAAATGACTACAACATCAAAGACACTTTTACGTTCGTTAATAACATTAACGGACTCATACTACCTCCAAACTATGTACTAACTTCTTTGGATGTTGTCTCACTGTTTACAAACATTCCTGTTGACTTAATGGCTGGCATCTTAAATTCAAAGTGGACAATTATCGAACAACAAACTACTTTATCTAAAGATAATTTTCTAAAACTAATCAATTTCATATTTAACAATACATATTTTATTTTTAACCAAAAATTTTATAAACAGATTTATGGCACACCTATGGGTTCTCCAATAAGTCCAATTCTGGCAACTATTGTTTTGGACCATTTGCTAGACAATGTTATACCGACTTTGCCGTTTCAGTTACCTTTTATATACAAATATGTTGACGACTTGATTTGCGCGGTTCCTTCCGACAAGATTCATACTCTTTTAGATACATTTAACTCATTTCATGACGGACTTCAATTTACCATAGAATTGGAAAAGGAAAATAACAGTGTCCCATTTTTAGACACAAAAGTAATTCGAACGTCGGGCAATAAGTTAATTCTTGATTGGTATGTGAAACCGACTGCATCCGGTAGATTTCTGAATTATTTCTCAAATCATCCAAAAACTCAAAAATTTAACACCGTTATCGCCATGAAAAACAGGATTGTCCATATTAGCGATGAAACTTTTATAAAGGATAATTTGAGAAAGCTTTTTAACATCTTCTTAAATAATGGTTATCCCAGACACATCCTCAACAAACTCATATACAACTCTAATATATACCAGGGCCCAATTGAAGATTCGCCAATACAATATAAATATAAAAAGTTACCATACTTTGACAAACTTACACAATCCATTACGTCACTGTTTAAAAGTTTTCTTGAGATTAGAATAGCTAATTACAACATAATAAAAACCGGTAACTTATTCTCTAAAGTTAAAGACAGAACACGGCTGTTAATGAACAATAATGTAATTTATAAGATGTCATGTTTGGGTTGCCAGGGTTGTTACGTGGGTCAAACTGGACAGTGGCTCAAACAGCGGGTTACCCAACACAAAAGCGATTGCCGATTGGGAAAAAACACGTGTGCTGTAGTTGGACACTATTTGATTATAACATAAAAATTTTAGAACATCAAAACAATTATAAAAGTTGTCTATTCCTGGAAATGTATCATATTAAAAAAAAAAAAAAAAAACAACATAAACTATAAATCTGATACTAACCAACTTAGCAACATCTACTGTAATATTTTAAATTTAATCTAAACTGTACATACTACCTTAAAAGGAAAATTTTTTGTTATCAGAAAGAACCTTTTTCGTCTCGTTAATAATAATGATGTATCACTGTATAAATATACAAACCTGAATGTTTATTGATGTTTTACACTTCGTACGATGTTGAGTGTGTTTAGGGTTGATTTCTTGGAAGGAAACTCTAATTTGTAAGTATTTTAATTACATATTAGTTTTGTTTAACTGTTTGTGAACTACCTGTTGTGTGTTTGATTTTTAGTTTTTACTCCTGAAGAAGGCATAAAATAAATGTCGAAATATTGAGTATTAAAAGAAAAATGAGTTAATTATTCTTATCCTACAGACCGTAACCCGATAAACTCCTTCCAAAATTATATATATATATATATATATATATATATATATATATATATATATATATATATATATAACGATGAGAATTAATAAGAGAATTCCATGCTTCAAAACTCGATAAAAATGCTAATATATTTATTGGCTCGTTTGTCCGATATATGAAGCGCTGCAATCGCCACACGGAATTTCATACACATTGTTTTTTTTTTAAATTTAGGGTTTTTGATTTTATGAGTTTTATGCCCAACTTGTAAGTCGTATATTTTAAAGAGGTGTTGGAATTGCCGTGACAGCCCATTTACAAAGGGAGAGATTTATAATTTTATTTGTTCCTTTTTGGTTCTTTATTTCTATTTGTACTTTCAGTTCTATAAAACATGTCGATTGTTATTGTGAAAATTCTATTTATTAGATCTTTTGGATATTTATTCAGTATTTAGGCTTTTTTTTGCTTTCTCAATAGATTTTTTTCCAAACTCTGGATCAGATAGTTGTATTGCTCGATCGGCAAGGCCTATCACTACCGATTTTTTTTGGGTGATAGGATGACATGAATTGAAATGTATATATATATATATATATATATATATATATATATATATATATATATATATATATATATATATATATATATATATATATATATATATATATATATATTGTACCATGTATCTTTTGTATACCATTCTGTTTTTATGTTATTATCACTGTGATGTTGGGTAGTATCTAAGAAATTATTATTTTTTTTTTATTTTGTTTTGTTTTGTTCTATTTCTATGGTGAATTGAAGAACGTTCTTTTGGAATGTGTTCCTAACAATATTATACATAGTTTTTTCGATGGATGCTCCAAAAAAAAAAAAAAGAATATCTTTTTACTAAAACTAAACATAGTAACCAAAATAAATTACGGAACCTAATTCATAATTAAAAACCATCTATAAATAATAACATAAATACAGTTTCCTTATGGCTAGAAAATCTGACAGATGAGATAATTCCTGAATATGTACTTGACTCTAGGTTTAGGCCGAAATTTTGCATTGGGTGTAGAAAAAGAAAAGGAATAACCTATACATGACATTGTATGTAACGTTGAAACTGGAATAAATCAATTAACCAATGAAAAAAAAAAATTAAATTCGGAATAAAACTTGTAATATATTGCAGAATTTTAAAAATAAACTTAAATCACAAAATAACAAAAAAACTAACATACAGAGAAATTCCACTAAAACAATAAAATTCTTAAACGATAACCCCCAAATTAAAATCCTGAGAGCTGATAAAACTAATAAAAGTGAAATAATGCAATTTACTGAATATGATCGAAAGATGAAAAAATTGCTGAACGACAAAAAAACATGTAAAGAGATTAAGTTAGACCCAACAAATCAACAACAGAAAAGAAACAACGAATTTATAGATTTATGGGAGAAAAATAATATATATCACCCTACACAGCTAAAACTCTTAAAATCAGAAATGCCTTCTCACCTAAAATATACGGATTGCCAAAGCTCCATAAAAAGAATATTCCTCTTAGACCAATTGTATCATGTATTCAGTCACCATACGCATTACTTTCCAAATATTTGTCAAATATACTTAAGAACATAGCTCATGAAAATAACTACTATAGTAAAGATTCATTTCGCTTCAGACAAAATAAAAAATATAACTATACCTAACGATTATATACTTGTATCACTGGATGTAATCTCACTATATACAAACATTCCAATTTCTCTTGCCATAGAAGTCCTCAAAAAAAATGGAACCATATAAAAAAAAATATACTGACATTCCTCAAGATGAATTCCTTAATGCAATAGAACTTACACTAAATTATACCTATTTCTCATATGAAAATCAATTATACAAATTGAAGGATGTGCTATTTCAAGTATCATGGCACAAATAGTAATGGAAGAACTCGAAGAACAAATTAAAAAAAAACTCGAATATGAAGTTCCCTTATTTTATCGATATGTTGATGATTTATCACTAAAATCCCAAAAGATAAAAGCAACGATATCTTAAAACAATTTAACAATTTCCATAGAAAACTTCAATTCACAGAATGGTACATAAAAGATACATGGTCATCAAGATATATACATTTCAATTCATGTCATACTATCACCCAACAAAAATCGGTAGTGATAGGCCTTGCCGATCGAGCAATACAACCATCTGATCCAGAGTTTAGAAAAAAATCTATTGAGAAAGCAAAAAAAAGCCATAATACTGAATAAGTATCCAAAACATCTAATAAATAGAATTTTCAAAATTAGAATCAACATATATATATATATATATATATATATATATATATAGGCATTTTATAAAACAAGATTTTTAATACGTTAATTATTGTTTTACTGTTTAAAATAGTAATAATACTTCTTAATATTTACGTGTATATTTTAAGAAAAAATTCTGCAAAGAGACAAAGATAATGATTTTAATATTACACCATTTCATTTTTAAACAGTTTAAAAGGAAACAAATCACAAAAACCCAATAAAATTATAATGGACATGATAAATAACCAAATTCTACAAAGAGAGGAAAAATTGTAGTTATTTCAAAATGAGATTATTTCATTTTTGACTTAGTTCAGGGGAAGATAAAATTTTGGAATATCAAATTGGGAAGAATTTAATATATTCCTTCAAAAACAGCTATAAAAAAACATTAATTTTATATTAAATCACATCCTCGGTGAAAAAGTTTACATAACATATGGCGAAGGTAAGATAAAATTTTTTTATATATTCTAAAATGGTGTATTTATTCAAAATATATGTGGAATTTACGAAATATAGCATATTATTCATGAAATAAATTCTATTGTGTATTTCATATAAGCAATATTTATTAGCTAATTCATTCATTGTTTCATTTAATTTACTCTCTAAATTTGTTAAACAATACGAAAATCATCAATTTTTTTAACACCATCATTTTTTAAAACAGATTTCCAAAAAACGTTTAATAAAATAAAGTATCATAAATATGTGGAAAAATTGTCTGGTTTAGTTTTTTTTTGTACTTCCAAAGTTTCAAAATTTTACAACAAAATGGAGCCAAGAAAACTCGCTTCAAAAATAATTTTTATGAAATATATTCCTCAAGAATTGTTTACTGCTTAAGTTATTATCGATAAAAATAACTACAATTTCCCAAACATTATTAAACAAAACTCTCAATAAAGTTAAAAATTTCAAACTATATTTACCATTTTCCAAAACGACGCCATACCCGATTATAAACGTTTAGCGCATCACTTCACACGCACCGCCATCGAAGCCGACAAAGCAAACTCTTCGCGTCTACTGAACGAGGGGCGTCCTCAGTGTTGCCACCTTCAGACGTAACGAATTCGGTTGATATTTCGTAGAAATTCGGTAGATTTCGGTAAAGCTTTAAAATGGTATAGACTTTGTTCGCGAGTCACTTTCCGAACCGATTCAGAACGAGTACAGAACTAGTTCAGGATTATCGTACAGCGCTTGCTTAGTTATTAACCGGTTCCGGATTTGTTTTTACCATGAACGATTTCGAAACTTTGAATTGTCTACTGTGGTACGAGTCTCATTAATCTACGATTTAAATGCTGATTTAAACTAGTTGTTTTTGTTGTTTAAAATAACTTTTAGAGCTGTCTTTTATGAGGTTTTATTATTTGTATTATTTTAAAGAAATATTTGACTATAATTGTTGTTCTTATATAATATTGAAATGTTAAGTCCAACTGTCGGTTCCCTTTAGAATAAATAGATATTTGTTATTTGTTCTTAATTTTGTATGATTTGCATTGTTATGTTCATATTTTGGGAGCCTAAAAGTAAATTTAATTCTAAACATACGCCTAATAAACATATATGCGTTATTCTAAACTAAACCAAAATGCAAAATAGTTGTAGGTCCATTTTTTTTTGTCTCAAAAAAACATTTTTTAACAAAACTAAAAAACGGTCTGATATATTCATGCAGCTTCATTTGCTGCAAACCATAATAACATTTTATGATGTAACATTTTCAGAATCTCCTTCCTGCAAATATAAAACTGAGTCAGTGAAGCGCTGAAAGTGGGGAGCACAAATTTCTCAAAATAATTGACACTTTTAGGAATGTTTAAATAATTCTAATATTTGATCTGACATGATAAGACATATTCACTAAAAATATAATTTTTTTAGTTTTAAACTATAAATAAAAACACTTTTTAACTTATTAAAAATTAAGATTTTAGGTAGATTAACACTAATTAAAGTAAAACTAATATCGTGCAATAAAATATATATTGGAAGATCAAATGCAACAAACGACCCGAACAAAAGAAAGGGTAATTATTCGGATTAGGGTAAATCTAGAGGTGGGTGTCATCTTGATTTTGTTTCTTTTGATAAAAAAAAAACAGTGCACACTAATAGAAGCATCTGTATTATATAAAAATTTCACTAATTCTTATTATAGGAAAAATTTAAAAATTATGAAAAATAAATTAAAACAAACAAAACCAAAATGGCATTCACCTCTAAATTTACTCTAATCCGAATTATTACCTTTTCCTAAATAAAACATAAAATACATACCGAAAATATGAAATTCCTGATATTTTACCATTGTTTTGGCAAAAGGTAACCATACACGTTGTGGAGTCAATTATATTAAATAAAAACAGAAAAACAAATAAAATAAAATCACTTAAAACGCTATAAATCCGCTTAAATCGCACGCAACTCACAAAGCAAAAATAAACACAAAAATGGCGTTGAGCCGATACTGTGCTGTTTACGGATGGCGCTACGAAACAACCGATCGATAATAGGAAGTCGCTTATGCGCATGCCCTTATCCGATCAACGTCCAAAAATGTGACTGGCGCCCGATGTGCACAAATCCATTTTTCGCCCATGGTTTGCCATTTTTGGCTTTAACAGCCGTCAAGAGTAGGGGTCCATAGTAGAGGTCAGTGGTTCAATCCAGTAGAACTAGTTCAGAATCGATTTCGAACTGAATTATTTTCTACGCAAACATGGAACTATAACTAAAAATTCAGGTTTTTTTCTGATATTGTGCAATAGATAAGGATTTTTTTGAAACGTCATTTATTAATTCACATGTCCTAAATCGTAAAATGTAAGAACGTTCTTTTTATAGGTTAACGTCGGGGTTTCACACGGATGTTTCCGGGATTCACCAAGAGGTTTTAAATAAAAATACTTCGGGAATTACCATATTGAAATAAATATATCTTTAATGTCCACATGGAGCAGAGTAGAGACTATTATTGTTACGTTGACCAACCTTTAAAGCAGGTTTGTATTGTAAATGAACAACTTCTATATTAATTTTCATTTGATATTTGGATTCTGCATCGATACATCCAGAATCGGTTTTTTTTTTTTTAGTTCAAAATTATGGCATTTTGATAGATTGAGTAATTGAAAATAAGAAAAACTGAGCTTCCTATACGCAACGTCAAATCACAATATCCTGCTGGACTCCTATTCGTCAGAATTTGCACCTATTACGGAACGTCAAAAGGATCCTGCATTTTACCAATTTCGTATGATGGTAATTTTATTTTTCTCTTATAGAACTAAAACGGAAAAACGCTACAAACTATACAGTTATGGAAAAATTTCATCTGAAGGTCTTTATTCGTTATTTTAAATTTGCTATTTAAGAATATTTTGAAAAACTGTTTTCTATTTTCTTAAAAACTTTTAGAGGACGTAACATTCGTTGATTGATGATTCATTTTAACGCCATAATTGATGCTGACTATACATTTTTGGGTTCCGTACCATAAATTGGAAAAATCAATTATCTGGTCACTCACTCATCTGAATGTTTTGAACAGCTTCCTCAATGGAAGTTGTCGAGTTTTCTTAAATGAATACATGGATTGAGCTGAAATTTAGCACAGAAATAAGGCTCAGCAACTCGTATTTATAATTAAAAAAGATATATACTTTTCTTTCAGTTTTGAAAGTGCCTTATTTTCTTATTTGACAGAATAGTTGACGGAAATTTCAAATATAGGATGTTAATTTTTTTAAATAGGTTTCTTCTCGACATATCTAGAATTTTGCTAAATATAAACTGATCATAAAAACATTTTGTCCAGAAGTTTTCTTTACTTTCACCAGAGACGTCCCTCAAATATTTATAACAAAAAAAAAAGGATCCCATAAAGATGTCTCAAAGATAGGTTTGTTGCAAGGGGATGGAAAATGCAAAGATTTGTTAGTAAAACAACTTCTTAATTGATTTCATTTCCATATAATTTTTGATAGAAGTGAGCTATTGTAATATAGTTTCCAATATATTGAAGAAAGTACTACCAAAAATATCATAAATCTTCCATGGCGTTATTCAAGGAGGCTAAAAATTGCAAATCAATTTTTGATGACGGAACTTAGCGCATTATTTTTGATTGGATTAATATATTCCACTCATTTACTGAACACTGTTTTGAAGGCGACACGAAATTTAATTTTAAAAAAAAAATACCTCCAAACTACACAAAGGCACTCTTAACTAATGTAAAGAAAAATGAACACAGATCATAAGCTACGAAAACAATACAATACGATATACAAACGAAGTCGGTTAAAATATCAAGTGATCTTGAATTAATATTCAAATAATCTTTTCAATTATTAGAGTGCAGACTTCAAAAAAAGTTCCAAGTAAATAAGAATATCTATAATTATTATACTGATGGCAGTCGAAAATAATGTATTATTTATTTTTTACTTTTTAGTGCAATTTTTTGAAGTTGAATTGAATTTTTTGCTAAAATAATTAAATTGAAAACAGTTCATCGAATGAAAAAAGTCTGTAGGACATTTTAACTAAGAAAAACGGTGACTGTTTTATATAAAAAGGGGTTTCTCCATCTCTCTCTTACACACTAGGCTTAGAGGAACAATATTTTATTTTTTTTTTTAATATCAAGTGTGATACTTGGTTGTATTCAGAATTTTCAATGCTTTATAACAGGCGTCTCTTTTTGACGCGACCTGATAATAGTAGCAAAAGCATTTAGAATCTGAGGACACCATTTTGAAAAGGACTATAGTGATAAGAGAACTAAAAAAATTTATTCTCCCATATCTTCTCGAATAAAAACAAAAAATAAGAACCAATTTTTTTGTTTGTTATGAATATTTTCGGAAGTAATTGGAATTTCTTGAATTTCTCAAATTCGGGAAACCAGTACATATTATTACCTTAGTCACTGAACAAGGTACTTGGAATCAGAAATAAAATTTTATTGAAAATATTTATTATTTGTTGTAGATTGTGAAGAAGACAGTAGCGGAAAAGGGGCTTTTGAATGACTGAACACAGTCCTCTCGCAACAGATTGAAAAATCCAGGAAGCAAAAACAGAAAAAGAAGAATTTTATTAAGAAATACACCAATTCATGAGTATAAATTTACTTACGTATATTTGACATGTATTTAAATATAACCTTACTTTAGATGTCACATTATTTCAAAAACTTGTTATAGTTTGGTATTGATTTCGAAGAAATTTACAGAGTACGATCCATAACAAAAAAATCACCCAGTATATAAACTGTTTTTAAATATATATCTTTATAACAATAAACGTTGAAAAAATTCCAAATCACTTCGTTTTACGTTACGTTATTTTGTCTTCTTGGTGTCTGAATTAATAAACAATTTTCAATAATATTTAATGTTTTATTAAAGTTTCCCCTCTGATTTTTGTGTAAAAAATTTCATGTAGCAACGGTGACATTTAAGGTGAATCACGACAGGGGTTCGTTAACTAAAAGAGGCAAATTAACATAAATTGAAATATACAAATATGTATAAAGGGGTTTATTAAAACGTTCCGTCTAATAAACATAAAATCGTTTTTAATTTGTACTGGAAGTCATATCTATATCAAAAGAGTATGTGTATATATATATATATATATATATATATATATATATATATATATATATATATATATTTTAAAAATCTAGGAACCCTAGATCCCTTTCTTTTTCCTAAATTTCTTAATGTAATGTTTTAATTTTCACTTCAATTCTGCCCCTAATTTCTCTTTCCCCAAACTTCTTTTTCAATATTTTTAAGCAATCTTGATCTTAATTTTACAAGTATCTATAGAGAGGTTTTTTCGAATTTTCGGAATAAACCGTTGGTCAAAAGAAGACCAGAAATTTAGCCTTGTTTTCGAACACTAACAGTAGAAAATATGTAATTTTTTGATAAAAAAAATATGTGGATATTTTAATTTTACACTTCAATTTTAACTATAATAATACCACATTTATGTGTATATTTAGTCGATTATTAAAAAATATACCGACGCTAACCATAAAGTCGACGGCTGTCTCAAATGGAAGTTACTCGAGATTAATTTCCAAATACTTCTTTTTAATAATAATAATAATAATAATAATAATATCCTTAATTTGCCAACAAAATTATGATCACATAACAAAGCAACGTCAGAGAGAGAAATGTTTAACATTAAGAATTGTAAATATATCGATCTAACTACAATTAATATAAAAACTAATCGACATTTCGATAGGAACTTTACACAAAGGAAAACAAAAGTAGAAAAAGACAGATACAAGATAATTTAAAAAGTAGTAATAAGAGAGTCAGTTTAAACTGAACAAAGTTTTACAGTTTGCAAAATAAGATATTCCAATTTAAAAGGAATAAAATTTTTACACACAAAACAAATGCATGAGAAAAAGAAAGCCACTAAACAAAAAATATTAAGTTAAAAATATTGACATTACAGAAACTATTTATTAAAATTGTAAGAGTATAAACACCTATCAGACAGCCATTCATTTACGCATCTCTTAAAGCAATTAATGGACTTGGTAAGCCAGATTTCTCTTGGTAACATCCTTACGGCTTTAATCGCCATATAGTATGGTCCTCTCTCATAGAAGGTGGAGTTATGTAAAGGTACCCTCAGGTCATTCGCCCCTCTGGTAGTCATAACCATGTTTCCCCCATAAAGCTGTCTATTTAGCGGAAATAATTCCGTATTCCTTCTGACAAGCATGACTAAAGATCTAAAGTATAATGAGGGAACAGTAAGCAACTTACACTGAGTAAAAAATGGTCGACATGAAGCTCTTGGATGTAAGTGGAAGATGCATCTTATTATGCGTTTTTGAATTTTAAATATATTAATAGCCTTTCTTGATGATCCCCAAAAGGAAATACCATAAGAGACAAGAGATTGTATTTGCTCAAGGTAGAAAAGCCTAACAGTCTCTGCAGTGAGGACGTCACGAAGCCTTCGGACTACACCACACAAACTGCTAAGCCTAGCCCCAAGAGCTTTTAATTATTTATTTTTATATAAGTTATCTATTTTTTGACAAAAAATATTCTACGACAGCAGTATTTTTTAATATTTGAAATTGATTTTTTTGGATTGTTTTAATTTTCGCGGACAACACGTATACTAGAAGAAAAATCTTACACCTTCTGCAAGAATTTTTTTTTAAAAAAATATTCAATTCAATTTGATAACACGAACTAAAAGTTGTTGTCTCATATTTTTGGCAAAAAAGGTTTAAAAATTACTTAAAAGATATCAATTTTTGCACTACACACTGTATAGTAAATAAAACCTTAAGGAGATAGTTGAACACCACTTGTGAAATTAGAAGAAGACAAGTTCTTAAAATCGGCATGGCCCATCACACACTCCCAATACATTGTGAAACAACGTGTATATAAAGATGCTAAATATTCCATTTTCTTTTGACCAGCTTAATATTCCCTGAAAACTTCGTCAAAATATCTCTCTCCCATCGATAATTATAAGTGAATAAATATCAAGACCATTTTTAATTTAATAATAGTTACAGTTTTTCCTCTTTTTTTTTGTGCAACTAAGTCACTAAATGCAAACTCAGATTCATTTATACCGTAAGAAAAGAGTAACTTATGATTTTTAAATAAGAACATTTCATTTTTGAAATGGTTTATTATAAGTGTTGTCTAAATGTCAGAACATAGTGACATTTTAAAGGACATTAAAACACTTTTCATAAATAAAAATTCTACAAAGAGAATAAAACTGTGAATTCTTAACAAAATCATTTTTTTGAAATCAATTTATGACACGTTGACCCAACATAAGGACCAAGAGAAATTATAAAAAATATTAAATATATTTCTTTAAAGAAAAATTAAGAAATTCTGCAAAGAGAGAGAAATAATGATTTTTTAATAAGACTACTACATATTAGAAGCAGTTTAACGCTCGTTAACGAAATATAAAACCAAGTGAAATTTTATAGGACATTAAAATACTTTTCATAATGGAAAATTTTACAACAAAGATTTCTTAATAAAACCATTTCTTTTTGGAAACAGTTTATTATATGTTGACTTAACAAAAACCACGCAAAATTATAAAGAATATCAAATTACTTTTCATAAAGAAAAATTAAGACAATCTACAAAGACATAGAAAGCATGATTTTTTATTTTAGAAGCAGTTTATTACTCGTAGAAGAAATATGAGGACCACGAGATCTTATAAAAGATATTAAACTACTTTCCATAAAGAAATCCTCATATAAATTTTTCACCAAGAAATACTAATAAATACTGCACAGAAAGAAAAATCATGATTTTTTAATAAGACTGATTCATTTTTGAAGTAGTTTATAAGGTGTTGAATTTTAAAATACTTTTTATAACTAAGAACTTGTATACACAGGATTTTGAAATAAGACCATTTCATTGTAGGAGTAGTTTATTACGTGTAGATCAAAAATAAAGACCACGAGAACTTATAAAGGATATACTTTTTATAAATAAAAATTTAAAAATTCTACAAAACGGGGAATATTATGATTTTGACAGAATACCGTTTCATTTTAGAAGCACTTTATTACGTGCAGAACAAATATATGGACCACGAGCATTTCAAAAGAATTTTAAAACAGTTTTAGGTAAATAGAAACTAAGAGAATCTGCGAATAGAGGAATATTATGATTTTGAAAGACAAATATTTAATTTAACAAGCAGTTTAATAAGCGTTAACCAAATATAACATCGATGGAAAATTAAATGACATTAAAACACTTTTCATGAAGAAAAGTTTAGAAATTCTACAGAGAAGGAAAAATTTTGATTTCGAAATAAGACGTATTCATTTTAGAAGCAGTTTATTTACCCTTATAACAAATATAAGGACCATCAGAATTTATAAAGAATATTAAAATAATTTTCATAAAGAAATATTAAGAAATTCTGCAATGAAGTAACTATTTTGATTTTTTAATAAGACTAATTTATTTTCGAAACAGTTTATTTAGCGTTGACAAAATATAAGAGTCAGCAAAAATTATGATAATTTTGAAATACTTTTTATAGTGTAAGAATTAGAAAATTCTGCACAAACAGAAATTTGAACTAAGGTCATTTCATTTTAGAAGCAGTTTATTACATGTAGACCAAATATAGGGACACCGAGAACTTATAAAATACTTTTCATAAAAAGAAATTGGAATTATAATTTTAAAATAGGGTTATTTCATTTTAGAAGTAGTTTATTACGCGTTGACCAAATATCAGAGCAATAAGAAATTATAAAGAATTTCAGAACAATTTGCATTAAATAAAAATTAAGAAATTTTGCAAAATTTGAAAAACAAATATTTCATTTAAGAATCGGTTTATTACAGGTTGGCGAAATAAAAGGATCACGTGAAATTTTAAACCATCACATTAAATTATAAAAGAGGTTATAATACCTTTCATAAAAAATATAAAGAAATTCTCCATATTCAAAACAATAGTTTTTATATTATATTATTTCATGTTTAAAGCAGTTTAAAAGGTAAATTAACAAATTATCATAAACTTGACAAAATATAACCACATTGTACCATGAGAGAGAAAAATTATACTTATGATTTTTCAATTAGATCATTTCATTTTTAGTGCAGTTTGGGGGTTGATTAAATATAAGAACCGCATGAAATTACAAAGAACATTAAAACATCGTTCATAAAAAAAACAAATTCTGCCTAGCGACAAAAAAAAAGATTCCAATATTACACCATTTAATTTTTGAACTAATTTAAACGGAAACAAATCACAAAAATCCGATCACATTATAATGGGCATGATAAATAACTAAATCCTACAAAAAGAGGCAAAATTTTAGTTATTTGAAAATGAGATCATTTTATTTTTGACGTAATTCAGGGAAATATAAAATTTTAAAATATCAAATTGGGAAGAACATAATATAACCCTTAAAAATATACAAACAAAAAAATTATTAGATCACATCCTCAGCGAAAAAGTTTACATAAATATATGGTCGAGATATGATAAAAACATTTTATATGTTCTAGATGGTTTATCTACTCAAAAAGTATCTGGAGTTCACAAAATATAAAATTTTTCTTAAAAAGATTCCCTAAAAACGTTA
Source organism: Diaprepes abbreviatus (assembly GCA_034092305.1). NCBI lineage: Eukaryota > Metazoa > Arthropoda > Insecta > Coleoptera > Curculionidae > Diaprepes > Diaprepes abbreviatus. Next base: position 2,030,811 of record JASJET010000040.1, read on the forward strand.
AATTAAATAGAGTATTATAATTATGTTGGGAAATTCCCTAGTTTGCTTTTCTTTTGTATTTCCAAAGTTTGAAAATTTTACGACAGCCCGTAAAATGGAGCCAAGAAAACTCGCTTCAAAAATAATTTTTATGAAATATATTCAGCAAGAATAGTTTAATGCTTAGGTTTGTTATCGATAAAAATAACTACAATTTCCCAAACATTATTAAACAACAGCTAATCAAATATCAAAACTGTCAATAAAGTTAAAAAATTTCAAATTATATTTACCATTTTCCAAAACGACGCCATATACGATTATAAACCTTTAGCGCATCACTTCACACGTACCGCCATCAAAGCCGACAAAGGAAGGTCTGCGCGTCTATTGAACGAGGAGCGTCCTCAGTGTTGCCACCTTCGGATATATAGTATCCACTGCTGCCAACGTTTTTTCGTTCTGAATTTTTAGTACGGTTCCAGGTTCGCGGAGAAAATAATTCAGTTCGAGATCGATTCTGAAGTAGTTCTACCGGTTCTAAGTGAACATGAACTGAAAGTTCGGAATTTTATACATCGCCAGGTTTCATGCTGCGGCTGCAATCTGCAACTATTCGACAACTGTATTTATTTTATTTTGGGTCTTTCGTTTATTTGGCGACAAAATATATATTTATTGTATTATATTACTTATACTTTAATAAGTATCAGTTCATCGAGAATCTTAATTGGAAAGTTAAAAAAGTGCTTTTTACTTTATAAATTAAACCTAAAAAAATATATTTTTAGTGAATATTCCTATCATGTCAAATCATTTATCGTGCAGCGATCAGGGGTTCTAAAAGTGCTAATTATTTTGAATCGTACAAGAACTGGCATAATAGCATTTCATTGACTCAGAGTTGTATATTGGCAGGAAAAAGATTTTGAAAAAGCATTTTAAAATGTATTATGGTTTTGCAGCAAATGCACCTGCATCATACAGGAATGTATCAGACCGATTCAATATAAGCAAAAGCACTTTATTTAAAATTATAAGGAAAGTAACTAATTTTTAAAGCAATCTATCGAAGAAAGTAATTATGTGACTCAATAATATAGATATAATGAAATTGGAGCATATCTAAGAGCAAATAATTTTCCCAGAATGGTTTGATAGAAGGTACCCATATTAAAATTGACAAACCCGCAGTCAATCCAGGTAATGTAAAATTTTATTATCAATATCCTAATATCAGGGACATATGTATTACTTATATTTTTAAATAAAACAGTATTATACATTTGTGTCACTTTATTTTAGGCTCAAATGGTGTGTTGGTCACAGTCATGATTTTTTTGCAAGCTTTTCTAGTTCGGTGGTAAAGAGCCGAGATTTAAAAAGGTCTTCTCTATATGAAACTTTACCAGAAAAATATAATGAGACATATTATATTCTTTGTGACTGTAGTTATAATTGCTCAAGACCCTTGTTGACCCACTCAAGGATACTGGACATTTAATGAGGTGTCAATGAAATTTTAATTATATTTTATTAATGAACCGGTCAAATTGAAATTTTAACAGCTGCACCACACTAAATCGAAAGGCATTTCAACGCTGTGCTACAGAATTTATCCTTAGAAGGTGCTTTTGTTAAAAGAGAACAAATAAGGGCTCCACAGGATAAGGCGGAAATATTTTTGAAGTTTGAAAGAATGTGATGAATCATTTATAATTTGATAAATATGAATTATTAACAAGTAGTTTTATAGTTTTTTAGTTTTGTTAAAAAATGTTTTTTGAAACAATAAAAATGAAGCTAAAACTATTAAGTTTTTTTTTAGTTTAAAATAATGCACATCTTTTTATTAAGCGTATGTTTAGAATTAGATTAACTTTTAGGCTCCCAAAATTTGACCATAATGGAAATAATATAAAATAACAAATAACAGCTAGCTAGAGCTCTAGAAATTAAAGTTACAACAGAGCGTCGATCAGCAAGGACAGAACCCAACATACCACCATGGGAAAGACGTCTAAACAAGAAAATTGAAAATCTTCGAATAGATATAGGACAGCTGACGGAGTACATCAGGGGCACAAGAACTAGTCGACTGCAAAGGCGAATTGAAGAAATCACGAATCGTGTCCGATATCATTCGCAACAAGATCCAGCAAATGTTACTGCTCAGCAATGCCTTGATTCGCTGAAACAGAAGCTCTCTGTTATTGCAGGACGGCTAAAGAGGTACAAGACCAGTAATAACCGAAAACGAGACAATGCGCTCTTCCAACGATCAGAAAAGACTTTCTACCGTAAGCTAAACTCTCCACCTAATATAGCAGATAATAGATATCCCAATAGAGAGCAGGTAGAAGAGTTCTGGGGAAACCAACTTTCCACACCAGCCGATTGTAACATCGCAGCTGGCTGGATCAATGAACAACACCAAATATGCCAAGATTACAGCCAGATGCAGTTTGAGCTATTTACCACAGAGGAAATTTCAAGAATAATCAAGGAATCCCATAACTGGAAAGCTCCAGGTCTCGACGGGATCCAGAACTACTGGCTCAAAAAGTTCTGATGTATGCACCATCAGCTGGCTAATCTTATTAATGATGTTTTTCTTAACCCAGCAAAAATGCCATTGTTCTTGACCGAAGGTATTACGTACCTCCTACCAAAGGACCAACACAACACATATGACCCAGCTAAGTATAGGCCAATCACCTGCCTACCCACACTGTATAAGGTGATCACCTCCTGCTTGACCCAACGCATCTATGCACATTGTGAGCAAAATAACATCATTGCAACTCAACAGAAAGGATGTACGAGGAGAGCAATGGGATGCAAGGAACAATTGATTGTTGACTCATATGTAACCAAGCCTGTACCAACCGAAGAAACCTTTTTGCTGCCTACATGGATTATAAGAAGGCCTTCGACTCGGTACCACATGAGTGGCTCAAAACTATATTAAGAATGTACAGGGTCGACAATAATTTTGTTTCCTTTTTAGAACGCATCATGTCAAACTGGAGAACTAGGATCCAATTGCAAGTGCCATTTAGCGACACCATCGAAACTAACACCATTCCGATACGAAGAGGAATATTTCAAGGCGATTCACTTAGCCCATTGTGGTTCTGCCTTGCAATGAACCCACTATCACGGCGTTTGAACTCCACCAGACACGGCTTTAGTGTTAGAAACAACAACGAAGAGATAGTCAGAGTGAATCATCTTCTATACATGGATGATCTTAAACTGATGGCTGCTACCAGAAGCCAGTTGGAACAAATGCTTAAAATTGTAGAGGAGTTCTCCGGGGATATCGGAATGCAATTTGGACTTGACAAGTGCCGTATTTTGAACATCATTAAAGGGAATATACAACAGGGGGCTTTTGAAATGTAGAACGGTGAAACTATAGCTGCAATGGAAGCAGACCAAACATACAAATATCTAGGTATGAAACAAGCTAAAAGAATTGATCATGACACTATGAAGGCCGAATTGACAGCCGAATTTGTCAGGAGGGTAAGGCGGGTATTAAAAACTAATTTAAATAGTAGAAATTTGTTTAAGGCGCTCAACACGTATGCTTGCTCTGCGCTGAGCTACTCTTTTAGAACTGTAAAGTGGAGCAGGACGGACATCCAAAACCTGCAAAGAAAAATAAGGACACTCCTAACAAAAGCACAAAAACATCACCCTCGGAGTGCTATTGAACGTACAATGCTTCCAAGACACCAAGGAGGAAGAGGATTGGTGGATATTAGTAAGCAGCTCGACCAACAAATAATAAACTTATGTTCATATTTCCACAGGTTGGCGGACTCTTCCACACTATATCGAGCAATATGCGAGACAGACGATTTAACACCGCTACAGTTGAGGGAACAAGATATTACTGCTCACCATCAAACAGACCAAGAGAAGTTACAAATCTGGCTACGGAAGCCCCTTCATGGACGGCATCCAAATGAGGTCAATCAGGACAATGTCGACAACTCAGCGTCGAACTACTGGCTGATTTCAGGACAGATGTTTCCGGAAACGGAGGGCTTCTTGTTAGCTATCCAAGACCAGGTTATTCCGACGAAGAACTATCGGAAGTTCATCATTAGAGATCCCTCAATAGAAAATGACCAATGCAGATATGGCTGTCGAACATCGGAGACAATTCAGCATATAACTGGAGGGTGCCAAGCGTTTGCCGCAACCGAGTATAAGGAAAGACACGACTCAGCCGCTAAGATACTCCACCAAGAGTTAGCAGAAAAGTTAAACCTATTACAGGTAGGAAAAGTGCCTTATTACAAGTACAATCCAGAGCCTATTCTTGAAAACAACCAGTTCAAGTTATATTGGGACCGAACGGTTCTGACGGATCAAACGGTAGCTCATAATACACCAGACATTATACTAATAGATAAAATTTCTAGGCGAACTACACTAATCGACATTGCTGTGCCTAACAACAACAACCTAAGGCCAAAATACAACGAGAAGATCGCCAAATACAGAGATCTGGAGATCCAAATCCGAAGACAATGGGCAATGAACAGTGTCCAAACGATTCCCATAATACTGTCAACAACTGGAGTGATACCGAAGAATCTCCTGGAGAACATCAACGGATTGGGCCTTAGTGAGCATCTTTATAAGCCGATGCAGAAAGCAATTCTCCAAGCAACCGCGCGGACCGTCCGAAAATTCATGGGAAATGCAGCAGACAACATCACCTAGGACCCGATAACATGGAAAGGGTTCCCACAAAGCTTCACACTTTTGGTGTCTTTGTATGCGTGGTATGAGTGAATAATCCCTGGAGGGAGTGCGAAGCCGTTTGGCTTGTAAATCATGTATAATAATAAATAACATCTCAGCAAAAATATAAATTTTTTTATCAATAATTCTATTGGCCAAAAACTAGAAGTTTTATTCTAAAGGGAACTAACAATTAAACTTGCCCATAATAACAGTATAATATATAAAAACATCAATTATAATTAAATATTTCTTTAAAATAATACAAATAATAAAACCTAAGAACCTCTAAAAGTCATTTTAAACAACTAGTTTAATCAGCAATTTATACTGTAGATTAAATAATGAGACATACCACGACAGATAATTCAAAATTTCGAAATCGTTAGTGGAAAATGAAATCCTGTACCGTAGTAAGGCCAGATTCTCACTATAGAGCCGCTCTCGATACGGTTTCGGTCCGCTAAAATATTCTTACAGGAGAAACAATGAACCTATTCATACTATCGGTTTTGTGGAGATTTTGATATTGAAAACTCTTTTTCATTTAAAAAAAATCTATCGAACCGAGATCGTATCGAGAGTGGTAGTATGGTGATAATCAAGCCTAACGATAATCCTGAACTAGTTCTGTAGTCGTTCGGAATCGGTTCGAAAAGTAATCCACAAACAAAGCTATAAATGTCCTAAATCGTAAAATGTAAGCACGTTCTTCTTATAGGATTACGTCGGGGTTTCATACGGATATGTTTCCGGGATTTAGCAAGAGGTTTTACATAAAAGTGCTTCGGATATCACCAAATTGAAATTTCCAGAATTAATAATAAAAAAAAAAAAGTCGATCTTAGAATCACGTTTTTTACTAAAAATCGTCCATCACTATCTGGGTACAAAATTCGGTACAACATAATGGTATTTCGGTAGACGGGGTAATTGAAGATAAGAAAAACTGATCTTCCTACACTTAACGCCAAATCACGACACCCTGCTGGTCTCTTATTACGAAACATCAAGAGGACCCCCCAGTTTAACAGTTTCGTATAATGGTAATTTTGTTTTTTCTTATAAAACCAAAAGGAAAAAACTCATTTATTCGAATTAATGAAAATAACGCTGCAAACTGTACAACAACGGAAAAATTCCATCTGACAGCACAGTTCAAACTTGATCTGAGTGTAATAAACCTATCTTGGGAACATTATTATGTGGCCAACCTAGACAACCCTTTAGAATATTTTGAGAGTTTTATGAAACTATTTCACTCCCATAGGAAGTTATATAAGAATGAATTCCATTAAAAAGTTCCATACGCAACAATTCTTTTCAGTTTTTTTCAGACTTCAACTCCCTTTGCTTATATTAAAAACGAAAAATCATGAAATTATTACTGCTTACGTCCCTCATAGCAGTTCAATATCTCTCTGTATTTTTCATTTTTTTTTCTCACCTTAAAAGTAAAACAAATCCTTTGATAAACAGACGTCCAACATTCCAGGTATCTCGAACGCATCGACACTACCATTTTCATCCGAGACAAGTAGGAAGACGGCTTCGTATTGGCCGAAACTTTTTCCTTAAGCAAGAAGAACGATTTAACTAAAAGAAAAAAAAAACGAAATAAAAAAGGTTAATTAAAAAACTTTTTGAAGAGACAGATTCTTAAATTAAATAAACTGCTTTTCGAAACAACAACATAATTTTCAAACACTTCGATTTCTAAAACTTGCTTTATTTGAATTTCATTAATGGTGATTAATTCAACCTTTTTTATTATACTGCGGGTTCAAAAAAAGTAAAGATCAAAACTTTTGAAGCATTTTTACTTCGCATAAATTTTTTTAGAATCCAAGTTTTAGAGCTTTTTTGCGAAAAATATGGGAGTCAGCAACTGTCAACCGTGAACAGTCTTCAAACTGAGCCAAAAAAGTTTTTTCTGAATTGCAAAGATAAATCCTTTGAAATCACCCAAAAAGAATAAAATTGCTCTAAATTTTTGATTTTCCTAATTTTTTACCAGTGTAAAAGCATGGTTAAATTTTTTCTTGGCGCCCATTTTCAGTTTGCTTCGGAACCGTTTTTCGACAGAAAACAAATTTTTCGCAAATATGTCCAACTCTGTTACTTTTATAAATATCAAGACAAAATAAAAACCAAAATGATCATAATTTTTGTAATATTACCGAAGTAGTAAGAAAAGTGAAGAAAAAAATTCACAACTTTAAAGCGAAAATTTAGTTAAATCAAGACTTTTAATGCTGCAAAATTATTAAGAGAATAAAAACTCGCCCATATTTTTTTCTTATATAGATTTATTATAGAATTACTTGCTATAGAAGTTTAAAGCTTGACAACTTTGTCCTTTTTTATACAATTTTCCGAAAATGACCATAATTGTATTCTGGCAATATTTAAAATTTTTAAAACGTATTTAGTGAAAAATTATGAAATTAATACAGATTACACCTGTTTATGATATAAACATAAAATAATTGAGATTTGACTAGTTCGAGAGCAAAAGTGCATTAAAGACGGCCAAAAAAAATGCGTTATAAGCACACAAAATTTGACAGGAATAAATGGTAAAAATCCACAAAAAAAAAGGACAATTTTTTTTAAATTAAATTCACCAGTAATATAAAAAAATGTATTAATTTTATATCTTATTAAACAAAGACAATCCCTTGATAAAAAAAAGCACTTTGTAATTTAAACAATATATAGTGTGTCCCACGATGAACTGCCGCGATCGATGTCTCGGAAATAGACTGAAAAATTTTTAAATCTGACAGTTTTCTTTAAGCCGATGGGGACAATTCGGCTAAAATATTTTCAAGATGATGGCACTTCCGGTTATACCAAAAGTTGATGCCTTCTTCCTGATTTTAAATGGAACACCCTATATGCTATTTCATTTTTAGATTCTATGCAAAATTAAACATACATCTTTCACCTATAATGTTTTTGGCTTATTTTAAATTTTGTCAAAAGTGGTGTGGCAAATCTAAATACAACCATCAGTTTGACCTTTATGGAAGCCTTTATTATTTAATTGGGGTTGGTTTCCTTCTAGAAGGGGATTTACTTTGGTGGACTGTGTTGATATTTTGATAATAAATAAATACAGAGTAATCAAAATTAATCTTAAATATTAACTTTAAAAAATTGTTAAAGATCAATTTTTTTAAACGTTAATCCCTTTTTTATAATGTCATCTTATTTAGCATTAAAAATAAGGGCAACTTTGAATAAGGTCGTTAATTCGAAAAATTTGTATTTTTTGAAATATTGGCAATTTAACATTTTTGTATTGTATAAACCTTTACAGCTTTTAAGTTTTGTTTTAGTTGATCATGACGGCGAAACGCGACGAAAGAAAACGACAGAGCACTACTGAAATGTCACTATTTCTTGCCATTTGACAATTATTAATAAAAATCTTGCTGGGGCGATTAAATTATACGCATGTTTATTATCTATTGGAAATGTAACAAAATATTATCAAGAACATGCCAGACATTTGCCAATAGAGGTCCAGATAAACAGAAACCTTCACGGAAGTGTTAAACGAATATTGGAAAATTTCAAAAATTTTGGCACCGTTAAGGCAAAAATGCATAAAAGGAAATCAATCACTTGTCAATGACGAAAATGTCCATCCAATGGCATCGTTAAGAAAGTGGCTCTACAAACAGACTTACTCATTACATAGGAATCTGTTGAAACACATCTTCCATCCTTATTTAATATCTTTGGATAAACACCTACGAGATTCTTATTTTCCGAAAAGAGTGCAATTTTGCGAGTTTATATTAACAATGAGACAAGTCGACCCTCGATGTTTGGACAACATAACTTGGACTGATGAAGCAAAATTTATGAAAACTGGCCTTTTTAACAGACACAAATTTTGGAGTTACTCAAATCCTCATGCAGTAAGATTGCGGAATTTTCAAGAAACCTGGCAATTTAACGTATTTTGTGCTGTAAGAAATGATGGAATAGTAAAACTACATTTTTATGAAGAAATTTCACAATTCATTCAAAGTAAATTATGTCCTCATTTTAAATTATGTATTAACTTTTGTAGAAAAAATATATTTAAATATTCTAGAAGAGTTAAGACAATAAATATTTGAACAATTTATCTCTGGCGGAACACAGACAAATTTTTTACCAACAAGATGGCACCCCACCACACAGAACCGTTCCAACTACCAACTTTTTACAAGAAACATTTTATGACCAGTGCATTGCCAACAATGGACCTTTTCTGTGGCTTCCTCATTTTCCTGATATGACTGCTTAGATTATTCTATATGGAGAACGATAAAAAACATCGTTTATTGTAATTCAGCGACAACGATGGAGGACTGTATGGCAAAGGTAACGGACGCGTTCGAAAGTTTATCTCCAGATTCAATTAGAGCGGCCACCCATGACGAACTAACCTGGAGATGCCAAAAATGTTTGAAAGTTCAGGATGGAACATTTATTAAAATAAATTGTCCCCTGTGTAGGTAAGATGTTTAGCAATCCTACAATACAAAAATATTAAATTGCCAATATTTCAAAAACTGTATATTTTTCGAATAGACAATCTTTTCAAAGTTGCCCTTATTTTTAATGCTAAATAAGATAACATTATAAAAATAGGGGGTTTACGTTAAAAAAAAAATTACTTAATGATTTTTTCAAGTTAATATTTAATGTTAGTTCCTGATCACCCTGTATTTACTGATTTTCAAAATATCAACACAGTCCACTAAAATAGATCCCCTTCTATAAGGAAACTAACCCCAATTAAATAATAAATACTTTCATAAAGGACAAATTAATGTTATGCAAACGCTATTTTTGACATAAAATTTAAAATGTCAAAAACATTTAGTCTTAGGTATAGAACATTATACGTGAAATAAGTCTATAATTTTGCATAGAATCTTATAGTGAAATAACAAAAAATAAGCAAGAAGGTATCACTTTCGGTATAACTGGAAATGCCACCATCTTGAAAATATTTTAGCCGAATTGCTCCCATTGACTTTAGTATACTATCAAATTTTAAATATTTTACAAAGTCTATTTTCCGATAAATCGATCGCGGTAGTTCGTCGTGGGACACACTGTATGGTATGTACAATTCGCTGATTACATAAAAATATGAAAATGTTATTTAAAACTTTAGAAAGATACTTATATAACACTTTTAACACAATTCTTTCACTTGTCCACTCAGAAAAGGACCAAGAGGTGGCAACCCTAATTTGAAATTGAATTAATGGAGGGAGTTACGTCGTAATGTGCAACCTTCTTATACCAGCAAGCAAAGAACACGTATTGACATAAAAGTTTTAAAAACTAGGATTGAAAACTTCGAAGACTATGCATTAAATGGAAATTCCCAACAAATTTTAAATAAAATAGTTTAATTTATTATTTATTAAAATTATTAAAAAATAATAATTTTAAATATTTTTATAGTTCATTTTCTTACTAATGCCATCTTATTTTTGGTGAATTTAGTTCACATGTCTTGTACATTTCTATTGAATAGAATTTATTGAATGACAAAATCATTTTGTTACTGTTAAATATTAGGAAATTGGATTTTAACTATTAATTACTGTTCAATTTTATGTGTATAAGGCAATTTTTGGCCAACTTTGATGAATTTTAACTCTGAAACCAGTTGAATATCAGTCACCAAATCTTTTTCAGGTTTATATCATAAAGAAGTATAATCTCTATTAATTTCATAACTTTTCACTCAATTCATTTTGAGATATTCAACTTTAAATATGATAAAAATACAACTTTGGACATTTTTTAAAAATTGTATAAAAAAGGACAAAGTTCTCACTCTTAAAACTTCTATAGCAAGTAGTCCTATGATAAACAAGAAAAAAAAATGAATGAAAGTATTTATTTCCATTAACAATTGTCAAGCACTAAAAGTCCCATTATAAATTAATTTTCACTTTATAGTTGTAAATTTTTTTCTTCACTTCCCTCACTACTTAACTTATATAAGGACAAAAAATCTAGATCATTCTAATAATTTTGCTTTTAATTTGTCTTGATATCTTTAAAATTAACGGACTTATATACATTTGAGTAGAACTTGTTTTTAGCCACTGCACTCCCAGAAACCCCCAGCAACAAAATTTTCAACGATATCAAAAAATGTTAAATTTTTAGTCAGCCATATTGAAATTTTTAAAAATAATTTTAAATTGAGATATAAAATTTTTAATCGGCCCTTCTGAATTTTGTAAAAATAAATTTAGATTCGTTAATGAACAACCTCAAAAACTCCCCCATGCCAATTTTGGAAAAAATCAGCCAAAATTAATTTTTTTGACCGCCATATTATCAGCGCCATCTTTGATTTTACTGAACTAATTTCAGCCAAAATAATATGAGACCACCTCAGCAACTCAAGGAACATAAATTTCATTTAAATCAGTGCCGCCTTTCAGGAGTAATAGATAGGAGATAAAAAAATACACAGCCCTTGAACGTAGAACCTCCTATGAAGCTGGTTATAAATAGGTGGTCAGTTACCACTATGAATCTTTATAACTGGTATAAACAAATTTTAAAGTAATTTATGACCTACAATTCTTTGTATTATTCAAAACAGCTCTCATCCACTTTTATCTGGACCCCAAGTAATATAAATATTAGTTTCTTGGCACAACAATCATAAATTAGACAAAACCAATCAGATCTTCTGAAAACATTTCCTCAACTGTCACCTGATCCTTTTTGCAAATACTGGTTACCTGGACCTAGGATCCTAAGTCCAATGGAATGTTTGTTATGCAGGTAGAAAAAGTTAAAGAGGGTTCAAAAATGGCCATGGCAGGTATTATGCTAAATATTGCCTACCTCAAAACAGGTTCTATGAATATGGGAGGTCAAGACTCCTTGAAAACATTTTTTTTAGTTTTAATTTTATATCACTCTGTATATGCTACACCAAGTTGAATGTGTCTAGAACTCTTTGTCATAAAGCAAAACTTTTTATAAAGAATAACTTTTTCCATAAAATTAATAATTAAAAAGTTTTCCATAAATTTCTACAGAAAAATGGATTTTCAAGATAGAAGGATATGGTTGCATATGTAAAAGTAGTTTTCAATTCATATTAAAATTTTCAAAGGGTGAACATCAAATAAAAAATGAATGATGATCTTAGAGCTCATTAAAAATTTCTATAAAAAAGCTCAGTTCCCATCTAAATCTCAATATTAATGCCAGAAAAATAAATTCAAAATCCGAAAATTCATTTCGTTTTTAAATAATTCAAACGCTAAATCATATCAAAAAAATAATGACCATTATATTGTTGGTTCTTAAATTATGCAACTTTTTCCCATATAACCAATATCTCTGTTATTGACATTCTCATACCTGACCCCCTTATCTTGGGAGCCCTGTATAAACAGAACAGAACCAAATCCAATCAAAGAATGTAATAAAGTGCCAAGCTAATGTTCCTAAAAAAAAAAACAGGAAAGTACTCTACAAGATGAAAACTTCAACAATAAAAAAAAATATTTTTAAACGTAGACAGTAACTTTTAAAAGTTATACAGCAACACATAAGAAATTTAAATATTGTTTCCATAAAAACAGCACAAAATCAAAAATTAAATGATTCAAGTGATCAAAAATATAATTTCTAACTTATTAATATTTATTCAAAAAAAAAAATATTGAATAAGCTTTTGCTGTAGAAGGAACTTTTATATGACTTTCTGTAGTTTGTTGAAATACAGTTAGTCTTTAAAATTTTTTAAAATCTATTATTAATTTTAAACTTATGTTACAAACGCTGGAAGAACTTTTTATATTGTATCAAAATTTTAAAGGACAACTAACAATATTGCTTTTTCAACATTTTTTTTTTTTAATTTTGGACAATAAAGCTTTTTTGATTTGAATCCTTAGTGTCCGCGTTAATTAGATTTGTTGCCGAGGCAATTTTGATTGAAGGGGTTTCATACAAGTTTACTTCAAAAGCCATATAGAATTCCTTAAAACCATCCAAACAAAAAATTTAATTCTAGACTTGATCTGTAATGTATAAAGCATAAACATGGCTTTAAAAAGGTTTACTATCCAAAATTAAACTCTAAAATGTAAATTTGTCCAAATAAAATGCTTATAAAAACTTAATAATGTAAATATTTGCTGCAAAATAAAGTAAAAATTCATAACAAATAGAATATTTACTATTGAAGAGAATAAAGCCAACAAATATGCATAAGATATAACAAAAACTTGCATTTTCATCGTTATGATGTCACCAAATCTTTACCTTTAATATAAAATAAATTTCCCGCAGACTGATACTTGAGATTTAATTGCCTAACTTCTCCGTTTACTCTTATAATCTTAAATTAAGTGATACTCACCAGTTCCCAATATAGCCTGCGAAGAGTAATGAAAGTGAACGACCAACTATAAGAAACTCCAGAAGTTCACATTTAAAACCAGAAACGTAACAATCAGCAATCTGGGAACAGCAAAGTGCAAATTCAACTTCCATCTTGAAATCTGCAGTCGGTACCTTTGAATTTGAAGCTTCGATCTGAACGTAAAATCCGCATCATCTTGCACTTTAATGTTAAATTGAATCATAAATATCATTACCTTGATATTAAATCATTGAATGTTGGAACTTAAATACAGGAAAATTTGATAATGGTCCCTAAAAAAAATAAAAAGAAAACCATATAAATAACTTGCAATTTTTTGGTTACAGAACCAAAGGCGAAATGGAATAAATTTCGTTTATTACTCTAAAAAACGAATTAAATTAACAAACAGATGATTTTTACCTGAATTTTATGTAAAATCGATAAAAATGTCCCAACGGAAACTGGATGATTTCAAATTTATTTTTTCGCAAAAGCAAACAAAGGATATAAGAAACGGCCATTTTAACTAAGGAAGCTTCTGCACAGGAATGCCAGGTGATTTTCTTTTATTTCCGTAGATTTTTAACAAAAAATTCCCTAGATTTCCCTAGACACGTTCACTAAAATCTCAAATTTTCGACATTCTAATTTACGACACGCTCCACTCTACGACATTTCTCCACTCCTCTTTAACCCCGCCATATTTCAGGTGTTCGGTGCGGTGTTTAAAATAACGCCCTACGTGTGACGTCGCCACAATATGATTGGTCGCTGTTACGCCCGTAAGAGAATTAGAGTTTTAATAATTTTTGATTTATTTTTTAAGTTTATTTATCTACAAATAATAAATCTAAACTCTAAAAAATGTAAAAGTGTGTATTTAATGTACCCAACCGCTAACCTATTCTAAATAAAATAAATAGCCCTTTTTTAAATTTATGACGGATTTTTGTTCTCGATACAATATTTCCGATTTATATTTCTTAATCATTTCTAGGCTAATACAGAAATTAAAAAAGTAGCTCGTCTTGAATAAACTTTTAGTATGCAAAATCCCACACATTGTGTTCGGCAACGTTACGTATTTTTTTTACCAAAATTGCATAATACATAAAACGCTGAGGGTTTCTCCGATCGTGACTAAAAGTCAAGGAGAAATTTCTTGATAGATTTACAACTGCGTTCAAGATCTATAAGCTGTTTCGTATGTAAACGTGAAAAAAGAAACATTTTTTACAGGTTTCTATATAATAATTGGAAAAATTATATCTTATTCAAAAATTCCCAAATTAGGCAGGGGCGTATTATTTACTACTGCGCATTCATCAATAAAAAAAAAACAGCAAAGTAATAGAAACATTAATTTTGCCTGATTTTCTCCAAAACTGGTATGGGGGAATTTTCGGAGTTATACACAACGAATCTGAAATAATTTTTAAAAAATTCAATATAGCGGATCCAATATGGCGAACAGAAAAATTTAATTTTGTCCGATTTTCTTCAAAATTGGTGTGGGGAAGTTTCTGGGATCGCACATAACGAATCCAAAATATTTTTTGAAAATTCAATATGGCGGAGAAAAAAATGAATTTTGTCCGATTTTCTCCAAAAGAGGTATGGACACGCACTTATAAAGTATATGTACTGATGGTCAAATAAACAGAAAATGTCCGGACCATGCTATGCGCCATTTTGGGTAAGGTGAAGTTATAATAACAGTGAATACGCTGTCGCCACTGAAAAATTATAACGACTAAACGTAATCGTTTACCTCCAACTGACAAGGTTTGAAGCAATTTGCATACCTTTCCGAAATTTCATCGACATAAGTAGTTGAACGAAACGAATGGTAGAAAGAGATAAAATGACAATATTACGTTATAACCTTACCCAACTTATCCAATTTCTGTCAATTGATTGTTATGTGTGGAGGACGTCTGTCATACTATTGGTCGGTCGTAAAAATAAATTAAAATTTTTTTTATATTTTTGGTTGTTAAAAAGAACTAGTCCTTAAAAAAAGCAATATGTTGACGAACCGTTTCTTCGAAACGATTTATTTTTTGAAAAAAGTTGAAATGTTAATTAGGTAGTACCCCGTTATTTTCAGTATTTTCTAATTAAAATTTCCTTAGAAAGTTGAATGTTTCGCAAATTTCAAGTAAATTTGAGATTATAGACATACAAAATTATTACATTAAATTCTGTTCATATCTCAATAGTATAAGCGTGCTGTTTAAAAATTGTTTTTCTATGGTTAGTTCTAATTATGGATTTAACATAAACACTTGTGTCCCTATATCCCCAAACAGTCTAGTATCTTACTTTGAAACAGTTAAGTGTAACATAATTGTTTTCATCAATACAACTTATAAAAAATTTGAGAAGTAACAATTTGTAAGATATTTAAAACTTTTATTTAAATAAATAACATTCAATTTTATATTCAAATAATGTTAAATGCAACATTTTACTTCCTTAGACTGTGTTAAACACTATACTACACTACAACTAAATAAATATTATTGATTATAATTTATTAGGACATATAAATTTGAACCCTATAAGCCAACAAACGAGGTCCTTCAGAATAAAAAAGCTTATTTATAGCACGTTTGGTCTTCAAGCCCCTACAAATCCTCACAAACTAATAAAAAAAGTATATTAAAGGTTGAATAGTATCATTAATGGGGGGTCTTCGGGCTGGCCTATGGTTCCGGCCCCTGGTCTTACACAGTTCCTCTATCACCGGTCAAGTTTCAGGTTTTCTTTCAAACTTACTTGTCAGGACAGGAAGTCTTGAAATAATCGGCTAGATGTTTAGTGAATTCATACAATAATTGATTGGTGGATAGCTAGGACGATGGATTTTAGTAATACTACATAGACCAGTGGTTTCTACCGTTTCAAGTTTTATGAGTGCTGGCTTCCTGCAATTACTGTATATAGGAGGTATGTATTCCTATTAAAGTCAGTACATTGCTTTGTATACATGAGTTGTTTTTCCTGATATGCCTTTTTCTTTGTATATTAGCCTCCTAAGGTATTTGGCCCTTTGTATACATTTTTTGTTTAACAGTTCCAAAGTGCCAATTGAAGATAATTTTGTGGTCTATATTTACACCTAAATATTTGACTGATGGCTTGGTGCATATTACTTGGTTATTAAGTTATATAAAATAAATTTAATCCAAGGAAAAACAAAGATTATTTCACAATAATAACAACAATGACACTATTTTTTGACTTTTGACGGTTAATTTGACGTGCCAAAACGTCACTTTTACCCAAAATGGCGCAGAGCATACTCCAGACATTTTTCGTTTGACAGCTCCATTACCACCTGTCATCCATTTATTTTCAGAAATCCGTGGGTATGGAGGAGTTTTCAGGGTTGCAAATAACGAATCTGAATTTACTTTTAAAAAATTCAATTTGGCGAACGAAAAAATCAGTTTTGTCCGATTTTCTCCAAAATTGATATGAGGGAGTTTTTGGGATCGCAAATTACTAATCTGAAATTATTTTTTAAAAATTAAACATGGCGGATCCAAGATGACGGATTAAAGATTCTACATCTCTCGATTTTGTCTAAAATCAGTATTGGAGTATTTTTATTAGTGTTAATTATTAATTTAAAATAATTTTTGAAAAACTCAATCTGGCGGAATCAATTATACATTATTCGATTTTGTTCAAAGGTGGGACTAAATCGTTTTTGAGGATGTAAATAGCGAATATAAAATTATTTTAAGAAAATCTAATATGGCAGATGCAATATAACGGTCTAGAAATTTTAAGTGTTCGGATTTCATTTAAAATTGGTACTAGGGGGCTTTGAAGGGTTTAGATTTAGATTAGATTAAGATGTTAAAATTATTGTTTTGAAATTCAATATGTCGGATCCAATATGGTAGGTTGAAAATTTTACCTTATTCGCATTTTTTCAGTTTTGGTATTAGGGGGTTTTAGGGGTCGTGTATTACGAATATGAAGTTAATTTTAGGTTGATAAGATACAATATGAAGGACTAAAAATTTTACATTTTCCGGTTATATCTAAAATTGATATTGCGGGGTTCTTGAGGCGTATGCAAATTCAATATGCAGTATCAAATATGTCGGACTAAGAAATTTACGTCTCAAGTTCTTAAATGTCCATATCGAAAGGTTTTGGGGCCTATATTACAAATCTAGAATTAATTTGAAATTAAGATAGTGGATTTACCATGACAGACTAAATATTTGTTTGACACAATTTCACTTGTATTTGGAGAACTCTAAGAATCAAAAAATTTTTAGTGGTTCATTTGAGGGTGATTTACAACTCTGGATAAAATGGGTATTCTTTGCCACCTTGGAGTCATTGCGAGGTATACTAATCTCGAATAGCACTTAGTTCAAATAATTTATGGATATCATAATGAATTCAAAACTAAAAATCGAAAAATAAAATTTTTATCAAAAAAATTGAATCGACTTCTTAAAGTGCGCTAAAATGTGAAAAATGACTATAAATTTTGATATTAAATTGAAATTTTTGAAATCAGCGCCAAATTATTTCTAAATGAAATAAATAACTACTAATATATATAAATTATAGTAGGAAAGCAATTACCCATAAAGTATTTTTAATCTGTTTATGTGAATTACATTTTGTTACGTACTAGTTTGGCGCCGACTTGAAAAATTTCAATTTCATATAAAATTTTATAGTTATTTTTCACTATTTTGCGCAGTTTTAGAAGTCAGTTCAATTTTTTTTTTATAAAAATGTTATTTCTTTTATTTTTGGTGTATAGCATTTTGGTTTTCACCAAATCTATGGTTTTGAGATAAAAGATGTATTGCGTACGCTGAATTGTTTTTTTTTTTTTCATAAATAATAACTTTCGTACTCTTTAATTTTAATATTAAAGATGCAACAGGTTTCATTTATATAACTTTTTTGGCATGAACCACAATTTAATTTAAAAACTGCGCACTTTTGCTCTTTTCGAGTCTTTTCTTTGTAATTTTTAATATATTTTCCAAGGTTGTTATTCGTTTTGAAAGCAATGTTAATATTTTATCTCCTTAATATATTTTTAATTTTGTTGAAAGTATTGCATAAATAACTTATTGTTTTTCATTTTTTGTTGTTTTCGCTTGTTGTGCGATAAATTAATGACCTAGCCTTTTTCTTTAGTTTATTTTTGAGATACGACCCAAATTTAATCGACAGTATTCACGAAAATAAACTAAAGAAAAAGACTATGTTATTCACTTATCCAACAACAAAAAATACAAAACAATAAGTTATGTGGGCAATATTTCCAATAAAATTAAAAATATAATATGAAGAGAGAATATTAATATTGCTTTTAAAACGAATAATAACCTTGGCAAATATATTAAGAATAACACAGTTAAGACCTGCAAAGGGTTGAGGAAAATTACAAAATATTACATTCCCAAAATATAAGCAAAACGTTGGCTTTATTGGAATCATTAGATATTAACAAACTTAAGAATACAGATAACATTCTAAATGACCAATTAAATGTTAACAATTCACCACTGTTAAAATTATTTAATATGAATTGCTCTGGCTTTCCTTTATTACGGTTCAACCAATAAAATTTCTAAACCTGGAATTTTTTAGGCACCAGAAGCCCTTCAATAATATTTATTTCTTAACTTTGTTTGTCATTGCCAACTTGACACCTGACAAAGTAGCAGTGCTATGAAACATGTCATGTCTGTTTAAAATATAATTTCAAATAAAAAACAAAAAGTCAAGATCTGAAACAGTTTGGATTCTTTTCATATTACTGGTTTGGGGTACGTGGAATGTTGTAGAAGCAGTTTTATATCCGTGGGCATCGTTATCTTTTTATGCATTTATATTCTTAGTTGCCTCATGCATGTTAAGAAAAACATTGATGGTTACATTTGAAACTGTGATTTTCACCAATATAACACCAGAAAAAGGAGTGATATCACTATAAATTATAGTAGAACTGCAAGAGCCACAGATGGAAAAAATCACTATAATATAAAATTTTTTAATATTCTTCCTGATGATAATAAGAATGCCACTGTAAATAATTTTCAATGTAAAATTAAGTGAAGTATCTTCTAAACACCTTTAATGACCTTTCCTAAACCACGAACTCAGAGCGGCACTTTCCTGTTGATCTTATTAATACTGTTTAATGAGTAATTCAATTTTATGGGTTAGCTGTGTCTATGTTTTGTAATATGTATGTTAAAGAAAAAACTATAGGTTTTTTGGAAATCTTATTGTATTACTTGTATTTGTTTTTTTCTGTTGACTTGTGAGATCACTATTGTATGTATATTAATGAATGAATATTGATTGATTGATATTGTATATGTAATATGGATCTTCATCATGTAACAATCTCCTCAATAAATTATTGTTTTTACTTTTTTTTTTTAAATTTGGAGATATTAAGAACTCTAGAACCTAAGCCATCATATTTTAGTTGTTTGAAATTTTTCCCCTAAAAGTATGAACACCATTTTTGAAACAATTTTTTCTTGTGAACTTAACCCACTGTCACTGTATAAAAGTACAAGAAGGTGTGTTATTTTCCAAAAAAAAAAATATTTTTTTTTCTTAAAAAGTAAAATTCTTCAATACCTTGAATTCAAGAAAATATATAAAAAATAGCCACACTATATTGTCCAAACAAAGCAAGATTGACTATTGATTTTAATACAATGGAGGCAAAAATAATAAATGATGTTATCATTTCCTTATCAAATTTAAAAATATATACTTGGACAGAATACAACTTTTAAAAGAAAACATATATTTTAAACAATATTTTTGTAAAACTTTAAATACAGTAAAGTATATGACTACCCATAAATAAAAACTGTCAGATAAGTAACCTTTTCTTAATCTAACCAGGGTCTAAGCTTAAAATATTGATTTGGTACCTGACTTAAATGTTAATCCTTCTTGATCACAGGGTTATTTTTAGATGAGCAACTGACTGTGTGCATAAATGTAATTACCAGTACATTTTTCGTCAATTTGAT
Source organism: Diaprepes abbreviatus (assembly GCA_034092305.1). NCBI lineage: Eukaryota > Metazoa > Arthropoda > Insecta > Coleoptera > Curculionidae > Diaprepes > Diaprepes abbreviatus. Next base: position 2,051,034 of record JASJET010000040.1, read on the forward strand.
TTAATAATAAGTACTGCTCAAAAATGTTGAATCTTCAAGTTTAATTCAATTTTTCAATTGAAAAAAAAAGCCTTATTATCCAAAGATTTACAAAACTTTTACTGACAAACTAATATGCAAAGACAAGGTTTCATCACTTTAAAATTATGAAATAATTTAAAATAATGTAATGGGTAAAGTTTAGACAAGAGAAAAAAAACACTAGAATTGGAAATATCTTATAGAAGTTTATTCAAAGTAAAATAGCCAACAAAATTACAGCCAGATTCACTAAAAAGGTTGAAAACTTAAACCCAATCTAGTTGCCATGGAAGTTAAATCTTCTAGTTAGCCAATTTTATTTTGCTTATGATATTGCCATAATTTATGTTACATATGTCAACAAATAGATGCTTATATAGGGATATTAAGGATAAGAACCTTGCGATAGAGCCTTGAGATATGTATGAGAAATAGTTATATCCCAAATATAAATAAAATTCTCCATTTTAAACAGTTATATAAAAGAAAATGATTTTTTATGCTTGTATTTTTAGAGATCAAAACTTGCTTGACTTATGACCCTTGTCAGTTTAAGCTTTCTGCTGTCAATTTAAAATGGTTTTAAAGTTAAACCATGATAGTGAATTAAGGGGTTGAATTTTGGAACAAAAAAATTTATGTTAATATAGTCTATACAACTAATTATCCTTACCTGATTCTAATTCAATTTCCCTTTTGCTATAATAATCTGGATCTCTGGAACAGTAGATTTAGAAGAATTCATGTGGTAATTTTTATTTTCTTTGATTTTTTTCTGTAAACCTGCAAATTCCTGTGAATTTGTCTTAAAACTTTGAAAAAGTGGTATGTACTGGTTACTCTACTATAGAGCTAGTCTGAAAATAATATACTCGTAAGTCAGAATACCGAACTATTATATATGCATGTTATAAATAAAAGTTAAGCCTAACTCACAGTATTACTTAAATCTATTTTTTTTATTTTCGAAAATATAATTAGGTCCTGTATAACTTACATACATATATATATACCTTAAAATAATTTTTGTTAGAGTAGCATCATTTCTTTACACAATTTTCGGTTTGACACTAATGTTAAACTCATTTCCATCAATAAGAAAAGAGACAGCAGTTTTTTGGAACAGATGTTTAATCTTTGTAAATGAGCACCAAAGTAGCTTTTTGATATTCCAAATTTTTTATTAGATAAAAAAAATTTGGACCTGATTATCAAACACTAATATTTAGTTTTTTAAATATAATAAACTCTTTACATAGATTCACTACTTCTAAACCAAAAAATAAATTTTATATCAATTCACAAGGTCTTTGTACCATTTCTAACAATTTAAACATATTGAAAAAGTTATTGATTACAAAAATTGACACCAAATTATTTATATATATATAAAAATTTATGCTCTACATTATACAGTCTGTATTAACTATACTTGTGCCAAGTTTATGTTTTTAATTACAGGGAAATATTTTCACCAAATTGTAAAATGATTTTTTTGATATATAAAAATGGAGATTTTGATTTTTCTCCTAAATAAGAACTAACTATTTAAGAAATGTTACATATTGGGATCATTCAAATCATTACATGTCAAACAGCAATCAAGAAGTATGTAATATTATATTTAACTTCTAGTTTCGTCTTATTTCAAGATATATATAATATTTTAAATTTAAAGCTTGCAGCATGCTACTACATCTATCGAAACTACAAATTAGGCTCATATTTACCAAATTGCATGAGGGAAAGGTCTTTTTTAATTCATTGTCTGTTGTGCCTCACTATTCTGATGCCAGGAATCATGACTTTAAAAACTTTTCCCAGATATGTTTCTGTAAAAATATTTTGTCATTACTCCTATGAAATTAGCATGGATATAGGAAAGAGTAAATGTAGAAAACAATAAGTAAATGTAGATATGCCTAGATTTTAAAACCATTAGTAAGCATAAAACAGCTTATTTAGTGTATAATTCAGTACGTTTCTCCATAATAGAACTCAACACGCCACTAAATTAAAGTTAGAAATTGGAAATATAAAAAAAAACTATAAAACGCGTTAATAAGAAATTTCAAACAGTAATTGTATATTTATAGAATACTTACCGATGTAAAGTTTTGCTACATTTTCGTGTTATGTGAAATTCACAAAAATGAAAAAAAAAATCATGATTGTAAATTGTTTCCCCAAACAAAAATACAATTATCGGTTTAAAACCATTTAACTTGTAGTGTCACAACACAATATCTCAGTAAATAAATATCTAAAAGCCACAAGTAGGTACTCAAATTAAGCAAATAAACCTTAAAGCACAAAATGGTTTAGCTTTGACCAGCCCGGAATAAAAAAGGTTAGTTGACCAGTCGTAAACATACTCAATAGACGCCATTTTTGTATGGCAGAAGTGGACGCCTGCCTACTAATTTAATCGCCCCTTCCACCGTTCCATTCCGAACTAATTCCCAAAAGATATAAATCTTCGAAAAGAGGTTGGCTGTTTTCTTTAAGCCTCGTCCACATTAGTAAAAATATTACTTTTTTGTACAAACAGTGTAAATGTTAATGATAAGTATCCCGGTATTGTCCTGCAGTAAGAAGCTGAATGTTTAGTGAATTCATACAATAATTGATTGAACGGTTTATGTAGTGGATTGATAGGATGATAAATTTTAGTCATACTGCGTAGAACTGCGGTTTCCACCGTTTCAAGGTTTATCAGTGCTGCCTTTCTGTAATTACTGTATATTGAGGACATGTATTCCAATTGACGTCAGCATATTGCTTTGTATATATTAAATGTTGTTTTTCTTGATATCCCTGTTTCTTTATACGGGGTGTCCGGGAAAATGTGGCAAATCTCCCAGATATGAAAAAAAAAACACGTGCTGAAGAGTACTTAATTTTAGTTAATAGTTAAAGGTATGTAAAAAACGTTGTCCAAAGTTCTTATCATACAGAGCGTAAAAGAAATTGGGTCACGAGTGTCACAGCTAATAACGATTCAGAAGAGGAGAGATAGCGTGACAGTTTAACATGCCTCAGAACAAAAGGACCAAAGAAAAGGAGAAGAAGGAGTCGATTCTGTTTTTTATATGTTTTTCAAATACGAAATTTTTTAATCGAGAACATATTTTAAAATTATGCTATTTACCTGATATTTATTTAGTAACACTAGTAGGCTGTCAATGTTAATAAAATCTGTAAGAACCTTCGAGCATTCACTACTGGAGACAGCATTCAATGGTCCGCGCTTGTTGCACTGCAAAGGGGGAGAGGAGGTAAATATGGGAAAGTGCTATCTCTCTCGCTCCCATAATTTTGACAGCACTTCTCCATATTTGCCTTCTCTCTCTTTTTACAGTGTACCGCACGCGGGCTATTACTTGCTACCTGCAGTAGTATATGTGCGAAGGTAAGAACAGTATCTGTAGTTGAGTGTTAATGTTTACATGGTTGCCTATAACCTACATAAATTTTAAGTTTTAGCAAAGGAATCTGAAAATAATTTTTTCTTGTGATTTTTTCAATCATTTTAATTTTTAATTGACATAAGTTAATGCTGAGTGATCGACTGATTTATTTCAAGCTTTTGAGCATTTACTACTAAAAACAACGTTAAATATTTCGCGCTCATTACATAGCACAAATAGAGAGAAAACAAATAGTAGTACATACGATCTCTCTCATTCCGAATATTTAGTATTTAGCATATACATATAAAATAAATACTGCGCATCCACAACTGAGCATGTTGAACAATATTTGATCCCAACATTAAAGAACAGATGTATATAAATCCCCATACTTCTATTTCCTTGTTCCCAAGGTCACGAATGTTCAACTGCGGAATGGGATAATTCTATTGGTGTCTTCAATATATCAGTGGCCAATTAAGAAAAAAAATTTTATGTGATTTTAAATTGTTTTGATGGCAAGATTTTTCTTAACAAAATGTTAGGTTATAATGACGTTTATTATCTTCAAATCTTACTTCAAATATAAAGATGAACTTCTACTGAAAGTCTTTTAGTTTTCGTACATTTTGAAAGTATTAAATTTTAGAAGAATTTGAAAGTAATTTATTTTTTTGGGACAAATATGTAATATGTCATTTAAAATAATCAACAAAATTAAAGCATCTAGCATCTACCCATAAAGGACTTTAGGAAAGAGGAGATAAACTTATGCATTTTGATACTGCTGTTTCACATTGTTGGAATCATATCCCACTCATTGTTTTTATGGAACATTATCAGTATTTATATTATATTGTTCTCTTCCCCTTGGGCCCTATCCTCGTACCGGGGAACATGAAGTGAACGGTGAAAAGGTGGCGTAGTGATGTGAGAATACGTATTAAAATAACCGAACAATTCGAATAGTAACTTAATCGTATTAAACCGAATAGTTCTTTGGCATCCGGAATGCGGAATTCGGAATGTGATGTGCTTCGGTTCTATTGAAATAAATGGAAACATAGTGTCAGAATAAGAATAATTTCATCCTTGTTTCGTTTGTAGTAACGCATAAGTATGTCTTGGTCTTCGGAGCGACAAGAAAACGAAGATCGATTGCTACGGACGGTGCTCGTTTGATTCGTATTAGTTCGTACTGTTTCGGGTGATATGGGAATACGTATTGAAATAACCGAGCAACATTCGAATAGCAAATTAATACGTATTAATTTAGACACTTTCTTGGCATACGGAATGTGATGATACCGATGATTTTTTATATAACGACCGATGCCCGATGGAAACGGATGTCGCGGACGCTGCGGCATCGAATATACTTGTTCGTTCACCAGTGCTGGGATGATTATTATTCTATTATTTTAGGTGCAAGTACTTTTGATGACGCAGAGCATAAAAATGTATTTTAAAGTTATAAAATAAAAATTCATATATATATATATATATATATATATATATATATATATATATATATATATATATATATATATATATATATATATATATATATATACAGGGTGTCCAAGATAAGGATCCTAACCATGGGGATCTCGGAAACAGTTGGAGATACGAGGTCGGTTAAATTAGAGAAAAGTTGCGCAATTTAGTGCTAAATTAAACGCAATTTAAAAATTTTAAAAATTCAAAATACTTCCGGAGATTTCCGGAAAAAACCGAATTTTGGCAAAATCGTTTTTAATTTTTGTAGGCTTTATTTAAAGAGATATCAAAAAATAAAAGGTAGATTCTTCTTGCCACTTTTTATTTTTTATAATTTGGTCTAAACAAAATTTAAATCCGACGTTTCGTTTCTGAGATACCATCATGAACTTTCATTTTTTATATGGAACAAAAAAAAGTATCCCATGTATTTGATAGCATTTTTTATTACAAATTCAACGGTGTATCACACTTGCATATCAAGTGTGTAGTTCATTGGCTTTTATAAAACTGATATACCTTTCTCTCTCGCTCTCATGGAGCTCTTATGGAAAGTACTTGAACTACGTATTCGATATGCAAGGGTGATACATCGTTGAATTTGTAATAAAAAATGCTATCAAATACATGGGATACTTTTTTTTGTTCCATATAAAAAATGAAAGTTCATGATGGTATCTCAGAAACGAAACGTCGGATTTAAATTTTGTTTAGACCATATTATAAAAAATAAAAAGTGGCAATGAGAATCTACCTTTTATTTTCTGATATCTCTTTAAATAAAGCCTGCAAAAATTAAAAACGATTTTGCCAAATTTCGTTTTTTTCCGGAAATCTCCGGAAGTGTTTGATATTTTTAAATTTTTTTAACTGCGTGTAATTTAGCACTAAATTGCGCAACTTTTCTCTAATTTAACCGACCTCGTATCTCCAACTGTTTCTGAGATCCCCATGCTTAGGATCCTTATCTTGGACACCCATATATATATATATATATATATATATATATATATATATATATATATATATATATATATATATATATGTTTATGCGGCTTTCACGGAGTCCTCCGTGTGAGATGCAATAGCAGTGGTCATATCCACATTATGCCGTTGTAGTGCTGAAATCACATTCAGCAAACATACAACTAAATGCATCTCCTGTTCCTCACTGTTCGCATTTTACTTCATATATATATATATATATATATATATATATATATATATATATATATATATATATATATATACAAAAAAAAGGTTTATTAAAGAAATTAAACAAAATATGTATCATAAAAACATATAAATTCAACGTTAGTTCCAAAAACATATCTTAAATTGTTTTTAATAAATCAAGGAAAGCATACATTCTAGTAATATTTAATTTGAACATAAATAAAAAATAATCCAGGATAGTTTTCTTTGAAAATAATATGTAAAATATATAAACAAAACAATAATTTTGAACTTAGGTAGAAGTGGTAGGTTGTTTTCGCAAAATTTCTTGCTGCTGACTTTCGTTCATAGTTAAAAGAATTAAAGAGCCAGGATTATTTTTTAATTCTGTGGATTGGCTTATACATGGAATCTCATCTTGGTAAAAAAGCCTTCTGGGATATTTGTTACTACTTGGAGCTTAACAAAACCTGAAATATGAACTTGAGTCTCATCGGTAACATTATTTTTATTCATTTCTTCATGGTACAGAAGTGGACGTATTTCAGAAATATAATTTTTTAAATTACCAATTTTCGATTACACAACCGACATAGGGCAAATTTATTATTTGATGAATTGACAAAAAAAAACGATTGATTTTTGTGCGGGAGCCATGATGTAAAACCTAAAATTTGACCCGGCGCCTATGTCTAAATTTTTACTAAACCACTGTTGTCCAATTCCCTATCTAGAGCCGCGAGGAGTTCGGTTCGTATTAATTCGTAATGTTTCGTCAACATTCCGCAATTCGGATTGTTAAACAATCCGAATATTACATTCATCCGCATCCGTTTTATTCGAATATCAAAATCATCCGAATATTTACAACACTAAGGTGGCGAACGCGTATTCTTGAAATGTTCATCGCTCATATCCTCGTTCGCCCGGTGAAAGGCAAGCGAACGGTGAAACATGCGCAAATGAAATGTCAGCCGCTAAATGACATACTGAACGCACGAATTTCAAAAAATTAAATAGTATTAAAAATTTTTATTTTATTTTTGGTTCTTCAAAATAACTTGTCATTAAAAAAAATAATATGTTGACGAACCGTTTCTTTAAGACGTTTTATTTTTTGAATAAACAGTTGAAACGTTAATTAGATGATACCCAGATATTTTTAATATTTTCAAACTTTTTAATAAAATATCCTTAGAAAGTTGAATATGTCTCGCAAATATTAAATAAATTTGAGATTACAGACATAAAATTATTACAGGAGATTCTGTTCATAACTCAATTGTATGAGTGTGCTATTTAAAAAAATTTTTTCTAGGGCCAGTTCTGCTTATGGATTTAACATAAATACTTGTGTCTATAACAGCTGAATATCTTAGTTTTAAACAGTTAAATCTAACATAATTCTTTTCACGACGCGACTTATAACAAATTTGAGAAATCATAATTTGTAAGCTATCTGAAACTTTTATTTATTTAAGAAACAAATTTTATATTTAAATTATGTTAACTACAGCACTTAATTTAATTAGACTGTGTTAAACAATATACGACACTACAATTAAATAAATATTATGATTATAATTTATCGAGACATATAAATATGAACCCTACAGACCAACGAATGTCCTTCAGCATAAAAACCTTATTTATGGTACATTTTATCTTCAAGCCTCTACAAATCTTTATAAAATAAAAAAATATATATATTTAAAGTTGAATGTGAGATCCGCCAGTATCTTTAATGGACGTATTCTGTCATGCCTTTGGTTTCGGTCCCTGGTCATAAACAGTTTCACTATCTTCGTTGAAGTTTCAGGTTTTCTTTCAAATTTACTTGTCAGGACAGAACATCTTGCAGTAAGAGGCTGGACACTTTGTGAATTCATACAATAAATAACTGATTGGATAGTTTCCATAGTGCATAGGGATGATGGCTCTTAATCATACTACGTAGAGTGGTAATTTCCACCGTTTCAAGGTTTATCAGTGCTGACTTTCTGCAATTACTGTCAGTATATTACTTTGTATATATGATTGCTGCTTTTTTTGATATCCCCTTTTCTTTATATATTAGAATCTTCAAGTACTTGGCTCTTTGTATGCATTTTTGTTTAACAATTCTAAGAGTGTCAATTTAAAATAAATTTAATCCAGGCAAAGTACAAATATTGTAATGACAATCAATAACTTCACAAAAATAACAACAGCAGTATTTTTTTTTTACTTTTGACGATTAATTCAAAGTGCCAAAACTACTTTTTGCCTAAAAAGGCAACAAAATATACTACGAACATTTTCGGTCTGACAGCTCAATTCAATCTGTTATCAATTTTATTTTTTGAAATTCTCGGGTTTTAGCACGTTCATATTTGGCAACATTGGCTTTTTAAGAATACGGCTTTTACTGTCAAAAAGTTCACATCGCCATTCCCATCGCCGTTCACCTCACCTTTCACATCACACGTACGAGGATAGGGGCCCTTATCACCAATAGGAGTGGTGAACGTATGGTGATTCACCATACGTTCGGAGCAAAAAAAAGTAGCGTGTACTGTTATTAGCCCCTTCTCTTTCTATCATGCAACTCGCACTAAATTCTGAAGTTAGGCTCCGATGTTATATGTTCGAAATTTCCACCAAAAATACCTGGCTCTTTTAATTAATAGGTATATTCTTTTGAGTAATTATCACTTTCAGTTCTGTCACTTAAAGTAATCATGATCACATCGACCCAATGACAAGTAAATGCATATTCAATAGAACATGAAGTTATCAGTTTCACTTTTTTCACTTTGATCAGTGATAATTATCTCAAAAGAATACAGCCAAAAGCTCGCTCGTTTTCAAGGAAGTTGGAAGGGGTAAAAGGAAGGAGAATACCCTAAACTAAATTTGGTTCCTCATGTAACTCTGTACTCCCCTCAATGTGGCTATGCTGCACTTGCGCAGTAGGTCAAGGGACAGGACTGGATTTGAGAAACCTCCTATTTATGTTGTTATATTGAAAAATTACAATTTAAAGTTCAGGTTATAAAATGACTAATGAAATAAACACTGCCTTAAAAGAAATTTAAATATAATTCTAAATAAAATCTTATCTTATCTACAATGTTAAAAAGGATCTGGCCATAGGGATTAACTACATGTTACTCCTCTTTTATGTTATTATTAAGTAAAGTGTTTTCCATGTACGCTCTAAACTTTAAAATAATTAATTTCTGATCAAAAAAAAATAAAATGAAAAAAATGATAAAAACTACACACTAGCGCAAACAAAATTTTAAAATCGTCGATCTATTAAAAGATCTTCAGTATAATTTTACATATTGATGTAATACAAAAAACGTAGGTACTTACCGAAAATAATGACTTTCCGGGATCGAACCATGCGATTTACAAAACAATACCATACACTGTTATAAATTAAAGTCTATACAAATGTCTTGACAACATACACAAATATAAATTCCGAAATTTAACTAATGATACTGCACCACACAACAAAAAAAATAAGCGTCGAGGACGATGGCAAACAACTGCATTAAACATAAAGAATACGCCGGGACGCCGATCGTGTCACAAACCCAGCCCTGGTTTCCCGTTCTCACATTGCTAACTTCATGCAACAAATTTACTACGAAATTTCTTATTGCGCTTGCTCCACATAGCCAGTCGATGTCAATTTATGACATTTATTTTCTGCGTGGTGGAACACTTTTTTACGCATTTAGCCTATTTTTGTAGTTTTCCTATCCCCTCCAAGTTCCTTGCTCGTTTTTGACAGAATGGCTCGTTCGAAAAAGCATAGGTTTGTGGCAACACTGTACTTGATAGCAATGTTGCCAATCATACCGTTTTACCGGTAGATCTACCCATTTTCAATGAGAGTACCGTTCTATCGGTTTTCCTAAGTGATCTACCAGTTTTCATAAGTAATATACCGTTTTTCCACTTACCGTTTCTGTTATAATTTAGTACATATTTATTTAAAGTAATTACAAAAACCTTATTATTGCATAGTGTTATTATTATACTAATTATAAAACAAGCACGATTTCATGCTTAAGGGCCGAAAAATTTTCTTCAACTCAATAGGTGGCGCTTGGAAGCACATGTAAGAGTGGGTCCACACAAAGATAGAAGATTTTCCGCCTAAATCCGCCTTCTCCAAGGTCACTACGCAAAATAATGTTTAACTTTTCAGCGGACTGCTTTAAATATGGTGGAAACTGTTTATTTTTAATATTTTATATGAACATAACCTATACTTTTTTTTTCAGAAATTTGTTGTTTTATTTATATTTTTTTATTCTGTGAGCTTTGAGATAATGGATATTTATGAACTATGTTAAATTGTTTTAATTTATTAAAAATGCTTGTTGTCGCAAATCATTACTGCTTGGTCCTCAAAAAAAACAATTCTTGTTCATTTTTTTATTAATTTTATAACAATTGCAATAATACAGTTGTTCGTTATTTAGATTTCCTGACAATATCCCTGACTTTTCAATAAATATCCGGACATTTTATCTGAATGTTGTATGTTAAGGCAGAGAGATTTTCAAAATATTTGCAATCGAGCATCAAATGCAAATATCGAGTGAGTGCTCCCATTAATGGGAGCGTAGTGGACTAAGAAGAGAAATAGGCTATCTATATTGTTATAAGCTTTACTTTTCGCTGCCACCAATGTTATAAATTTGCTGGTTCTGCTTTTAGATTATCACTGGTTTCGATGAATTCAAATAAATCTTCAAATATTACTTTTTAATATTTTATTAAAATGTTCACTAAATCATGAGGTAACAACAGTTTTTCTTCTTACTTACTAATTTAATGTCACTATTGTAGTTTTTTAATTTTAGTTCCTTTCGTCTCCATGTTCATGTCCTAGTTATATTCTATTTCTGTATCTAAAACATCATTTTACAGTCATAGGCGTATTAACAAATATAACTTAACTATTTTTTTACGTGATTACTGAAATGAAAAAGTGTGTATTTATGGGACGATGACAATATGAACAAAGCTATTGGTATCTGTAAAAAGTAAAATTTTAGAGTTTCGGAGATTAAGGCATGCTTTTGTTTGGGCCTATTAGAATATAAATCTACTTGAGGTATAACTTCTTCTTAACAGAGTATTAAATATTAGCCTATAATTATCCTTTAATCTATAAGAATAACTTAAAAATATTTATATATAATAATTTAATTATTTGTAGTAAAAGTTGGTTTACAATAATATATTCTGTTAAGGTTCCACTCTAGACACAATTTAACTTAAAGAACATATCATGTGAAGAATGTCATGAAATGGTTATAAAAGTCCAGCAATTGTCAAAAGAAACATCAAGGGATAAAAAGTATGAAACTAAATTTATTAATATACTAAATTCACAATTCACTCACTTTGCTAACGTTTAATTAATTTATTTTTTCTTATTAGAATAATTAATAAATATTTTTTTATTACTTATATTTTCCTCTTTTAATTTCAAAAAATACTGACAATTGCAGCTTTTTCCTGTTTCTTCCTACCAGGGGGGCTAAAATTTCAGACATGTCAGGAAAATCCCTGTCGTCTGGTAACCCTACCCTTAGCAAACTTTATATAAACCTATTATAAACAATTAAAAAGTAAAAATTAACATTGATGGAAACTTAATAACAAAGATCCAATTAGTATCATATGTAATGCATTCTTCTAAAAACTTTCGGAGATTAAGGCATGGTTTTGTTTGAGCCGATTAGAATATAAATTTACTTAAGCTATAACTTCTTCTTAAGAGAATATTAAATATCAGACTATAATTATCTATTAATCCAGAAGAGTAACTTAAAAATATTTATATATAGTAATTTAATAATTAATAATTTGTAGTAAAAGTTGGTTTACAACAATATCTTCTGTTAAGGTTCTACTCTTGATACAGTTTAATTAAAAGAACATATCATGTGAAAAACGTCATGAAAGGATTATAAAAGACCAAAAATTTTCAAAAGAAACATCAAGTAATAAAAAGTACGAAACTAACTTTATTAATATACTAAATTAAAAAATGCACTCATTTTGTTAACGTTTAATTAATTTATTTTTTCTTACCAGAATGATTAATAAATATTTTTTATTACTTATACAATCCTTTTTTAATTTAAAAAAAATAATAATGATAATTGCAATTTTTTTCCTGTTTCTCCCTAACAGGGAGCTAAAATTTCAGACATATTAGGAAAATTCCTGTCGTCTGGTAACCCTACCCTTGGCAAACTTTATATAAACCTATTATAAACAATTAAAAATTACAAATTAACATTGATGGAAATTTAATAACAGAAATCCAGTTAGTGTTACTGGTAAGGAATTCTTCTAAAAACTACAAACAATTGTAATTATTAAAACAATTGTTAAAATGAGACTGTTACATTGAAACTCTCGTCTTCGAACTCCTTGGCAATTTTTTACTAGATCGAAGTGGTAAACTTTGGAAATAAAACTTCTTTTAATGAGTCTCATTACGGCACAAATAACCTGAATAATTTCAGACACACTGTTTACCGACTCGGAATTCGCACTATTGCTTTCACATGCTGATTTCATCAGCTAAATATCAAAATGTTTTTTCCAATCTAGTAATAAGGGTATAGCTGTACACATTTCAAAATCGTGTAGCCTAATTATTGGCCTAACAACAGCCAAGAGCTCTTCAAATTCACCAAGAGTAACAGGAAAATATTTTAAAAAAATCAAGATCATTTTCTCGCATTTCTTGAATTAAATTATTAGTATGTCCAAGCCTTTCTCCAATGTTTTCCTCAAATATAGACTAGACCCAGTAGCGACGACTTTTCTGTTTTTTTTTTAATAAATAATATAACAATATTCTCCTTACATTTTGTTACTTTTTTTTCTAGATTAAAGTACTGCCGCAATTAATGTTTTATTTTGCTTTATTTTAATTTTTAGATAAAATATAAACAAAAATCTTGATAAAAGTTAGATTAAGACAAGACCTTATAACGGCGTAACGAAATATCCCGTGTGAACGATACATTTTTAACACAAAAGCACGTAATACGCCTACGCTCAAAATTGACTTATAATGTGGACTCACCCTAAGTCCGTTGTTGTTCTATCCTTTTTGGCTATATTCTTTTGAGTAATTATCAATTGATCAAAGTGAACAAAGTGAAACTGATAACTTCATGTTCTTTTGAATATGCAGTTACTTCTCATTGGGCTGAAGTGATCATGATTACTTCAAGTGATAGAAGTGAAAGTGATAATGACTCAAAAGAATAGCCCTTTTACCATTGCCACAATAAAAAAGAACAGATACAAATCTGACTTCACATATAAAATAGGTTTTGTATATAAGGTATATTCTTTTGAGTAATTATCACTTTCAGTTTTGCCACTTGAAGTAATCATGTTTATATCGACCCAATAACAAGTAAATGCATATTCAAAAGAACATGAAATTATCAGTTTCACTTTGTTCACTTTGATCAGTGATAATTTACTCAAAAGAATACGGTGATAGAAAGGTTGATAGAAATTTCACAATTAATTTTTTCAATTATTCTTTTTCTTTCAAAAACCCAAAAAAAAAAACCAAAGTAGTAGTAGTGGTAATATAAGTCGGAAGTTAATTAAAAAATGAATTAAAGCCGATTTGTAATCATATTGATTTTCTAAAGTTTAAGGTTCTCTATATAATGTCTAATGTATAACAAAAATATCAAGATTTTACTTATTTTCTTACATACATATTGCAATTTTTGTTATTTTAAACGTAAAATTTAAGTCTATAATACATATAAAGTTCTACTTAATGTTGTACTTAACATTATTTAAAAATAAAATTTATTTCTCATTTAAATAAAAGTTTCAAAAATCTTACAAATTGTGATTTCTGAAATTTTTTATAAATTAGGTTGATTAAAACAATTATGTTAGACAAGTTAGATATTCGGCTGTTATGGGCATATGGACACAAGTATTTATATTAAATTAATAAAGAGCCGTAGAAAAAGATTTTTAAATAGCATGATCATACAATTGAGTTATGAACAGAATCTCCTGTAATCATTTTGTATGTTTATAATCTCAAATTTACTTGAAATTTGCGAGACACATTCAAGTTTCTAAGGAAATTTTTAGAAAATACTAAAAATAACGAGGTAATGCCTAATTAACGTTTCAACTATTTTTTCAAAAAATAAAACATTTTGAAGAAACGGTTCGTCAACATATTGCTCTTTTTAATGACGAGCCGTTGTTAAGAAACATGCAATAAAATTTGTAAACCTACTTTTTTATGACCAACCAATAATATCGTAGACATCCAAAGATTGTAATTGATTGACACGAATTGGATCAGTCGGGTCAGAGTGAGTCCACACGATACCAAAAATTTCGGCGGCAGCGTAGCGTAATAAGACATATGTCAAATTTCAAGCATTGTGATTTGTTAGATTTAAAAAAAGACAAAGACCGAAGATTTCCCGCCTAAATCCGCCTTTTCCAAGGTCATTACGCCAAATCATGTTTAACTTTTCAGCGGACTGCTTTCAAAATGGTGGAAACTGTTTATTTTCAATTTTTGTATGAAAACATAACCTATGTTTTTTTTTAAACTTTGTTGTTTTATTTATATATTTTATTTAGCGAGTTTTGAAATAATAGATATTTATGAATTATGTTAAATTGTTTTAATTTATTAAAAATGCTTGTTACCGAAGATCATTACTGCTTGGTCCTCAAAAAACAAAAAAAAAACGATTTTTGTTCATTTTTTTACTAATTTTATAACAATTTCAATAATACAGGTGTTCATTATATAAATTAAAGCTTATGAAATAAAGGCCATTATATAATACAATTTCTATTCAACGACAATCTGTGATATCGAGACGCTAATCCACAGACATGCCCTTAGCTATGGTTACCAGATCAAATAATGAGTTTTCCTGACAATATCCCTAATGTTTCTGTAAATACCCGGACATTTTATCTGAATGTTGTATGTTAAGGCAGTGAGATTTTCAAAATTTTTGCAATCAAAGCATCAAATGCCAATATCGAGTGAGTCTTCTCATTAATGGGAGCGTAGTGGACTAAGGAGAGACAGACTGTCTATATTGTTATAAGCTTTGCCTTTCGCTGCCATTAATGTTATAACTTTGCTAGTTCGATGAATTCAAATAAATCTTCTAATATTACTTTTTTAATATTTTATTATAATGTTCACTAAATCATGAGGTAACAACAGTTTTTGTTCTTACTTACTAATTTAATGTTACTATTGTAGTTTTTTGATTTTAGTTCCTTTCGTTTCAATGTTCATGTCCTAGTTACATTCTATTAGGAATCTAAATTATATATTTGACAGTTATAGGCGTACTAACAAATATAACTTATAACTATTTATTTACATGATTACTGAAATGAAAAAGTGTGTATTTATGGGACGATGACAATATAAACAAAACTAATGGTCTCTGTAAAAAGTAAAGTTTTAGAGTTTCGGAGATTAAGGCATGCTTTTGTTTGAACCTATTAGAACATAAATTTACTTAAGATATAACTATTTCTTAAGGGAGTATTAAATATTAGACTATAATTATCTATTAATCCATAAGAGTAACTTAAAAATATATATACTAATTTAATAATTAATAATTTGTAGTAATAGTTGGTTTACAACAATGTCTTCTGTTAAAGTTCTACTCTAGACACAATTTAACTTAAAGAACATATCATGTGAAGAATGTCATGAAATAGTTATGAAAGTCCAGCAATTGCCAAAAGAAACATCAAACAATAAAAAGTATGAAACTAAATTTATTAATATACTAAATTAACAATTCACTCATTTTGGTAACGTTTAATCAATTTATTTTTTCTCACTAGAATGATTAATAAATATTTTTTCATTACTTATATTTTCCTCTTTTAATTTCAAAAAAATACTGACAATTGCAGTTTTTTCCTCTTTCTTCCTAACGAGGGGCTAAAATTTCAGACATGTCAGGAAAATTCCTGTCGTCTAGTAACCCTACCCTTAGCAAATTTTATATAAACCTATTATAAACAATTAAAAAGTAAAAATTAACATTAATGGAAATTTAATAACAGAAATCCAGTTAGTGTTGTACGTAATATATTCTTCTAAAAACTACAAACAATTGTAATTATTAAAACGATTGTTAAAATGACACTTTATATTAAAACTCTCGTCTTTGAACTCTTTGGCAATTCTTTACCAGGTAGAAGTGGCAAACTTCGGAAATAAAACTTGCTTTAAAGAGTCTCATATTATCGCACAAGTAACATGACTAATTTCAAAAACACTGTTTACCGACTCGGAATTCGCACTGTTGCTTTCACATGCTGATTTCATCAGCTAAATATCACAATGTTTTTTCAAACCTTGTAATAAGGGTATAGCTGTACACATTTCCATAGCGTGTTTCCTATTTATTGGCCCAACAACAGGTTTTCAAACTCACCAAAAGTAACAGGAAAATATTTTTAAAAAATCAGGATCACTTTCTCGCATTTCTTGAATTAAATCATTAGTATGTCCAAGCCTTTCTCCAATGTTTTTCTCAAAAACAGATCGGACCTAGTAGCGACGACTTTTCCGTTTTTTTAATAAAGAATATATTAATAATATCCTTATCTTTTGTAATTTTTTCTTTAGTTTTCTTTTTCTACATAACAACATTGCTGCAATTATTTTTTTTATTTTCTTTCATTTTAATTTATACATAAATAAATATTATCAAAAAATCAGAAAAAAGTTAGGTTACCACAAAAAAAAACATTACGACTGCACGATAAAAGTTCCCCGTGTGGACGAGACATTTTTAACATAAATGGGCGTAATACGCCTACGCCGAAATTAATGGTATCGTGTGGACTCACTCTCAGTTTATAACCTAATATTAGAGCTATTCTTTTGAGTCATTATCACTTTCACTTCTATAACTTAAAGTAATCATGATCACTTCGATCCGTTGACAAGTAAATACATATTCAAAAGAACATGAAGTTATCAGTTTCACTTTTTTCATTTTGATCAACCGATAATTACTCTAAAGAATACAGCCATTGTCACTTTATTTATTTCTACTGTCCGTTTCGTTTAACTATTTATGTCGAAAAAAATTCGGAAAACTATGCGAACTGCTTCTACCCCTGTCAGTTAGTGACAACTGATTATATATGCCCCGTATAATTTTCCTATGACGATAGCATATTCACTGTTATTATAAGTCAACTTTCTCGAACATGGCGGATAGGATGGTCCGGACATTTTCAGTTTGACTGTATTCTTTAGAGTAATTATCAAATGATCAAAGTGAAAAAAGTGAAACCTACAACTTAATGTTCTCTTGAATATGCATTTACCTGTGTGTTGAAGTGATTATGATTACTTCAAATGAAGTGAAAGTGATAATGACTCAAAAGAATAGCCCTTTGATTACAAGATCAGGGGCCCTATCCTCGAACTGAGGTGGCGAACGCGTATTCTTGAAATGTTCATCACTCATATCCTCGTTAGCCCGGTGAAAGGCAAGCGAACGGTGAAACATGCGCAAATGAAATGTTAGCCGCTAAATGACATATTTTACGCACGGATTTCAAAAAATAGAATAGAATTAAAAATTATTATTTTATTTTGGTTTTTCAAAATTACTCGCATTAAAAAAAAATAATATGTTGACGAACCGTTTCTTTAAGACATTTTTTTTCTGAATAAACAGTTGAAACGTTAATTAGGTGGTACTCCGATATTTTCAAATTTTTTAATAAAATATCCTTGGAAAGTGGAATATGTCTGGCAAATATTAAGCAAATTTGAGATTACAGACATATAAAATTATTACAGGAGATTCTGTTCATAACTCAATTGTATGACCGTGCTATTTAAAAATGTTTTTCTAGGGCCAGTTCTGCTTATGGATTTAACATAAATACTTGTGTCCATAACAGCCGAATATCTTAGTTTTAAACAGTTAAATCTAACATAATTCTTTTCATGATACAACTTATAATAAATTTGAGAAATCACAATTTGTAAGCAATCTGAAACTTTTATTAAATAAGTAACAAATTTTATATTTTAAATTATGTTATGCACTTGACTTAATTAAACTGTGTTAAACACTATACGACACTACAAATAAATAAATATTATGATTATAATTTATCGAGACATATAAATATGAACCCTACAGACCAACGAATGAGGTCCTTCAGCATAAAAACCTTATTTATGGTACATTTGATCTTCAAGTCTCCACAAATCTTCATAAAATAAAAAAAAAGATATATATTTAAAGTTGAATGTGAGATCTTCTGTCTGGCCTTTGGTTTCGGTCCTTGGTCATAAACAGTTTCACTATCATTGTTCAAGTTTCACGTTTTCTTTCAAATTTACTTGTCAGGACAGGACATCTTGCAGTAAAAGGCTAGACCCTTTGTGAATTCATACAATAAATAACTGATTGGATAGTTTCCGTAGTGGATTGGAATGATGGCTTTTAGTTATACTACGTAGAGTTGTAATTTCTACCGTTTCAAGGTTTATCAGTGCTGACTTTCTGCAATTACTGTCAGTATATTACTTTGTATATATAATTGCTGCTTTTCTTGATATCCCTTTTTCTTTATATATTAGAATCTTCAAGTACTTGGCTCTTTGTATGCATTTTTGTTTAACAGTTCCAGAGTGTCAATTTAAGATAATTTTAATCCAGGCAAAGTACAAATATTGTAATGACAATCAATAACTTCACAAAAATAACAACAACAGCAGTATTTTTTTTTTAATTTGGACGATTAATTTAACGTACCAAAACTACTTTTTGCCTAAAATGGCAACAAAATATACTAAGGACATTTTCGGTCTGACAGGTCAATTCAATCTGTCATCCATTTTATTTTTGAAATTCTCGGGTTTTAGCATGTTCATATCTGGCAACATTGGCTTTTCAAGAATACGGCTTTTACTGTCAAAAAGTTCACATCGCCATTCCCATCGCCATTCACATCACCTTTCACATCACACTTTCGAGGATAGGGGCCCAGGGACCCTATCCTCGAACTGGGGAACGTGAAGTGAACGGTGAAAAGGTGGCGAACGCGTATTCTTGTAATGTTCATCACTCATATCCTCGTTCGCCCGGTGGAAGGCAAGTGAACGGTGAAACATGCGTAAATGAAATGTCAGCCGCTAAATGGCATATTTAACGCACGGATTTCAAAAAATAAAATAATATTAAAAATTTTTATTTTATTTTTGATTTTTTAAAATAACTCGTCGTTAAAAAAAATAATATGTGACGAACCGTTTCTTTAAGACTGTTTTATTTTTTTAATAAACAGTTGAAACATCAATTAGGTGGTACCCCGATATTTTTAATATTTTCAAATTTTTTAATAAAATATTCTTAGAAAGTTGAATATGTCTCGCAAATAGTAAGTAAATTTGAGATTACAAACATATAAAATTATTACAGGAGATTCTGTTCATAACTCAATTGTATGAGCGTGCTATTTAAACATGTTTTTCTAGGGCCAGTTCTGCTTATGGATTTAACATAAATACTTGTGTCCATAACAGCCGAATATCTTAGTTTTAAACAGTTAAATCTAACATAATTTTTTTCACGACGCAACTTATAATACATCTGAGAAATTACAATTTGTAAGCTATCTGAAACTTTTATTTAAATAAGTAACAAATTTTATACTTAAATTATGTTAACTAGAACACTTACCTTAATTAGACTGTGTTAAACACTATACGACACTACAATTAAATAAATATTAAGATTTATAATTTATCGGAACATTTAAATATGAACCCTACAGACCAACGAATGAGATCCTTCAGCATAAAAACCTTATTTATTTGATTTGATCTTTAAGTCTTTTCAAATCTTTATAAAATTATATATATATATATATATATATATATATATATATATATATATATATATATATATATATATATATATGAAGTAAAATGCGAACAGTAAATGCAAACTTCTCTCCATCATATCCTTTCTGTGTTAGAGGTTGCACAGTTAGAATAAATTGTTTTAAACCGCAATTTATCCTATTCCACCACCATCGAGATGATGGCCTACCTGTACCACCATACCGAGAAGAAAGTCAAAACTTACCCTCCCCGCCACAGTGATACGGCAGAGGTACATGTTTCGTCTCTATTAGACTCCACTGCTATTGCATCTCACACGGAGGAATCCGTGAAAGCCGCATACACATATATACGCCATCCGGCGGGAGGTCGGCGAAGCCGCATTCAGTATTTGCATGCTTCCTTCCGATCTGTCCTTTGCACAGCCAGGTGCATGTCGGTACCCTGAGGCGGGGAGGCCGCCACAGTGATACGGCAGAGGTACATGTTTCGTCTCTACTAGACTCATCAGGGTACCGACATGCACCTGGCTGTGCAAAGGACAGATCGGAAGGAAGCATGCAAATACTGAATGCGGCTTCGCCGACCTCCCGCCGGATGGCGTATATATGTGTATGCGGCTTTCACGGATTCCTCCGTGTGAGATGCAATAGCAGTGGAGTCTAATAGAGACGAAACATGTACCTCTGCCGTATCACTGTGGCGGGGAGGGTAAGTTTTGACTTTCTTCTCGGTATGGTGGTACAGGTAGGCCATCATCTCGATGGTGGTGGAATAGGATAAATTGCGGTTTAAAACAATTTATTCTAACTGTGCAACCTCTAACACAGAAAGGATATGATGGAGAGAAGTTTGCATTTACTGTTCGCATTTTACTTCATTCATACGCGGAGTTGCATATAGTTGTACGTTTGCTGAATGTGATTTCAGCACTACAACGGCATAATGTGGATATATCCACTGCTATTGCATCACACACGGAGGAATCCGTGAAAGCCGCATACATATATATATATATATATATATATATATATATATATATATATATATATATATATATATATATATATATATTTTAAAAGTTGAATGTGAGATCTGCCAATATCTTTAATGGACGTCTTCTGTCTGGCTTTTGGTTTTGGTCCCTGGTCATAAACAGTTTCTCTATCATTGTTCAAGTTTCAGGTTTTCTTTCAAATTTAGTTGTCAGGACAGAACATCTTGCAGTAAGTGGCTGGACATTTTGTGAATTCATATAATAAATAACTGATTGGATAGTTTCTATAGTGGATTGGGATGATGGCTTTTAGTCATACTACGTAGAGTTGTAATTTCCACCGTGTCAAGGTTTATCAGTGCTGGCTTTCTGCAATTATTACTTTGTATATATGATTGCTGTTTTTCTTGATATTCCAGGGCCCCTATCCTCGAAAGTGTGATGTGAAAGGTGATGTGAATGGCGATGGGAATGGCGATGTGAACTTTTTGACAGTAAAAGCCGTATTCTTGAAAAGCCAATGTTGCCAGATATGAACGTGCTAAAACCTAAGAATTTCAAAAAATAAAATGGATGACAGATTGAATTGAGCTGTCAGACCAAAAATGTCCGTAGTATGTTTGGTTGCCATTTTAGGTAAAAAATAGTTTTGGTACGTTAATTTAATCGTCAAAAGTAAAAAAAAAATAGTGCTGTTGTTGTTATTTTTGTGAAGTTAATGATTGGCATTACAATATTTGTACTTTGCCTGGATTAAATTTATCTTAAATTGACTCTCTAGAACTGTTAAACAAAAATGCATACAAAGAGCCAAGTACTTGAAAATTCTAATATATAAAGAAAAAGGGATATTAAGAAAAACAGCAATCATATATACAATGTAATATACTGACAGTAATTACAGAAAGCCAGCACTGATAAACCTTGAAACGGTGGAAATTAAGCTCTACGTAGTATGAGTAAAAGTCATCATCCCAATCCAATAATAGAGAAACTGTGTATGACCAGGGACCGAAACCAAAGGCCAGACAAAAGACGTATTAAAGATACTGGCGGATCTCACATTCAACTTTTAATATAAATATATATTTATATATATATATATATATATATATATATATATATATATATATATATATATATATATATATATATATATATATTTATTTATTTATTTTATAAAGATTTGTAGAGGCTTGAACATCAAATGTACCATAAATAAGGTTTTTATGCTGAAGGACCTCATTCGTTGGTCTGTTGGGTTCATATTTATATGTCCCGATAAGTTATAATGATATTTATTTAATTGTGGTATCGTATAGTGTTTAACACAGTCTAATTAAGAAGTTCTGTAGTTAACATAATTTAAATATAAAATTTGTTACTTATTTGAATAAAAGTTTCAGATAGCTTATAAATTGTGATTTCTCAAATTTATTATAAGTTGTGTCGTGAAAAGAATTATGTTAGATTTAACTGTTTAAAACTAAGATACTCAGCTGTTATGGACACAAGTATTTATGTTAAATCCATAAACAGAACTGGCCCTAGAAAAACATGTTTAAATAGCACGCTCATACAATTGAGTTATGAACAGAATCTCCTGTAATAATTTTATATGTTTGTAATCTCAAATTTACTTAATATTTGCGAGAAATATTTAACTTTCTAAGGATATTTTATTAAAAAATTTGAAAATATTAAAAATATCGGGGTACCACCTAATTAATGTTTCAACTATTTATTCAAAAAATAAAGCGTCTTAAAGAAACGGTTCGTCAACATTTTACTTTTTTTTAATGACGAGTTATTTTGAAGAATCAAAAATAAAATAAAAATTTTTAATATTTTATTTTTTGAAATCCGCGCGTAAAATATGTCATTTAGCGGCTGATATTTCATTTGCTCATGTTTCACCGTTCGCTTGCCTTTCACCGGGCGAACGAGGATATGAGCGATGAACATTTCAAGAATACGCGTTCGCCACCTTTTCACCGTTCACTTCACGTTCCCCAGTTCGAGGATAGGGCCCCAACAGTGCAGTTACTTTACACGTGCGTGGGGTCGGTTAATCATGATACGAAACAAGAGAACTAGTACTCAACTATGTTTTTTAAATGTTTTTCAGATACGAAATTTTTTAAACAAGAACATATTTTAAAATTATGCAATTTACCTGACATTTATTTAGTAACACTAGTAGGCAGTCATTGTTAATAAAATCTGTAAGAACCTTCGAGAATCCACCACTGGAGACAGCATGCAATGGTCCGCGCACGTTACACTGTAAAGAGAGAGAAGGCATGTATGGGAAAGTGCTATTTCTCTCGCTTCCATAATTTTGAGGCTCGGGCCGGCCAATCGCGTTTCAGAGCAAGAAAGATAGCACTTCTCCATATTCGCCTTCTCTCTCTCTTTACAGTGTAACCGCAAGCGGTCCATTACTTGCTGCCTCCAGTAGTATATGTTCGAAGGTAAGAACAGTACCTGTAGTTTAGTGTTGATGTTTATGTGGTTGCCTATATCCCATATAAATTTTAAATTTTAGTAAAGCAAGCCGAAAATAAATTTTTCTTGTGATTTTTTTAAACATCTTGATTTTTCATTGACATAGGTTAATGTTGACTGATCGACTGATTTATTTCAAACTTTTGACCATATTCTACTAAAGACAACGTTAAATACTTCGCGCGCATTACAGAGCAAAAACAGAGAGAAAGCAAATAGTAGTACATACTGTCTTTCTGACTCCAAATATTTAGTATTTAGCATATACATATAAAGTAAATACTGCGCATGTCAAACTGAGCATGTTGAAGAATCTTTGATCCCAATATTAAAGAACAGATGTATATAAATCCCCATAAATCTATCTCCTTTTTCCCAAATCACAAATATGCAACTGCGGAACGAAATAGCTCTATTGATGTCTTCAATATATCAGTTGCCAATCAAGAAAGATAATTTTATGTAATTTTAAATTGTTTTGATGGCAGGAATTTTCTAAACAAAATGTTAGGTTATAGTGATGTTTATTATCTTTAAATGTTACTTTAAATATAAAGATGGACTTCTACTGAATGTCCTTTAGTTTTCATACATTTTGAAAGCATACAATTTTCGAAGAATTTGAAGTTAATTTATTTTTTTTTTTGGGAAAAATCTCTAATATATTAATAACCAATAAAATTAAAGCATTAGCGTCTACCAAATCGTTCTTTTTTTCACAGAGAGCTTTAGTATAAATGTACTTAGCTCGTCAATAAAATTTGTATACACTTTGACCTGTGAATGCTCATTGACGATTTTTTTTTTAATATCCCACACAGCACTAGACGTCTTATAGACGTCATTTTTATATCCAGATTATGTCTAAACGTCTTAAGACATAAATAAGGCGTCTTATAGACGTTGTTTTAAAAACGTCCATAAGACGTCTATATACAACGTCTTTAAGATATCTTTTAAAAGTCTACATACTACATTTTATATGAAAATAAATACAGTTGTGTATAATTTAGTTGATAAAAACTAAAAGGCATTTCCTTCCCTATGGATTTTGTCGCAGTTGGGTAATAAGTTTGCAACGCCGCACAGAGCTCAGCTGAATACAAGTTGAGGTTAAAATTTTTGATTGAACGACAAATTTTTAGTAGCCTCACTACGACCTTGGTTAATGGAACTTTTGCGTGATCTTTTTTATCAATACTTTGGTGCTTTTTGTCACAGACTGTTTGATGTACCGATAACAATAACAATATGATGCCAGCGAAACAATAACTTTAAGAAACCCGCCTTTTGTTTCTGTCAGCTGTCATTTTTCAGTTTTGTATTTGTGTTTCGTCATGTTATTCATTTTTAATGTTGTTGGGGTGCCGACTGTGAAAATTTAGCTTTTGAAAGAATTTTATTAAAATAGTTGATTTATCTATGTGCCTCTAAAAATCTTTTTTATTCGTGTTTATGTAATACTTAAGGTAAGATCGAGAATCATATGTACTTAGGAAAAACAGTAACGTTATTTATAGGTTGTGTTACAGGAAATTCCCGAATGCTTTACTGCTTATATTTTTATAGTAACTCTATGTTATTAGAAGTATAAATGAAATTTTCAAAAATATTATCTGTGCAAAAAAGGCTTGCACAGCTCATCCAGGCTCGGTCCTAAATATTACAAGAAATATTACTAATGAAGTGGAAGGCGAAATGTTTGTTTATGGAGTGCTCCACTAATGAAACCTGTAAGATTTACTTTGTTCCTGATGATTGGTTTATATTTAAAGAACATAGAAAATAGAGTTTTGTTAATTACATAAAGTAATTTTGTTTAAGGTTTTAGAAATTTTAAAACTGGGAGTAGGGAGCATTTATGACTTTGTAAAGCGAGCTTGTAAAATTACCATGTAGAGTTGATTAGTACGAAAAGGAAAGAGAAAGTTCTACGATTCCAACTTGGTGACACTTATTATGAGTAAGTTCTGTCTTTCGTTATACATATTAACCTTGAAATAGCATAAGTCACGATTCTATAGTAGAGGACAATTATAAAAATTCGCAAAAATATCAAAAAATTTAGTCCCACAAATGATCAACTTTATTCTATAAAATTAAAATCAGTTTGTTATTAGGAACTACAGAGACAACAGGACTGGCAAAAAGTCAGAAGAATGAGGAAATTTCAATCCAAACATGGCTGAAAAGGGCATCAGACCAGATTTGTGATTCGACTAAATAAAAATTCTTGTTTTTAAAACCACTTAAAGATTTGTGTACTTTTTATTTTAATAAACTTTTATTTTGTTGATAGTCTACCTTTTAGAGTTATTATATCGAAGAAATAAACTAAGGCTTAAATTTGATAGGTTCACTTATAGTTCGAACAGTAGTAGTTCTGAAAATATTTGCTCTTCTGCCTCTTATATTTCAAATTAGAAAAAGTTTACATTATGCTTAAGTTATGTATTTTTTTGTATAAAGGGATTATGTTGAACATATTTTTTTAAAGCAAATTATTCATGCGGAACTTGTTGTTATTTAAAATGGTAGTGTATATTTTGCTCTTGATTTTTTCTTAATTAAAGTTATTTCTTGGACTTCTGAATAATCACGGTTTGACTTTGTAAACAAGGCAAACAAAAAAATTAAAGGGACCCTTTTTAATATACATAATTTTAATGGTGAAATATGTTGGGAAGGGACGTCCATAAGACGTTTGTAAGCAAATGTCTTAAGGACGTTACCTTTTGTAACATAAGACGTCTATACAACGTCTTATGGACGTCATTCGACTTTAATGGACATCCATAAGACGTCCTGAATGTTGAGATCAAACATTTTATGGACGTCTTTAAGACGTATTTGTGCTGTTTGGGATATTAATAATGGGGTGGCTTTTTGTCCCGTCCGCAATCATTTTTTAAATCTTTTTTCCCAGAAGGTTTTTGCACAAATGTACTTAGCTGGTCAATATAAAATTTGTATACACTTTGACCTATGCCTATATTAATTTACTGTATTAATATAGGGATGGTTTGTTTGTCCCGTCCGCAATCGCTCTTAAATATCTTTTTTCACAGAGGACTTGAGTATAAATGTAATTAGCTCTTCAATATCAAATATGTATTTATTTTGTCCGGTGAAAGTCCGTAGACGATTTTTTTAATATATTGGGTGGCTTTTTGTCACGTCCGCAATTGCTGTTGAAACCTTTTTTTTATAAAGGACTCTAGTAAAAATATACTTTGTCCGTTAAAATATATATAAATGCAGTTTTACGTGTAAACTCCCATAGACGATTTTTTTAACTATATAAATACATATAACGTTGGTTATATGTAGGTATCCCGAGCTCAGACGGTTTTTAATTTTTTTTTGCACAATATGTTTTAATACCAACACGTCCAGCCAGTCAATAACAAATTTGCTCACATTTTCACTTGTTAACCCCCTTGGACGAATTTTTTATAATTATTTTAATAAATGTTAACCTTAAAGTGATACCAAATATAATTTGTTTTAAAGATATTTCAGGTAGAAGAAATAATCATTCATTTTTCAAATATTTTACATTGTTTTTTTTTTCTCTTAATAAGAAGAAAACAAATTTTCTATAATTTTTGAAATTGTTTTTTACTGTGTACGAAATTCGTTCGCGTGAACGTTCGAAACTTCAACCGGGAGCAATAAACATCTTTAGGGCCCAAAAACCGATGTTTTATACTAAATGTCACCCCTATGCAGAACATAAACAATAAATTTCTTAGCGTAAAATATAGTAAGTCCTAAATTTAAGAAATCTCCATTGATGAAGGCGGTGTTGTCAAATATTACATTTTTCATTACATTAACTAAAATTTATAACTTTTTGGTCATTTTCTAGCGCTAAATCTAAAATGTTGCAGAAAAAAAAAATAAGGAAATATTTCGTAAATAATGTCTAGAATTGTAACAGGTTTTACTGGATTTTGAACTGGACAGATAATATTATTATTATCAATCCATGATTCTCTTTTTTTGAAACATCTGACATCCTGCATTTTATTTAGCAAAATGAAATGAAAATAATGTTCTGGCCAGACGAACCACTTGATCATAATAGCTTATTTAATTTCAACCTGAATAATATCGTAAATTTTGTACTCGTAAAACCCAAATTTAGGTTATAACGCAGGGGCGGATCAAGCCTCTCTCCTGGGGGGGGGGTGATATCACAAAAGTACAGTATGGCAAGCGAAAGCAAGTTGTCCCCGGGGGGGGGGGGGGGGGGACACCAGCAACATTCCCATTTCTAGTGTACAAGGCAGAGACGGGGCTATTTTTTTGAATTTGAAGCTCTTGGAGAGGGGGGGCGCTCACAAGAAAAAACAAGTTTCCGACAGGGGGGTGGAAAGATGCGATCAACATACACATTCCTCGTATAAGAGGCAGAATCGGGTCTATTTTCCTGAGTTCAAAGCTCCTGGGGAGGTGCTATCGCAAAAAAAAACAAGTTGTCAACGGGGGGGGGGGGGTTGCTAGCCGCATACACATTCCTAATATAAAAGGCATGGCTACTATGATAATGAAGACTATTTCTGTAAAAAAGTATGGAAAATAATAAAAACTGAAATATCTCAAAAACTATTATAAATAGGTATAGGATATATTGAACAAAACTTTTAGGGTTTTTATTACTCTATTAAATAACATGAAAATATACAGGGTGTACCATTTAAAAAAAAGATATTTATTCATTTAAACTTGTTCAAATTTGAGCCGATGTGTTCAACACCCTGTAGCTTTTATTGCAAATATTAGGTAAAAATTATGTTAACTTGTCCTTGGCCTTGCTAAATTCCAAATTTGAATCTATTTGTCACAAAATTGAGCGTTATTTAGGATTGAATTGATGCTTTAAAATGTGACTTTTTTTTTTAAACTTAATTATCTCAGAAACTATAAAGTTTTGTTATAGTAAACCCTTAATAAAAAAGATTTAAAATTATAAGCTAAATCGAAAATACGATTCGTATATAGGGTGTTCTATTTAAAAAAATACAACTTTATGCTGTCCTAGTTTTTTGGCTCACCCTGTAGAGCTCTAAATATTTTTAAAATCTGCGTAAAAATAAACTGTATCAAACAATAAATATAGTTTCTTTGTTAATTTCACCGAAAAGGCACAAACCTACTTCATCCAATCGTTGACTCACCCTGTACAGGGTGTCTGGGAAAAATGGATATGAACAAAACACATGAAAGGAATACTAGAAGTTATATGGGCTCCCAAAGAGTTGTATACACATAATCATTGAATCACCCAGTATATTAATTTTTTTTTAATATGATGTATACTAGGTAAGACTCTCAAATTACTATCCAAGGAAGTGTGAATTACACACAGCTGCAGGGGCGGATTGTTAATAATTTCTTTCTTTGCCAACTTTTATATAAACGATTTTTGTTAAATCAATTTCTCTTTACGAGTTCTACAATTTGTTAAAATAAATGACTCAACTGTGAGAACATTCCGTGTAACTGCCAAGAGAGACTTCTTTTCTATATACCATTCGTATATTTCTAGCCGTCATTACTTTTTTTTTTGTTAAAAGAAACTCAAAATAAAATAGTTTATTCTTTTATTCCAAAACATTTCCACACTTTATGAAACTATTTCAATTAAAAATACGTTCACAATGTATTTTACACATTCTAATATAATATAAATTATTAAACATATTACCCAGTCCGATCCTGAATTTTTACAGACCTATAAACTAGTACACAAATCAGAACTGGCAGGCGTGCAATAACATCACCAGAAAGAAAAAATATTTGTGTACATCAGGGTATTTTTTTTTCGCCGTGAATTGCCATTCTAAGGAGTAAAAACTACTCCGAAAGTTCATCGTTAAAAAGAGTTTATTTTTTTCGATTGTAATTTTTAACAAGCTGATCTTTTTTTGATCAAAATTATTTGATTTGCGAGAAGGGTCAATCCATAATATATATATATATATATATATATATATATATATATATATATATATATATATATATATATATATATATATATATATATATATATAAAGGGGCCATTGGGACTCCCTTGGCTTCTATACTGTACATCAATTGAATGAAAACAGCAAAAAAATAATGTTTTTATCCCTATTAAAAAACACATAGCACACCTTTACTGAGAAAATAACATGGATCAGATTTTATATGGGAATATCCGCTCTTTAAATTGTAATTAAAAAAAAAAGTTTTTGGCGATTAATTTAGGGGGTAATGCAGGACGTAAAAAAATACGAGTTGAATATTTTCTAGAAATTCCAATATATCAGAGAATTAAAAAAATCGGAGGCGAATTCTTGAGAATGTCCCCTTGTCAGACCATCTTCAGGTCTTGAAACTTGTCAATGGACACTTCACCTGCCATTTGGACGAGCAGCCTCCAATGTCAGCTCAACTTTCCGACAGTAACAAGTCAAAAAAACAAAAAAGGTACAATTTTTAATCAACTTGATGAAAATTGTGCTTTTTTAACAATGTTTGTCTTTATATTCACATCGTTTAAAACGTTATAATTTCAATTTTAATTGTGTAGTTTAATTTTCACAATTTATAGATTTGTTACTGGTGCTGCGCTGACGTTGGAGGTTGACCTCCAAATGGTTGGAGTATGTCCTTTGATGAGATGCGAATCTTGAAGATGGTCCAAAACCGAAAACGCTTAATAGATATTCACAAAGTTAAATTATATACACAAATATTTTTCTTTCTTGAATTTGCAGACATTGCGATCATCTCGCGAGACGATTCAGCATTCTGACCGTATAAAACAAATCCTATGATAAATGTTACAAATATGTCTAAGAAATGGTTAAATTTCAAGATACAGGATATTGAAAAAATTTAAAATTGCCATTTTATAATTGATTCAAAAAAAAAAATAAATAACGATAGTCTTTTCAACAAAAGATATATTATTTCTGTAATGTTACTCACTTAAACTGTCAGCAATAAAACTTAGAAAAAATTAATCGTGTAACATTTTTTCTTGAAAATTTTTGAACAAGCTACCCGTATCTACGGCCCTGGAGGGACAAAAAATACTTAATATTTTCAAAATGTTGTTGAATATCGGGGTTAAGGTGTACCAACTTTGAATTTCAAAATACTTCCAATATCCTGTATTTTGAAAACAGGGCCGTTGCAGGCCCACACTTCATGAACTTTTAACAGAGTATCTCAAATATTTATTTCTTATGGGGGAAATACATGTAGTACAACATCTCTAGAATATGGCTTTAAAATACCAAATCTAAATACGAAGTAGTGTAGTGTATGAACTATTGAAAAAATATATTTGGAATTTGAATTATAGTTTTTCCAACATTAATATTAAAGTTGATGCAACACTGATAAAATATATTTACAGTAAATTTTAATGAGCTTAAATTGTCATCATTTTCTAATATCAAATTCTAAAAGCACTTTTTATTCTAAATTCAACCATATATTACACATTATGATTTAATTATATTTTAAATTTCTTATACTTAAAAGAAATTTTTTTTAGTACGGATCTGTCTCCTAGGTTTTTCTCAACAAGAGTGAATCAATAAACTTAATTCTTTATATGGCGGTAAAGCACCTACGGAAACTACTGTATATCGTTGGTTAAGTGTATTTAATCGTGGCCATCACTTGGCTCACGGACGAGTTGCGTGAACGTCGTTCAAAATCGATAGTAATGCAAGAAAACATTGATGATGTGAATTAATAATGCAAGATCGTCTTGCGATTGAGAAATTGGAGCATTCCAGGGCACTAGTAACACCAGCATATATAATATACACGAATGTTTAACTGGATCATTATCCACTGAAGAAGCTATGCTTGTGTTGGATTGTGCATCGATTAAGCTCGAAAGAAAACAGCGGTCGATCGTATGAATCTTTCATGCCAAAACTAAAAAAAATTGCTGGCCCACGAAGTACTTCAAAACAAATCACTTTTAGGGTTGAAAAAAAGATTCAATGAGACTCTCGACTGATTAAAAAAAAAATGTACATTGTTACATTTGAAAAAAAAAAACAGAAACGAAGCACTACATTTTCTGGTGACCCCTTAATTGGCCTCCCAAATTTTTTATCGATTTAATGATAAAGCAGCAATAAAATAAATGGACACCCTGTATATGACCATAGGACAACAGAGGGTGTAGTAACTATCTTGTAAACGAAACAGTCTAGAATCACAGGTAGAAAAGAGGTGGTTCTGAACAAAGAAGTCAATAAAAGAAGGTTGGTTTAGGCTCTTTCAATTAATACCATCAGCTTAGAAAACCCTTTTTTCGGTTAGAGTAAGTTTGTTTGTTTGTACACAAATATCTTTCTTTTTGGAATTTGCGATCATCTCGCGAGACGATTCTGTATTCTTGCCTGACAAATCCTTTGATAAATATTAATAACATGTATAACAAATGTTTAAATTTCAAAATACAGAATATTGAAACAGTTAAAAATTGCCATTTTATAATTTAAAAAATAATGATCGTCTTTTCCACAAAAGATATTTTGTGTAATTTTACTCACTTAAACTGTCACAGCAAAAAAATTAGGAAAAAATCAGTCGTGTAACATCTTTTTCTTGAAAAACTTTGTGAGTGATATCCGTATCTACGCCCCTGGAGGGACGAAAAATATTTAATGTCTTCAAAATGTGATTGTTGAATATCAGGGTTAAGGTGTACCAACTTTGAATTATTACAATTATAAAACAACAAATAAATATTTTCAATAATACTTCCAATATCCTGTATTTTGAAAACAGGATCGTTGCAGACGCACACTTATATGAATTTTTAACCTTTGAGTATCGCGGAGATTGATTTCTTAAGGCGGAAATACATGTATGAAAACATCTAGAATAAAATATTAAAACCAAATACGAGGTACTTTCACCGTGGCCTCTCGGTAACAGTAACAAGTATGAATATGGATAATTTCAGAAAAAGTTGTGTAATTTAAGAACCAATGATTAGTAGCGTTCAAGTTTAAAAAAAAATTGGATTTTGAATGATACTTTTTACCGGTGTTAATATTACAGTGAGGGCGAACTAACAAAGTATTTTTATAGCAAATTATGACACGATTTTTAAATTTGAAGTTTCGTCTCCGAGCAACGATCTTCAAATTCTTGTTTTAAAAAACGGTCCGAATATCACACATGTATTACATATTATGGTTTAATTATATTTTAAAAAAATTTTACCTAAAAGAAATTTTTTAAGTACGGACCTGTCTACTAGAAATTTAATTATTTACTTGGCGATAAAGCACCTACAAAAACTACTGTACATCTTTGGTTTGGCGAGTTCAATCCGGGCCATCACTCGGCTCACGAACGAGTTACATGAAGGTTGTTTAAAATCGATTGTAGGGCAAAAAACATTGATGGTGTGAACGAACAGTGCAAGATTATCATGTTATATATTGAGAGATTGGAACATCCCAGAGCATTAGCAACACCAGCATATATAATATACTGCACGAACATTTGGCCGTGAACAAGCTATGCTTGCTTTGGATCCTGCATCATTTGACAATCGTTCAAAAAAAGGCTCCTGTCGATTGGTGTAATAAAATACTCAAAAAATATGACCGCGGTGCTTCAAAAAACATTTTATATGATCGTGACAAGAGACGAGTCTCGGATCTACATGTATGAACCCGAAAGAAAACCGTCGACCGCACAAGTCTTCCATGATGAGCTAAAATCAACCAAAATTACTGGAGCACGAAATACTTCCGACACAAATCAATTTTACGGTTGAAGAAAAGATTCCATGAGACTTCAGATTCGAGAAAAAAAAATGTACATTTTTATATTGAAAAAAAAATAGAAACGATGCACCAACTTTTCTTGGGACACATTAAATAAACTCAATCACTTTTAAAATATACCCCCTTGAACCCCAGTAACATTCTGCCTCCTAAATTTTGACGATATAGCCGTAATCCAATACACGAGTACTAAATGGACACCCTGTATATGATCAAAGGACAAAAAATGGCTCAGTAACTATTTTGAAAAGGAATCAATCAAGAAGTACAGGCAGAGAAGAGGTGGTTTTGAACAAACCAATAGAAGAAGGTGGATTCTTTCCTTTACCTGCACCACCTAACAAACACCTTTTTTCAGTTTTACTTTTGCTGAGAATAAAAGAAGGTAAACACGTTTATCTTATCTCACTTTAAAGCTTATCAGGTACAAATTTAGTATTTATTTATTTACGACCCTGAAGTTTGGATTGAACTTTTTTTTTCTTCAGCTATTTATTTTGAAGACACTTGACCGCAAAAAAAGTTTGGCCGTGATTTACTGTTAGAAACCCACCCTTAACGCAAGAAAATAAAGATGAGATTGGAATTTTATTTTTAATTTCCTACCCTGCGAGTTTGAGTGAGAGTTTCTTATTCTTAAAATTATTTATTTCGAATATACTTGATTGTGAAAAAAGTTTGGCCGCGATTTACCAACAAAAACCCACACTTTGCGAAAAAAATTAGGGCGATATTAGAACTTTATTTTTTATTTCAGACCCTGTAGATTATATTATCGCCATGATCTCTATTTTAAGGCAATAATGATAGGTCCCTGTTAGTAAATTGCGACCAAGATTGAGTCCCATTCAAGTGTCATCGAAATTAATAAATGAAAATTAAACTCTTACCCTAAAAATAAAAAGCTAAACTCACCCACTCTTTTAGAGCCAAGTGTGGGTTGCTATTAGTAAACCACGACGAAACTTTTTTGCGGTTAAGTATCATAGAAATAAATAAATGAAGAAAAAAACGTTCAATCTAACTTGAAATAATTAAAATAAATTAATCCATGCCTTCCCCACCCTTTCAATTCGCTTTAAGGGTTAGTTCACATTAGTTCACCTGAAGTGCCCGAAACGCTGATATATATATTTTTGAAACCATTTTTTACCAACTTGGCAAACAAAATTGACCACTGGCGAATATCCTTTCTCGATGATATTAAACGATTAAAAAAAGTTCAGGTTCCTTGCAGAGAAAGACCCTCTTTATGGGGTTCATTTTTATTAGATCCGATGCAAATATCTCTTTTATACTTGTCATTTATATGATGCAGAAATAATTTTTTCAAAAAATTTTTTTGGCCTTTTTGGACTGTTGGCTGTTGGAATATCAATAAAAATGAACCATAAATATATGCCAAAATGCTACTTATCGATCAGCTTAAATTATGACTCATGAACACAACTTTTTCCAAATATTTTATAATTTATTTCCATTTTTCTTGCATTGGAGTAGTTTTATTTTGTCTAACAATTTTTTTTTGTCATTGATACTTTTTGGTTTTCTATGTGACGTAAGCTTTAAAATGAGATAAAATAAGCTCGTTGCTATTCTTTCATTCTCGAGATATTAGATTTTTAATGTCACAACTTTTATTTAACTGAAATATATTATGCAACTCAATTTCCTCAACTTTGATAGTTAATTTCTCAAAACTGAAACAGATGCTTAACTTAAAACCTTTCTTAGAGCAATATATTGTCATAAACTTTCAATTAGCACACATTTTGGCTTCAAATACGAGGTCCACGAAATAAGATAATTTTCACGGTCACTCTTTTAAACAACGAATATAAATTAGTTTTTACAAAAGAAAGCTTCAAGCTTGAAATTACTTATCCGGATTTTTTTTCAATGACAACCAGGTATGATTCATTTCAAGCGTAGGAAAGTTTTTGTTGTGGTCCGTATTTTTCCACTAATCAAGTCAAGTCGAGTCTTTAACTTGATTTGTAATCACTTTTAAAATCGCAAATTTAGCTCAGTCTTTAATTGAGAAGTTTTGATTAATTAATTAAATTTTGAAGGCGAGTCTAAAATAAAGAAATATTCAAAATAGGGAAAAGTTCAAAAATCACGAGCTTTATCTTAAGATCGTCCCAAAATTGAGATTTTAATTTAAATTTTTATTTCTGGCACGAAAAGTCTGTTTTATTTAAAAAAAAAAGTATTAATTTTGTGGGAATGCTAATGGTAGTTTTTCCTGTAACGCTGAACTGTCATCAGACGCCACAATTAGCCGTACCTCGCGATTTCCCTATCAGAATAAGCTTTTCTAGGACTTCACTTGCTGACCTTCATACCCCCTAGAAAGCTTATGTACGTAGTTTTAAACCTCCCTAACTCCAACGTTATACGGCTCCTTATATCGATTTCTTCTGATAAGGCATTTACTAGATAATTTCCAAAAGAGATCATTCCATACAAAATCCTTCCGACTAAAAATTCACTAGTTTTTCGCCATCATAGTGAAAGTGATACGTACTAGACTTCGAAGGCGATTTCACGACACGTGGATTAGATTTCCGTTGCTTCTAATCCCACGATGGAGATCTATTAAGGGCAGAGTGTAATTTCGGTTTTACTTTTATAAAGAATTTTGTTTTTTCTTGTTCTGATCAATCCTGCAAGGCTTAGTTTTTTGGTGAAATAATTCTCATCCTCATCGTCATCATTTTAACTTGTAAATAGTAAAAAACTAAAGGTACAAGCTGATTTTTGGGTATTTACTGTACCCGTCCCTCTTTAGACGTGCTCACTCGCACTAGTTGTCGTTTTTGGACGTGGCCGCAGTAGGTCAAAATTTTTGAAATGGGAGTTGTAGAATTCGCTACTTCGTGAAATTTTGCCGGCATTCACGGCAATTTCAAGTCTCGAAGTTCTTACCGGGATTTCTGTATCTTCAAGTAGCTCAATATTTGTTATATGTTTGACACTTCTTCATTGGTTTCCGCTACCGTCGGTAACCTTGTTGGTTCTGGGTGTATTTCTACCGTGATTTTTTGCGGTTCTCCTAACTCTTCCTCGAGGTCAGATTCTTCCGAATCTCTCACTTCTCTTGGTTGAATTCCTCAAACTCCGAAATAACCGATTCGGAACTTAGTCAGTATCATCTTCCTTTTGATTTATTGCATCATCAGATGGTGCAGGTCGAAGTTCAACAAAAAAGAATGGTGTACAAACCGTTTTCAAATTCCACATCATACGCCGTAGCGCCGTTCACTTTAACGATCTTGCACGGCCCTGTCCCATAAGAAGAAAAGGTATGAGTCTTTCTTGACTGGGTTTTCGTGTTAACCAAGTCTCCTACTTTGAACTGATCCGTAATTAAAATTTTAGGAATGCCATATTGACAAATAATTTCGGCGTCGATTAATTTTTGGATTTTGCTTGAATTTACTTGGACGTGGCCTTAGTCTCCACCTACTTTGAGGAAATATTCTTGGTCATGATGACTGTGGCTCTTGCCTTGGCCGCCGGTGGATCATACGGTCCTAATATATCAATAGATATTACCTGGAAGGGCAACTTGGGGCTGCGAGCACGCGACGGAGCTTAAGCCTACTTCTGCTTTTATGTATTATATTATTACTTCTTTTGTTTGCCCTACCAGAAAGTAGTGGCTATACAACGATAAGTTTCACCCATACCCGGATGTGCTGCTTCGTCGACGTCATGATAATTGTAGATTACATTATCAATTGTTTTTTTTGTCACCTTCGGTAGATTAGGTCACCGTGCTTTACGAATTTACGATAGATTTTTTCACTGTCGAGGCGTTGTCGGTGTTTACTCTTCTGGTATATTAAGAGTTCGTCTTAACCGCTGGATAATTTTAGTTCGGCTTTGTACCTCAGCGATTTCTTTATGTAAATTAGACCTGTTTACCATGTTAACTCTGGGCAGCATGTCGGGCGGTACTAAGCGTTCGTTGCTGGACTTTATTTGGTAATTAGTGCTGTCTTCAAGATATTGACTGATAAATCACAGAAATCATTATTCTTTCTCTATATATGCTCTATCTTGAAATTGTATTCTTGTAGCTGCACAGGTCATCTGATCAGCTTTGCCTTAATCTTTAAATTGATGGAACCAAGTTAATGCCTGGCTGTCTGGGCGTAGGATGAATCTGGAATCCTGCAAATACCCGATAAAAATTTTTATTCTCCAGATTACCGCTAGGCATTCCTGTTCATTAACATGGTAATTCTAGAGTGTTCTATTAAGTTTGGCAGTGGCATGGGATATGCTGTTTTATTCCATTAATCTTCTGGTACAATACCGCAACCATGCCTTCTAGACTGGCATTCGCTTACCAAATAAACGGGGGTTGAAAGTTAGACCTATGAAGCAATTTAGTTTTTTATAACTTCCTTGGTAGCGTCAAAGGCTTCTTGCTTTATCCTTGTTCATTTAAATTTTTTATTTTTCTTTGCCAGCTCGCTAAGAGGAGCAGTTATTTTGGCCAAAGCAGTAGATCAAGCCCAATAAAGCCCGTTTACTTTTACTACTTTTAGTCGTTCAGAAGTCATCATGTATCCCGTGTTGTTCTAGTGGTGATATTTGGACTTCTCTAATTTTGTGCCCGAAGTACTGAATTTCTTTCATGCATAACCGACTCTTTTTTCCTGATACTCGAGTTGGGCATGTGCAACCTTTCGAAGACTTGGTGCACCTGTTGCAAATGTTCCCCTCGCAATTGCTGTAGATTATTATATTGTCTAAGCCTCTGAAATCTCTGGGCGCATTTTAAAGCCCAAATGACGTAACACAAAATTGATAGGATGCCACGTCAGGAGTGCTGAAGACGGTATATTTCTCGGATTGGGCTTCCATTGGGAACTGCCAGTACAGTTTGTAGGTCGTTGTTTTCAAGATAAATGCATTTCCTCGACAACTCAATCTCACAAGTTCCCAGCATCTGAGCCTCTGCGTTGCTACAGACTAATTTGATCCTGTGTCAGTACGAGTCTTTCGTAAAGTGTAATTCCTTTCAACTCTGCTTTTAAGACGAACTCATTGGTTTTACGTAGGGCGGTAACTTTCATTTGACTTTTTGGCTTTTTAAAAGTCTTAATCGATCTATTCTGGACTTTAACTGACGATTATCCGAAAGATTTCTTCTGTCTTTGACTGAAAGATTTGGGATCATTATCTTTTTTCAGAGTTTACTCTTGTCGATTCGGTAATAAAGTTTTACCCAGTGCGAGGGCCATACTCTTATTTTACTCTTCTAGATCCTTCTCTGTTAACTTAGCTGATGTAATGAGTCTTTTCAAAGAGATTATTCCGCATCGTCTTAATCTTGATCGAATAGCTGGTAATAGTTGGATCAAGAGTACTGACAAAAACGAATTAATGCCTCCTGTAAGATTGAAACGCATAAAGAGTGGTGCTTGTGAAAAATAAATTTTCTACACTTTTAGTATATTTTTGTCGCATCCCGTATAATTCGGTTTGTAGATCAGCCAGGTTTTCAACGTTTGAAACGCGGTAGTTAAGTTTTTTTGCCAAGTCATAGTAAACTTTTGAATAAGGTTTATACTGTTCGTTTCACTGACTGGCCTGTCCTATAAGCTTTTCCCGAACATAGAAAATGGTTTCGCTCGAAGCCAAGTTATTTTCTTTTATCCATTTCTCAGTTTCTCGAAGATATAAATGAGTATCCTCAAAATCGCCACCCGAAAAGCTTGCTTGGAGTGGCCTTCGCTCATGGGCGTCGAATACTCCGAGTGCTTAGCCAGCAACGCCATGGTCTTAACATTTTCTAATTTAATTTACAATTCGATCTCACGCTGAGCGCTCGATCTAACGTACGTTTTTGTTTTGTTTATGCTTACTCACGATGTCTCTTAAAGGGTTAATCTCGAAAGCCTTTTTGTGGCAACGGCGTATGTTAACGTGTGGGTGCTCCGGTCAGTTCCATGAAATCTAATGGGTTATTAGCCAAGAAAAAAGTTTTGGAGTTGATTTCCGTGCTGTCCAAATAATTCAGCTTAGAAATACTTTCCGCCACACCGTATCATCTGTATCGAATGTTTCGTCCTTCTCGTTTACTGAAGCAGCGATACTATAGGCGAGTCCTTTTATTCCATCGATGAAAAAGCGCTGAGTTAGTCCGATGGGTTCTTGTGACGTCATAAATGGATTTTCAATGAAACTATGTTGAATTTAAGAACGCTCATTTCCGATTGACATGCGACATTTTTCCAAAAACCTAACCTTAAAGATCCAATATTTTATTTGGAAGATTATTTTATATTTATATAAATATATTTATATAATATAGAAATTCCGTAATTTTTATATATAACGAAAAATAAATCAAAAATAGTGGCAATTATTTCTTTCCAAGACAGAGAAATAAAAACATAACCTTCAAAATTAACAGTTATTTTTTCCCCCACTACCTGTCCATCGCATTCATCGGGGTCTGAAGCCGATGGATTGTTGATGCGTCCATCGATGAAAAAAAAAAAAACGGTGTAATGATTAATCGCATTTTTATCGCTTTATTTTAAGAACGGTTTGATGGATTTCAGATTAGTGCGCAAAATCATCGATGGAATAAAAGAACTCGCCTTATGTAGTCTTAACGAGGTATTTTTTTGTTCGTAGTTCCCAAATAATCCGATGGAGTGTCCAAGATATCGAAATTCAATTTACCGGAACACGCAAGAGGGCTGTATTTCTTTTTGTAGGGAAACGTTAAGACGTGTGATTGATGACAGACTCTTGACGTCAAAATACGTGATAACTGAATTTAATGATTTTTGGTGATAGTCCAACACTATAATGTGGCGTTTTTTTCATGGTATACCGACGTTATGACAACCTGGATATTCGCATGTATTTGGAAACTTTTTTATCTTATGAAAAATTTTCACTGAATGAGCGGTTTGCCAGGAAAAAATATTTTTAATTACAAGCATGCACCAATTACTAAATAAATAAATAGTGATGTATACTAACGTACGTTAGATCAAGCTCTCAGCGTGAGACCGAATTGTAAATTAAATTGGAAAATGCCATGATTATGGCATTGCTGGCTAAGCACTAGGAGCGTCCGACGCCCATGAGCGATACGTCACTACGAGCAAGGGTGGGGATTTTGAGGACTCTCATTCATATCTTCGTGAAATTGAGAAAAGGATAAAAGGAAATAACTTGGTTCAGTGTGAGACCAAAACTTACAGGAAAGGATCGTCAGTGATACGAACAGTACAAACCTTATATAAAAGATTACTATGACTTCGCGATAAAACTTATCGACCCCTTTGAAAAGACTCATTACATCAGCTACGTTAATAGAGAAGGATATGGAAGAGTAAAATAAGAGTATGGCCCTCGCACTGGATAACACTCTATTACCGAATCGACAAGAGGAGACTCTGAAAAAGGAGAATGATCCCAAATGTTGTAGTCAAGACAGAAGAAATCTTTCGGATAATCGTCAATTAAATAAAATCCAAAATAGATCGGTAAAGACTTTTAAAAGGCCAAAAAGTCAAATGAAAGTTACCGCCCTACGTAAAACCAATGAGTTCGTCTTAAATGCAGAGTTGAAAGGAATTACTTAATGAAATATTGGTCGATACAGGTGCGGATTGTAACCTGACAGCAAAACGAATACTTTACGAAAGACTTGAACCGACACAGCTGAAGAAGATCCAATTAGTCTGTAGCAACGCAGAGGCTCAGATGCTGGGAACTTGCGAGATTGATTTATCGACGAAATGCATTTATCTTGAAAATAACGATCCACAGACTGTGTACTGGTAGATCCCAATGGAAGCCCAATCCGAGAAATATACCGCTTTAAGCATTCCTGACGTGGCATCCTATCAATTTTGTGTTACGTCATTTGGGCTTAAAAATGCGCCTGAACATTTCAGAGGCCGAAGACCTCTGAAATTTTAATTGGTTTAATTTTAAAAAAGTGGTATCGTTTATTTAGACAATATAATAATTTACAGCAATTGCGAGGGGAACATTTGCAACAGGTGCACCAAGTCTTCGAAAGGTTGCACATGCCCAACTCGAGTATCAGGAAAAGAGTCGGTTATGCATGAAAGAAATTCAGTACTTCGGACACAAAATTAGAGAAGTCCAAATATCACCACTAGAACAACACGGGATACACGATGACTTCTGAACGATTAAAAGTAGTAAAAGTAAACGGGCTTTATTGGGCTTGATCTACTGCTTTGGCCAAAATAACTGCCCCTCTTAGCGAGCTGGCAAAGAAAAATCAAAAAATTAAATGGACAAGGATAAAGCAAGAAGCCTTTGACGCTACCAAGCAAGCTATAAAAAACTAAATTGCTTCATTGGTCCAACTTTCAACCCCCGTTTATTTGGTAAGCGAATGCCAGTCTAGAAGGTATGGTTGCGGTATTGTACCAGAAGATTAATGGGATAAAACAGCATATCCCATGCCAGTGCCAAACTTAATAAAACACTCTAGAATTACCATGTTAATGAACAGGAATGCCTAGCGGTAATCTGGAGAATAAAAATTTTTATCGGGTATTTGCAGGATTCCAGATTCATCCTACGCCCAGACAGCCAGGCATTAACTTGGTTACATCGATTTAAAGACTAAGGCAAAGCTGATCAGATGACCTGTGCAGCTACAAGAATACAATTTCAAGATAGAGCATATATAGGGAAAGAATAATGATTTCTGTGATTTATCAGTTGATATCTTGAAGACAGCACTAATTACCAAATAAAGTCCAACAACGAACGCTTAGTACCGCCCGACATGCTGCCCAGAGTTAACATGGTAAACAGGTCTAATTTACATAAAGAAATCGCTGAGGTACAAAGCCGAACTAAAATTATCCAGCGGTTAAGACGAACTCTGAATATACCAGAAGAGTAAACACCGACAACGCCTCGACAGTGAAAAAATCTATCGTAAATTCATAAGGCACGGTGACCTAATCTACCGAGGGTGACAAAAAAACAATTGATAATGTAATCTACAATTATCATGACGTCGACGAAGCAGCACATCCGGGTATGGGTGAAATTTATCGTTGTATAGCCACTACTTTCTGGTAGGGCAAACAAAGAAGTAATAATATAATACATAAAAGCAGAAGTAGGCTTAAGCTCCGTCGCGTGCTCGCAGCCCCAAGTTGCCCTTCCAGGTAATATCTATGGATATATTAGGACCGTATGATCCACCGGCGGCTAAGGCAGGAGCCACAGTCATCATGACCAAGAATATTTCCTCAAAGTGGGTGGAGACTTAAGGCCACGTCCAAGTAAATTCAAGCAAAATCCAAAAATTAAT
Organism: Diaprepes abbreviatus; assembly: GCA_034092305.1. NCBI lineage: Eukaryota > Metazoa > Arthropoda > Insecta > Coleoptera > Curculionidae > Diaprepes > Diaprepes abbreviatus. The sequence continues at coordinate 2,093,782 of JASJET010000040.1, forward strand.
CGACGTCGAAATTATTTATCAATATGGCATTGCTAAAATTTTAATTACGGATCAATTCAAAGTAGGAGACTTGGTTAACACGAAAACCCAGTCAAGAAAGACTCATACCTTTTCTTCTTATGGGACAGGGCCGTGCAAGATCGTTAAAGTGAACGGCGCTACGGCGTATGATGTGGAATTTGAAAACGGTTTGTACACCATTCTTTTTTGTTGAACTTCGACCTGCACCATCTGATGATGAAATAAATCAAAAGGAAGATGATACTGACTAAGTTCCGAATTGGTTATTTCGGAGTTTGAGGTAATCAACCAAGAGAAGTGAGAGATTCGGAAATATCTGACCTCGATGAAGAGTTAGGAGAACCGTAAAAAATCACGGTAGAAATACACCCAGAACCAACAAGGTTACCGACGGTAGCGGAAACCAATGAAGAAGTATCAAACATATAACAAATATTGAGCTACTTGAAGATACAGAAATCCCGGAAGAACTTCGAGACTTGAAATTGCCGTGAATGCCGGCAAAATTTCACGAAGTAGCGAATTCTACAACTCCCATTTCAAAAATTTTGACCTACTGCGGCCACGTCCAAGAACGACAACTAGTGCAAGTGAGCACGTCTAAAGAGGGAGGGGTACAGTAAATACCCAAAAGTCAGCTTCTACCTTTAGTTTTTTACTATTTACAAGTTAAAATGATGACGATGACGATGAGAATTATTTCACCAAAAAACTAAGATTTGCAGGATTGATCAGAACAAGAAAAAACAAAATTCTTTATAAAAGTAAAACCGAAATTACATTCTGCCCTTAATAGATCTCCATCGTGGGATTAGAAGCAACGGAAATTTAATCCACGTGTCGTGAAATCGCCTTCGAAGTCTAGTACGTATCACTTTCACTATGATGGCGAAAAACTAGTGAATTTTTAGTCGGAAGGATTTTGTATGGAATGATCTCTTTTGGAAATTATCTAGTAAATGCCTTATCAGAAGAAATCGATATAAGGAGCCGTATAACGTTGGAGTTAGGGAGGTTTAAAACTACGTACATAAGCTTTCTAGAGGCTATGAAGGTCAGCAAGTGAAGTCCTAGAAACGCTTATTCTTATAGAAAAATCGCGAGGTACGGCTAATTGTGGCGTCTGATGACAGTTCAGAGTCACAGGAAAAACCACCATTAGCATTCCCACAAAATTAATACTTTTTTTTGTTTAAATAAAACAGACTTTTCGTGCTTGAAATAAAAATTTAAATTAAAATCTCAATTTTGGGACGATCTTAAGATAAAGCTCGTGATTTTTGAACTTTTCCCTATTTTGAATATTTCTTTATTTTAGACTCGCCTTCAAAATTTAATTAATAATCAAAACTTCTCAATTAAAGACTGAGCTAAATTTGCGATTTTAAAAGTGATTACCAATCAAGTTAAAGACTCGACTTGACTTGATTAGTGGAAAAATACGGACCACAACAAAAACTTTCCTACGCTTGAAATGAATCATACCTGGTTGTCATTGAAAAAAAACCCGGATTAGTAATTTCAAGCTTGAAGCTTTCTTTTGTAAAAACTAATTTATATTCGTTGTTTAAAAGAGTGACCGTGAAAATTATCTTATTTTGTGGACCTCGTATTTGAAGCCAAAATGTGTGCTAATTGAAAGTTTATGACAATATATTGCTCTAAGAAAGGTTTTAAGTTAAACATCTGTTTCGGTTTTGAGAAATTAACTATCAAAGTTGAGGAAATTGACTTGCATAATATATTTCAGTTAAATATAAGTTGTGACATTAAAAATCTAATATCTCGAGAATGAAAGAATAGCAACGAGCTTATTTTATCTCATTTTAAAGCTTACGTCACATAGAAAACCAAAAAATATCAATGACATAAAAAAATTGTTAGACAAAGTAAAACTACTCCAATGCAAGAAAAATGGAAATAAATCATAAAATATCTGGAAAAAGTTGTGTTCATGAGTCATAATTTAAGCTGATCGATAAGTAGCATTTTGGCATATATTTATGGTTCATTTTTATTGATATTCCAACAGCCAACAGTCAAAAAGGCCAAAAAAAATTTTTTGAAAAAATTATTTCTGCATTATATAAATGACAAGTATAAAAGAGATATTTGCATCGGATCCAAAAATGAACCCCATAAAGAGGGTCTATCTTTGCGAGGAACCTGAACTTTCTTTTAATCGTTTAATATCATCGAAAAAGGATATTCGCCAGTGGTCAATTTTCCAAATACATGCGATTATCCGATAGAAATATCCAGGTCGTCATAACGTCGATATCATTAGAAAACGTCGTATTATAATGTTAGATCGCACACCAAAAATCATTAAATTCGGTTACCACGTTTCCAAGAAACTGAAGAAAAATTAATATTTTCTTAAAACTTTAACGCCATCTATCGCCTAAACGAAGCAACAAAGTTGGCTTAAATCGACCTATTTTGACATCAAAAGTCTATCAAACGTTGTACACGTATATATATATATATATATATATATATATATATATATATATATATATATATATATATATATATATATATAACAAATCATATCATTCAGTGTTAATATGGAAGTACATCCATTCATTTGTTTGTTCTCCAATTAATACTGAATCATATTCATATCTAGAAAAGCAAATACACAAGCGTGTGTAGTTATACACATTTACAAATCAACCATAGAAAATTATTTTTTTACAACAAAATAATCAAGGTTTTTTAGAAACCTCACCAACGATATTAAATTTTTCAAAGTTTAAAAATCGTAGTATCATAAACTTGCAAAAAGAGAATGCCTTTGGGTAGTGGACTCATAACAAAATCGTGTGATACAAATCACACTACTATAAATATATAATATATATATATATATATATATATATATATATATATATATATATATATATATATATATATATGAAAAAACATCTTAATTCTTGCTTGTCTACATGTATTTCCTTCCTTAAAAGTTGTTAAAACACTTAATGTGGCTGGAGTGAAAGTTTTCCGGACTACCCTAAACCAGTTGGTTAACTTTTTTTCCAAAAAACAATTAATTTCTTTTAATCCCAATTCGCTTTTCAAATGAAAGATCCGAATAAGAATGTTGCACAAACGTACTTAAAACGCTGGAATGAGGGAGTAAATGAGAAGTAATTTCTTTGCGATAATGTGAAACAGCTGAAGGCCTAAAAATAACAGATCAAGTTTGCTGAACATAAATTCGGTTTCTGTTTTTCCGAGTTTCAATTTCTAGCCTGAAGAACCCTTTAAAACATGATAAAAATTTCATCAAAATATCTTACCCTCATAAAACGTTAAATACGAATGTGTTTCATTAAAAAAAAAAGGCTATCAAACAATTTTTACAGTTTTCAACAACCCCCCCCCCCCCCCCCCGCAAATAAACCCATCTTGGTAACATTTTTATGGATCACAAGCGAGAAACCTTAAAATATGCTGAAAAGTTGTATGCGAATAAACATAAAAAAAAAATACACGTCGATTGATAATCGATTCATAAAATTGAATTAATGAAATAAAAACTAATTATTACCCCAACTTGCCACACACGAAGAGATACTCTATTTTTTCGCCATTTCACTTTACGCGAGTTTTTAGGTTAATTAAAAAAGTGCGCCTGCAACATTTCATCACAAAAAAACAAAAATTGACAAAGTTACATACAAAAGGATAAACAATCATGAATAAATTATCAGTGGTTACGTTTCTCATCACTTCATTTCACCTCCAAAGCAAAAAAGATTCGTCTGCAACTTCGGCGGATGCACAGCTTTCGATGAAATCCTTCGATACACTGGCGTCCAACAGTTCCTGTTGTTCCAACGCACTGAAGTTCCCATCTTCGTCGGCCAAACGTAGGCTTCGTATTGGCTGGAACTTTTTCTGTCGAACAACGGGGGCACTTCAACTATTGCTGATTTAACTAGACATAAAATGAAAAAAAAATAAATAAATAAAAAATGCTAATATCCCACCAAAATGAATACAATATACATTGCAGTTGAGTGTTAAAATACAATTATATAAAAGAAACTACTTTAATTCCCAACCAACTGAAAACATTTTATATTAAAAGGACAAACATGGTTAGAAATAAAGCACAATATCATTAAAAGGTGGAAATATATTCCCATAGTAGCGTACCGCCATCTGTGGATCGGTTTCGAACTCATTGGTTCTCGTCAGTAAAGAGTAGACGAGCGCGTCACATTAGAGAAATTGTTGTAAAAATGGAAAAACAACACTTTACTTCACAAAAAATCAGAATAACACTTCACTATGGTCAAACAGTCAAAGTCATACTGAAGTTGCAAAACGGCGACGAGTCTCGGTTCACTCTAATTGGTCACCTGTTAAGAGACTGGGTGTGGCTTTCAGAGAAAAAAAAAAATGACAGACGATCCATAGCTAATAGACTTTGATGTACAATCAAGCTACTCAAATCTAAGTTCTTAACAGTGCGGAAGAATTCGAATATCTAAGAGTCAGTGAATCATTTATTCGACCTGACGACTCTGTCGTTACTCAGTAGTTTACCACTTGTACAACGGTAGAGAAAGGCACGGAGAATTTTCAGTGGGAAGTCCATCGTTTCTATAATTTAGCAGAAATTTGTCGTTTCAGTTTCCTTGCCAAAATAATTCCGGAAACAACAATTTAACACGTGATTAGGGACTGAAGTTTTAGAGGTTATCCTGGATTGGCCTGTTTAGCTCCAAGATGACCACTGAGCTGTTTACACCAGTGCAAAGAGAGAATAGCTGTTATGTAACGAGCACTTAAGAACTCGACAGTCAAAGATACAGAAAGAGAAAATTCGATCAAGAAATTTAAGAAGATTTCCGCGAAGAAAGACCAGGAAATCGCATTTATTAGGCAGTAACTCGTTATTGGTGAACTCCGGTAGGAGGCGAGGAACCACACTTGCAAGGAAGGAACCTAAAGCGTCCGGTTCTGATTTTAATGAAACTTCAATATGTTGGAGAGGGTACAAAAATGACACGTATTTTTTTTTTATTTGCGAAGATGTGAATTTGTGAGTGAAACTTGGTATTCATTCAATTTACGAAATTTTCTAATTTAAGATGGCGTATTCACTTCAATTCATAAGACAGCAGATTTCATTCACGGAGAGCATCGGAAGGCTGAAAAGCAAACAAAAATTCCACGAAAATTGGAACGATATTTTAAAATGCTTTCGAATTAAAAAAAAAAAATTAATTAAAAAATCGTGAGTACATTCATATACGTAATGCAGATTCGACACACCGGTTTTTTCTCAAACCAATTTGTAGGAATTACTGAATTAGTCGTTATTCTCCGAATTTCACAAAGAATACTAATAACAGGGTGAAAACCGCCCCTAAAGTTCACCCCAAAAACAGTATATTTGAAATATCTCAGGTTCAAGGTGAGATATTTTTACAAAACAAAATGAAAAAGTTGTTATGTGAAATGATGTTAAACTATGGTATCTTCACCACCAAAGGATATCATCCCTTATTTTTTTATCAGGGTAACGTAAGTTGACGGATTTCGGGGTTTCTAAAAATAAACTAGTAAAAGGGGCTGAGCCACTCTCAAAAACGTTTTTTTTTTTTAAAAAACCTCAAGTTCTAATCGAGATATCTTTACAAAATAAAATGGAAATTACTTGTTATTTAAAAAGGTGTTGAGTTATGGTATTTTCAACCCCAAAGATATCATCGCTTATTTCTTATAACGGTAAACCATCCATTAGCGCATGTAATTTAATTTTATAAATTACGAAATTTAATGAAATTGTCTCAAACAATTTTTTTTTTCAGAAATATCATAATTAACTCTCAAGTTGACATGTTTTGGGGTTTTAAAATATGAAGGAGTGAAAAAGGGTGAGTCACCCTAAATAGATTTTTTCACATCTCAAATTCTAATCGAGATATCTTTACAAAACAACGTGGAAATTACGTGTTAGTTGGAGTGAGGTTATTCCATGTTGTTTTAACCCCATAGATATCATCCATTTCTTTTTTATGAGGGTTAATCTTGTAATTGATTTACATATTTTAATTTTGGCATAACGAAATTAAACCAAATTAATTGATTTTTTTACGAATACAATAAGCAACTTAAGTTGAAGTGTTTCGGGGTTTCCGAAAATAAACTAGTAAAAGAGGGTGAACCACCCCCAAATACACTTTTTTAACATCTCCAGTTCTAGTAAACATGTCTTTACAAAACTAAATTTAAATAATTTGTTATTCGAAATGATGTAAAAAAAAAAAATGGTATTTTCACTCCCAAGAAATATTATTCCTTTTTTTTATAGACGTAAACTCTCAACATTTCATACATTTATTATGATTCTTAAAATTGTCAAATTTAAATTTAAATGAACGTTACAGAATAAGAAATCACTATTTGTCATGAATTATAATAATTTGCAGACATGAATGCTTAACTAATGAAATAAGTATATATTTTCTTATTTAATTGAAAGAAGTAATTTCATTAAGTTCTGTAATGATAATATCAACTGAAATTTGGCAATTTTAAGAATAATTATATGTGTATGAAATGGCATTGTTCGAATGATATCCTTGAGGATGGTAATAGTAAAGTTTTTATTCATTTCAAAAAACAATTAATTCCTTTTAGTCTCAATTGGTTTTTCAAATGGATGGTTCGAATAACAATGTTACACAAACGTACTAAAAATGTTGAAATGAGGGAGTAAATGAAAATAAATTTCTTTGAGATAATGTGAAAAAGCTGAATTCCTACAAATAACAGATAAAGTTTGCTGAACAAAAATTCTGTTTCTGTTTTTCCCAGTTTCAATTTCGACTACGAAGAACCCTTTAAAACATGATTAAAATTTCATCAAAATATCTCACCCTCATAAAAAGTTAAATATGAATGTTTTGTTAAAAAATGACTACGAAATAATTTTTACAGTTTTTAATCCCCCTTGCAAATAAACCCATCTTGGTAACACTTTTATGGATCACCACGGAGAAACCATAAAATATGCAGAAGAGTTGTATGCAAATAAACGTTAAAAAAATACACAAACGATTGATAACCGATTCCTGAAATTGAATTACTGAATTGATAGAAAAGACAAACTAATTTATCACCCCGACCTACCACACACGTGGAGATCCTCTATTTTTTTCGCCATTTAAGTTTAAGAGAGTTTCCGAGTTAATTGAAAATGTGCGCCTGCAACATTTCATCACAAAAAAAACAAAAATTGACGACGTTACATACAAAAGGATGAACAATCATGAATAAATTATCAATGGTTATATCTTTCATCACTTCATCTCACCTCCAAAGCAAAAAAGATTCGTCTGAAACTTCGGCGGATGCACAGCTTTCGATGAAATCCTTCGATAAACTGGCGTCCAACAGTTCCTGTTGTTCCAACGCACTGAAGTTCCCATCTTCGTCGGCCAAACGTAGGCTTCGTATTAGCTGGAACTTTTTCTGTCGAGCAACGGGGGGCGCTTTAACTATTGCTGATTTAGCTAAAAATAAAACCAAAATAAAAATAATTAAAAAATGCTTTTTTTAAGAGACAAATTCTCTAATTAAATAAAAGAGACATTCAAAAAAACTACACAAATTATCATCATAATTTTCGAACATTTTCAAAACAGTTTAGTCGATTTTGCAGAGCTTTTTCGCTTCCTAAAACTTCCTTTGTTTGGAATTCACCAACAGTGATCAACTTTATATTATACTGCGTTTTAAACAAAGTAATGATTAAAAATTTTAAAGAATTTTGCATTTCGCAAATTTTTTTTAGAAGTTGATTTTTAAAGATTTTACCAAACAAAAAATGGGAATCAGCAACTGTCAGATCGTGTACAGTGTGTCCTCAAATAGGAATGTTAACTATTTTTGAGAAAGTGTTAAAAATCATACATAAGTACCTAACGTAGCCCAAAATATTTAATATTATTTTCTTGAGACAACTAATACTATAAAAATATTATAAATCAATCAAATCAAATATTTCTTTATTCAATAAAAAGTTTTGTGGTACTGAAGAAAAACCAAAAACTTGAATGAATGGCGTCAAAGTTAAAATACGATAAAACAGTCAAGTTAAAAACACTAAATCTAAACATTTACATAAATGTTAAATGAAGTAACATTCACATGACATCCTATTATCAGACATGACACTTTTTACCCCGATTGGCAGAGCATTAAAAAATTTAACTGTCAAAAAACCAGGCCCTTTTTCTGCCACACTTAAGTCGATGCTGTGGGACATCATATCCTACATATCTAGTAGCAAAGCAGTGTTTAACTTAATACTTCTTAAACTTGTCTATGTTTTAAAGAGAAACAGTAGGCATTCGTAAATAAAAATTGCTGGTAAAGTTAAGATTCCGAAGGTTTAGGTTAGACTGCGTTTCAAATTTCGCTCCAAAATGCCAACCTGTGTCACTTGACCGCTGTGACATCACGTGCTGCCAAAGACTGGTAAACTGACAAGGAGATGTAAAGTTTTTTCGTAATTTTTGTAACAACAAAATAAGTTCTAAGTTTTATAGATGTTGGGAGGTGCCTCTCAATGTACAAATACTACAATTAAAACACCTGAAAAGTTATTTATTCACGTTCCACGTTCGGAAAATTGTATCTACACAATCTAAATGTATTTTTGTGAAGATCATCTTAATGTAAGTTTAGATATTTGTTTATTCTTCTTATATTAAAAGTTATTATTTTTCAAGTTTTCAAAAATGAAAATTAGAAATTTGAGGTTAGAAACAAAGTACTCAAAGTTGGGTAACAATATTTTGTACTTGTTTAATTTAAGTTGGTGAATAATTCGGAGAACTGTACAGAATACTATTCTATATTTATATCGGTTGCTGAAATAACAATTCTTGTATGTTCTTACGTGGAGGTCCTTACACTTCTAAATTCAGCAGAGCACAAGTTATTGTTTGTTACGAAGATATTGGTTACCGTAAAACAATCAATTCTCGGCAAATCGAACTATTTGCCTCAATAAAACCACTTTTCATCATGAGAAATTTTTTTAGAATCATTTTCTAAGGGAATAGTATGCAAATTTCGAAAAAATTGCACAGAAATCGCTATAAAATAATGTTAATCGTGCAACGTAGCCCTTGACAGCGAAGATGTTTACCAACAGGTGACGCCAACACTTTGATTGGTGTTCGTTGTCACGTGACTTGAGAGTGATTTAATTACATTTTGATTATTAAATAAAAATTAAATTCCTTAAAATAAAGAAGAATATTGTGATTTTTAGGATTCCCATTATGAAAACTACCCTTTCGAGGAAAATTTATATTTTATTTTAATATAGTCCCTCTATTGTCAAATGGCAAGAAACAGTAACATTTCTGTAGTCCTCTATCGTTTTCTTGCGTCGGAGTTCGCCGCCATGGCCAACTAATAACAAAATTTAAAAGCCATATAGCATTTTTACAATACAAAAATCTTAAATTGCCGAAACTGCACATTTTCCGGATAGACAACCTAATTCAAAGTGGTCCTTGTTTTTAATGCTATATAAGATAATATTATAAAATAGGGGGTTTACAGTTTAAAAAAAAAAAAGACTAACAATTTTTTCAAGTTAATAATTTAATGTTAGTTTTTGATCGCCCTGTATTTATTTATTATCAAAATATCAATACAGTCAACTGAAATAGATCCTTTCCTAGAAGGAAACCAACCTGAATTAAATAATAAAGGCTTTCAGACAGGACAAACTGATAGTTATGTTTAGGTCTGCAAACGCCATTTTTGACATAAAATTTAAAATGTCAAAAACAGTTAATTAGGTATAGGACATACATGAAATATGTCTATAATTTTATGTAAAATCTAAAAATAAGCAAGAATATATCAGCTTTCGGTAAAACCGGAAGTGTCACCATCTTGGAAATATTTTAACTGAACTGCCCTCATCGACATTAGCGATTTGCTTAATTTTCCAGTATTTTTTCTGAGAAATCGATCGCGGCAGATCTTCATGGGACACGCTGTATATACAGATCGAATTCATAACAAAAGTATACAATTGAATTATTGAGGCGATAAGGTAAGCAAAAACTGATTTTCAGTACAACTTGCCACACTCAGGAAGATGTCCTAATTTTTTTTTGCTATTTCGCTTCATGCTCGTCTCTGGTTTAATTCAAAACGTGCGCCTACAATATTTTATCGCAACAGAAACATTACAAGGCTGTAACATACAATCACGACGAAATTAGAAGCAGTTCAGTTATTCATCGCTACATAACAGTTCAATATCTTCCCTCTTTTTTCGGCATTTTCTTTCTTACCTCAGTAGTAACAATTATTTGTCTGCAAACTTCCATGGACGCACAGCTTTTGATGTAATCCTTTGATGAACAGTCGTCAAACAATCCCTGTAGTTCTAATGCATTGAGACTAACATCTTCATCGGCCAAAAGGAGATGGCTTCGTATTAACTGAAACTTTTCCCGTCAAACAAGAGGAGCGTTTGAACTAATGCTGATAAAACTAAAAAAAAAGGAAAAAAATAGAAAACATTTTTTGAATATTCGAATCCTTAAATAAAATTGCTCTTCAAAAAAATACGAGAATTTGAAAAATGATTTTCAAAAACTTGCAGTTGCAAAATGGTTGTTTGGCCGATTTTGACGATCTTTTTAGATTCTGAAAACCTGCTTTATTTATATTTCTCTAATGATAAATCAATTTAACCTTATAAGTGCTTCTTTTTAGCTGATTTCTAAAACGAATGAGGTTCTCAATTCGACGGCTACATAATTTTTTTTTATGTATTTACATCGAAAACTGAATGACACTTTTTGTGTTATGTTCGGGAAGAAGCTGCGGTGGTCCCAAATTATTTTATTTTGACCGAAATTTGAAGTGGCGGTGATAATATTGTGGACAAAAAAAAATAATTGTCCGATTTTCCCCAAGATTGTGATTGGGGAGTTTTCAGGATCATACACAACGAATCTATAACGTTATTTTTAAAAAATGGATTTAAAATCCTACATCTCTCGATCTTGTTCAAAACTGGTAAAACAATTTCAATGTCTCCAACACGCTGTAAAAAGAAAAGAAACTCATAGAGTCAAGCTAATCACCATTAGTTTTAGAAGCAAGTCCAACAGATAAATACTACTGCGTAGTAACGTTAATGTTGCAATAAAAGTTGATTATATTTGTGAATTGTGAAGTGTTCCCCACTTTTCCCTATTATTATGAAACCATAAAGAAAATAATATTATTTAACTTTAGTTCTATTTTGGGTTTATTAATGAAATATCATACGCCACAAATACTTGAGTGATAAAATAAACCTCCATCCGACGCCAATTTTTAATCCATTCCTATGAAAAATATTTGTGTTTAAAAGATTTAGAAAAAAACACCGGACTAAAGAACGCAGGTAGTTTGCACTGGAAAAAATTGTCAAAAATGGTTTATTACTCTCTCTCGTTCGGGAATACAGGTTATGTACTGATATTCAAATATAAAATAAAAGAAAAATAACTGCTACGGAACCCTACTGAAATGCGTATCAGCGACGCACATGATCACCCTTTTTTTAATTATTACCATTTTTTAAATCTTTATAACTTCCTATAAACAAAGTTCAAAATAATTTATAACCTACAATACTTTGTGTCATTCAGAGAAGCCTTATCCCCTTTTCCTTCAACGACAAATAGAATATTAACTCCCTTGGTAGAATAAACACCAGCTAATCAGCGCCAATTAAATCGTCGTTCAAAATCAGTTGGTAAACTGTCACATAGTTGACGCCTATTTACAAATATGGCTGCGCAAGATCCAATAGATGGGCATGTTTGTTGTACAGGGTGAGTCAACGATTGGATGAAGTAGGTTTGTGCCTTTTCGGTGAAATTAACAAAGAAACTATATTTATTGTTTGATACAGTTTATTTTTACGCAGATTTTAAAAATATTTAGGACTCTACAGGGTGAGCCAAAAAACTAGGACAGCATAAAGTTGTATTTTTTTAAATAGAACACCCTATATACGAATCGTATTTTCGATTTAGCTTATAATTTTAAATCTTTTTTATTAAGGGTTTACTATAACAAAACTTTATAGTTTCTGAGATAATTAAGTTTAAAAAAAAAAGTCACATTTTCAAGCATCAATTCAATCCTAAATAAAGTTTTTAACTTTGTGACAAATATATTCAAATTTGGAATTTAGCAAGGCCAAAGACAAGTTCCCATAATTTTTACCTAATATTTGCAATAAAAGCTACAGGGTGTTGAACACATCGGCTCAAATTTGAACAAGTTTAAATGAATAAATATCTTTTTTTTTAAATGATACACCCTGTATATTTTCATGTTATTTAATAGAGTAATAAAAACCCTAAAAGTTTTGTTCAATATATCCTATACCTATTTATAATAGTTTTTGAGATATTTCAGTTTTTCTTATTTTCCATACTTTTTTACAGAAATAGTCTTCATTATCATAATAGCCATGTAAAATAATAAAAAGAAACTACAGAAACAAACAGAATGTGGTTAAATATGATGAAATACATTTTTCGTTATATTACAACGGCAATAGTTTAATTAAACATAATGTGAAAAAATTAACACAACAATAACGACAAGGCAAATACATATTTACTTTTATACTAAATTGAAACAAAAAAATTACCTATTAAATACTGAGATTAATTATTTCTTTTTAATAAGTGTTCGAATAAACGACCCTCTTGTGCAATGCACAAATTTAAGTCTTTTTTTGCAGATTTTCTCGGACCCTGGACAAAATTAGTGGCGTTATTGTTCTACAGGTATCCCTAATCCTGTTTCGCATATCTTCCACTGTTGTTGGTGGATTAACATACACCTTATTTTTAATATAACCCCATAGGAAGAAATCTAATGGGGTGATGTCGCAAGACCTTGGTGGCCACTCAATGAAACCCCCACGTCCAATCCATTTTTGCGGATATCATTGGTCCAAAAACTCACGAACTTCACGATAGTAATGCGGAGGCGCACCATCGTGCTGGAACCACATACTGTCGAGCTCATCCCTATCGAGACCTTGAAGCAGTTGGGGTAGTTCTTCTTGTAGAAAGTTCAGGTAACTATGGCCATTTAGTGGTTCATTAAAAAAGTGGGGTCCAATAATTCGATTATGATGAATACCACACCAAACATTTAATGACCAGTGGTTTTGATGTTGCACCTCTCTAATCCAAAATGGGTTTTCTGTGGCATAATAATGCATGTTGCGTCTATTTACGGCACCGTTACTTCTAAAAGTAGCTTCATCACTAAACATTACCTTGCATAATAAATTTGGATTTAATTGAATCTCCGCATTTATTGTACGACAAAAGTTTACACGACTTTCAAAATCCTGTCCATGCAATTCTTGGTGTAATTCCATGTGATATGGATGATACCTATATTTCTTGGTAGTACGATTAGCGGTGGATTGTGATGTTTCACATAATGCTGCTAACTGACGGCTACCAATATAAGGATTTTCCTGAACATTTAACAATACTTGTAGTTCTTTTTCTTCATTAGTTACTGGTTTGTTGACCACTTTAAGTTTTGGATAATCAACAGTAGCAGAAGAATCAAATCTTTGCATTAAGTTTTGAAAAGTATAGGTATTAGGCTGGCGTCGATCAGGATACTTCATTTTGTAAATTCTTTGAGCAAGAAGGCAATTTTTTTGAGCCTCTCCTATTGTATAAATCATATCTATTAACTCATTCTTTGGAAAATTCATTTTACAATATAAGATGAATGAAAAAAAAAAAACAAACTACACTACATAAAAACCAAAAGAAGCGATTGCGGTTATAAATTTGACACACAGAAAAATGTTCGTTTACATTGTTTTTGCCATGGCTACTATGATAATGAAGACTATTTCTGTAAAAAAGTATGAAAAATAAGAAAAACTGAAATATCTCAAAAACTATTATAAATAGGTATAGGATATATTGAACAAAACTTTTAGGGTTTTTATTACTCTATTAAATAACATGAAAATATACAGGGTGTACCATTTAAAAAAAAGATATTTATTCATTTAAACTTGTTCAAATTTGAGCCGATATGTTCAACACCCTGTAGCTTTTATTGCAAATATTAGGTAAAAATTATGTTAACTTGTCCTTGGCCTTGCTAAATTCCAAATTTGAATATATTTGTCACAAAATTGAAAACGTTATTTAGGATTGAATTGATGCTTGAAAATGTGACTTTTTTTCTTTAAACTTAATTATCTCAGAAACTATAAAGTTTTGTTATAGTAAACCCTTAATAAAAATGATTTAAAATTATAAGCTAAATCGAAAATACCATTCGTATATAGGGTGTTCTATTTAAAAAAATACAACTTTATGCTGTCCTAGTTTTTTGGTTCACCCTGTAGAGTCCTAAATATTTTTAAAATCTGCGTAAAAATAAACTGTATCAAACAATAAATATAGTTTCTTTGTAAATTTCACCGAAAAGGCACAAACCTACTTCATCCAATCGTTGACTCACCCTGTACAGGTTAATGGCATGTATTATTGAGTAGTTTATTACGTGTAGATCAAATATAAAGACCATGAAAATTTATAAAGGATATACTTTTTATATATAAAAATTTAAAAATTCTACAAAAAGGGGAATATTATGATTTTGAAAGAATACCGTTTCATTTTTGAAGCACTTTATTACGCGCAGAACAAATATTTAGACCACGAGCATTCAAAAGAATTTTAAAACAGTTTTAGTTAAATAGAAACTAAGAGATTCTGCGAAAAGAGGAATATCACGATTTTGAAAGACAAATATTTTATTTACAAGCAGTTTATTAAGCGTTAACCAAATATAACACCGATGGAAAATTAAAACACATTAAAACACTTTTCATGAAGAAAAGTTTAGAAATTCTACAGAGAAGGAAAATTTTGATTTCGAAATAAGATGTATTCATTTTAGAAGCAGTTTATTTACCCTTATAACAAATATAAGGACCATCAGAACTTATAAAGAATATTAAAATAATTTTCATAAAGAAATATTAAGAAATTCTGCAAAGAAGAAATTTTGATTCTTTTTTAATAAGGCTAATTTATTTTCGAAACAGTTTATTTGCCGTTGACCAAATATAATAATCACCAAAAATTATGATAATTTTAAAATACTTTTTATAGTATAACAATTAAAAAATTCTGCAGAAACAGGATTTTGAACTAAGGCCATTTTATTTTAGAAGCAGTTTATTACGTGTAGACCAAATATAAGGACCTCGAGAAGCTATAAAGGATGTTAAAACATTTTTTTAAAGAAAAACCAAGAAATTCGGTAAAAAAAAGGGAAAAATTTTGGTTTTGAAATAAGATCTCTTCATTTTAGAAGCAGTTTAAAACCCTTGTGACAAATATAAGAACCACGAGAAATTATAAACGAAATTAAAGTACTTCTCTTTAAAGAAAAATTTAAAAAATTGTGGAAGGAAAATTTTTGGTTGTGAAGAAAGACCTGTTCATTTGAGAAGCAGTTTATTACGCGTAGAACAAATATAAGGACCACGAGAAATTATAAAGGATATCAAATCACTTTTCATAAAGAAAAATTAAGAAATTCTGCTAAAAGTGGGAAATTATGATTTTTTAATAAGACTGCTTCATTTTAGGAGCAGTTTATTACGCGTTGACCAAATATAAAACCAAGTGAAATTTTATAGGACACTAAAATACTTTTCATAAAGGAAAATGCTACAACGAAAATGAAATTATGATTTTTTAAATAAAACCATTTGTTTTTGGAAGCAGTTTATTACCCGTTGACTTAACATAAGGATCATGAGAAATTTTAGATATTAAAACACTCTCCATAAAGAAAAATTCAGAAATTCTGCAAAACGAGGGAAATTATGATTATTTAATAAGACTGCTTAATTTTTGGAGCAGTTTATTACGCGTTGACCGATTATAATACCAAACGAAATTTGAAAGGACATTAAAATGCCATTTATAAAAGAAAATGCTACAAAGATAATAAGAGTGATTTATTAATTAAACCATTTCTTTTTGGAAGCAGTTTATTACACGTTGACTTAACATAAGGACCACGAAAAATTATAAAGAATATTAAATCACTATTCAAAGAGAGAAATTATGATTTTTTAGTTAGACTGCTTCATTTTAAGAGCAGTTTATTACGCACTGGACAAATATAATACCAAGTAAAATTTTATAGGACATTAAAATATTTTTCATAATGGAAAATGCTACAAAGAGAATATAATAATGATTTCTTAATAAAACCGTTTGTTTTTGGAAGCAGTTTATTATATGTTGACCAAATATAATACCAACCGAAATTTTAAAGAACATTAAAACATATTTCATAAAGAAAAATAAAGAAGTTCTGCAAAGAAGGAAAAATTTTGATTTTGAAATTCGATCTATTCATTTTAGAAGCAGTTAATTTCTCTTAGAACAAATATAAGGACCACGAGAACTTATAAACGATATTAAAATACTTTTCATAAAGAAGTATTAAGAAATTCTGCAAAGAAGGAACATTTATGATATTTTAGTAGGACTGTTTAATGTTTGAAACAGTTTATTAAACGTTGACCAAACATAAGATTCATGAGAAATTTTAAAATCCTTTTTTTAGTATCAAAATCAAGAAATTCTGATGTGAGAGGAATATGAGATAAGATCATTTCATTCTAGGAGCAGTTTATTACGTGTAGACCAAATATAGGGACCATAAGAAATTATAAAGGATACTAAAACACTTTTCTTAAATAAATAATAAGAAATTCTGCAAAAAGGGAAAAATTTTCAATTTTTAGTAAGACATGTTTGTTCAAGAAGCAGTTTATTACGCGTAGAACAAATATAAGGACCACGAGAACTTATAAAAGATTTTGAAACACTTTTCAGAAAAAGAAATTAAGAAATTCTGCAACCAAGTGGAATTATAATTTTAAAATAGGGTAATTTCATTTTAGAAGTAGTTTATTACGCTTTGACCAAATATCAGGGCAATGAGAAATTATAAAGAATATCAAAACAATTTGCAATAAATAAAAATTAAGAAATTTTACAAAATTTGAAAAACCAACATTTCATTTAAGAAGCAGTTTATTACGGGTTGGCGAAATTTTGAAGGATCACATTAAATTATAAAAGAGGTAATATCTTTCATAAAAAAATATAAAGAAATTCTCCATATATTCAAAATTATAATTTTTATAGTATATTATTTCACGTTTAAAGCAGTTTAAAAATTAACATTAATTATCATAAACTTGACAAAATATAACCAAATTGTACCACAAGAGGGAAAATTTTAGTGATTTCTCAATTAGATCATTTAATTTTTAAAGCTTTTTTTGGGGTTGATTAAATATAAGAACCGCATGAAATTACAAAGAACATTAAAAACACCGTTCATAAAAAAAAATAAATTCTGCTCAGCGACAAAAATAATGATTTTAATATTACACCATTTCATTTTTGAACTAGTTTAAAACGAAAGAAATCACAAAAACCCCATCAAATTATAATGGGCATGATAAATAACTAAATCCTACAAACAGAGGAAAAATTTTAGTTATTTGAAAATGAGATCATTTCATTTTTGACGTAATTCAGGGAAAGATAAAATTTTAGAATATCAAATTGGGACGAACATAATATAATCCTTAAAAAATATACAAACAGAAAAAAATTATTAGATCACGTCCTCAGTGAAACAGTTTACATAAACATATGGTCGAGGCATAATAAAAACATTTTATATGTTCTAGAATGGGTAATCTACCCAAAAAGTATGTGGACTTCACAAAATATAGCATATTTCTAAAAACAATTCTATTGTTATAACGTTACGGACAGATAATGGAAACAATCTATGCATTTTTTAATCTTATTTACCCTAAATTTGTTAAACAATACGAACACCACGAATTGTTTTTTAACCCTATGAGTTTTTTAAACAGATTCCCTAAAAACGTTTAATTAAATAGAGTATTATAATTATGTTGGAAAATTCTCTAGTTTGCTTTTCTTTTGTATTTCCAAAGTTTGCAAACTTTACAACAGCCCATAAAATGGAGCCAAGAAAACTCGCTTCAAAAATAATTAAAATTTCCCTAGCATTATTAAACAATAGCTAAACGAATATCAAAACTCTCAATAAAGTTATAAATTGCAAATTATATTTACCATTTTCCAAAACGACGCCATATACTACTATAAACGTTCAGCGCATCACTTCACACGCACCGCCATCGAAGCCGACAAAGTAAACCCTGCGCGCATAGATAAAATGCGCGTCTATTGAACGAGGAGCGTCCTCAGTGTTGCCACCTTCGGATGTAGATATCCACATCCACTGTAGCCAACGTCATACGTCAGCTTTGTTCGCCGAAATAATTTAGAACTGGTTCTGAACGTATACGCTTGCGCAGTTGAAAAAGTAACGTTCGCAGATACAAAGTTCTGAATTTTTAGTTACAGTTCCAGGTTCGCGGAGAAAATAATTCAGTTCAAGATCTATTTTAAACTACTTCTACCGGTTCTAAGGGTTGAACAAGACTTGTAAGTTTGGAATTTTATGCAGCGCCAGCTTTCATGCTGCAGCCGCAATGTGCAACTATTTGACAATTGAATGTATAATGTTTTAGGTCTTTTGTTTGTTTGGGTCCAGTATATATTTATTGTATTATATTAGTTACCCTTTAATTAGCGTTAATTTATCTAAAATCTAAACTGGTAAATTAAAAATGTGTTTTTTTACTCTTTAAATTGAACCTAAAAAAATATATTTTTAGTGAATATTCCTATCTTGTCAAATCATTTATCGTGCAGGGATGAGAACTTAAGAGGAAATTTTAGACTTATTTAAAATTCTTTAAAGGGCTAATTATTTTAGATCATACAAGAACTGGCATATTGCTTCACTGGCTCAGAGTTGTATATTGGCAGGATAAAGATTTTGAAAAAGCATTTTAAAATGTATTATGGTTTGCAGCAAATGCACCTGCATCATACAGGAATGTCTCGGACCGATTCAATATAAGCAAAAGCACTTTATTTAAGATTATAAGGAAAGGAACTCATTTTTAAAGCAATCAATCGACGAAAGTAATTATATGGCACAATAATACAAAAATAATGAAATTGAAGCATAACTTAGAGCAAATAATTTTCCTGGAATGATTGGTGTGATAGAAGGTACCCATATTAAAATTGACAGACCCGCAGTCAATCCAGGTAATGTAAAATTTTATTAACAATATCCTAATATCAGGGCCATATATATATATATATATATATATATATATATATATATATATATATATATATATATATTTATATATTTTTTTTTAAATAAAACAGTATTATAAATTTGTGTAACTTTATTTTAGGCTCAAATGGTATGTAATAACATTCATGATACTTTTGCAAGCTTTTCTGTTTCAGTGCATGACAGCAGAGCTTTAAAAATCTCTCCTCTCCATGAAACTTTACCAGAAAAGCGCAATGAGACATATTCTTGGTGATAGTGGTTATCTTTGCTCAAGACACTTGTTGGCCCATTCAAAGTTACTGGACATTTAATGCGGTGTCAATGAAATTTTAATTATATTACTATCAAAATGACAGAGGTCTTCGAACAAAAACTACCCAACTTCATAATAGTAGTCTGTCTGAGGATTACGACTTAATATTTTTAACAGAAACATGGTTAAATGTTAGCTTCCATGATTCTGAGCTTTTTGACCTAAGGTACAACGTGAAAAGAATGGATAGATGTAATGATAGCAAGAGGGGTGGCGGTGTTTTAATCGCAATTAAGAAAAAGTTTCGATTTGAGGTGATTGAGACTAACTGTGATACTGAATGTGTGATATTAAGAGTTAAATTTAGAAAACTACTTTTATATGTATGCTGTGTGTATATTCCACCAAATCAGAGTATAGATATGTATAAAAAATTTTATGATTGTTTGTCCAATATTTTATCAACTAGTGTTAGGGTTATAATAATAGGTGATTTTAATGTACCTGAATATAAGGAAAACGACTGTGATAAATCTGTGCTACTAAGTCAGTTTCTTGAAATTAATAATTTAACTCAGTATAATACAGTTCTTAATCATATGCAGAGAAAGCTAGATCTTGTTTTGTCTAGTACTGAAATTATATCATTAGAAAGGTGCGATTCTCCCTTAATTGTGGAAGATTTATATCATCCATCATTGTCTATGTCTGTGCAAATAAATAACCAACAATCTTTAATTAAAAGTACCATATCTACCTCTTTTGTATATGATTATGCTAAAGATGACTTTTTAAAGCTTTACAACCTAATACAACAAACAAATTGGTCTGAAATAAAAAAATTTACAGATCCAAATGAATGTGTTGCCATATTTTATGACAAATTACTTAACTGCTTAAATAACGCAATTTCAAAAAAAGCTAAATCTGTTGGTAATAGTGAAGTAAATTATTGTAAATATCCTCTTTGGTTTTCAAATGATTTAGTACGTAAAATAAAATTAAAGAATAGAATGCATAGACATATACAATGTGGCAAAGCTAGTGTTTTTCAATATGAGGAATATCGTAACTTAAGGTATAATATTAAAAAACAGATTGATTATGAGTCCTCTTTGTATTTAAGAAATATAGAGAATAATGTAAATTTTGATCCTAGCAGTTTTTGGATGTATGTTGGCTGTAAGAGTAAAAGGTATGGTATGCCAAGGGTTATGTCTTATAATGGAGTATCATTGGAAGAGCACGAACATATTGCCAATGCTTTTGCACAGTATTTCAGTTCAGTGTTTGAGTTGTCATCAGTGTCCAACGGCGACCCTATAGATATTAATAGATGGGGAGACTTGGAATTTTCTTTAATATCAGAGAAGACTGTAAAGAAAAGTATAAAAAAACTAAAACCAAAAAAAAGCACAGGAGAGGATAATATTCCCCCATATATCTATAAAGGCTGCTCAGACTTTTTAGCGGCCCCTATTGCTCATATTTTTCAAGTTGCCCTAAAAACAAAAATTTTTCCCAATAAACTAAAAACAGCAATTATTTCTACCATATTTAAGGATGGTAAACAAACAAATGTTGAAAATTATAGACCAATTAGTATACTTAATTCACTTGCTAAGATATTTGAGATGATCCTTTCAGATGACATTATGACCAACATCACTCATAAAATAGTAGAACAACAACATGGATTTGTAAGTGGAAAGTCCACAGTAACAAATTAATGTATGTTTACAAATCATGCCTCGGAGGCTATTGATGGCGGGAAGCAGTTGGATACAGTGTATATCGATTGTGCAAAGGCATTTGATAAGGTGGACCATCGGGTGTTGCTGGCTAAGCTTGTCGAGTTTGGCTTTTCTAGGAATGCTTACCTCTTCATGAAAAGTTATCTTTCGTGTAGGCCGCACATGGTGAGAGTGGGAGGGTCATTTTCTCAGGCTTTTATGGCAACATCTGGTGTACCGCAGGGTAGCAACCTGGGCCCACTGTTATTTTTAATGTTTATAAATGATTTACCTAATAGTGTTAAACATTCTGATGGTCTCTTATTTGCGGATGACTTTAAAATATTTAAGAAAGTAACAAACAGTAATGATTGTAGTGCACTGCAAGCAGACTTAAATTCAGTAACAGAATGGTTTCAATTAAATAAAATGTTTTTAAATACTAATAAATGCTTCTTTATGTCTTATACAAATAAAATAAATCCTATTAATTTTAATTACTTTATTGATAGAGCAAAACTACAAAAAGACTGAATGTAGGGATTTAGGGGTGCACTTCCAGTCTAATTTGAAATTTAATACCCACTACCGCAATATTATTAATAAGGCTTTTAGGGTGCTTGGTTTTGTGATTAGAAATACAAGTCAGTTTAATAACCATAATATAATAATAAAATTGTATAATGCACTTGTTCGTCCTCATCTAGAATATGCATCTAATATATGATCTCCTAGTGCAAATGTGCATTGTGATGCTATTGAGCATGTTCAAAAAAGGTTTTCGAGATATTTATATGTTAGGAAAAATAACTTATATCCATATCTGATCTCTTATAGCAGTATGTTAGAAAGCTTTAAATTTCAAACTCTTCAGAAAAGAAGGCAAATTCAATCTGTGATATTTGTTTATTGTATTATCAATAATATAAAATTTAACAATTGTTCTTTGATTAATTATATACCTCTTCATGTACCAAAGATAGGATTAAGGATACAAATGGAAAAATTCTTTCATGTCTCCATTGGTAGTCGTTCTCCAATGAATTTAATGTTAACTGAGTGCAACATACTATATAAGAATAATGATATTGACTTTTTTAATTGTACCAAGAAATTGCTATTGCAACTTATGCAGTGACCTTTAGGTTTATTCAGGTTCTTGTCTGTGCCGTCTTTGTTCTGTGTTAGTTAAGTCTGTAAAATTTCTCTTACTTATAATTACCTTGTAGCATGTTATGTTTAGGTGTTTGTAAGAGTATCAATAAATAAATAAATAAAATAAATATATTTTATTAACGAACAGGTCAAATTGAAATTTAGACAGCTGCACCGCACTAAATCAAAAGGTGTTACAGTGTTGGGCTACAGAATTTATCCTTAGAAAATGGTTTGGAGAAAATCGGCCAAAATTAATTTTTCTGACCGCCATATTATTAGCGCCATCTTTGATTTTACTGAACTAATTTTGGCGAAAATAATTTGAGACCACCTCAGCAACTCGGGGAACATAAATTTCATTTTAAATCAGTGCCGCCTTTCATGAGTAATAGATAGGACATAAAAAAAATACACAGCCGTCGAATGTAGAACATCCTAAGAAGTTGGTTATAAATAGGTGGTCAGTTACTATTATGAATCTTTATAATTTGTATAAACAAATTTTAAAGTAATTTATGACCTATAATTCTTTGCATTATTTAAAAACGCCCTCATCCACTTTTATCTGGACCCCAAGTAATGTTAAAATTAGTTTCTTGGCACAACAATCATAAATTAGACAAAACCAATCAGATCCTCTGAAAACATTTTGGCAACTGTCACCTGATCCTTTTTACAAATACTGGTTATTTACAGGTATCATGGCGACCTGGGACCATAAGTCCAATGGAATATTTGTTATGTAGGTAGAAAAAGTTATAGAGGTTTTAAAAACGGCCATGGCATGTATTATGCTAAATATTGTCTATCTCAAAAAAGATTCTATGAAAATGGGAGGTCATAACTCCTTGAAAACTTTTTTTTTATTTTAATCTTTATCACTCTGTTTATGCTACACCAAGTTGAATGTGTCAATAGCTCTTTGTTATAAAGTAAAACTTTATTACTTTTTCCCTGAAGCTAATAATGAAAAAGTTTTCCTTAAATTTTTAAGGAAAAATGGATTTTCAAGATAAAAGGATATGGTTGCACATTTAAAAGTATTTTTCAATTCAAATTAGAATTTTCAAAAGGTGAAACAAAAAATAAAAAAAAATTATGATTTTAGAGCTCATAAAAAATTTCTATAAAAAAGCTCAGTTTCCATCTAACCTCAATACTAATGCCAGAAAAATAGAATTTAAAAGCCGAATTTTGTTTATATTTTAAATAACTCAAAGCTAACTCATATCAAAAAATAATGACCAATATATTGTGGGTTCTTAAATTATGCAACTTTTTCCCATTTAACCCATATCTCTGTTATTGAGATTCTCATAATTGACCCCCCTTATCTTGCAGGCCCTGTATACACAGAACAGAACCAAATCTAATTTAAGAAAGTGCTAAATTAATCTTCCTACAAAAACAGGAAAGTACTCTACAAGATGAAAACTTTAACAATAAAAAGAAAATATTTTTAAACGTAGACAGTAACTTTTAAAAATTTTACAGCAACAAATAAGAAATTTAAAAATTGTTTCCATAAAAACCGCACAAAATCAAAAATTAAATGATTCAAGTGACCAAAAATATAATTTCTAAGTTAACTTACTAATATTTATTCAAAAAAATATTGAATAAGCTGTCCCCAAAGGTTCCGTAAAATGACATGCAAGTTTCCTATTATGCTGTAGAAGGAACTTTTATATAAAGTTTGTTTGAAATACAGTTGGTCTTTAAAATTTCTTAAAATTTATTATTACTTTTAAACTTATGTTACAAACGCTGGATGAACTTTTTATATTGTATCAAAATTTTAAAGGAATAACCAATGATATTGCTTTTTCAACAATTTTTTTTTTTAAATTTTGGGCAATAAAGCTCTTTTGATTTGAATCCTTAGTGTCCGAGTTAATTAGATTTGTTGCCGAGGCAATTTTGATTGAAGGGGTTTCATACAAGCTTACTGCAAAAACCATATAAAACTCCTTAAAACTATCTAAACAAATAATTTAATTCTAGGCTCGATCTGTAATGTATAAGGCATAAACATAGTTTTAAAAAGGTTTACTTCCTAAAGTTAAACTCTAAAATGTAAATTTGTCCAAATAAAATGCTTATAAAAACTTAATAATGTAAATATTTGCTGTAAAATAGAGTAAAAATTCATAACAAATAGAATATTTACCATTGAAGAGAATAAAGCCAACAAATATGCATAAGATATAACAAAAACTTGCATTTTCATTGATATGATGTTACCAAATCTTTACCTTTAATATAAAATAAATTTCCCGCAGACTGATACTTGAGATTTAATTGCCTAACTTCTCCGTTTACTTTTATAATCTTAAATTACGTGATACTCACCAGTTCCCACCATAGCCTGCGAAGAATTATGAAAGTAAACAACCAACTAGAAGAAACTCCAGAAGTTCACATCTAAAACCAGAAACGTGACAAATCAGCAATCTGGGAACAGCAAGGTGCAAATTCAACTTGCAACTTGAAGCTTCGATCTGACGTAAAATCAGCATCATCTTGCACTTTGACGTTAAATTGAATCATAAATATCATTATCTTGATATTAATTAAATCATTGAATGTTGGAACTTAAATACCGGAAAATTTCATAATGCTCCCTAAAAGAAATAAAAAGAAAACTATATAAAAAACTTGCAATTTTTTGGTTACAGTACCAAAGGAACTTGAATACTGGAAAATTTGATAATGGTCCCCAAAAAAAAATAAAAACATATAGTTTGCAATTTTTTGGTTACAGCATCAAAGGCGAAATAGAATAAATTTCATTTATTGCTCTAAAAGACGAATAAAATTAATAAAAACAGATGATTTTTACCTGAATTTTATGTAAAATCGATAAAAATGTCCCAACGGAAACTGGATGATTTCAAATTTATTTTTTCGCAAAAGCAAACAAAAGATTTAGAGACGACCATTTTTACCAAAGAATCTTCTGCACAGGAATGCCAAATGATTTTCATATATTTCCCTAGACTCTCGACAAAAAATTCCCTAGATTTCCCTAGGCGCGTTCACTAAAATCTCCAATTTACAACATTCTAATTTTCGACCCGCTCCACTTTACGACATTTCTCCACTCTTCTTTAACCCCGTCATATTTCACGTGTTCGGTGCGGTGTTTAAAATTAACGCCCTACGTGTGACGTCGCAGCAATGTGATTGGTCGCTTTTAGGCCCGATAGAGAATTAGAGTTTTATAATTTTTTATTAATTTTTTAGGTTTATTTATCTACAAATAATAAATCTAAACTTTAAAAATTATAAAAGTATGTACGTAATATACCCAATCGCTAACCTATTATAAACTTTTCGGCAACGTTATGTATTTTTTTACCAAAATTGCATAATACATAAAGCGCTGAGGGTTTCTCCGATCGTGACTAAAAGTCAGGGAGAAATTTCTTGATACATTTACAACTGCGTTCAAGATCAGTAAACTGTTTTGTATGTAAACGCGTAAAAAGAAACATTTTTTACTGGTTTTTATATAAAAATTGGAAAAATTATATCTTATTAAAAAATTCCCTAAAATAGGCATTAAATTGAATATATTTCCTCTTTTCCTGCATATAGCGGACTTCGTCACCACTTTGACGACCAGGGGCGTATTATTTACTACTGAGCATTCATAAAAAAAATAACCAGCAAGAGTTATAGTTATTTTTTGATACGTTGAATAGGTACTTGTTATGTAACTGAACATATTTTAAGGTTTTGAATAATAAAACATGAAAAAATTAGCAACTTGATGTTTTTTTTTTTGATGAATACTGAAGACATTTTTTTTATATAAATAATATGAAAATAAATCAAACTCTTTCAGATCTATCATTTTTGTTTTTTATTTAAAATTCTATTTTAAATAGATACAACACGTTTCGTAACACTGCTAATTCGTCAGATATCAAATCGGCAATGACAAAGTTAAGAAATAAATACTAATGAAGGTATTAAGTGTCTAAAATATTCCAGGTTTACATATTTTAATGGTTGTACTGTAATGAAGAAAAGCCAGAGCAATTCGTATTATTAAATAAATTTAATAATGGTAAACTGTTACCATTTAATTGGCCATTCAAAATGTTGTCTGTATTCTTAAGTTTGTTAATATCTAATGACTCCAATAAAGCCAACTTTTTTCTTTTATTTTCGGTATATAGCATTTTTTCACCAAATCTATGGTTTTGAGAAAAAAGATGTATTGCGTACGCTGAATTGTTTTTTTTTTTTTCATAAATAATAACTTTCGTGTTCTTTAATTCTTATATTAAAAGTGCAACCTGTTTCATCTATGTGATTTTTTTGGCATGAACCACAGTTTAATTTAAAAACTGCGCACTTTTGCTCTTTGCAAGTCTTTTCTTTGTTATTTTTAATATATTTGTCAAGGTTGTTATTCGTTTTGAAAGCAATGTTAATATTCTGTCTCCTCAATACATTTTTAATTTTGTTGAAAGTATTACATAAATAACTTATTGTTTTTCACTTTTTGTTGTTTTCACTTGTTATGCGATAAATTAATGACGTAGCCTGTTTCTTTAGTTTATTTTTGAGTTACGACCCAAATTTAATCGACAGCATTCACGAAAATAAACTAAAGAAAAAACTATGTTATTCACTTATCCAACAACCAAAAATATAAAACAATAAGTTATGTAGGCAATATTTCCAACAAAATTAAAAATATAATAAGAAGACAGAATATTAATATTGCTTTCAAAACGAATAATAACCTTGGCAAATAGATCAAAATAATAAAGTTAAGACCTGCAAAGGGCAAAAATGCGAAGTTTATAAATTAAATTATGGTCAAAAAAGTGACATAGATCAAACAGGCTGCACCTTTAATATTAGAATTAAAGAATAAAAGATATTAATTACGCAAAATACACAATTAAGCTAACGTGATACATCTTTTATCTTAAAATCTTAAATTTGATTAAAATTATAAAATAACACATACTAAAAATAAAAGCAAAAAGTTGGCTTTATTGGAATCATTAGAGAATAACAAACATAAGAATACAGATAACATTTTGATTGATCAATTAAATGTTAATAATTCAACATTGTTTAATTTATTTATTGAACTCCGCATATTTGCTCTTTGTAGATCTTATGTTTATTATTTTTAATATATTTACCAAGGTTATTATTCACTTTGAAAGCAATACTAATATTCCGTCTTCTTAATATATTTCTAATTTTGTTGGAAATATTGCCTACATACCTTATTGTTTTGTATTTCTTGTTGTTGGATAAGTGAACAACAGTCTTTTTAATTAGTTTATTTTCGTGATTACTGTCCATTAAATTTCAGTCGAATCTTAAAACTAAATTAAAGAACAAGGGCATTGAAAATTTTTAAGTAGACAGAGTATTAACATTGTTTCGAAAAAGAATAACAACCTTGTCAAATACATTAAAAATAAGAAAGAAAAGACCTGCAAAAACCAAAAATGCGCAGTTTACAAATTAAATTGTCGTTCATGCCAAAAAAGCACAATTCAGCTTACGCGATACATCTTTTATCTCAAAAGCTTAGATTTGAGGAAAATTACAAAATATTACATTCGAAAAATATAAGCAAAATGTTAGCTTTATTGGAATCATTAGATATTAACAATTCACCATTGTTAAATTTATTTAATAATACGCATTGCTCTGGCAAACCATTAAAATTTATAAACTTGGAATTTTTTAGGCACCTGAATACCTTCAATAATATTTATGTCTCATCTTTGTTTATCATTGCCTACTTGATACCTGACAAAGTAGCAGTGCTATAAAACTTGTCATGTTTACTTAGAACATAATTTTAAATAAAAAACAAAAAGTCACAATCTGTAATAGTTTGGTTTCTTTTCATATTGCTGGTTTGCGGTACACTGAATGTTGTAGAAGCAGTTTCATATTCCTGGGTATCGTCTTGTCACGCATTTATATTCTTAGTTGTCTCATGCATGTTAAGAAAGACATTGACGGTTACACTTTATTTTCACCAATATAACAACAGAAAAAGAGTGATATTGCTATAAATTATAGAAGAACTGCAAGGGCCAGATATGAAAAAAATCACTACAGTATTAAATTTTTTAACATTCTTCCTGAAGACATCAAGAATGCCACTGTAAGTAATTTTTGATTTAAAATTAAGCGGAGTATCTCCTAAACAACTTTAATGATCTGTCCTAAACCACAAACTCAAGAGTGGCACTTTCCTGTTGGCCTAATTAATACTGTTTAATGAGAAATTTAATTTCAATGCTTAGCTGTGTCAATGTGTTTTGTAATATGTATGTTAAAGTAAAAAAGGAAATCTTATTGTACTACTTGTATTTGTTTTTTTTTGTTGACTTGTGAGATTACTATTGTAGTATATTCATGAATAAATACTGATTGATTGATATTATATATGTAATATGGATCGCCATAAAGTAATAATCTGCTCAATATATTATTTTTTTTTTACTTTTTTTAATTTGAAAATATTAAGAACTTTAAAACTTAACCTATCATATTTTGGTTGTTTGAAAATTCTCCCCTAAAAGTATGAATGCCATTTTAGAAGAAATCTTTTTTGTGAACTTAACAAACTGTCACTGTATAAAAGTACAAAATTTAAGTTGCTATTTTTCAAAAAAAAAAAAAATTTCTTATTAAAATGTAAAATTCTGTCAAGAATGACGTCAAATCCTTGAATTTAAGAAAATATATAAAAAAAGCCGCCCTATTGTTCAAATAAGCAAAACTATTGATTTTAATACAATTGGGACAAAAATAAGGAATAAAAACAGGTTGTTTACATGTTTTATTTTTCATCTTTAAATTAAAAGTGCTTGTGGAGAACGTAATTTTTAAAAAAAAAAAACATATATTTTAAACAACATTTTTGTAAAACTTTAAATACAATAAAGTATATGACTACCCATAAATAAAAACTGACAGATAAGTGACATTTTCTTAGTCTAACCTGACTCAAATGTTAATTCTTCTTGATCAGAGTCATTTTTAGATGTGCAACTGACTATGTGCATAAATTTAAATATATTTTCGATCAATTTGATTTAATAATTAGAACTGCTTAAAAATTTTGAATCTGTAAGTTTAATTCAATTTTGCAATTGAACTTTAATGTCAAAAAATTTA
The DNA here is from genome assembly GCA_034092305.1 of Diaprepes abbreviatus. Taxonomy (NCBI): domain Eukaryota; kingdom Metazoa; phylum Arthropoda; class Insecta; order Coleoptera; family Curculionidae; genus Diaprepes; species Diaprepes abbreviatus. The sequence goes on from JASJET010000040.1 coordinate 2,123,482, forward strand.
CAAAAATTTCAGTAACAAAGTAATATGCCAAGTCAAAGTTATCACTTTAAAATTATGAAATAATTTATAATAATGTGAAGAGTAAAGTTTAGGCATGAAATATAAAAAAAAACTAGAATTGGAAGAATCATATAGAAGTTTATTCTAAGTAAAATACCCAAAAAAATTACAACCAGGTCCACTAAGAAAGTTGAAGACTTAAACCCGATCTAGTTGCCACAGAAGTTAAATCTTCTAGTCAGCCAGTTTGATTTTGCTTATAATATTGCCATAATTTATGTTACATATGTTAACAAATAAATGCTTATTTAGGGATATTAAGGATAAAAACCTAGTGATAAAGCCTTGAAATATGTAAGAAAAATAGTTGTATCCCAAAAATAAATAAAATTCTCCATTTTTCTTAGTTCAGTAATAAAAGAAAATGATTTTTTTATGTTTCTATTTTTAGGGTTTAAAACATGCTCGACTTAGTGTTGCTTTTGTGAGTTTAAGCCCTCTGCTGTCAATTTAAAATGGTTTTAAAGTTAAACCATGTTAATGAATTAAGGAATAGAATTTTAGAGTGAAAAAATTTAGGTTTAATAGAGCCTATGGATAAATGTGTCTTAATATAATATTGTAAAAAAGTAATTAGAAAGAAACAAAAGCTTTACAAGTACTTCTTGTTGAGTTATAATTAAAAATAAAGAATCAAAAATAAAAATTTTGGGTATTTATTTATATAAATACAACTAATTATCCTTACCTGATTCTAATTCAAATTTTCTTTTACCATAATAATCTGGATCTCTGGAAAGCCTGTAGTAGATTCAGAAGAATTTATGTGGAAATTTTAATTTTTTTTAAAACCTGCCAAATTCTGTGAACTTGTCATGAAACTTTGAAAAGCGGTATGTACTGGTTACTCTACTATAGAGCTAGCCTGAAAATAATATACTCGTAAGTCAGAATACGGCACTATTATATACACATTTGATATTGTATAATAGTTCAGTGTTACTCACAGTATCACAAAAATGTTTTTTTTTTTTTGAAAACATAATTACGTCCTGTATAACTTACATACATATTTATGCCTTAAAATAATTTTTCTTAGAACAGCATTCATTCTTTACACAATTTTCAATTTTATCCCTAATATTAAACTCATTCCCATCTGTAAGAACAAAGAGAGCAATTTTTTGTAAGAGATATTTCATCTTTGTCAATGAAGTCCAACCTAGTTTTTTGCTATGCCAACTTTTTTATTAGAGAAAAAAAAATTTGGACCTGATTATCACACACTAATATTTAGTTTTTAAATATAATAACTTCTTTACATAAATTCACTACTTATAAACCAAAAAATAAATTTTGCATCAATTCACAAGGTCTTTGTACCATTTCTAACATAATTTAAACATACTGAAAAAATTTTTGATTACAAAAATTGACACCAAATTATTATGACTCTGAAGTTTGCATCGTTGCCGGCAACGAAATTTATTAATTTCCAAAATCATAATTATCTTTCAATTTCACTTTTTCCCAAACAAAAAATGAAAAAAAAATGATGATGGAAATATAAATTTGTAGAGAGTTGAGCACGCGGTCCCGCATGACATTACCGAAGTTGTCCAGTAGTAGCGCTGCACAATTGTTATAAACAAATTATGATAGTCACTTTTGATTCGCTTCTTTTTTTATTATGTCATTGTTGTATCTTCAATGAATCATTTAGCATATATTTTATTTTTCGGTATCGCCTTAGACCGGGCCCATAGGGTGAAAAATTGTTCCGCGTGTCTTGACGCTATGGTGCAGTGACCACTGGACACAAATGTTATAAACAAATTATGATAGTCACCTTTGATTCGCTTCTTATTTTTTTATGCCATTGTTGTATCTTTAGTGAATGATTTAACATAATTTTTATTTTTCGGTATCGCCTTAGACCGGGCCCATAAGGTGAAAAATTGTTCCGTGTGATTTGATACTATGGTGCAATTACTACCGGACACAAATGTTATAAACAAATTAAGATAGTCACCTTTGATTCGCTTCTTCTTCTATTATGTCATTGTTGTATCTGCAGTGAATCATTTAACATATATTTTAATTTTCGGTATCGCCTTAGACTGGGCCCATAGGGTGAAAAACTGTTCCGTGTGATTTGATACTATGGTGCAATTACTACCGGACACAAATGTTATAAACAAATTAAGATAGTCACCTTTGATTCGCTTCTTAATTTTTTATGCCATTGCTGTATCTTCAATGAATCATTTAACATATATTTTATTTTTCGGTATGGCCTTAGAGCGGGCCCATAGGGTGAAAAATTGTTCCGCGTGTCTTGACGCTATGGTGCAGTGACCACTGGACCCAAAAGTTATAAACAAATTATGATAGTCACCTTTGATTCGCTTCTTATTCTTTTATGCCATTGTTGTATCTTCAATGAATGATTTAACATAATTTTTATTTTTCGGTATCGCCTTAGAGAGGGCCTATAGGGTGAGAAAGTGTTCGGCGTGCCTTGACGGTGCAGTCACCACCGGACATAAATGTTATAAACAAATTATGATAGTCACCTTTGATTCGCTTCTTTTTTTATTATGTCATTGTTGTATCTTCAATGAATCATTTAGCATATATTTTATTTTTCGGTATCGCCTTAGACCGGGCCCATAGGGTGAAAAATTTTTCCGCGTGTCTTGAAGCTATGGTGCAGTAACCACTCGACCCAAATGTTATAAACAAACTATGATAGTCACCTTTGATTCACTTCTTTTTTTATTATGTTATTGTTGTATCTTTCATGAACCATTTAACATATTTTTTATTTTTCGGTATCGCCTTAGAGAGGGCCTATAGGGTGAGAAATTGTTCGGCGTGCCTTGACGGTGCAGTGACCACCGGACATAAATGTTATAAACAAATTATGATAGTCACCTTTGATTCGCTTCTTTTTTTATTATGTCATTGTTGTATCTTCAATGAATCATTTAACATATATTTTATTTTTCGGTATTGCCTTAGACCGGGTCCATAGGGTGAAAAATTTTTCCGCGTATCTTGACGCTATGGTGCAGTGACCACTGGACCCAAATGTTATAAAGAAATTATGATAGTCACCTTTGATTCGCTTCTTATTTTTTTATGCCATTGTTGTATCTTCAATGAATGATTTAACATAATTTTTATTTTTCGGTATCGCCTTAGAGAGGGCCTATAGGGTGAGAAAGTGTTCGGCGTGCCTTGACGGTGCAGTCACCACCGGACATAAATGTTATAAACAAATTATGATAGTCACCTTTGATTCGCTTCTTTTTTTATTATGTCATTGTTGTATCTTCAATGAATCATTTAGCATATATTTTATTTTTCGGTATCGCCTTAGACCGGGCCCATAGGGTGAAAAATTTTTCCGCGTGTCTTGAAGCTATGGTGCAGTGACCACTGGACCCAAATGTTATAAAGAAATTATGATAGTCACCTTTGATTCGCTTCTTATTTTTTTATGCCATTGTTGTATCTTCAATGAATGATTTAACATAATTTTTATTTTTCGGTATCGCTTTAGAGAGGGCCTATAGGGTAAGAAAGTGTTCGGCGTGCCTTGACGGTGCTTTGACCACCAGACACAAATGTTATAAACAAATTATGATAGTCACCTTTGATTCGCTTCTTTTTTTATTATATCATTGTGGTTACTTTTTTGCCACCTTTGAATCATTGAAAGGTACACTAATCTCGATTAGTACTTGGTTCAAATAATTTATGAATATCATAATGAATTCTAAAACTAAAAACAGAAAAATAAAATTTTTATAAAAAAAATTGAACCGACTTCTAAAAGTGCGCTAAAAAGTGAAAAATAACCGTAAATTTTTATATGAAATTGAACTTTTTGAAGTCGGCGCCAAATTATTTGTACACGAAATAAATATCTACTAATATATACAAATTATGGCAATAACGCAATTACAAATAAAGTATTTTTAATCTGTTTATGCAAATCACATTTTGTCAGGTATTAGTTTGGCGTCGACTTCAAAAAGTTCAATTTCATATAAAAATTTATGGTTATTTTGCCCTTTTTAGCGCACTTTTAGAAGTCGGTTCAATTTTTTTTTATAAAAATTTTATTATATATATTTTTAACAGCGGCATGATTTGCTTCGAATCCAGAACGGTTTTGATACGAGTCGGCCATCGACGGGTATTGCAGGTTTATGATATTTATGATTTTTAATTAAACCTAGAAAAATGAGAACTTTTCAAATTTAGGATCATTGACAAGATATAAGAAAAAACTTATTTTGCCATAAAAAAATACTTTTTTATGGTTAATTTGTAGAGCAATGCGGATCTGTAAAATCCATCATTATTTGGCTGCCCAGAGAAAAAAGTTTCATAATTAAATTTTCTACAAGATAGGGCTAGTTGAAAATCTCAAAATGGATTATCCTTGTTGCAAAATAGTAATAAAAAAAGACCAATAAGTAGTTTTTATCTGATTTTTTTGACTACTTACATTTTTTGGAGGATCTTCATATTTAGGGCAAAAAAAGCTTTATGGTATGATTAAGCAACATGCCAAATTTCGTTAAAATCGGTTTGATAGTTTTTGTACAATAATTTTGCGATTTAATTTTTTGTTCCAAAATATGGAATTTTTTTCAAATTTGATTAAGTCTTAAATATGAAACTTGCGTACTTGAATTTTTTTTCACATATACCAGGCATCTCAAGCTTTCAAACGCTTTTTTAAAAATTAAAATCGGATCATTTGGGCCTCGTTAGCAATTATTTAAAATTTCGACAGTTTTTTTTTACTGATAAACAATTTGAATAATCCTGCGATTTTTTTGAATTTTCTTTTTGGAAATACATTTAAAAGTACTCAGAAAGATGCTTCTTTTGAAAAAGAAACCTTAAATGCTGTTAATTGGTTTCCGCGAAACAAATTTCTTGAACCATTAATTTCGTTTTTCGTAGTACTTTTTGGATAAAAATGTTCACATGTTTACGTCATTCATTTATTTATTTAATACAGTATCAACAGCCGACGCCAATTACAGATACTACTTAACTAATAAATGGATTATCTAACAATTTTCGTACTGAACATCTGGATCAAGTCGGCTTTTGCCCTTTTGCTCTACACGAGGTTTCTCTCCTCGCTGAGCTGGCCTTAGGACACTTGCGTTATTTTTTTGACAGATGTACCACCTCAGTCAAACTCCCCGCCTGGCAGTGTCCTCGAATCAGATCACACAGGAGCATAAAACGACACCCGGAAAACCGCAGGACAAACGTCAACGACGCAGACGGCGCGAACCGCTCGGCCATCAACGCAGGCACGGCATCTGAATACCACTCTACGTGCTTGGTTCGAAAATATCGTGACAGCTGCCGTCTTGTGAGCGAATGACGCCCGCGTTCTGCCTAATCGAGTAACTAAAGAAACGATGGTAGTGGTATTTCACCATCGATATTGTCACCTTCCACTTATGCTACTCATGTCTCCTTACAGTGCCAGACTAGAGTCAAGTTCAACAGGGTCTTCTTTCCCCGCTAATTTTTCCAAGCCCGTTCCCTTGGCAGTGGTTTCGCTAGATAGTGGGTAGGGACACGAAAAGTGAGGCGTTCACGGCTCCCGCAAATCAGCATAGCCCGCCGACGAATAACCCTTCTATCTAACGAAATTACTCTCAAGAAAACCGATCCCAACTCCGCTCACCTCCCCACCCCTTCATGCCGCGCGCAGCCTGATGGGTTGGGGCCACGGGGAAAGAATACTCTTTTTTCTATTCTTTATTAATTCACAACAATTCTTATGCTATTCTAAACCTATTTCGCTAAGCTACCTACATCCAATTATCTACTCCCTACCTATCCTTAACTCTTATTTCTTAAATTTTTTTACACTACTTTTATGTCTAATCCAACATTATCCTACGCCCTTATTCTAAAATAATCTGTTTTGAAACCTATTATCTATAAACATTTTTGTTTTAGAAACCTAATTACTAAGGCCATACATTAATTTACAAGTCTATTTACAGTGGGTAGGGACAGTGGGAATCTCGTTAATCCATTCATGCGCGTCACTAATTAGATGACGAGGCATCAGACATTAGCTTTCGTGTACCATGATTGGGATCGATTTTTTCGTCGGTCATCATATAACTACTACATCAACCAATCAGGAGCGCATTGACAGTGTACGAAATATCCCCACTGTTAGGACAAAATTTATGGAAACACCTCATTGCTTCCGCCCATAAATGGGTTTCCGCAACGAGGCATTTGTGCGCATCCCAAGTCTCCAATATTGAGGGTGAAGCCCTGTTCATATTTATTTATTATTTATGGTGTTTGAGTGAATGCAAATTTAGGTTTCTTTAAAATAATGAAACAGCTTTTGATTAAATAGACATGGAGACATTATAAAATAAATAAAATAAGTAGTACACACAGCCAAGGCAGTTAATAACTCTTGGAGTGTTTATTATGTCAATCGAATTAAGTAAAGTACTCTTAAACTTAATCTAAATGCCAGGCTAGGTTATAATATAAAAATAAACCATATATACTAAAACGAGCTAAAATTAAAAGGTAAAATCAAAATCAAATTTATAAAATCAAAATTAAAATTAATGTATATGGGACAATACAGACATATAAATTAAATGCTCCCAGCCCAGTCCAGATCGCTATTATAGAGTTTACAATACAGATGCGAAGAATATAAAAATAAAAAAAAATGACAGTCTCGGATATGGCTACAACCTCCATACCACAATGAAAGGTCACACCCATGCGGGTATTCAGTTACGATTAAAAGCTCTATGAGCTGCTATGCTGCCAATTATCGTGTTGCTGACCATTTCCTTTATCTGTCTCGAATTGAATTTAAATAAGTTAGTGGCGTCTCTATTAGTGTTTCTACACCATGTGCCCCTGGCACCCAACACAATAGGCGCGAAGTGAGGCGTCCTTCCTGGGAACTTGTTGTTGATTCCAGCGAAAAATTCGTCGTTGTTATAAATCGCTCTTTTATTGTTTCCGGCAAGAACAAGAGGATCCGGTCCCTCCCACGAAACTGTTACGTCTGCAACCAGTATGTCAGTTTCGTTGTATGCAATTATATCGGGAATTCTAAGTAGACCGGATAGGCATCTAATTCTATGCTCTTTTAGGATCGTTAGGCCCATCGCCCTTGCATGCTTACAAACGTAGTTTACTAAATTGTCGTGGCGCCTATTTTGAGAGAGGGCACCGTTGCAAAACGTGGGAGAGGCTTTCGACCCTCCCGCATCCTGCCCGACAACCTCTCCTGTCTCGGATTCGATGGAATTCCCCTTGTTGGTAATAAATTACCCTTAAGTTGCGTTGCACGAATGAAGTCGCCACCCGACCAAAATGGAGGAGGATTATCCACCCAAAAGCTACTCTCCGTGGCACCCTGTCTCAGACCACCACCAGAATAACCCATGTCCAGTTTTTCAGCCCAGTATCTTTTTATTGACACACCGTTTGTAAGTGTACCACACCATCTGCAGAGTTTATCTTTAAATTTTTTGATATATGAGTAGTTCAGAATTAATCTTGATAGTGTGGTATTCTCCATTTCAAGCCTGTTTAGTCTGTTCAACATAATCATAGGTACATAGGTTTTTAGTGATAAAATACCCAGGCCTCCCTCCCTGCATGGAGCATGTATATATGCGTCTTGACATGTTCTGTTCAGGTATAGACTCTTGCGTACAAATATGCGTAGTTCTTTGTCGATCTTATTCAAACAGGCAAGAGTTATGGTGACATTCTGCACGGAGTCTATGAATTTGGGTATTATAAATGTTTTTAGGATAGACAGTCGCTGATGTGGCTTAAGTGGCAACCTTGTAAGCCTAAACAGAATATCCCGAAGTTCGGGGACGATTGGCCCAGAGGAGCCATATGCACCATATTTCCTGCCTAAGTATTTAAAATACTCGCCAGCCTGTAGTTGTATCGGCTGCGTGTTGACATAAAAAACTGATCTAGTCAACTGATAAAGGTGTTTACGGCCTTTATTAAAGTTAACTGAAAGAGCTTTTCATTTGTTTATATTTAAGGTTATGCCAGCAGCCTCGAAGAATTCATTAGCTCTAGATAATAATTTGCTAGCCTTTTTTATTGAATCTGAAAGCAAGATTAAGTCGTCAGCGTAGCCTATTACGGTCACACCTACGCCCTCGCCCAGACTGAGCCCAAAAGCGGAATCGTCGAGACTGCAAATAAGCTCATCAATCACTATATTGAATATGAGTGGTGACAGAGGATCCCCTTGTTTAACTCCTCTATTAACAACGATGGGGCTAGACCTTTCGTTATTGAGCATTACAGCGGTGGAACATCCCCTATATTGGTCCAGGATTAGATCCTTAATCATGTCACCGACGCTGAATCTTTCCATGGCCCTCTTCACCGTCTCATGTGATACTGTGTCGAAAGCCTTTTTGAGATCCAGCGACAGGACATGAAAGGGCAGCCCAGTCGCTCGTCTGCTTTTGATTATGCCCCGTAATGTTATATTATTTAATGTTACTCCGTCTACAGATCTAAAGCCCCTTTGATTACCGTGTAAGTTCAGTTTAGATAGTCTTTTATATAGGATTTTATTAAGTAGCCTCAGGTATGCGCTGGATATGGTGATTGGCCTCCAGTTACCGATGTCCCTGGGATCCCCGTCTTTAGGAAGTAAAATAGTGCGGCTCTCCTTCCAGGAGGCCGAAACCATCCCGAAAAGAAGAACCGCATTGAACAGAATAGATAATTTCAACAAAGAAGCCGCTTTTAGATGCGAGGCCCGGATGCCATCCGGCCCTGGGGCATTGCAACCAATCCGGACTCACCAAGCGGTACACCGTCTATGACACGTTCAGCCAGTTTGATTTTATTAGACTTGTACAGCCTTTGAACTATTTTGTAATGGTGACTTCTCCGCGCAGCCCTGTTAGCTTATTTGTCTCAGGAATGGCTCTTGCGGAAGAATCACGTTGGTTATGTTGCGTTAAATAGGAATAATTATAATAATACGGTGTAGTAGTGTATCGATGAGATGTTGTTGGAAAATTTCGATTAAGTGAATTCAAATCTAAATTTTCATTTTCCTTTCTCTGTATGGATTGTTCAGAGAATCGCAACAAATTATTTATTTGCGAGGACTCGGTTTCAACTGTATCTCGGGCAAAGTATGGTTTATTGATTTGTTTTCGTTGACTTGATTCTACACTATTGCTTAGACCAAGGAAACCCGTTTGATCAAATTTTGAGATTAATTCCTTGACCGAGCCAAAGGAAAGTCTAATAACGTCATTGTCATTGTCAGTGGGGTTAATTGGGGATACTGCCGTGTCTGCTTCGGCGACGGGCGAACCCGCCGCAGAGGACCCTCCAGTACCACCCGGGGAGCTATGAAAGCCACCCGCCTCATTTGACACGGACTGAAGTTTCATTAAAAAGGATCTAGACATTTTATTGAAAGAAGTTTTAATTATTATTTTTGTTTAATTTTCTCCTAATGAGAAAGGTTCAGAAATTTCTGAGAAAGTTTATAGGCAAGAAATTTTTAATCAAGATGGGCTTATTTAATTAATTTGGGCTATGGGTTAAAATAGTTAAAAATTATTGTGATTAATTAATTATGAATAATAAGTTTAAATTTAAATAAATGGTGTTGTCAAGTCTAGTCCAATGTCCGTGTTTGTAGTATGTCTATAGGCCTAAGTTATTTACCTATCGTTGTTAGATAAGATGCGTTATTATATTTAATTAATAAATTGTTAAAATAATTAATTCCCTAAGTTCGAACTGTTAACTATTTTGTGCACTTAGATTAAAGATTCGCAGGACGTCTCCTAGTCCTTTACAATAAAAATATATTAGTTGAAAGTTAAAAACAAACAAAATAAAAAATAAACAAATTCTTTTGTTTATTAAATGTTTAAAATTTGTTGATTGATTCTTCAACAAATCTAAATAAAAATTAACAAAATATCCAATTCTAATAATTCTTAGAAATTTGGATGTAATTAAAAAATTAAAATTAATGTTAAAATTTAAAGTTACTAAGGGTCAACACTTTTGTCGTACCCTGTACAAATAAATTAAAGTAGTAATTTAACTACTATATACAAGACTTGTATCTAAGTCTGAGTTTCTTACAACTAGTTTTTATGAAGGAAAAGTTGTAAACTTTCCTTTTACAGAAAAGAACATAAAAAATGAAATTATTTATTTATTTTTAATAAAAAATAAATAATTGTCACAATCGGTAAAAGGTCTAAGTTGATTAGCTTTTGTGGTTCCTTAGCACGTCGGAGCCAAATTTAATTAATGAAGTTTACAAAACCAAATGTTAGTCAAAGAAAATTAGAAATATTAATTTAACAGTTGTTATTATTTGTTAAAGTATTTAAAAAGTTAATATTCAATTAACTTGTTTACATAAATATTATTCAAACTTATATTAGTAATATTAAATTGGCCCCAGCGTCTAAGTCCAGCTACTATTACTTTTTTAGTCGTCGTGGCTATAACCCATATTTTTTAACTGAGATTAAGTAGTTACTCGTACTTTTTTTGATAGTTTTATGTAATAAGTTACAATTACCCCTTACTTTTTTCACCACTTTGTGAACAAAGTAAAGTAATTTAAAGTTTTCAATTGGTATAGAGAAAGTTTGAAAATTTAGTTTATTTATAAATCAAAGGATGCAATACATTTATTTCAAAAGTGGAAAATGACTTCCAAGTCTGGTGATAAAAAAAATTTGAATGTTTTTCTATATCTTTTCCAAGAAAAATTTGAAAAATGATAAATATATGTTTTTTAAAAAATATTAAAATTTATGAAAAAGACGATTCAACGGAAAACTACTGACAGTGCAGTTATAAAGAAAAATTCTGTAAAAATGTTTAAAAGCTTTTTAAACAAAATTCAAAATGAAAGATAAAACTTCTTTCTGGAAAATACTTGCATGACTGGTTTGTCCCACAGTGTCGAACACTTATCGAACACTGTGGTTAGCCTAGCCCGAATTTGCAACTAAACAAAACGAAGCACAAGGACTTTGGGCGCAAATTTAAAGGAATATTTTCCCGCTTATGTTTATTGCTATTTCCTGATGGAAAACTAGCAGGTGCCTTGTGCTCGTTTAAATGAATACTGCCCTAGCCACGATTACACGCTTTTTCTGGTTCTTCTTGAAAGGAATCCCGGTGCCAATTACTGGGGAGTAATTGAACATACGAGAGGCCAACCAATTGTAGATCCCCGTGGCCTTTCACCAGCTAAGTGCAAGTGCTGGTTAATTAACCAACGACGGCGATCTCGCGACACGGGGATCGACCAGCTAAAAAGCATGTAATCGATCAAAAACGGCTGAAGACCCGATTCAGATCTGCGGTTAAAATAAATACAACGCTCCCTCGATGTCAGATCTGAATTAAAAGAGCATGAGTGTAATTTTCGTGCTATTTTTATACATGTATGATGTCATACATGGCGTTACGCCTTAAAAAACAGAATTGACCAATCAGCGTTTATGAAAAAACATAGTAAAAAAATGAAAAAGTAAAACTTAGTTTTACTAAGTAAAACAATAGTAATTATTTAAAATCTTGTTTAGAAATTATTTATAAAGTTGAACTTTGGCGCCCAACCTAGGTTCGATGCTTGAAATTTGCATTAACAGTGAACTGTTTTTTTTTTTTTTTTTTTTTTGCGGAGGGGAAATCTTACATAGACACCCGCACGAAGTGTACGGGTAGTGCCGGATTCCTACCGGCTAAAACCCCCCCTGGACTGAGGGTCCCCACGTTCTTCTTTTGTTTCCTATAGTGAAGCTATAGTCTACAGAAGGGCACTGTGAGTGTCCCATTGGTTTCCGAGCCTTGGCCTTATAAACCTCCGGTCTTCACTCATTGGTTTTTCCGCTCCAGGAGCCGGTGCTCCTATTGCTTCGCACTGGCTTGCATTTCGCTTACAATGCAAGGTTGGTCTCTTTACGCCATTCACACTCGTTCATTCGTCTCACTCATCCCTGTAAAAAATGAATACTACAGCCATTGAGGGATTTTCCTCTGGGCTCTGTTACTTTTACCTTTCCGACGATCTTCTCTCTTCTTTCTTCGCTCGCTGTTTTTCCTGGTCTTCTGGTCCTTTTTCCCTGGAGTCATCTGCTTTCTTCGCCTAGATTTGGAGTCTAGGCCTCTTATATTTTCTAGCTTCTATTTCCGGGTCGTAATCCACTGCTAGCTTAATCAGTGGATTATCGTGGAGTTCCGCTTTTTGAAAGGCTTTTACAGCCTTTTGTCTTAGGACTTCTCGTAGAGGAGTCCATCTCATGTGAACTGTAAGCTAGAGAAATTCTCTATTTACGTATAGGTTGTGTCCAATCAGAGAGCTCCGTCACGTCGGGTGACGTGGGCGGAGCTTACTAAGGGAGTCCGATGTCTAATATAAGGCAACGCAAAGGCGTTGTACCTTCATTTTAATTTAGTTAAATTTTGTAAAAAATGATTTTTACAACACCCCCCCTTTAGACGTGCTCACGGCCTAGATATGCCCTTTACGGACTGGCAACGGTGAGGTCTAATAGGTTAGGATGCAAATTATTAATAATATTAAGATGTTATTATTATAAATAAGGCGATTATACGTCCTCTGATTGAAATGTAAAAGGTCTTATTTGTAATGTCTGTATCACGAAAATACTTGCTACCCCCCTGGGTTTACGCCCCCTGATTTCCAGGTTGTTATTTTAACAATGGGATAGGGACGACAGTAGTCTCGCTCGGGTTTACGCCCCCTGGCTTCCGAGTTGCCTTTTAGGCTGAGAACTAGCTGCTATTCGCCCAACCAAATACTTCGCCTCCCCCCGGGTTTACGCCCCCTGGCTTCCGGTTGCTTGATGTTATAGCAGGAGAGTAAGATGCATTACTGAATGTAAAAAGGCTTTGTTTGTAACGTCTGTTACCACGAAAATACTTGCTACCCCCCTGGGTTTACGCCCCCTGGCTTCCAGGTTGTTATATTAACATGGGATAGGGACGACAGTAGTCTCGCTCGGGTGTACGCCCCCTGGCTTCCGAGAGCTAGCTGTTATTCGCCCACCCAAGTATTTCGCCTCCCCCCGGGTTTACGCCCCCTGGCTTCCGGTTGCTCGATGGTATAGCAGGAGAGTAGTTTATTATTTATTTATAATTATATTCGTCCTGGGTTTACGCCCCCTGGCTTCCAGTCGGAACTTTATTTGATAAGGCCTTTTAATGTGTCCTTCCCGGGTTTACGCCCCCTGGCTTCCGGTCGGGACTCAATGAATGTCCTTCCTGGGTTTACGCCCCCTGGCTTCCAGTTAGGACTTTATATACACTAAACTTTGAGATGTTTGTTCATCCCGGGTTTACGCCCCCTGGCTTCCGGTCAGAACTTTTTAATAAAAAAAAAATTAACCTTGTAAATGTTACCCCAGTTTTGCCCCCTGGCACTGGTTTAACATATAAGTCCCAGTATTTGCCCCCTGGCACTGGTTTGACTTATAATAAATAATAAGGTTTAAAAAATCCAAGTTTTTGGCGACTTTAACCAGTCTTACTCGAATTAAAATAAGTTTAGTATAATTTAAAATTTTAACTATTGTATTGAAATTTGAAAAATGTAAGTTTAAATAAAAAAAATAAAAATATTTAACAGACGTAATAATATTTAAACGATGTAAAAATATTTACGATGTAAGAATATTTAATAGACGTTCCCCCGTAGTAAGTTCTCTGATTGGATTTATTAAAAAGAAAAATGATTTAAAGTAATTAAAAATGATTAATAAATGAATTAAAAATTATTAAAATGTTTTAAGATTGGTCATTGTGTTATTGTTGTTTCGTACCTATCATTTATACTCCTCCAGAATTTTCCCTCAGGTCTTGCCTGAGTTAAATTCCTGAAGGGCATATCAAGGCTAAGAGCACGTAATAATGTTTTATTGTTTGTCAGAATGCTCAGCAGTACGATCGCTTTTAGCGGCTCGCACTGCTGGCTTATTCTGCGGTTTATTTTTAGGTTTTTTGTTTGAAGTTGCTTGTGATTTACCTAGGCTGGGGCACTGGTGATCCAGTTGAGGACCCTCGCAATGCCTGCAAGCCCTGGTGTTCCGTGAACGACACTCATAGTCAAAGTGGTCTCCGCTACAGTGTCGACACGGTCTAAAGTTTTTAAATCTGTTGAAAGGTTGATTACTTGTATTACCCTGATTGGTTTAATTCTGAGTTTTATTAATAGATGGTGTAAAATTAGATCTGTACGGGGTTTGCGAGTTGTTGGAAAATGTTCTGAAGTTTCTAAATGTTGGCCCTGTAGCAAAATTCGGCTTTGCTTGTGGCCTATTAAAATTTGATTTATTTGCCATAGGATTTTGGATCCTTTCTGGCGGTTTAGTATAATTAAAAGTACAGGTATTTTGATTAATGTTTTTATTAATATGTGAAGCAGACTCTTCTGCTTTTTTAGGTTTTTCAAAAGTTACGGGCTTTTGTATGGGCTTGTTTTCTTCTTTAATGTCATTTTCTATAATCCTTGCCAGAGTGATAAGACGTTCGAGTGAGGATATCTCAGTCCCTCTCAGCCTCGAACGTATTCCAGAAAGAAGTTGTGTTATGAGTATGCTCAAAAATTGTTGTAAGTCACCTAAGGGATCTAAGCGCATATAAAGCGCGTGTTTATGGAGTATGAAAGCCTCTACGCTTTCTGTTGGCTTTTGTTTGACGCCGTATAAGTCCGTTTTTAGATCAGCGAGGTTTTCCACGCTTGAAAAACAGTCTAATAGTTTTTGTGCAAAATCATAATATGTTTTGATATATGGTTTATACGGCTCAAACCATTGCCGCGCTTTACCGGTAAGTTTCTCCCTTGCGTAGTATAAAGTTTCAGTGACGTCCATTTTGTTCTCTCGGATCCATGACTCGATTGCGTACAAATATAAGTGAGGATTTTCAAAATCCTCTCCTCCAAAATTTGCTCTCAGAGGCGTCTTAGTCGATGGCATCGCGCGCTCTAAGTTTTTTGCTAATCTCGCCATGGTTCGAGCGTTTTGAAGATTAATTTGAAGTTCTTTTTCCCTAGTTTCTAAGTGCCTAATGTTCGATGGTATTTTGCTAGGCTTTTCTAGTTTAAAACTAGTAACCTTTGCCCGAGTTGGCCTATTTACTCGTGAATCCGCCGTGCTAGAGACAGCTCGGAACGGAGTTGATTCTGGCAAATTAACTGCCAAGGCTTGATGTTCATAAGAGAGCCTATCTTCCTCTAATTTAGGCGAATGAACCGCCAAGGCGTGTCTTCCCAAGAGCCTATCCTTGGTGTTTTTTGTCCGTTTTCCGGCCAAGGCGTTTCTACCCAAGAGCCCATCCTCGGTGTGTTTAGGCATATGACCTGCCAGGGCATGTTTTCCTGAGAGCCCGTCCTCAGAGCGTTTAGGCTGATGTTCTGCCAGGGCATGTTTTCCTGAGCGCCCATCTTCAGTGTGTTTAGGCCATTCTCTGGCCAGGGCATGTTTGTCTGAGAGCCCATCCTCAGTAGGTTTAGGCCGCTTTCCGGCCAGGGCATTTTTACCCGAGAGCCCATCCTCGGTGTTTTTAGGCCCGTTTCCGGCCAGGGCATATTCATGCTGAACTTTGTCTAAGTCTGATGCGGTTTCTTCCGCTACGCTGTCATAGCAGTCTAAAAATTCCGTAAAATCACTGCCAGAATCATCCGAAACGTCATCTCCCGTTTCGGAATCAACCGTGTCCCCACCAGGGATGCCATGTTGCGTTAAATAGGAATAATTATAATAATACGGTGTAGTAGTGTATCGATGAGATGTTGTTGGAAAATTTCGATTAAGTGAATTCAAATCTAAATTTTCATTTTTCTTTCTCTGTATGGATTGTTCAGAGAATCGCAACAAATTATTTATTTGCGAGGACTCGGTTTCAACTGTATCTCGGGCAAAGTATGGTTTATTGATTTGTTTTCGTTGACTTGATTCTACACTATTGCTTAGACCAAGGAAACCCGTTTGATCAAATTTTGAGATTAATTCCTTGACCGAGCCAAAGGAAAGTCTAATAGTGTCATTGTCATTGTCAGTGGGGTTAATTGGGGATACTGTCGTGTCTGTTTCGGCGACGGGCGAACCCGCCGCAGAGGACCCTCCAGTACCACCCGGGGAGCTATGGAAGCCACCCGCCTCATTTGACACGGACTGAAGTTTCATTAAAAAGGATCTAGACATTTTATTAAAAGAAGTTTTAATTATTATTTTTGTTTAATTTTCTCCTAATGAGAAAGGTTCAGAAATTTCTGAGAAAGTTTATAGGCAAGAAATTTTTAATCAAAGTGGGCTTATTTAATTAATTTGGGCTATGGGTTAAAATAGTTAAAAATTATTGTGATTAATTAATTATGAATAATAAGTTTAAATTTAAATAAATGGTGTTGTCAAGTCTAGTCCAATGTCCGTGTTTGTAGTATGTCTATAGGCCTAAGTTATTTACCTATCGTTGTTAGATAAGATGCGTTATTATATTTAATTAATAAATTGTTAAAATAATTAATTCCCTAAGTTCGAACTGTTAACTGTTTTGTGCACTTAGATTAAAGATTCGCAGGACGTCTCCTGGTCCTTTACAATAAAAATATATTAGTTGAAAGTTAAAAACAAACAAAATAAAAAATAAACAAATTCTTTTGTTTATTAAATGTTTAAAATTTGTTGATTGATTCTTCAACAAATCTAAATAAAAATTAACAAAATATCCAATTCTAATAATTTTTGGAAATTTGGATATAATTAAAAAATTAAAATTAATGTTAAAATTTAAAGTTACTAAGGGTCAACACTTTTGTCGTACCCTGTACAAACAAATTAAAGTAGTAATTCAACTACTATATACAAGACTTGTATCTAAGTCTGAGTTTCTTACAACTAGTTTTTATGAAGGAAAAGTTGTAAACTTTCCTTTTACAGAAAAGAACATAAAAAATAAAATTATTTATTTATTTTTAATAAAAAATAAATAATTGTCACAATCGGTAAAAGGTCTAAGTTGATTAGCTTTTGTGGTTCCTTAGCACGTCGGAGCCAAATTTAATTAATGAAGTTTACAAAACCAAATGTTAGTCAAAGAAAATTAGAAATATTAATTTAACAGTTGTTATTATTTGTTAAAGTATTTAAAAAGTTAATATTCAATTAACTTGTTTACATAAATATTATTCAAACTTATATTAGTAATATTAAATTGGCCCCAGCGTCTAAGTCCAGCTATTACTTTTTTAGTCGTCGTGGCTATAACCCATACTTTTTTAACTAAGATTAAGTAGTTACTCGTACTTTTTTTGATAGTTTTATGTAATAAGTTACAATTACCCCTTACTTTTTTCACCACTTTGTGAACAAAGTAAAGTAATTTAAAGTTTTCAATTGGTATAGAGAAAGTTTGAAAATTTAGTTTATTTATAAATCAAAGGATGCAATACATTTATTTCAAAAGTGGAAAATGACTTCCAAGTCTGGTGATAAAAAAAAATTTGAATGTTTTTCTATACCTTTTCCAAGAAAAATTTGAAAAATGATAAATATGTTTTTTAAAAAATATTAAAATTTATGAAAAAGACGATTCAACGGAAAACTACTGACAGTGCAGTTATAAAGAAAAATTCTGTAAAAATGTTTAAAAGCTTTTTAAACAAAATTCAAAATGAAAGATAAAACTTCTTTCTGGAAAATACTTGCATGACTGGTTTGTCCCACAGTGTCGAATACTTATCGAACACTGTGGTTAGCCTAGCCCGAATTTGCAACTAAACAAAACGAAGCACAAGGACTTTGGGCGCAAATTTAAGGGAATATTTTCCCGCTTACCCTGTTTATTGCTATTTCCTGATGGAAAACTAGCAGGTGCCTTGTGCTCGTTTAAATGAATACTGCCCTAGCCACGATTACACGCTTTTTCTGGTTCTTCTGGAAAGGAATCCCGGTGCCAATTACTGGGGAGTAATTGAACACACGAGAGGCCAACCAATTGTAGATCCCCGTGGCCTTTCACCAGCTAAGTGCAAGTGCTGGTTAATTAACCAACGACGGCGATCTCGCGACACGGGGATCGACCAGCTAAAAAGCATGTAATCGATCAAAAACGGCTGAAGACCCGATTCAGATCTGCGGTTAAAATAAATACAACGCTCCCTCGATGTCAGATCTGAATTAAAAGAGCATGAGTGTAATTTTCGTGCTATTTTTATACATGTATGATGACTCATACATGGCGTTACGCCTTAAAAAACAGAATTGACCAATCAGCGTTTATGAAAAAACATAGTAAAAAAATGAAAAAGTAAAACTTAGTTTTACTAAGTAAAACAATAGTAATTATTTAAAATCTTGTTTAGAAATTATTTATAAAGTTGAACTTTGGCGCCCAACCTAGGTTCGATGCTTGAAATTTGCATTAACAATGAACTGTAAGCTAGAGAAATTTTCTATTTACGTATAGGTTGTGTCCAATCAGAAAGCTCCGTCACGTCGGGTGACGTGGGCGGAGCTTACTAAGGGAGTCCGATGTCTAATATAAGGCAACGCAAAGGCGTTGTACCTTCATTTTAATTTAGTTAAATTTTGTAAAAAATGATTTTTACAACAGTTATTAACGTTGCCCCCGCCTCTAGGTGGGGGGACAATATGCTGGCTGTACTCTGCCAACGCAACTCTGGCGTTGTTGGTATGTTCGTTTTTATTGCTTAACTGGCACATATTAAGAATAAGTAAATCCTCAGTATGTAAGGATTCATGCTGAAGATTTGCAGTGTCACGTAAGTGCGCCATCAGCTTGCCCTCCGGGCCAGCCACGGTTCCAGCGTCAATCGGCTCTGGAAGTAGCAAAGTCCTCTGGTAAAAGAGGATCAGTATCAGTTACAGTCTCCAATTGTGCAGAGGCGATGAATACATTCAAGTTTGCAGCATTATTTTCGAGATCATCTATTATCGGATCAGCCAGGTAAGTATGTGAAATAATAACCGACTGATGCCCCAGCGTGGCATCAGCCGGTTCCACCAATAATGGTGTAACAGAGTTGTCGCCAGTGGAATGCGAACGGTTATGAATAGATGGTTCCTGTGCCACAAAAACTTCATCAGAATCGGCAAGGGGAGGAGCCAATCCCTCCGCCTCTCTTTGGAACTCCAGCACCAACGACTTGTAGTCCTCACGCCTCCTGATGTTTTTAAGTTTGTTCAGATCTAGTGATGGGTGACGCTCTCGGAGGTGCACATTAATAAATTTGCCCCTAAAGGCCGCCTCTTCTTTTGCTAAGGTGATAGCAAGTTGATCGCCATCCTCCTCTTCAATTTCGTGAGGTCTGTAACGATCTTCAAGTTCAGTGTTATAAACGACTGGATGTGTTAGTCGTAAATGTTGCCTTAAGCCTGCGAATGTGTTGAATTGCCTTGAGCACACTTCGCAGATGTTAATTTCAGTTGGGACGCCTTTACAACGTCCCCTTCTGATATGTGTTTTGTGACCTTCGGTTGAACTGAAGGTTTTGCGACAGATACATGTTATAAGGTCGCCGTTCATAAGTAAGGCTGGCAAATTGCGACCTTATACCGTACAGTCCCATACAAGTGGGACTTTAAATTTGTCCAATAGATAAAATGACCAACCTTTTTACATATAACATTGAAAAAGTAAAGAGAACAATGGACTTCGACATAGGTGACAAACGGGACGGTACAAGGCGAAGTTATAGTTCACTGGAGTCTTTATTTAACTTAGATTGATGTTGCTCAGTTGTTCTTCATGAAGTCGTTATAGGTTATGATGCTGCCGATAATGGTCTTGCACACTAGGTCTCGAATATGTGCGTAGGAGAGACCAAGCGCACCCGTGATCGCCGCGTTCACGCGACTATCCCAGGTGCCCCTGGCCCCTACCACAAGTGGAGCAATTTGTAGAGTCTTGCCAGGGTGTAAATCACGCATCGTTGATACGAAGTCAGGGGGCAAGTAATTGTAAATCTCCGTCTCCCCTGCTCTCAGAAGCGGTTCGGGACCCTCCCAAGCAACAGTGATGTCGCTAATGACCACTTTGTCCCCCTGGTCATAACAATATCTGGGATGCGCAGCAGACCACTCCGCGCACGGATGCTGGGCTCCACAGCCATCTCCCAACCCTTCGTCCTGTCGATGTTCGTTACTGCTTTAACGAGGCAGTCGTGCCGCTTCACCCTACCGGATTTGCATGTCCAACACCGCTGCAGGATGTGGGAGAGACTCTCGACCCTCCCACACCCTGCCCGGCAGAACCGCTCCTCCGGAGGGTTGGACGGTATCCTTTTAGTTGGCAGGAGGTTACCTCTCAGCTGCACGGCCCTACAAACGTCCCTACCGGACCAGAACGGGGGTGGGCTGTGTAGCCAGGATCCACCCGCGGTACAGGTTTTACCCTGATTAAGGCCATTGCCACTATACCCACCCTGTCCCGATCCCAACTCATTCTGATACCCCTACTATTGAACCCTTCTTCCCCGCACCACCGAACCAGACGCCCCTCGAGCTTCCTAACCTGAGCCGTACTCAGGATTGCCTCAGAGAGCTGCGTTCCCTCGCCCCTAAGGCCAGTGATTCTTTTAAGAAAAATCATGGGGACATGTTTCTTCATCGAGAGAACACCCAGCCCTCCGTCCCGCACAGAAGCATGAATAAAGGCATCCTGACAGGATCTGTTCAGGTGGCAAAATTTCCGGACGGCCATCCTGACCAACTTGTCGGTTTCCTTCAGGATCTTAACAGTAACTGTCAGATCCTGGAGGGAGTCGACAAGCTTCGGGATCAGGAAGGTTTTTATCATATCCAGTCGCTGATGAAGTTTTAAGGGCGCCTTACCGATACGTTGAAGATAGAGCTTGGTCTGTTCGATACCTGCGGATGCTTGCCCCAAAGCCCCGTATCGCCGACCGAGGTATTTGAACACCTCGCCGGGTTGACACTGGGGAAGAGGCTCACCCCGCAGGTAAAAAACAGACCTGCTCAACGTATACATGTGTTTGTTCCCCCGGTTGACATTAACACTCAGGGCGACCGACTTCTCCGCATTAATTCCCATACCACAAGACTCAAAAAAGCGCCCCGCGGTGGCCAGCATACGTCCTGCCTTCCCCACCGAATCCGATAGGATGAGGTCGTCAGCGTACCCAACCACCGCGACGCTGATCCCACCCTGAACCTCTAAGCCCCTCCCAGACCCCTCGAGTTTACATATCAACTCATCTAAGATCAAATTAAACAGCACAGGAGACAGCGGATCGCCTTGTCGCACCCCTCTCAAGAAAGGGATCTCACCCGTTTCCCCTCCACTTGTAATAATCTTCGTGAAGGACTCCCGGTAGCTCTCAAGAATATAATCCCTAACCACGTCGCCCACCCTGAACCTCCGAAGGGCCCTCTCCAATGAATGGTGCGAGACCGTGTCAAAGGACTTCCGAAGGTCCAATGAGAGCACGTGGTAGGGCAGACGTTTTTGTCTGCGAGCTTTAATTATTGATTGAATCGTGAGGTTGTTTAAAACAACCTCATCCACCTTCCGGAAGCCCCTCTGGTTTTTGTGGAGGGGGAGGCGCGACAATCGATCCGCCAGAATCCTGTGCAGGAGTCTTATAAATGCGGAACCTATAGATATTGGTCTCCAATTTTTGATTTCCTTCGGGTCACCGCCCTTGGGGATCAGCACTGTGCGGTTAGCCTTCCAGCTTCGCGGGCTAACGCCAAAAAGAAGCACAGCATTGAAGAGAAGGCAGAGCCTAAAGGCCTTTACTCTTTTCAAAGAACTGGGTTTAATCCCATCCGGTCCGACCGCATTGGATCTGACCTTAGCCAAAGCTCTACCTATCTCCTCAATGCTGATAGGCTCCTCAAGTGAAGGCACTTCTGGCCTATAATCGCTGATCTCCCGGTCATCTAAGGGTGATGATAACCCGAAGATTCCCCGATACTCCCTCTCCACAGACCTAGGCTCAGGCCCTCCGGCGCCACCGTCCTCCAGCGGGATATCCTCAAGGATGTGCTCAGCGGCCCTCCGTCTGTTTCTCCCGAAGAGATCCTGCACTCTTTTATAAAGAAGGGCGCGCTTCTGGGACCGGCGGGCTGGCATCGCCCGGTCACCGGTTCTTCTCCCGATATCAACGCCCCTCTTATCCCGTCTGTTATTATTGTTCCCACCAAATTTGTGGGGAACAAGTCTTAGGGTATAAGACTCAATCAGCTCTAAAGCTCGAGCCGAAAGAGCCCCCCTGATGTTAGTTTGACAGAGATTCGCTAGTGCAAGATCCTCGTCGTTAGGCTCAAACGCAGGGTCGTTCGCAATTCCCCTAATGAGGTCCCGCAGTCTAGTATGCGCGTTTGGACCCACACCCTGCCCGATTGGATCGGGAAGCATCCTCCTTTCCCCGATAACACCAGTCGGTCTCCCCTCGGCAATTGGCCCTATATGCTCATCTCCCTCAATACCACCCCCTTGCAAATCCACAACCCCAGCAAACTTTAAGAGTGTAGCAGCTTCATCAATATCCCCTCCCTGAATTCCCATTCCCTCCCCTGACTCATTATGAATATTTAAACCCCTCCCCTCCCCTGACATTATTATCAAAAAAATCCTGAGGAGCTATTTCTTCCATTTATACTTGATCTTCGATGTCGATGTTGGCTACACCGACAATCGAGTTCAAATAATCTTGATACCGGGTTAACTTCCGACGATACCTAATCTGGTCGAGGCTAAAAGACGGGAACAGACGCAGCAAATGCTGGTTGATAAATCTCCCCTCAAATGCTGCCTCCGCTCTCGCCATGCGCATAAGCACAGCCTCTTCCGATTCCTCATCGTCGTCCGATGACCCGAACTCGACAACCTCATTACCTCCAGCCCCTTGAAGAGTGACTGGAGGTCCGGCCGCTCCTTGAAGAGGGGCGACAGCAGGAAGATGAGGCTCGTTGAATGGATCCTGATCCCCAGTTGCGCCTTGAAGAGGGGCAACTAGTCTTGCTTCGCCTTGAGGAGGTTCCACAAGCACAGCTACAGGTCCTGCCAGTTCACCAGCCCCCCCCCCCTTGATGAGGAAGGGTGGGACCCCCAGCCCCTTGAGGAGGGACAGGGGGTGCAACAACTGGTTCATACCGGTTTTCCAAATCCCGGTTATATTCCGCAGGATGGGCTTGTTTGAAATGGTTCCTCATCCCAGCATACTCCTTAAATACCCTCATACATACCGGGCAAGCTCCATCATCATCCCTTGTTGGACCCCTACACCGCTTCCTACGTAGATGTTCTTTTACACCCTTCTCCGACCCGAACTCTTTCCTGCAGATATCGCAGAGAATCATGATCCCTCAGCAAATGACTTCAGGCTATTAAAGAAACAGTAGAAAAGAGGATAGGATAACTCGCGAAAGTAACTAAAACTACGAGTTAAATTAGTTATTAAAATTAGACACTAACCTATAATATGTATAGACTATAAAATAGTTACAGCTAGAACTAAGCCTAGAGAGACCCTGGGACCCTCTTATGGGTAAGCGACTTTAATTAAGTCAAGGCCTAAAAAGGACAGGGGGGAAGTGCGGAACGAGGGGAATATGAATAAGGATGGAAAAGATAGGTGGGAGGTGGGGAGTATGACCTTTAGCCGCTGACGGATCTTATAGCGTGGCGCACAAGTCAACGACTGATTGCCGCCAGACGTTACCACCCTTAACCACGTGGAGGTAGGTCACACGACTTCCGTGGAGATCATGGGTCACGAAAGAAAAAAAGCACCCACACCCACAACGCGATGCCCTCGATACCACCCTGAGCAAGTGAGAAAGGAGCTTTCCCCTAGCGACGACCTTAGCAGAACTTCGTGAGAAGTTCCCTTCGGAAGCCGGGTCGGATCACGACTCCTATCGTGCGCGAGCAGGGGCCCTCGTCCCTCGCAAACCTGAGTTTCGCTTCCAGTCAAGCGGATAATTGAGCTAGTAGACAACCTGGGGGTGACTTTTCTGATAGCCTACAGGGGATACACGAATGCACCCGGTCGAACTGCCGTACTGAGAACACCACGACCGTAGTGGCTGCCTCACACCGACATACCACCCCAAGTCGCAGTCTCTTCGGTAGTCCATTAAGCGTACCCGTAGATACTTCTTCAACTACCTACTAAGACACCGCAGGAAACCGTTCACTCAAACAGAGCCGTCTTGGGAACCCCCAGAGACCGGTTGGTCAGAGAAAGCCACTATATGCTCGAAGTACCAAATTGTTGTTAAGACGCTAGAGCGTCCGCGTTTTCCCCTTATTGACTTATTGCACAATCTACGAATATTGAACCCAGAAGTTGGAAGTCTAGGGCGAAAGATTTATTCGCTTTGAAGAGTCATAGTTACTCCCGCCGTTTACCCGCGCTTGATTGAATTTCTTCACTTTGACATTCAGAGCACTGGGCAGAAATCACATTGCGTCAACATCACGTTAAGACCATCGCAATGTTTTGTTTTAATTAGACAGTCGGATTCGCCCAATTAGGATACACCCTTCATGTCTCCTTACAGTGCCAGACGAGTCAAGCTCAACAGGGTCTTCTTTCCCCGCTAATTTTTCCAAGCCCGTCCCCTTGGCAGTGGTTTCGCTAGATAGTGGGTAGGGACAGTGGGAATCTCGTTATCCATTCATGCGCGTCACTAATTAGATGACGAGGCATTTGGCTATCAGACGTTGGCTTTCATGTACCATAGTTGGGATCTTTCCTTTCGCCGGTCATCATTTAACCGCGATGTCCTCCAACCAGGAGCGCATTTACAGTGTTCGATCTATCCCCACTGTTAAGGAAGTAAAGGCAAGGGAGCACCTCGCTGCTCGCGCCCCAAAAATAGGACGTTCGCGACTCAGCCCTCCATCTGCGCTCGTTCTTGGTCTCCTTTTTCTCTTTAAAATTTATTGTGAAGCCCTGTAAAGCAAATAAGTGACCCAAGTAAAAGTAAAATATAATAAAAGGGGAGTATTTTGTACTTATAAACTCTAAATGTTGAGGTAGTCAAGGAAGTGATACTCTTGGTTACCGGGCCACTATTTTAAGGAGCCGCATTCATAAATTCTAATGTGGTGCTACCAAGCTGAGTTTTGGATATAGATTCAGACTTTAATCTGTATATATCGCGGGCGAGCCAATTAATTTTAAATCAAAAGAACAGCAATTGTCGTAATTATAAAAGATTAAAATTAGGATTAAAAACAAACATTTAAAAATATATCAAAAAGACGTAATATTAAAATAAAGTAAAAATAAAATAAAATAGAATAAAATAGGAAATTAAAATATGTGTATATGGGACAAAACAACACATTAAAATCGCTCGCTGTAAAAGGATTTCAAGTCCCGAATGCCACATCAACGATGGACAAGCACATCTATCCCATTGTTCAAATTATCAGTTTCGGTTAAAGGCTCTGTGAGCCGCAATACTACCTATTATAACGTTGCAAACTAGTTCTTTAATGTTTCTGGAGGTAAGGCCAAAAGAAGCTACAGCTTCCTGATTAGTGCGTCTGCACCATGTGCCCCGTGCGCCCAACACCAGGGGCATGAATCTTGCGGCCCTTCCCGGAAGAAAATTGTTAATGCCGGTTAAGAAATCTTGATTATTGTATATCGCCCTCTTGTTAGCCCCTGCCAGTAAGAGCGGCTCTGGGCCGTCCCAGGGAATAGTTACATCTGCGACTAGAATTTCTGTATCGTTGTATGCCACAATATCAGGAATGCGCAGAAGCCCAGAAGGGCATCTTATTCTCTGCTCTTTGATTACGGTATATCCCCTAGATCTGGCGTGTCTGCACATATAGTTTACTATATTGTCGTGTCTCCTCATTCTGGCCCATCTAGCGAGAGGGCACCGTTGCAGGACGTGGGAGAGACTTTCGACCCTCCCACATCCTGCCCGACACAACCTCTCGTGTCGCGGGTTCGAAGGGATACCACGCGTAGGCAATAAGTTTCCTTTGAGTTGGGTGGCCCTTATAAAATCACCACCAGACCAGAATGGTGGGGGATTATTCACCCAGACACCACTCTCCGAGGAACTCTGGCGCAGTCCACCGCCCGAGTATCCAGCCTCCAAACGCTCAGCCCAATGATTCTTTATTGAAGGTCCGTTTGTTAGAGACCCACACCATCTACTCAGCTTCTCTTTGAATTTTTGAACATATGAGAAAGCCAGTACAGTCTTAGATAATGGGGTGTTTTCCATTTGTAGTTTGTTCATTCGTTTCAACATAATCATTGGCACATAGTACTTAAGTGGCAGAATTCCCAAACCCCCCTCTCTACAAGGAGCGTGCAGAAATGCATCTTGGTATGAGCGATTCAGGTGTAGGTTCTTTCTGGTAAAGATCCTAATCTCTTTATCTATTTTATTCAAACATGCCAGTGTAGTTGTTATGTTTTGAAGAGAGTCAATCAATTTTGGTATTATGTACGTCTTTAGGATAACAAGTCGCTGGTGCGGTTTCAGCGGCAACTTAGATAATTTTAATAAAATATCCCGAAGGTCAGGAATTATTGGCCCGGAGGACCCACATGCGCCATACTTTTTTCCAAGATATTTTATATATTCGCCCACTTGTAGCTGTTGTAGTGGCAGCGTACTTACATAGAAGACCGATCTAGTTAGTTGGTATAGATGTTTATTCGATTTGTTGTAGTTCACAGAAAGTGCCTTACACTTCCCCATGTTTAGAGCCATTCCAGCAGCCTCGAAGAAGTCATTGGCCTTCGAGAGAAGTTTGTTGGCTTTTCTTATCGTGTCTGAGCAGAGGATAAGATCGTCGGCGTAACCCATTACGGCCACACCGACGCCCCCGCCCAGATCGATGCCAAGATTAGACTCCTCGAGGCTGCATATAAGTTCGTCGATTACTTGACACCTCTGCGAACCTCTATAGGTTCAGATCTGTTACCATGCAGCAAAATAGTCGTGGTACAATCCCCATATTGATCTGTAATTAGATTTTTAATCATGTCGCCCACTCTGAACCTCTCCAAGGCCCTCTTCACGGCACCGTGAGATACCGTGTCAAAGGCCTTCTGGAGGTCCAGGGAGAGGACATGAAAGGGCAGCCCAGCAGCTCTTCTGCTTTTTATAATACCCTGCAGGGTGATGTTATTTAGCGTAACGCCGTCAACAGATCTGAAACTTCTCTGATTTTTGTGCATCTTAAGATTAGACAGTCTTCTATACAAGATCTTATTTAGTAATCTTAAAAACGCGCTCGAGATTGTTATGGGCCTCCAATTGCCAACATCTCGAGGGTCCCCGTCTTTTGGTATCAATATTGTACGGCTCTCCTTCCAGGCGGCCGGAACCAACCCGAAGAGAAGAACCGCATTAAAGAGGATAGATAACTTCAGAACAGAAGCCGTCTTAAGGTTGGACGGGCGGATACCATCCGGACCCGCGGCGTTGCTGATCATTTGACGCAGCGCACAACGGACTTCATCCTCCGTAAACGGTTTCTGAAGCCCGTCACACCCCGCGTCGACCAGGGCAACAACTGGTCTTTTATCCTCTACTGACGGGGTCCCAATGATTTGCCTGTAAAAATTCTCGACCTCAGCCATCCCCCGTCCTTCCACCTCCGAATCGCCAACGGGCGCACCCTCTACGACATGCTCAGCCAGTTTAGCCCTGTTTCTTTTGTAAAGATTTTGTACTTTTTTGAATAAGTGACCTCTCCGCGCAGCCCTATTAGTATT
This sequence comes from Diaprepes abbreviatus, assembly GCA_034092305.1. Taxonomy (NCBI): domain Eukaryota; kingdom Metazoa; phylum Arthropoda; class Insecta; order Coleoptera; family Curculionidae; genus Diaprepes; species Diaprepes abbreviatus. Next base: position 2,151,338 of record JASJET010000040.1, read on the forward strand.
ATCGTCATTTATAACGGCTCTTACGGGGGGGTCACGATGTCTGTTAATAATGTTTCCACCTTTAAATAGGGGAACAATATGTCGGCTATATTGTGTAATAGCGGCTCTGGCGTTGGTAGTATGTCCTGCTTTATTCCTGACCTGACACATATTGAGTATAAGAAGATCCTCCGTGTCGAGGTCAGTTTGTCGCGTGTTGGCTAGTTCTCGAAGGTACGCCATCAGCTCTCCCTCGGGGCCGGCGCCAAGTTCGGCGTCGATCGGCTCTGGGAAAAGTGTTGTTCTTTCTGGTAAAATTGTTGTTATAGTATTGTTTAACTCCGTTAATATGGGGGAGTCAGATTCGGCTGTTTTATTATCATTGACAAGATTTGTAGTAGGTGGAGAATTAACTAGGTTTATGCTTAAATTTAATCCAGACTGAGCCCCCAGCGCAGCTTCAGTCGGTTCATGACTCACATGAGTGATGTTAATAATGTCATTAGTAGGAGTTGAAAACACCTCGTCCGACTCCTTCTCTGGTGCAGCCACATTTTCTGAAGGTCGTGAAAAAGTAAGGGTAAGTGTTCCGAAATTTTTTGATAAAAAAGGCGAGAAGACCGAACCCTAAAGGCCGGCCTCTCGCCAATTTATTAGTCCTGGTACCAGGACCAGATGGTGGTGAGCGACTAAAAAGCAACACTCCCGATAGCACTCTATCTATCAATATGTAGGTTGATGAAGGCACTGCACTGTCCTCGCCAAAAGCCACAAAGGCCTTGCCACGACTTATTGCCCGAAGAGAGTCATAGTTACTCCCGCCGTTTACCCGCGCTTGATTGAATTTCTTCACTTTGACATTCAGAGCACTGGGCAGAAATCACATTGCGTCAACATCACGTTAAGACCATCGCAATGCTTTGTTTTAATTAGACAGTCGGATTCCCCCACTTATGATACACCCTTTATGTAGTGCCAGACTAGAGTCAAGCTCAACAGGGTCTTCTTTCCCCGCTAATTTTTCCAAGCCCGTCCCCTTGGCAGTGGTTTCGCTAGATAGTGGGTAGGGACAGTGGGAATCTCGTTAATCCATTCATGCGCGTCACTAATTAGATGACGAGGCATTTGGCTACTGATAATTACGCTACGGGTAACTTGTCCCCATTGTGGGGTTAAATAATAATAGTAATAGTCGGTGCGGCGGGGCGCTTCCGACATGCGAGACTCTAACGCGCAAGCGCGTGTGGCGTTGGTAAGCCACGCTCATGCCTATGTGTGAGTTGTTAGGTGGCAGGTGGTCGGCCACCTCTGTCGTTAGCCCAGATGCGATGCATGAAAGTGGCGTGCATTGGCGAACCACACTTTAGAGAACTCTGAACGCAGCTCGACTTAAGCTGTTTCGTCAAGCCCAGAGCCTCCTCGGTGGGTGTGTTGCATCGCGGCCAAGAACCGCGTGCCCCAATGATGATGGGGCGGAACACGAAGGTTTTACCGGGCCAACGTTGTTTGGCAGCTTCCACGAACTTCTCGTTCTCATACACGAAACGTTTCCTCTCCCATGCGGGCGCTAGTCCGTCCTTACCCTCCCAGGAAACCTGAGGTCGCAAACCACTGTCTCGTGTAGCTTGTGTACTACGAAGTCAGGTTTAAACAGTTGTCTGTCAGAGTGACGAACTTGTGGCTCCTCCTCTACCCGCCAAGACTTACGGGAGTGGGCTGCAATCTTGCCGGCGATCTCATTATGTCGCCTAATCCTACCGTCGTGTACGGCACCACACCTTTAAAGGATGTGGGAAATGGTCTCGGTAGCATTGCAGCCCACGTGGCGACATGTCCGTTGTTCTGCAGGGTTAGAGGGGTGACCTTTGCAGGGAAGGGAACTCGTTCTTAGTTGGACGGCTCTGACGTAGTGCCGCCCAGTCCATCCCCTAGGCTTATTCATGAGCCACGATCTACTGGCTGCGTCTTCTGACACAACCTGCAGACCGGAGGTCATGGGGCTGTTAATGGTCTCCCTAAACAGGTGTGCAGCGTTGACATTCACGGCCAGTCGTTGGAGACGTATAAGTATGTCCCCAACCCGCTCGGTCTGGAGTACTCGGGAGTCCTCGATGTTGGTTAGGAGCTTCGACATTCGCCTCACGAGAATCTGAGGGATGGAATGTCTCAGCTCCAGGATCCCCAGTCCCCCGTCCCTGATCCTGCCGTGTATTGCACAAATAGGGGTGTGCACAGGCAGGTGCATGATGCGTTTTACCGCACCGCGCACCAGCCTGTCCACATCCTTAAGGCCGGTCCCCGTGACCTTCGTATTTTGAAGGTCATAGAGTAATTTCGGTATCAGAAACTCCCTTAGGATGGACAGTTTCTGATTCGGCTTTAACGGGGCCTTCTCACACCGAGCCAACCATTCGAGCAGGTTGGGGACATTTGGTTTATTAATTACGATCGCGCCGAATTGGTGTTCGAGGTATTTGAACGTCGAGATTACCCCCACGGACGGAATCTTTTTGCCACCTATGGAAAATATACTCTTGCTCACCGGGATGGGCCGTTTATCTCCTTTAAAAGGAGTAGCGCTGATTGAGGCGCATTTCGTGGGATTAATGGCTATCCCCCGGTTCACAAAGAACTCGTTGATTTCGGCGAGCATAATTGGTACCTCGATTTGTTTGTCCGACATGATGACGAAGTCGTCAGCGAACCCAAGGATCGGTATCGCCATTCCGTCCAACAGAGTGCCGCCGCTGAAGCGATTGCTCATCCTATCCATGACTTCGTCTATTGCGAAGTTAACTAGGAGGGAAATAGGGGGTCGCCTTGCTTGACCCCTCTTTAAATGGTAAGTGGACGCGTCGTTCTGGAGCCCACTTTGATGGTAGTAGTGGAACCCATTAGACTGTCCATAATATAGTTAATCGTCCCCTCTTCCACGCCAACCCTGTGCAAGGCGCGTTTTACGGAACGGTGAGACACGGTATCGAAAGCCTTTCGCAGATCGAGCGAGACGACGTTATAAGCCGATCCCTTCCCGATCCGGGACCCGATGTAATGGTCCAGAATGATGACATTCCCAAGGGTACCGTCTATCTCACAGAACCCACGCTGGTTGACGTTCAGGTGCGTGGCATCGCGTAGACGAGCATGGACTATGCGGTGTAGCAACCGTTGCGCAGCTGACCCGATGGTGATGGACCGCCAATTGGTTGCCTGCCTTCTATCGCCATCCTTGGGGACAAGAATAGTCCTGAGAGCTTTCCATGATGGTAATTGGATATTCAGTCCAAGGATGGCGGTAAAAACGACACTCCGGCAGACAGCCGTCACCTTTTTGACGTCAGGAATGGATAGGCCATCAAGGCCGGGCGCCGATGTCTGCCAGTTCTTTGTGGCATTCCTGACGTCGTCTTCTGTAATAGGGCGGAAGGTATCAACCGGCTCCTTGGGGTCGCTGATTTCCTCGTCGTCGGGAGGTGAGGTGGTTTCCAAGATTCCGCCGTACAGGCGCTCAACGTCCTCGAGAGAAGGACACTCCGGGGGCTCCAACATATCTCGACGGCCGAGAATGATGTCGGCTAGGCTCGTTCTGTTTTTTCGCGTAGAGGTCCTGGGCCTTCTTGAAGATTGAGGCGCGTTTGCCGCGCCCCCCGCCAGAGGTTTCATAGTTGGTCGTGTGTGGTCCTCTGCTCCTGCTGCTCTGCTTATTCTTGCCTCCCTTCTTCGAAGTTATTGACCCCAACCATTGGTCGATCGCGAACGACAGGTCGTCTTTGAGGCCAAAGAGGGCAAGGTCCATGATCTTACGGATAGCAGTATGCTCCTTAGGAAGTCTGGGACGAAGGGCACGCAAGTGGGCCGCGAATAGCTGCGGGAGATTTTCCACGGGAGGTATGCGGACGCCTGCCCCTTCAGCGCTAACAGCACTGGGAGCATCCGACTCCTGAGCGGAAGTGCCCAGGGCAGGAGGGGTTTCCACACTTGCCGGGGCTTGAGGCATCTATGGATTCTCTTGCGAAGATCGCCAGGATGGACCGGCGATTGGTAGCCTATAGAGTTTGACGTTTAGTTGTTTGGCTTTTAAGAGAGTCATAGTTACTCCGACCGTTTACCCGCGCTTGATTGAATTTCTTCACTTTGACATTCAGAGCACTGGGTAGACTCTCGAGTTGTCGGTCCCGTTTATACATGGAGCGCGTTCGTTGGCTGGATTGTCCTTGCCGTAAAATGTCGAATGTTGCTTGTAAGAAGTTGGTAACTGGAACGGGACTGTATGGTGGAGCGTCATCGTGTTGGTAAAAAATTTGCCTGTGTTCCGCCAGAGATAAGTTACTTAAATATTGATTGTGTAACTCTTCTAGAATTTTCAAATATATTTCTTCCACAAAAGTTAATACATCATTTAATATGGGGACATAATTTGCTTTGTATTACTAATGAATTTCCATTTAAGTTTTCTTCATAAAAATCTAATTTTACTATTCTATCATTTCTTACAGAACAAAATACGTTAAATTGCCAGAATTCTTGAAACAATGACTCCCCACCACAAAGTACCGTTTCAGTTGCGATCTTCTTACATTCAACATTTTATGGCAAGTAGATTGCCAAAAATGGACCTTTTCTTAAACCTCCTCGTTCTCCTGATTTGATTGTCTTAGATTATTTTATACGGGGAAAGATAAAAACCTTGTTTTTTCTAATCCAGTGACAACGATGGAGGGCTGTATGGCAAGGGTAAGAAAATCATACAAGGTACAAACCAATGCTATGAAATATATATATATATATATATATATATATATATATATATATATATATATATATATATATATATATATATATATATATATATATATATATAACTGAAAAAAAGGTTTTCTAAGCTCATGGTATTAAATGAAAGAGCCTAAACCAACCTTCTTCTATTGGTTTATTTGTTCAGAACCACCTCTTTTCTACCTGTGATTCTAGATTGTTTCCTTTTCAAAATAGTTACTGCACCCTCTGTTGTCCTTTGGTCATATACAGGGTGTCCATTTATTCGATTGCTGCTTTATCATTAAATCGATAAAAAATTTGAGAGGCTAATTAAGGGTTCACCAGAAAATGTAGTGCATCGTTTCTGTTTTTTTTTTTTTTTCAAATGTAACAATGTACATTTTTTAACGAGTCTGGAGTTTCATTGAATATTTTCAACCCTAAAAATGATTTCTTTTGAAGAACTTGGTGGGCCATCAACTTTTTTAGTTTTGGCGTAAAAGATTCATACGGTCGACCGCTGTTTTCTTTCGAGCTCGTACGCGTAGATACAATCTTATAAATGTTTTTTGAAGCACCGCGATTATGTTTTTTGGTCATATCATTGCACCAATCGACCCGAGCCTTGTTTTGAGCGATTGTCAAATTATGCACAATCCAACACGAGCATAGCTTCTTCAGTGGATAATCATCCGGTCAAACATTCGTGTATATTATTATTATTAATTCACATCATCAATGTTTTCTTGCACTACAATCGATTTTAAACGACGTTCATGCAACTCGTCCGTGAGCCGAGTGATGGCCACGATTGAATTCACTAAACCAAAGATATACAGTAGCTTTTGTACGTGCTTATCGCCATACAAAGAATTAAGTTTATGGATTCACTCTTACTGAGATAAACACAGGAGACAGATCCGCACTAAAAAAATTCTTTTGGGTTTAAGAAATCTAAAATATAATTAAATCATAATGTGTAATATATGGTTACTTTAGTATTAATGTTGGAAAAAATATAATTCAAATTCCAAATATTTTTTTTTATAGTTCATACACTACACTAGTCCGTATTTAGATTTGATATTTTAAAACCATATTCTAGAGATGTTATACTTACTACATGCATTTCTCCCTCAAGAAATAAATCTTCGAGATACTCGAAGATTAAAAGTTCATATAAATGTTGGCCTGCAACGAACCTGTTTTCAAAATACAGGATATTGGATGTATTATTGAAATTTAAAGTTGATACACCTTAACCCCGATATTCAACAACATTTTGAAAATATTAAGTATTTTTTGTCCCTCCTGGGGCGTAGATACGGGTATCTTTCTCAAAAATTTTCAAGAAAAAAGGGTACACGACTAATTTTTTCCAAGTTTTATTGCTGACAGTTTAAGTGAGTAACATTACAGAAAAAATATATCTTTTGTTTGAAAAGGCGATCGTTATATTTTTTAAAATCAATTATAAAATCGCAATTTTAAATTTTTTCAATACCCTGGATCTTGAAGTTTCACCATTTCTTAGATATTTTTATAACATTTATCATAGGATTTGTTTTATACGGTCAGAATGCTGATTCGTCTGGCGAGATGATCGCGAGGTCAGCAAATTCAAGAAACAAAAATATTTTTGTATATCAGTTTATATTCTGTGAATATCTATTAAGCGCTTTCGGTCTTGAACCATCTTCAAGATTCGCATCTTGTTAAAGGGCATACTTTAACCTTGCCATTTGGAGGTCAACCTCCAATGTCAGCGCAGCAGCAGTAACAATTCCATAAGTTATGGAAATTAAACTATATAATTAAAATTGAAATTATAACGTTTTAAACGATGTGAATATAAAGATAAACATTGTTAAAAATCACAATTTTCGTCAAGTTGATTAAAAATTGTGCCTTTTTTGTTTTTTTGACTTATTACTGTCGGAAAGTTGTGCTGACATTGGGGGCTGCTCGTCCAAATGGCAGGATTGAAGTATCCTTTGACAAGTTTTGAGACCTGAAGATGGTCCAACAAGGGAACATTCTCATGGGTTCGCCTCCGATTTTTTTATTCTCTGATATATTGGAATATCTAAAAACTATTCAACTCATATTTTTTTACATCCTGAATTGCATTTTTAGGTGTTAAAAACTACCCCTAAGTTAATCACCAGAAACTTTTTTTTAAATTATAATTTAAAAAGCGAATTTTCTCATATAGTGTTGAGGTCAAGGCAGTCCAGTCGCCCCTCGATTCGTTACAACAAATGTATATATATATATATATATATATATATATATATATATATATATATATATATATATATTATCCAATTATTCAGCTTCGTAAAATATTTAAACTATAATGCTTGGAATAAAATTACGTTTACAACCGAAATGTTATTTATATATCTATATCTTTGCATAAAAAATAGAAAACTACTCCTGTCATGAGGTACATACATATCTGCAATGAACTAGAATTGTCGAAAATACTTAGTTTGGTCTTTCAAGGTTTGCAATCTATAATACACTTCGTCAAGACGTACATTTGTTGCTTGCATTATTTTTTTTTTTCGATTATTGTCTGTACTAGTAACCTTTATTTTCTCATTCTTTCGTAAATAAAATAAAGATATAAATTAAGTCAGTTTTTCATAAAAAAAACTTAATGAATAAGTAAAAACATTATACACAAGAAATTACCTTGACTCTGTGCGTTACACGGAACTACGGGACGGAGTATGCATGTAAACCAGCCGAAAGCCATTTGTTTATAGCCGAAATAAACAATTAAGACGTAACTCTTTCGTGCAGCATTTGATTGTAGCTTGTAAATGCTGATCCGAACTTTCGATCGCTGTCAAGAAAATTGAAAAAAGTTCATTTTGTTAAAATTGATTGGCATTGAAAAATCGCAAATATCACATTTTTTAATTATCCAGGAAACTAAGCATCGTACGTAAAATTTTGTAAGGATGTTTTTTTTTGCTTAAAAGAACTCGAAAAGGAATATAACGCAATAGTTAGTTTTGCCAAAATTGTATTTTTAAAAGTTTAAACAATTATTTGCTTATAATAATCTTATGATCACTCTGGCAGATTTCTCCCAAAAAAATTCTTGTTTAGAGGCTCAAAATATATACAGAAAAACTTAAGTAGGTCCATATAAATTAAAGGGGCGACTGGGATTCTACACTGGTATAAATTTACTTAATTCAGTCAAAAACTCGTTAGTTTTACATAAAAAATTAAGTTGACGGGTATTGCCTTTTTTAACAAAAATGTTTCCTGACTTTAAGTATATTTTTTTCTAAGAGATTCATTACGAACAATAATACAAACCATCAGGAACATTAACTGTGGGTAATATGTGGTGAAAATCTACCATTTTGAATGGTTAAACTACTCTCTTACAGCTATGTATACAAAATCAAAAAGTCACTATTCGATTCTGCCTATTTTGTGGTATATTGAATAAATGAATTCCAGTTATGAACAATACTTACAGTGAAAGTAAAGTAATAAGCCACCCATCTAAAGGGATTCACTACTCCCTTAAGACTTTCTGGTAGTGCTTTTTTGTAATACGTTGCATTTCATTAGATAATATGCAATTATTTTTATAATCTGAGCTGCATGTCTATCTATGAGATGAAAATCGTCTCCAATTTTAACTCCTGAAAATGATATTGCCAATATTTTATTTTAAAGATAATTTTTTCTTGCGAAACCGCTGGCAAATGCAGTTGTAATGAGGATTTGCTTCATCTTGTTTAGCAGAAAAAAAGCATAATTGTATTTTATACACCCAACTGCAAGTATATTATCCGCTTTTGTTTATAGAAAAATCATTAGTTGTGGAATTAAAAAATACTGTATTAAAGAGGGTACCTTTGGAGTGATTTTTACTCCATGGACATGAAACGTGCACTACAATATGTGAATGAGAATCAAAGACTGACTTTGTGAATTTTCTTTTACGGAAACGCTGTAAAGGTGTAGTTAACGCTTTGAAACGGTGTATTTTCACTACGAGTTACTCATACTTAATGTTTTATCGAGACGGCTGATTGTACTGAATTTCTTTAAAAAAATTATACTTTTTTTTACCAAAAAAAGGGTTGGTTAACCCTGCGAAAATTTTGTACTCGTCAAGTAAATGTAATAAATTTACATTTATTGAATGAAAATATGAAAAAATTCTTCCATCTCTATATGTAAAAAAATGGCTTGCAAGAAGGGATTGACCCTTCTCGCAAACCTAATAATATGCAAATGATTTTGCCAAAAAAAGATCAGCCTATTAAAAATTACAGTCGAAGAAAATAAATTATTTTTAACGATGAACTTTCGGGGTAGTTTTTACTCCCTGGAATGGCAGAACGAAAAAAAAATACACTGATGTACACAAATATTTTTTCTTTCTGGTGATATTATTGCACGCCTGCCCAGTTCTGGTTTGTTTACTAGTTTTTAAGTCTGTAAAAATTCAGGGCCGGACTAGGTAATTTGTTAATATTTTATATTATATTAGAATGTGTAAGATACATTATGAACATATTTTTAATTAGAATAGTTTCATAAAGTGCGTAAATGTTTTAAAATAAAAGAATAATGTATATGTTTAGATTAAAAATGATTATAATAATGTAAGAATCCCACTCTTGTATTTTCAATTTTTTTTTATATCCGATGTGTTTTAATAAATATTGTTTTGTTTAGATATATTAGCTATTAAATAGAGACTGCTTTATCACTTTCTTTATCCGTGTTGGAGTTCCATTTTTTTTTATATAAAAATGATTTAGTATCTAATGTTATTTTACTTCCTTTAAATTAATGTTCTGTTATTATGATAGGAATGTTGTTAACTCTCTATAAATACATATCTTATCAGTTCCCTAAAAGCATCGAGGAGAAAATAATTTTACCAAAGACCTAATTATAGTCATTTTTAAATGATGAAACTCTATAACTTTGCAATATATTATATGGATCTTTCAAGTGTATATATGTATATTAACTCATGAAATAAAATTTTTAAAAATAAAGGCAATTTTTTTTTACTAATTTCCTAACTTTACGTTCAAAGAGGGAAGTAGGTTATACTTCCATTATTTAAAAAAAATACCCACAGATTTCCACAATCTCTTTCAAAACAGATATTTAAAAAATTAGTCTCGAATCGTTTTTGGTGCATACTTCACATCTTAGTTATTTTGCTAAGTAACAGTTTTATTGTAAAAAATAAAATATATAAACTATCATAGTCATAAAAAAAGCGTTCTTATTTATTTGTAAGAACTGACATTCCTTTCTTGCTATTTAAAAATAATAAAATTACATCAAATTTACACTATTCCAAAGAAGCTAAAAGTATTAACTTTAAAGGAATTGCTTTGAACAGAAAAAATATAATTTTGAGGAAACTAACAACTGAGAAATTCAACTTAAATATTATTTTACAGAAACACTTCATTATTCCGGTATTTTTTTGATGAATATATTGTAACTTGTCGCCTAACACAAGGAAGAGTGATTTATTATTTCAGATATACTGTAGAAAGGGATAGTTGTTTACTAAACCTATTAGAATAATAGAAATTCACGCCAATATAAGAAACTAGGAGGGAATTCGATGTTGCCATACAAATCATTGGACGTAATGGCGACCAATAAAGAGGGTTCAAAAAGTTATTTTCATGAGCAGTCCAGTTTTATATGTAAAATTCCTGATAAAGCCCTAGCAGCTGTCAGTTACCATTTTTAGATGCTATTTTTGGGTAAAAAACATTTTATAGATGAAATGGAGAAACTTTGCTGGTTCTGCTTTTGGTTTATCACTGGTTTCAATGAATTCAAATAATTGTTCTATCACTTTGGTAAGGATCCGTAAAGAGTGAAATGCAAGGAAAATGACGTTCTTTTGAAAAAATTTTGATACATACCCTCCATTTCGAGGTCGTAGAACACGATTCTGACCTCGGTTTTTCCATCATTTTTCTTCAATTTTGTGGAAAACAGGTAAAATCACTTTTCACTTTAGGTTCAATTTTTTAAACTAAATCTTTAAACTTTTGTTACAACCATAAATTCCACACTGATAAAAGCTTCTGTATTATACAATAATTCAAAATATGCACATTTTTATCGAAAAAATCCGGAAAATTATCACAACGAATAAAAACAAAACGGCCACCATCAATAAATAATAGCTTGCATAGTTCAGCTAAAGATGGCGTACTTGTTGAAATCGGCGATGTTGTCTGATTGCAAAAACGATTTCTTTGAAATTCACATATATTCTTCTCTTTCTATTTGAATTGGAAAGAAAAGGTCCCAAAAAGAATTTTTCCCTTTCCTTTGATTATTGAAGTACTATTAATTACTTTTATGTCTATGCCTTTGATGTGTGATTTTGACTCAAAATATTAAAGGTTTTAAGGATTATAATTGCTTTTGTCTGTTTCCCTCCAAATACCAGTGGATTTAAGCAGATAATATGAATTGATCATATATTGCTTATGTCCGTTAGCAGAAAGTGTTTTTTAATTAATAAATCTAGGTCAATTTAGGTTGGTTTAGGTAAAGTTTAGTTTTTTAAACTCACCAAAACCAAGCTAAACCTGTACTAACCAAAAATTTTGGATTGTAAAAGTTAATTTTACCCTTTTTTATACATTACAAACATTAAATTATGTTGTTAACTGTAATGGATAAATTTTAAAGGTTATACCAGGAAAGTATAAATCTTGGTCAATTTAGATTAGTTCAGGTTAGTTCTTGTTTTCCAAATTAGCCAAAATCAAGCTAAATCTGAACTAACCAAGGTAATAATTCGGATTAGAGTAAATCTAGAGGTGGGACCCATTTTGGTTTTGTTTCTTTTGATTATTTTGAAAATTTTCTTGATTTTTCCGTTTAAAAAAAAACACTAATAGAAGCATCTATATTATATAAAAATTCATAAATTTGTACTTTTTTTTTAACAGATGAATCAAGAAAATTGTCAAAAGAAACAAAACCAAAATAACACCCACCAATAAAAATTCATAAATTTGCACTTTTTTTAATCGGAAATATCAACAAAATTATCAAAAACAAATCAAAAGATACAAAACCAAAATGATACCAACCAATAAAAATTCACCAATTTGGACTTTTTTATTGAAAAAAATTAAGAAAATTATCAAAAATAAATCAAAAGAAACAAAACCAAAATGGCACCTACCTGTATATTTATTCTAATCCGAATTATTACCTCACCCAAAACCAACTAAAAATTTTGAGTGGTTAAGATTATTTTTACCCCGAAACTATATTAAACATTAAAAAAACTAAACTATGTTGTTGACTGAGAAGGACAAATTTTATAGTTTATATCACGAAAAAATTTTACATCTAACAACGTTGCGCGTTTTTACGTGATCCGGCGGCTAATTTAGATGGTGTGACTGTTGATGGCGTTTCCGAGACATATTTTTGATTTATCGTTGAAAATATAGGTTTTTTAAAATTGGTTTCCCAAAATTTGTTCAATAATAATTGAAATATATTACAAATAATATATTTTAACTAGTTCCAATGAAAATAAATACGTAAATTCGATGTTTTAACTGAAAAATAAAATTACTTTGTGAAGTGACACTTCTTGTTTTGAGTTTTCCGGGAAAGTGAGAAAAAATAGTGAGAAATCAAGTTCAGAATCGTGTTTTACGACCTCGAAATAGGGGGTAAGTATCGAAATTTTTTCAAAAAAACAATTTCCCTACTTTTCACTCTTTACGAATGTTTTCCTCAAATATATACCAGGCCCAGTAACGATGACTTTCTTTTTTTTTTACTAAAGAATACAGCAATAAAAAAAAACACCACACCCCTTGTAGGGGATTGGGACAAAGAGTAATTAGTGGACTGTATATAGGTTGGTTGCGGAGATGAGAAATTATACGAATAATGAGCAAATACAAAATACGGCGACAGCGTGACACAAATATTAAAATGGCCTACCTTGTAGTCAAAATCACTTCACTAATTTCTTCTTGTTGGCCACCAGGATAATCCCATGCTTCACAATACAGGAACCAGGAATCGGGGACACTGTCACTATATTTTGGAGTAGTTTTGAGGCGAGAGTCAATATATTTGAGAGCAAAACGATAAGCCTTTTCGATAAGGCGAGGGACGTGCAATACGTCGAGTACTATACTATACGACAATTACTGTACTACTACACGACCATGGTACTACTCCTCTGTCCCTTTTTACATTTGTCCAAATGCGCGAGGGCCAGTAAAATGTGTCACGTGTAAACGCGAGTAAAATTGAACTAAAAAGTAATGAAACCTAAACATACCGCCCACCTAAAATGAGACATTTTATAAACAAAAAAAATATTTCTGTACCATCCGAATACAAAAAAAAACTTAAAGTAGAGTAATAAACTAAAAGAAATATATAATTTTAATTTTGAGGCAGGGGACATATTTTGGTTACAGGTCTTTTGAAATTACCTTGCGCGGTACGCACAGTCACAACGCGCGTAACTCCGTCCGCACCCGGATGCACCTCTAACACCCGGCCTAAATGCCATTTTAAGGGCGGCGCGTGTTCGTCTTTGAGCAACACGAGAGTATCCTTGAGAATAGGAACTGACGACTCAGTCCATTTGCTGCGTTGCATCAAAGTGTGTAAATATTCTTTGTTCCACCTTACCCAGAAATGCTGATGTAAGGCTTGTAGTAATTGAAAGCGAGATAATCGTACGAGGTTAAATCAGGTTCCAAAAGAGGGTTTAAGGGTTCCAAATTCAAAAAATGTCCCGGTGTTCGAGCTTTAAGATCGTTTAAACCCAAACTTAAAAGATGTCGAAAACTTACCAACGCTTCAACTAAGACTAAAACCGTATTGCACTCTGTGTAAGAGAAAATCTGGGTACCAACAACGCGAAATAATAAAAAATAAAACCTGCCTCAGGAACACCTTCCATAGTAGGCTGAGAAGACTTGAGAATGGTTGTTATATACTTGTAACAACGAGAAAGCAAGCGAATAGATTTCTTAGGATATAAAATCCACAATTTTTGAGCAATCAAATACTGAAGGGTTTGTTGGTCTGGATGTAACTTTCTGAAAGACAGATGGGAGTACGATTGGTGTCCGCCCACCCTCAGGATACCGGGTTGAACAAGAAATATAACATTTCGAATGTACTTAAATAAGTACATGAGAGTTCCGGAAAATGGTTCCGAAAGAGTATCTTGCGTTTTCTTATTCGAGATAAAACGCAGAAATCTGCACAAAATGCATATTATTCTATCCAAGGAGGAAAATCTATCAAGAATATCTAAAAAGAAGTCCCTAGGTGGAACTAAGGTGGACAAAACGATCTTTCCTTGCTCCAAAAAAGTTTCCGTGAACTTCAACGTTCGACAAGAATCTGGCCAAAGCTCTTCTGATTCAGAGAGAAAAAAGGGCCCCGCCCACCATGGCGAATGGTCAAGCAATTGAGAGGGTAATAAGCTCCGAGAACCACAATCAGCCGGATTGTGTTCGGAAGGAATATAAAACCAACGAGTAGGAGCAACCTTTTCTTGAATATGAGTAATACAATTGGAAACAGAAGTATTATACTTATGAGAAGACGATTTTATCCAGGATAGAGTTACAGTCGAATCTGACCACGCATAAATCCGACGAAAATTAATTTTGTCTTCAAATGCAGACAAAACTGAAATCAAAAGATCTGTAAGGGGTACGGCTGCACACAATTCTAAATGAGGAACAAAAATCGTTTTCAATGGCGCAACACGAGATTTTGCAGCTACAAAAGAAGTTTTTATTTGATTTTGGGGAGTTTCGTATCGAAAATATACAACGGTTGAATAGCCGTAGGAGGAAGCGTCACAAAATGTATGAATATCACAAAACAAATAATCGAGAGAGAGGAGAATACGAGGTAATTGAAAATTAGAGAGTAGAGGTAATTCACTCTTAAATTTGCGCCACTTAATTTCAATGTCTTCAGGTGAGATATCGTCTCACTGAAGCCCGAGTGTCCAGAATGTTTGTATTATAGGTTTACCAAAAAGGACAACTGGGGTTAAAAATCCTTCAGGGTCAAATATGCGAGTTAAATCTGACAAAATATTACGTTTTGTACAGGAGGTTTCACTAACACTTACGTTATACGTAAAGATATCCAATTTGGGTTGCCATTGAAGTTCCAGAATTTTCACCATATTTTCCTGATCAAATGCAAGAGGATCAATTTGCAGCCAAGACTGCGGTAAATGAGTCAATAACTGTGGGTTGTTACTGGCCCATTTTCCCAGCTCAAAACCCCCAAGTCGCAAGAGCTCGACAAGCTCCTGTTGAAGCTGTACAGCTTCGCTAACAGTATCGCAACTGCAGATAAAGTCATCAACATAAATAGAATTTTTCAATGCTTGACAGGTTAGAGGATAATTTGCCTGGTAATCACTAGCCAGTTGCTGAAGGGTACGAATCGCCAAAAATGGAGCCGAAGATACACCGTAAGTCACTGTTAGTAAACGATAATCTTTAATAGATTCGTCTTGGGAGAAGCGAAATAAGATTCTTTGATAATCACAGTGACTTTTAGTAACCAAAATTTGACGATACATCTGCTTGATATCAGCTGTAAACCCTACAGCGCCAAGTCTAAAGCGCAGTAGCAGAGTAAAAATATCTAACTGAAGTTTGGGACCAATTAATAGAGTGTCATTCAATGATATATGATCTGAATCTTTAGTAGAGGCGTCAAAAACGACCTTTAATCTAGTCATCTGACTCTCTAGGCGTAAAACATAATGATGAGGAATATAGTAAGAGTGGGGTGCTTCTAAAGGATCTTCAATAAGTTCCATGTGTCCAGCTGATAGATATTCTTGCATAAAATTGCAGTAGTCTTGATAAATCGAGGGGTTATTTTTCAGACGACGCTCCAAGTTCAAAAATCTATCCATCAAGAAGACGTATTAACAGCGGAAGGTTTGTGGCGATCAAAACAAATTGATTCACCTCTCAATAAAGAGCCAAAAACTTCAGCACCGATGAGCATGTCAATCGAAGAAGAAATATTAAAATTTGGATCAACTAAGTTTAAATTCAAAAATTCTTTAAAATGGTTTGCTGGTAAGTCAGCGCATGGCAAATCGGCACAGATTTGTGGTAAAACAACAAATTCTAAAGTTAAACAAAGGTCACAATGAAGATGAGGACGAACTATGCAAGCAACACCTTGCGTGGCCTTGGTAGCCATAGGTCCTAACCCACCTATAGAAATATTTAGAGAATAAGAATCCAAACCGAGTTTTTTACAACACTTTTTAGTAATAAAATTAGCCTGACTTGCGGAATCCAGTAATACGCGGACTTTTTAAAATTGTCCCCATGCATCTTTGACTTCTATGACCGCGGTGGACAAGAGAACAGTATGGTTACGAGGTAAATTAGCAACGTAAGAGTTAACATCTGGAGAATTATTGTTAGGCAAATTGTTTTTATCTGAATGTGATTGCAATGCACCTGTACCGAGAGAGCGTTCCGCCAAATGGGAAACTTGAGTAGGCGCATGCGTGGTTGTATGAGAAACAACTTGAGAACTCTGAGGAGGAGAAACAACATTTTGAGAAGATGAGGGCTTAAATTCTGAACCAAAATGTAAAAGTGTATGATGTTTTAAAGAACATTTACGACAAGTGCGAAGAGATGTACATGAAGGCGTAAGGTGCCTTGTACCTAAACAATTTATACACAATATTTTAGTTTTAACAATATTTTACCGTTCCTGAGGGGATTTTGATAAAAAAAAAGCTTGACGACTATAAATGGGGTGCAACTTATTACAAAAAGGGCATTTTTCTTTGCGATCGATATTATTCAGAAATGTTTTTATTCTATTTTTAGGAGGTTGTACTTTTACCGAAAAAGAAGTAATAGAAACAGCATCTAAAGCATCACAATGTTTTTGTAAAAAGTCTCTCAAAATACCAAAATTATTTGAGCGATTTGTTGGGTTTTTTTAATTCAGTATGACACTCAATTTCAAAACGTGAAGCTAAACTGTGATTTAACCGTTCCATTAATATATTAAATGGCACAAAATCCCATTGTTTGACTGGTTAATGCAAATTATTTAAAGCAGCCAAGTTTTCTTCAAACTTGTCCACGAGATTTCTCAAAGAGCTGACCGAATAATCATCAGACAGTTCTTTACTACCCTGTATTTCTTGCCAGTGAGTTATAGCAATAAGTCTAGGGTCTTCATATCTATTAACCAGAGCATTGTACACAGTAAAAAACGCATGTAAATCTACACCTAAATACTTTTACTGCTATTGAAATTTTACTAAGTGTACAATGTATTTTTTCCCATTACATATACTTTCAAGTATGATTACATAAAAACTGTAATTTAATGTGCAATAGTGTAAAATAATATAAAATAATGGAAAATAATGTAAATTAATGTAAAACAATGTAAAATAGAGTAAAATAATTTAAAATAATGTAAGATAATGTAAAATAATATACAATAATGTAAAATAATAACACTTCCCCCACTCATCTCCCAAGAGCAGCAGCGAGATGTGGCAGTCGGCCATTATTCTTATACTGCATAGGTTTGGTGCAATAGTTTCTTTTTATAAAGTATATTGTGTTTTAGTTACAAGTGGATATTGGCAGGTAAGTCGAGAAAAACATTTCAGTGTCCATTTAGGTGTAAATCTGAAACGATTTCTAGTAATAAAAACATATTAAGGGTCCATTTTTGCAGAGAGCATTTAGAAAACTGCAAAAATTCTGCTGATAGTAACATTAATAGAGAAAATGTTGAATCTATAGAAAAAAGTATCAAATATTTAAATAACAGCAATAAATTACTGTCAAATGAAGAAAGTAAAGAGGGCCTATCACTGGCATTAAATTTGTTTACTAGTCTTTATTTAACATTAGAAACTAAGTATTTATTAAGTAAATCTTCAATACAATTTTTAATATCAGCAATTTTTGATATTGGTAAGTTAAACACAGAATTTGTAGTTAGTATTTTAAATGCACAAAGTTTGAATGTAGCTCCCGAAATAATTGAAAAAGATTTATTTTTTCTACTACATAATCCAAATAGTGGAATTTTAGGAATTACGTTTTTATGAGAGGAGTATCACAAAAACAACGTAAATTTTGTACTCCCTCTTAAAGCAGTGCTTCAAAATAAAGACATCAAGTCTTGAATAGAAAAAAAAGCAATTTGCATTTTGCTTTGATTTCCTTTCTTTGTTTAATTGTAATCAATTAAAATAGGTAATGGTGAATTGGGTAAGACTGTTTTAAGTAAAAGCATTTGACTTTAAACAATTTTCATCGGGTAAATTTCATCCTATCGATACGTTGCACTGGAAACAAAGTCAGTGAATAGAAGAAAGTGTACAGCAGATGCAAAAAAAATACAAAGAAAAGAAATAAATTTTTATTTTTGCTGCACATTGTTAAATTTATTTTGCTAATTTAAAATTTGCAGTTTTTTAAGTTACAAAGAAAAGCATACCACACAAATTTAAACATTTATTTCTAAGTGCACCACTGGCGTTGCCGAACAATTAAGACAACAAAAATGTGACCAGAGACAATTTTTTTTTTAACATTTATTTTCTCTAAATTGGTATACTAAAGGCCAAAATATTATTTACCCTATCTTTTTTTCTTTAAAAAGTCATGAAGTTAAAATTGCCATATTTGAAATGGAAATATTTAAAACTATATTTATAGCAAAAATTCTGTAAAATTACAGATTGATGCTGTATCTACAAATTTAGTACAAAAATTTTCAATTTTTAGATGTTGAAAATTTATTCTTCAACATTTGCATGGAAAAGGAGATAGTAGCAGAGGAATATTTAATATTTACTGATGCTTTTGTAACCACTTTTTGTTTTTACTGTGTATTTAATTTACAATACCCAAACGAAATAAGTTCTATATTAGAATTTACTCAAAGGTACTTTTTTGATATTCATCCTGAAAGTGGAACAAGATCTAAAAAACGAAATTCAAAAAATAGGGTATAAATTTTATTAACAAAATATGTAACTAGAAAGATAAATAGATTTTTTTCTATGTAAAGTAAAGCTAAAAAATTAATTGCCGCCATTTATTTTTGAAAACTTTACTTTAAAGAAAGATTTTTCTTATTATAAGCTGACATATTTTTTTTGTAAATATGTTTATCTATATATATATATATATATATATATATATATATATATATATATATATATATATATATATATATATATATATATATAATTTTGTATCGGTATGCGCCCAGATCTTTTAAGTTTGAAATAGTAGTACGAAAAAATAGATATATAAGTGGGGATGCTTTGTAGTACTTTACTTTTACTATAATGTTACTTCTAAAATGTCAAAAAAACATTGTAGCCATGGGGGAAGTAAATAAACCTTTTGACCAAGTACTCGATTCCTAAAAGTAAATAATAAGCAGCGTTACACGAAGTGCTTAGTTAACAAAGCTTTAATCTTTAATACATTTTAAAAGCTAGTAAAAATCTACTAATCACAAAACCTGCTAAGTACATGAGTCACAAATAAAATAGATAAGAAGACTATTGGGTCTGTCTAATTATCCATTGAATTTATCCCCACTCTATGCGTACAAAATTATGTCTAAATATATCTGTTATTATTAATCTGAGCTGCTAAGTTTTTTTTGTTAAAAATAGATTTTTAGTTATAAGTTTTTGTGAGCCACTTTCTTATATATAATATACAATAAATATGTAACTGTAAAGAAAAAATTTTATTTTAATTAAACTCATTATAGCATGACTCCTTCTGTATAAGTTTAACTTGTGTTCTGCCTCAGTCTTGTTTGGTGCTTGTAAAATAATTACAAAATGTACCTATTTGTTTTTCGAAATATTGGTTAGTTCTTTCAATATAAATAAATCGTTATTATGTCATCTTTTATTTCTTTATTTATATACAGATCATTACAATAATAAAAATTTCGTTAACAGCAACTGTTCGTTGTTTTATTTAGAAGACGAATGAAAGTCTCTACCTACTGACGTATCCATATGAATTCACGAATTCTTTTAACAACAGATAGGTAAGGAGCCCTGTACATTTTTTATGGTTAAGTATTCCTGGTCAAACGTATTCAATTCTTAATATGATGTAATTTATATCCTATTTTCAATTACTTCTGTTAAAATTCAATATACTGTGTAGTTCTCATGTTCTCGCTTACCAGAAATAAAATTGAATTTTCTCATATAATCAGTACGGAAGCAGGCTGAATTTTTCCGTGATCTATTTTTTGTGAAATATGTATTTTTGAATATAGGTCGTCTAAAGATTATTTGAGAAAACATCAAAATTATCGAGTTGTGATATGGATAATTTTTAGTCAGGATGACATAAATTGCATCATATTAAAAATTAAATTTGTTTAATCAGGGTAACTTTTTCCTAAGAAGAGTGGGGGGGGGGCTTTTTATTTGATGACTTAAATTTTCTAACATATATTATAATGTATTTTCACGTAATCTCACATGGTGGAATACGTATTTTTACGTAATTTGACATGGTGGAATACGTATTTTTACATGATGTGTTAGTTACACTGCATCTAACAACAAGTAAATCGACAAGGAAAATAAACAAAAATTACATGATATAAATACGAAAATTACTTAGTGATTCATGAATATTTTTTACATTGAAATGCAAGTAATTTTTTACCTAGATACACAAGGCAATATATTACCAATGAAAGTTATGGTAATTTTACATAAAATTTTTTTACTGTGTAGGTAATTAAATAATTTGCATCACATAAAATTGTACATTTAATTAGAGCAAGAGGGGCTTTATTGAAAGAATTTATCAAATAGCTAAATTTTTCCACGTTGCTCAAATTAGAATTAGTAAGTATGAGCAGGGGCGGATCCAGCCTCTCTCTTTGGGGGGGGGGGGGGGCGGTGATATCACAAAAGTACAGTATGGCAAGCTGTCGACGGGGGGGGGGGAGACATCAGCATCATTCCCATTTCTAGTGTAAAAGGCAGGGTCGAGTCTATTTTTCTAAATTTGAAGTTTTTGGAGAGAGGGGGGGGGCGATCATAAGAAAAAACAAGTTGTCGACAGGGGAAGGGGATGCGGGAAACATACCCATTCCTAATATAAGAGGCAGAATCGTGTCTATTTTCCTGAACTCAAAGCTCTTGGGGGGAGTGGCTATCGCAAGAATAACAAGTTGTCAACGGGAGGGGAGTGCTAGTAGCATACACATTCCTAATATAAAAGGTAGAATCGTCTCCATTTTCCTGAACTCAAAGCTCTTGGGAAGGGGAGAGGCGATCGCAGGCATACACATTCCTGCACTCTATTCAAGAACAAGAGGAGTAATAAAACTGTTATCGAAACCTCCAAATTACCTGCTCCAGTGCCGCAGGTAACTGAAAACTGACGTGAATCTAATTATATTTGATCATATTTACACATTATAAGGTTTTATAAATTTACTGCAACAATAGAATTTCTGATAGTTCAATTTAATTTCTGTCAGTGAACAAAGTACACCTTACAGTGTGTCCTTAGTGATTTATCTTGCTTTTGCTTGTTTTTATATATTATATGAGATTAGTGAGATAACCAAAAAATGTGGCTTCCATATCTATATTTATTTCAAAATCGTTTAACCAGGGCTTATTACGATGAATGTTTATGATGCCTTAAAATATCGATATCTAGATAATAATGTTAAAAGTTCTGTTGAGATGTCTTCCAACATGACAAGAGTTGGAAAATCTACTATGTACCGAATATTGAAGGAGAAAAAAACGACTGAAATTGTTAGTACTCCCAAGTCACATTCGATCACAGGCAGACGAAAAACCTCGTTGGAAGAAGAGATGTAAACTGCAATCAAAGGAGTTGTACATACATCTTATTATGAGAAGCAGATCCCAACCGTCGAGAAAATTCTAACCAAAATCAATGAAGATCGGGATTTATCTGAAATTAAAGGAACTGAGCTCTGGAAATTGCTCAGAGAACTTAATTTTTGCCGGGAAAAATCAGATAGGAAATCTGTTCTTATAGATCGTCCGGAAAATGTCCGTTGGCGAAGGAAATATCTTTCTCAAGTAAAAGGTAGAGTTGCTAGAAATAACACAACATACAAAATTAATAATTTAACAGAACTTTTGAAAGATTTTTTGGAATAAAGTTACTGCAGAAAATTTGGAAAAATCCATATAATAAAAGAATAAAAGAAAATGTGGAAACTCGATCTCACGATCCGTGAGATAGAGCAACCAATTATAATTAATTTGGGCGAAGATAGCCTCACTGACTTGGATTACGAATTAGATACGTAATGTTTACCAGAGTAAACACAATTTATTATTTAAATATATTTAACATATAAAAATTAATTACATTTGAATCCCTTTTTAATGTTTAATTGTAATTCTGCAGATGATTTAAGAAATAAATAACTGAAACGTCAAATGTCCTAAAAATGTTTTTAATTAATAATAAAATGACCGATAGCCCAACAATATTTTCACATTATATGGACGAATTTATTTTTTTATATATGTTTAACTTCTTGTATTTTTTACAATGGGTATTTTATAAGTATTTAAATTATAACTTAGAATCTTTTGAGAGAAAAAGGCTACATTTTATTCTAAATGTGCCTAAAACGGTTTTTATGCCAAAATTAAAAATAATAAAAATACAGTTGTGATTTGTGTTAAATATGTCAAAATTATCTATATTTTCTAATGTATGTGAATTATTAAAAAATCATAAGAAATAAAATAATATTATAAAAACTTTTTATTTTACGTTTATGACCGAAATAATATTCTATGCCATAAATACTTATTGATAAAATAAACCTCTTTCCGATGTCTATGACAAGGATTAAAACCCTTTTTAACACTTCATACATCCACCGCCCCCCCCCCCTGGATCCGCGCCTGTGTATGAGTGAGTTAAATAAATCATAGAATGTTTTCCATGTTCGAATATTACCAGAGAAAACCAGTATTTCCAATTTAGGCAACCTACCATTATTTTGTGATGGCGCAGAATTAGAGACATTTAAGTTGACAAGGGGTTCAGATTCAAAAATACTATAATAAATAGCCTGAATTTCAAAATAACCAAAATCGAAAAGTTCCCTAAAAGTGGCTTCGGTTTTTAAAAGAGCATCTCTATTTTCCACGCTTGCTATTAAATCAACGATATTCGAATGATTTTTATCAAAATCATCTTTAATATTTTCCAACATTTTATAGCGCATTTTAAAATCTAAACGTACATTTTGATCTGTTCGAGCTTTTTCCGCGATATTCAATAATTCTTTGATGCGAGAATTTGCAGCATTTCTGGGAGAAATGTATATATCCAGTTTTGACATTTTCAATCTATTATTTACTTCTAATCGATCAATATTTAATAAACAACAAATCAATAAAACATATTATTATAATATTTCCAATTGAGAGTCAGTTAATAAAAATAAATCAACAAAAAATATTATTATTTTTTCTTTAAAAATACGCGATTTCAGTAGTTTCCAATGCATTAAAAATTCAAATATTTTATGCCGAAAATTTGACGATACTGATTCAGCTGATCAGCGAGACTAGTGGGTGCAGCGGTATGGAGGGAGTACGACCATGAAACTGCGTGTGGCAGGTGCGCCTTCGAGACTCTTAAAGGGCAGCGATAAAATTCTAGAATTGATAAATTCTCGAAGAAAATTTTGCAAAATGTTAATTAATTAAAGAAAAATTTTAATTTTGTGAATAAAACAATGAAAATGCGTCTCGAAGTGGCCAAAAAATATGTAGGGGATTGAGACAAAGAGTAATTAGTGGACTGTATATAGGTTGGTTGCGGAAATGAGAAATTATACGAATAATGAGCAAATACAAAATACGGCGACAGCGTGACACAAATACTAAAATGGCTTACCTTGTAGTCGAAATCACTTCACTAATTTCTTCTTGGTGGCCATCAGGATAATCCCATGCTTCACAATACAGGAACCAGGAATCGGGGACACTGTCACTGTATTTTGGAGTAGTTTTTGAGGCGAGAGTTAATATGTTTGCGAGACAAACGATAAACCTTTTCGATAAGGCGAGGGACGTGCAAGACGTCGAGTACTACACTATAACAATTACTTTACTACTACACGACTATGGTACTACTACTCTGTCCCTTTTTACATTTATCCAAATGCGCGAGGGCCAGTAAAATGTGTCACGTATAAACGCGAGTAAAATTGAATTAAAACGTAATGAAACCTAAACACTATTTTTGGGTAAAAAACATTTTATAGATGAAATGGAGAAACTTTGCTGGTTCTGCTTTTGGTTTATCACTGGTTTCAATGAGTTCAAATAAATGTTCTATCTCTTTGGTAAGAATTCGTAAAGAGTGAAATGCAAGGAAAATTACGTTCTTTTGAAAAAAATTTGATACATACCCTCCATTTCGAGGTCGTAGAACACGATTCTGACCTGGGATTTCCATCATTTTTCTTCAATTTTGCGGAAAATAGGTAAAATCACTTTTCACTTTGGATTCAATTTTTTCACTAAATCGTTAAACTTTTGTTACAACCACAAATTCCACACTGATAGAAGCTTCTGTATTGTACAATAATTCAAAATATGCACATTTTTATCAAAAAAACCCGGAAAATTATCACAAGGAATAAAAACAAAACGGCCACCATCAATAAATAATAGCTTGCATAGTTCAGCTAAAGATGACGTACTTGTTGAAATCGGCGATGTTGCCTGATTGTAAAAACGATTTCTTTGAAATTCACATATATTCTTCTCTTTCTATTTGAATTGGAAAGAAAAGGTCCCAAAAAGAATTTTTCCCTTTCCTTTGATTATTGAAGTACTATTAATTACTCTTATGTCTATGCCTTTGATGTGCGATTTTGACTCAAAATATTAAATGTTTTAAGGATTATAGTTGCTTTTGTCTGTTTCCCTCCAAATACCAGTGGATTTAAGCGGATAATATGAATTGATCATATTGCTTATGTCCGTTAGCAGAAAGTGTTTTTAATTAATAAATCCAGGTCAATTTAGGTTAGTTTAGGTTAAGTTCAGTTTTTTAAACTAACCAAAACCAAGCCAAACCTGTACTAACCAGAACTAAGCAAAAATTTTGGATTGTAAAGGTTAATTTTACCCTTTTTTTATACATTACACACATTAAACTATGTTGTTAACTGTAATGGATAAATTTTAAAGGTTTTTACCAGGAAAGTATAAATCTTGGTCAATTTAGATTAGTTCAGGTTAGTTTTTGTTTTCCAAATTAACCAAAATCAAGCTAAATCTGAACTAACCAAGGTAATAATTCGAATTAGAGCAAATCTAGAAGTGGGTGCCATTTTGGTTTTGTTTCTTTTGATTTTTTTAAAAATTTTCTTGATTTTTTCGTTAAAAAACACTAATAGAAACATTTATATTATATAAAAATTCATAAATATGTTTTTTTTAACGGATGAATCAAGAAAATAGTCAAAAGAAACAAAACCAAAATGACACCCACCAATAAAAATTCATAAATTTGCACTTTTTTTTAATCCAAAATAACAACAAAATTATCAAAAACAAATAAAAAGATACAAAACCAAAATGGCACCAACCTCTAGATGTATTCTAATCTGAATTATTACCTTACCCAAAGCCAACCAAAAATTTTGAGTGGTTAAGATTATTTTTACCCCGAAACTATATTAAACATTAAAAAAATTAAACTATGTTGTTGACTGAGAAGGACAAATTTTATAGTATATATCACAATAAAATTTTACATCTAACAACGTTGCGCGTTTTACGTGATCCGGTGGCTAATTAGACGGTTGATGGCGTTTCCTAGACGTATTTTTGATTTTTCATTGAAAATATAGGTTTTTCTAAATTGGTTTGCCAAAATTTGTACAATAATAATTGAAATATATTACATACAATATATTTTAACTAGTTCCAATGAAAATAACTATGTAAATTTGATGTTTTAACTGAAATAAAAGTGCTTTGTGAAGTGGCGCTTCTTGTTATGAGTTTTCCGGAAAAGTGAGAAAAAATAGTGAGAAATCAAGTTCAGAATCGTGTTTTACGACCTCGAAATAGGGGGTGAGTATCGAAATTTTTTCAAAAAAACAATTTCCCTATTTTTCACTCTTTACGAATGTTTACCCCTTTCTCTAATGTTTTCCTCAAATATAGACCAAACCCAGTAACGATGACTTTTCTTTTTTTAACTAAAGAATACAGCAATAAAAAAATACCACACCCCTTATGATCGCGTAATAATTACTGCCCTCGATTCAAGAGTTTTAAGCTCAGGTGCATCAAACCCTGAGTAGCTCCGAGCAAATCTGAATAAAGCGGTTAAAATATTAATTGAAACCGTATATAACCTACAAATTATTTTTTTTCAGAATTTGTGTTTTTAATACACATAGCGAAACATATTGAAGACAAAAAGGTAAAAATATTACATTATTGCTTATTAGTTTTGAATTTTGTCGGGTGTCATGGCATTTTAGGCCATAAATATTTAGCAATTCGTTAAAAAAACTATGAAGGTAAGTCCGATATTTTGTGAAATAATCTTATTTTTGTGCCTCCATTTCATGTATAAAATGTTTTTTTACCCAAAAATAGCATCTAAAAATGATAACTGATAGCTGTTAGGGCTTTATACATCAAATATTTTTTTTGTGCTTGCGGGGTAAGGGATAAGCAGATCTGACAAGCGTCGAGGCATAATGCACTACTTGAATAAAGCGAGGGTTTCTTGCACCTGTACAGCTCCGAGCTGTTCATGCTAATGAATCGAGGGCAGTAAATGAAATATCCCGTGTGGACACGCACAAATAAACAGAAAATGTCCGGATCATGCTATGCGCCATTTTGGGTAAGGTGAAATTATAATAACAGTGAATACGCTGTCGCCATTGAAAAATTATAATGACTAAACGTAATCGTTTACCTCTCACTGACAAGGTTTGAAGCAATTTGCATACCTTTCCGAAATTTCATCGACATAAGTAGTTGAACGAAACGAATGGTAGAAAGAGATAAAATGACAGTATTACGTTATAACCTTACATAACTTATCCAATTTGTGTCAATTGATTGTTATATGTGGACGTCTGTCATACTATTGGGCGGTCGTAAAAATAAATTTAAAATTTTTATTATATTTTTGGTTGTTAAAAAGAACTAGTTCTTAAAAAAAGCAATATGTTGACGAACCGTTTCTTCAAAACGATTTATTTTTTGAAAAAACAGTTGAAATGTTAATTAGGTAGTACCCGTTGTTTTCAGTATTTTCTAATTAAAATTTCCTTAGAAAGTTGAATGTTTCGCAATTTCAAGTAAATTTGAGATTATATACATACAAAATTATTACACTAAATTCTGTTCATATCTCAATAGTATGAGCGTGCTGTTTAAAAATTGTTTTTCTATGGCTAGTTTTAATTATGGATTTAACATAAACACTTGTGTCCCTATATCCCCAAACGGTCGAGTATCTTACTTTGAAACAGTTAAGTGAAGCATCATTTTTTTCATCAACACAACTTATAAAAAATTTGAGAAGTTACAATTTGTAAGATATTTAAAACTTTTATTTAAATAAGTAACATTCAATTTTATATTCAAATAATGTCAAATGCAACATTTTACTTCCTTAGGCTATGTTAAACACTATACTACACTACAATTAAATACATATTATTGATTATAATTTATTAGGACATATAAATTTGAACCCTACAAGCCAACGAACGAGGTCCTTCAGAATAAAAAGCTTATTTATAGCACGTTTGGTCTTCAAGCCCCTACAAATCTTCACAAAATAATAAAAAAAAGTATATTAAAGGTTGACTAGTATCATTAATTCGGGCTGGCCTATGGTTCCGGCCCCTGGTCGTACACAGTTCCTCTATCACCAGTCAAGTTTCAGGTTTTCTTTCAAACTTACTTGTCAGGACAGGAAGTCTTGCAATAATCGGCTAGATGTTTAGTGAATTCATACAATAATTGATTGGTGGATAGCTAGGACGATGGATTTTAGTAATACTACATAGAGCAGTGGTTTCTACTGTTTTAAATTTTATGAGTGCTGGCTTCCTGCAATTACTGTATATAGGAGGTATGTATTCCTATTAAAGTCAGTACATTGCTTTGTATATATGAGTTGTTTTTCTTGATATGCCTTTTTCTTTGAATATTAGACACCTAAGGTATTTGGCCCTTTGTATACATTTTTTGTTTAACAGTTCCAAAGTGCCAATTGAAGATAATTTTGTGGTCTATATTTACACCTAAATATTTGACTGATGGCTTGGTGCATATTACTTGGTTATTAAGTAATTTAAAATAAATTTAATCCAAGGAAAAACAAAGATTATTTCACAATAATAACAATGACGCTATTTTTTGACTTTTGACGGTTAATTTGACGTGCCAAAATGACACTTTACCCAAAATGACGCAGAGCATATTCCGGACATTTTTCGTTTGACAGCTCCATTACCACCTGTCATCCATTTTATTTCAGAAATCCGTGGGACGATACATTTTTAACTTAAAAGGGCGTAATACGCTTACGCTCAGATTTTTCTTGTTGTGTGGACTTGCCCTCAATCTCTTTTCGACGAAGATTTATAGCTTTTGGGAATTAGTTCAGGCAAACGGTGGAGGGGGTGATTAAATTAATAGGCAGGCGTCACGGATTTCTGAACTAAATGGATGACAGGTGGTAATGGAGCTGTCAACGGAAAAATGTCCGGAGTATGCTCGGCGCCATTTTGGGTAAGAGTGACGTTTTGGCACGTCAAATTAACCGTCAAAAGTCAAAAATAGTGTCATTGCTGTTATTATTGTGAAATAATCTTTGTTTTTCCTTGGATTAAATTTATTTTAAATAACTTAATAACCAAGTAATATGCACCAAGCCATCAGTCAAATATTTAGGTGTAAATATAGACCACAAAATTATCTTAAATTGGCACTTTAGAACTGTTAAACAAAAAATGTATACAAAGGGTCAAATACCTTAGGAGTCTAATACACAAAAAAAAGGAATCTGAAGAAAAACAACTCATATATACAAAGCAATATACTGACTTTAATAGGAATACATACCTCCTATATACAGTAATTGCAGGAAGCCAGCACTCGTAAAACTTGAAATGGTAGAAACCTCTGCTCTATGTAGTATTACTCAAATCCATCGTCCTAGCTATCCACCAATCAATTATTGTATGAATTCACTTAACATCTAGCCGATTATTGTAAGACTTCCTGTCCTGACAAGTAAGTTTGAAAGAAAACATGAAACTTGACCGGTGATAGAGGAACTGAGTACGAGCAGGGGCCGGAACCATAGGCCAGCCCGAAGACCCCCCATTAATGATACTATTCAACCCTTAATATACTTTTTTATTATTTTGTGAAGATTTGTAGGGGCTTGAAGACCAAACGTACTATAAATAAGCTTTTTATTCTGAAGGACCTCGTTTGTTGGCTTGTATGGTTCAAAATTATATGTCCTAATAAATTATAATCAATAATATTTATTTAATTGTAGTGTAGTATAGTGTTTAACACAGCCTAAGGAAGTAAAATGTTGTATTTAACATTATTTGAATATAAAATTGAATGTTACTTATTTTAATAAAAGTTTTAAATATCTTACAAATTGTTACTTCTCAATTTTTTTTATAAGTTGTGTTGATGAAAACAATTATGTTACACTTAACTGTTTAAAGTAAGTTATGGACATACGGACACAGGTGTTTATATTAAATCCATAATTAGAACTAGTCGTAGGAAAACAATTTTTAAGCAGCACGCTCATACTATTGAGATATGAACAAAATTTAGTGTAATAATTTTGTATGTCTATAATCTCAAATTTACTTGAAATTTGCGAAACATTCAACTTTCTAAGGAAATTTTAATTAGAAAATACTGAAAATAACGGGGTAGTACCTAATTAATATTTCAACTGTTTTTTCAAAAAATAAAACGTTTTGAAGAAACGGTTCGTCAACATATTGCTTTTTTAAGGACTAGTTATTTTTAACAACCAAAAATATAATAAAAATTATTAATTTATTTTTACGACCGACCAATAGTATGACAAATATCCACACATAACAATCAATTGACACCAATTGGATTAGTTGAGTAAGGTTATAACGTAATACTGTCATTTTATCTCTTTCTACCATTCGTTTCGTTCAATTACTTATGTCGATGAAATTTCGGAAAGGAATGCAAATTGCTTCAAACCTTGTCAGTGGGAGGTAAACGATTACGTTTAGTCGTTATAATTTTTCAGTGGCGACAGCGTATTCATTGTTATTATAACTTCACCTTACCCAAAATGGCGCATAGCATGGTCCGGACATTTTCTGTGTATTTGACGATCAGTACATATACTTTATACGTGCGTGGCAGGCGTCCACTTCCGCCATACAAAAATGGCGTCTATTGAATATGTTTACGACTGGTCAAGGTTAAACCATTTTGTATTTTAAGGTTTATTTGCTTAATTTGAGTGCCATACTTGTGGCTTTTAGATATTTATTTACTAAGATATTGTGTTGTGACACTATAAGTTAAATGGTTTTAAATCGATAATTGTATTTTTGTGTGAGGGAAATAACTTACAATCATTATCATTTTTGTGAATTTCACATAAAACAAAAAAATGTAGAATAACTTTACATCGGTAAGTATTCTATAAATATACAATTACTGTTTGGAATTACTTCTTAATGCGTTTTATAATTTTTTTTTAATTATTTCTAATTTCTAACTTTAAGCAAGTTAGTGGTCTGTTAAGTTCTAGTATGGAGGAATGTATTGAATTTTACACTAATACGCTGTTTTTTTTGCTTCCTAATGTTTTTAAAATCTAGGAATATCTAAATTTACCTTTTGTTTTTTACATTTATTTTTTTCTAAATCGATGCTAATTTCATGGAAGTAATGACAAAATACTTTTGCAGAAACATGTCACGGAACAGATTCTAAAGTCATAATTCATCAGAATAATGAGGAGTAACATACAGTGAATTAAAAAAGAACTTTGCCTCATGCAATTTGATAAATATGAGCCTACTTTATATTTTAGACATATGTAGTAACATGCTGAAAGCTTTAATTTAAAAATATTATATATCTTGAAATTGGATGAATGACTGTTAGTATTTTTTATATTTATTTGGTCTGTAATTATTACTGAATGAATGAAACTGGAAGTTAAATATAATATCATATACTTCTTGATTGCTGTTTGAAGCAAGTAATGATTTTAATGATCCCAATATATAACATTTCTTAAATAGTTGGTTCTTATTTAGGAAATAAATGAAAACCTCTATTTTTATTTATCAAAAAAATCATTTTACAGTTTGGTGAAAATATTTCCCTGTAATTAAAAACACAAACTTGGCACAAGTATTGCTATTACAGGCTCTATACAATGTAGGGCATAATTTTTTATATATAAATAATTTGGTGTCAATTTTTGTAATCAAAAATTTTTTCAATATGTTTAAATTATGTTAGAAATGGTACAAAGACCTTGTGAATTGATGCAAAATTTATTTTTTGGTTTATAAGTAGTGAATGTATGTAAAGAAGTTATTATATTTAAAAACTAAATATTAGTGTGTGATAATCAGGTCCAAATTTTTTTTTCTCTAATAAAAAAGTTGGCATAGCAAAAAACTAGGTTGGACTTCATTGACAAACATGAAATATCTCTTCCAAAAAATTGCTCTCTTTGTTCTTACAGATGGGAATGAGTTTAATATTAGGGATAAAATTGAAAATTGTGTAAAGAATCAATGCTGTTCTAAGAAAAATTATTTTAAGGCATAAATATGTATGTAAGTTATACAGGACGTAATTATGTTTTCAAAAAAAAAAAAACATTTTTGTGATACTGTGAGTAACACTGAACTTTTATACAATATAAAATGTGTATATAATAGTGCCGTATTCTGACTTACGAGTATATTATTTTCAGGCTAGCTCTATAGTAGAGTAACCAGTACATACCACTTTTCAAAGTTTCATGACAAGTTCACAGAATTTGGCAGGTTTTAAAAAAAATTAAAATTTCCACATGAATTCTTCTGAATCTACTACAGGCTTTCCAGAGATCCAGATTATTATTGTAAAAGAAAATTTGAATTAGAATCAGGTAAGGATAATTAGTTGTATTTATATAAATAATTACCCAAAATTTTTATTTTTGATTCTTTATTTTTAAATATAACTCAACAAGAAGTACTTTTAAAGCTTTTGTTTCTTTCTAATTACTGTTTTATAATATTATATTAAGACACATTTATCCATAGGCTCTACTGAACCTAAATTTTTTCACGCTAAAATTCTACCCCTTAATTCACTAACATGGTTTAACTTTAAAACCATTTTAAATTGACAGCAGAGTGCTTAAACTGACAAAAGCAACAATAAGTCGAGCATGTTTTAAACCCTAAAAATAGAAAGTAAAAAAAATCATTTTCTTTTATTACTGAACTAGGAAAAATGGAGAATTTTATTTATTTTTGGGATACAACTATTTTTCTTACATATTTCAAGGCTTTATCACTAGGTTTTTATCCTTAATATCCCTAAATAAACATTTATTTGTTACCATATGTAACATAAATTATGGCAATATTATAAGCAAAATAAAACTGGCTGACTAGAAGATTTACCTTCTGTGGCAACTAGATCGGGTTTAAGTCTTCAACTTTCTTAGTGGACCTGGTTGTAATTTTTTTGGGTATTTTACTTAGAATAAACTTCTATAAGATTTTTCCAATTCTAGTTTTTTTTTTTTATATTTCATGCCTAAACTTTACTCTTCACATTATTATAAATTATTTCATAATTTTAAAGTGATAACTTTGACTTGGCATATTACTTTGTTACTGAAATTTTTGTAAATTTTTTGACATTAAAGTTTAATTGAAAAATTGAATTAAACTTACAGATTCAAAATTTTTAAGCAGTACTAATTATTAAATCAAATTGATCGAAAATATATTTAAATTTATGCACATAGTCAGTTGCACATCTAAAAATGATCCTGATCAAGAAGAATTAACATTTGAGTCAGGTTAGATTAAGAAAACGTCACTTATCTGTCAGTTTTTATTTATGGGTAGTCATATACTTTATTGTATTTAAAGTTTTACAAAAATGTTGTTTAAAATATTTGTTTTATTTTAAAAATTGCGTTCTCCACAAGCACTTAATTTTTAATTTAAAGATGAAAAATAAAACATGTAAACAACCTGTTTTCATTCCTTATTTTTGTCCCAATTGTATTAAAATCAATAGTTTTGCTTATTTGAACAATAGGGCGACTTTTTTTTATATATTTTCTTAAATTCAAGGAATTGACGTCATTCTTGACAGAATTTTACATTTTAATAAGAAACATTTTTTTTTTTTGAAAATAACACAACTTCATCTTGTACTTTTATACAGTTACAGTTTGTTAAGTTCACAAAAAAGATTTCTTCTGAAATGGCATTCATACTTTTAGGGGTAAATTTTCAAACAACCAAAATATGATAGGTTAAGTTTTAAAGTTCTTAATATTTTCAAATTAAAAAAAGTAAAAAAAAAAAATAATATATTGAGCAGATTATTACTTTATGGCGATCCATATTACATATATAATATCAATCAATCAGTATTTATTCATGAATATACTACAATAGTAATCTCACAAGTCAACAAAAATAAACAAATACAAGTAGTACAATAAGATTTCCTTTTTTACTTTAACATACATATTACAAAACACATTGACACAGCTAAGCATTAAAATTAAATTTCTCATTAAACAGTATTAATTAGGCCAACAGGAAAGTGCCACTCTGAGTTTGTGGTTTAGGACAGGTCAGTAAAGTTGTTTTGGAGATACTCCGCTTAATTTTAAATCAAAAATTACTTACAGTGGTATTCTTGATGTCTTCAGGAAGAATGTTAAAAAATTTAATACTGTAGTGATTTTTTCCATCTCTGGCCCTTGCAGTTCTTCTATAATTTATAGCAATATCACTCTTTTTCTGATGTTATATTGTTGAAAATAAAGTGTAACCATCAATGTTTTTCTTAACATGCATGAGACAACTAAGAATATAAATGCATGACAAGACAACGATACCCAGGGATATGAAACTGCTTCTACAACATTCAGTGTACCATAAGCCAGAAATATGAAAAGAAACCAAACTATTACAGATTGTGACTTTTTGTTTTTTATTTTAAATTATGTTCTAAGTAAACAGGACAAGTTTTATAGCACTGCCACTTTGTCAGGTGTCAAGTAGGCAGTGACAAACAAAGATAAGACATAAATATTATTGAAGGTATTCAGGTGCCTAAAAATTCTAGGTTTATAAATTTTAATGGTTTGCCAGAGCAATTCGTATTATTAAATAAATTTAACAATGGTGAATTATTAATATCTAATTGATCATTTAAAATGTTTTCTGTATTCTTAAGTTTGTTAATATCTAATGATTCCAATAAAGCTAACATTTTGCTTATATTTTTGGAATGTACTATTTTGTAATTTTTCTCAAATCTAAGGTTTTGAGATAAAAGATGTAACTTTGTTATTCTCAATATATTTGCCAAGATTATTATTTATTTTGAAAGCAATATTACTATTCTGTCTTCTTATTATATTTTTAATTTTGTTGGAAATATTGCCTACATAACTTATTGTTTTGTATTTTTTGTTGCTGAATAAGTGAATAACATAGTTTTTTTCTTTAGTTTATTTTCATGAATGCTATCGATTAAATTTGGGTCGTATTTCAAAAATAAACTAAAGAAAAAGGCTAGGTTAATTTATCGCATAACAAGTGAAAACAACGAAAAATGAAAAGCAATAAGTTATATATGCAATACTTTCAACAAAATTAAAAATATATTAAGGAGACAGAATATTAGCATTGCTTTCAAAACGAATAACAACCTTGATAAATACAGGGTGATTCAAAAATCGATCACGAAACTTAAGGGGGTGATTCTACTTGACAAAATAAGGGTAGAGCTTCATATAATTTTTTTTCAAAATGTCATTCGTTTTCGAGTTACAAGCCGTCCAAGTTCAAGTTTTTATTTTTTGTTTTTTGAATTACTCGCTTACAGGAAAACCGATTTGACTAATATTTGAAAGATAGGCTAAGTCTTCTGCGCTTCATCATTTTAGTAACAATTCACATTGATTGTTTGCCGCTAGAGGGCACTTTACCTACATTGAAAATTGTTTTTTTGTCATAATTTTTTAGTGTTGACAGCTACAGTAGTTTTTGGCATAATTTCTGAAAGACTGATGCCAGGCCTTTAAAAAAGGTGCTCTTTATTTACATCGCTAAACCCAACGGTTTAGACGTAAATCACCCTTAAAAATTAAGTGGTAAATTTACTTTTCTCATTTCATTACCACCAGCTACCAGGTAAATAGCTATCAAAGTATACTAGAGCTGTCAGTTTAACATCAAATAAATTCGCTTTTTAAACTATTTAATTTATAATCTTAAAATAACTAATAATGGCTAATCAGTAAATATTCATATTATGGATTATTGTGATATACATTTAATTGATAAAAATTAATGAAACAATACTAAACAAACTAAAAAAGATTCTCAAAATGTCCCCCATTTTCTTCTATACATTTCCTAACACTCTTCAAAAAATGTCGCCTAACTCGATGAAAAATTTCTGGTGTTTCTTTAATAATTTGGCACTTTTCGATTATCCTGAAGCGAAGATCCTCGACGTTGATTACTGGAATATCGTACACCAATTGTTTCAAATGACCCCAAAAGAAAAAATCCATAGGATTAAGGTCTGGTGACCTCGCTGCCCATGCCAATGGTCCACTTCGTCCTATCCATCGCTCAGGATACGTTGCATTCAAATACTGTCGGACACGTATACTAAAGTGGGAAGGAGCTCCGTCTTGGAGGATCCACATGTTAGCCCTTACTTCCAATGGTACATCTTCCAGATACAATGGGAGACGATTTTGGATAAAATCTAAGTATACGTCACCAGTTAATGGGCCATCAAAGAAATGAGGACCAATAAGGTAATCTCCTATTATCCCTGCCCACACATTTAGTGAAAATCTACGCTGATGTTTCGTTTCTACCACATTGTTTGGGTTCTCGTAAGCATATGTGTGGATGTTGTGTAGATTTATTATGCCATCACGAGTGAAACCAGCTTCGTCAGTGAATAATATGACGCCAATTAATCGATTATCGTGTTCATACTTAGCTAGGATCTGATTGCACATTTCCAACCGTCTCGGCCGATCATCGTCATAAAGAGCCTGCACCTTTTTTGAATGAAACGGGTAGAGTTGTTCTTCTCTTAGTATCCTCCATGAACTAGCCTGACAGAGCCGCACTTCATTCCCAATTTTTCTAGTACTAATACCTGGATTATCTTCAATAATTTCAAGCACTCTTTCTTCTTGTTGCACGTTTCTAGCAGTTCTAGGTCTTCCCCTATTTCCATTATAACTTTTAAAGGAACCACATTCCGCAAGCCTCCTGTGCACACTGGAAAATGTTTGAGCATGAGGGATATTTCTTTCCGGATAACTCTCCATATAATATCTTCTTGCCAACTCTGCATTACCATTTGCTTTTCCATAACAAAAATGGATATCACAATATTCGATATTTGAATATTGGTGATTAGCCATTATTAGTTATTTTAAGATTATAAATTAAATAGTTTAAAAAGCGAATTTATTTGATGTTAAACTGACGGCTCTAGTATACTTTGATAGCTATTTACCTGGTAGCTGGTGGTAATGAAATGAGAAAAGTAAATTTACCACTTAATTTTTAAGGGTGATTTACGTCTAAACCGTTGGGTTTAGCGATGTAAATAAAGAGCACCTTTTTTAAAGGCCTGGCATCAGTCTTTCAGAAATTATGCCAAAAACTACTGTAGCTGTCAACACTAAAAAATTATGACAAAAAAAACAATTTTCAATGTAGGTAAAGTGCCCTCTAGCGGCAAACAATCAATGTGAATTGTTACTAAAATGATGAAGCGCAGAAGACTTAGCCTATCTTTCAAATATTAGTCAAATCGGTTTTCCTGTAAGCGAGTAATTCAAAAACAAAAAATAAAAACTTGAACTTGGACGGCTTGTAACTCGAAAACGAATGACATTTTGAAAAAAAATTATATGAAGCTCTACCCTTATTTTGTCAAGTAGAATCACCCCCTTAAGTTTCGTGATCGATTTTTGAATCACCCTGTATATTAAAAATAACAAAGAAAAGACTTGCAAAGAGCAAAAGTGCGCAGTTTGTAAATTAAACTGTGGTTCATGCCAAAAAAGTTACATAGATGAAACAGGTTGCACTTTTAATATAAAAATTAAATAGCACAAAGAGTTATTATTTATGAAAAAAAACAATTCAGCGTACGCAATACATCTTTTTTCTCAAAACCATAGATTTGGTGAAAACCAAAATGCTATATACCGAAAATAAAAAAAAAGTTGGCTTTATTGGAATCATTAGATATTAACAAACTTAAGAATACAGACAACATTTTGAATAGCCAATTAAATGGTAACAGTTTACCATTATTAAATTTATTTAATGATACGAATTGCTCTGGCTTTTCTTTATTACGGTACAACCATTAAAATATGTAAACCTGGAATATTTTAGACACTTAATACCTTCATTAGTATTTATTTCTTAACTTTGTCATTGCCGATTTGACATCTGACGAAGTAGCAGTGTTACGAAACGTGTTGTATTTGTTTAAAATAGAATTTTAAATAAAAAACAAAAATGATAGATCTGAAAGAGTTTGATTTCTTTTCATATTATATACATAAAAAAAGTCTTCAGTATTCATCAAAAAGAAAACATCAAGTTGCTAATTTTTTTATGCTTTATTATGCAAAACCGTAAAATATGTTCAGTTATATAACAAGTACCTATTTAATATATCAAAAAATAACTATAACTTTTGCTGTTTTTTTTTTTAATGAATGCGCAGTCGTAAATGATACGCCCCTGGTCGTTAAAGTGGCGACGAAGTCGGCCATATGCAGGAAAAGGGAAAATATATTCAATTTAATGCCTATTTTGGGGAATTTTTGAATAAGATATAGTTTTTCTAATTATTATATAAAAACTAGTAAATGTTTCTTTTTACGCCTTTTCATACAAAACAATTTACAGATTTTCAGCGCAGTTGTAAATCTATCAAGAAATTTCTCTGACTTTTAGTCACGATTGGAGAAACCTTCAGCGCTTTATGTATCATGCAATTTTGGTAAAAAAATACGTAACGTTGCCGAAAACATTGTGTGGGATTTTGTATACTAAAGGTTTGTTCAACACGAGCTACTTTTTTAATTTCTGTATTAGCCTAGAAATTATTTAGAAATGTAAATCAGAAATATTGTATCCAGAGAACAAAAATCCATCATAAGTTTAAAAAAAGTGTCAAGTTTATTTTATTTAGAATAGGTTAGCGATTGGGTATATTAAGTACACACTTGTAAATTTTTTAAAGTTTAGATGTATTATTTGTAAATAAATAAACTTAAAAAATAAATCAAAAATTATTAAAACTCTAATTCTCTTAGGGGCGTAAAAGCGACCAATTACATTGCGGCGACGTCACACGTAGGGCGTTAATTTTAAACACCGCACCGAACACGTGAAATATGACGGGGTTAAAGAAGAGTGGAGAAATGTCGTAAACTGGAGCGGGTCGTAAATTAGAATGTTGTAAATTGGAGATTTTAGTGAACGCGCCTAGGGAAATCTAGGGAATTTTTTGTCGAGAGTCTAGGGAAATATATGAAAATCATTTGGCATTCCTGTGCAGAAGATTTTTGGGTAAAAATGGTCGTCTCTAAATCTTTTGTTTGCTTTTGCGAAAAAATAAATTTGAAATCATCCAGTTTCCGTTGGGACATTTTTATCGATTTTACATAAAATTCAGGTAAAAATCATATGTTTTTATTAATTTTATTCGTCTTTTAGAGCAATAAATGAAATTTATTCCAATTCGCCTTTGATGCTGTAACCAAAAAATTGCAAACTATATGGTTTTCTTTTTATTTTTTTTTGGGGACTATTATCAAATTTTCCAGTATTCAAGTTCCTTTGGTACTGTAACCAAAAAATTGCAAGCTTTATATATAGTTTTCTTTTTATTTCTTTTAGGGAGCATTATCAAATTTTCCGGTATTTAAATTCCAACATTCAATGATTTAATTAATATCAAGATAATGATATTTATGATTCAATTTAACGTCAAAGTGCAAGATGATGCTGATTTTACGTTCAGATCGAAGCTTCAAATTTCAAGTTGCAAGTTGAATTTGCAGCTTGCTGTTCCCAGATTGCTGATTGTCACGTTTCTGGTTTTAGATGTGAACTTCTGGAGTTTCTTCTAGTTGGTTGTTTACTTTCATAACTCTTCGCAGGCTATGGTGGGAACTGGTGAGTATCACTTAATTTAAGATTATAAAAGTAAATGGAGAAGTTAGGCAATTAAATCTCAAGTATCAGTCTGCGTGTAATTTATTTTATATTAAAGGTAAAGATTTGGTAACATCATATCAATGAAAATGAAAGTTTTTGTTATATTTTATGCATATTTGTTGGCTTTATTCTCTTCAATGGTAAATATTCTATTTGTTATGAATTTTTACTCTATTTTACAGCAAATATTTACATTATTAAGTTTTTATAAGCATTTTATTTGGACAAATTTACATTTTAGAGTTTAACTTTAGGAAGTAAACCTTTTTAAAACTATTTTTATGCCTTATACATTACAGATCGAGCCTAGAATTAAATTATTTGTTTAGATAGTTTTAAGGAGTTTTATATGGCTTTTGCAGTAAGCTTGTATGAAACCACTTCAATCAAAATTGCCTCGGCAACAAATCTAATTAACTCGGACACTAAGGATTCAAATCAAAAGAGCTTTATTGCCCAAAATTTAAAAAAAAAATTGTTGAAAAAGCAATATTATTGGTTATTCCTTTAAAATTTTGATACAATATAAAAAGTTCATCCAGCGTTTGTAACATAAGTTTAAAAGTAATAATAAATTTTAAGAAATTTTAAAGACCAACTGTATTTCAAACAAACTTTATATAAAAGTTCCTTCTACAGCATAATAGGAAACTTACATGTCATTTTACGGAACCTTTGGAGACAGCTAATTCAATATTTTTTTGAATAAATATTAGTAAGTAAACTTAGAAATTATATTTTTGGTCACTTGAATCATTTAATTCTTGATTTTGTGCTGTTTTTATGGAAACAATTTTTAAATTTCTTATTTGTTGCTGTAAAATTTTTAAAAGTTACTGTCTACGTTTAAAAATATTTTCTTTTTATTGTTAAAGTTTTCATCTTGTAGAGTACTTTACTGTTTTTGTAGGAAGATTAGTTTGGCACTTTCTTAAATTGGATTTGGTTCTGTTCTGTGTATACAGGGCCTGCAAGATAAGAGGGGTCAATTATGAGAATCTCGATAACACAGATATGGGTTAAATGGGAAAAAGTTGCATAATTTAAGAACCAACAATATATTGGTCATTATTTTTTGATATGATTTAGCTTTGAGTTATTTAAAATATAAACAAAATTCGGATTTTGAATTTATTTTTCTGGCATTAATATTGAGGTTAGATGGAAACTGAGCTTTTTTATAGAAATTTTTTATGAGCTCTAAAATCATCAGTTTTTTTTTATTTTTCGTTTCACCTTTTGAAAATTCTAATTTGAATTGAAAAATACTTTTAAATGTGCAACCATATCCTTCTATCTTGAAAATCCATTTTTCCTTAAAAATTTATGGAAAACTTTTTAATTATTAGCTTCAGGGAAAAAGTTTTACTTTATAACAAAGAGCTATTGACACATTCAACTTGGTGTAGCATAAACAGAGTGATAAAGATTAAAATAAAAAAAAAGTTTTCAAGGAGTCATGACCTCCCATTTTCATAGAATCTTTTTTGAGATAGACAATATTCTCCAGAACTACTAATGCGTATTGGTTTCAATGTGCCTCAGAGAAGTAGTCGATGGGTTGAAGTGTTCTCTGTGGATGTTCATAAAACCAACTATTCCACCTATGCACCACTAAATAGAATGTGCACTTTAGCTAATGAATTATCCCGTGATCACGTTGATTTGGATATTTTTAACATGTCCTTAAATAGTTTTAAAAATTTTTTAAAGCGTAATCTATAGTCCAAATTTTTTACTCCTCATTGTTCTTTATGCAGTCTTAAATGTGAGCTTACTGTAGTTTTACCGGATGCTTTGGATTTATTTGTTTATTGTTTACTATTGTTTTTTTTTTATCTATTTGGAAACTTGTTTGTAGTTGTAAAGTGTTGTAAATTTTTAAATGGTTTGACCGTTAATAAAGCATTTATTTATTTATTTATTTATTTAGCATAATATATGCCATGGCCGTTTTTAAAACCTCTATAACTTTTTCTACCTACATAACAAATATTCCATTGGACTTATGGTCCCAGGTCGCCATGATACCTGTAAATAACCAGTATTTGTAAAAAGAATCAGGTGACAGTTGGCAAAATGTTTTCAGAGGATCTGATTGGTTTTGTCTAATTTATGATTGTTGTGCCAAGAAACTAATATTAACATTACTTGGGGTCCAGATAAAAGTGGATGAGGGCGTTTTTAAATAATGCAAAGAATTATAGGTCATAAATTACTTTAAAAGTTGTTTATACAAATTATAAAGATTCATAATAGTAACTGACCACCTATTTATAACCAACTTCTTAGGATGTTCTACATTCGACGGCTGTGTATTTTTTTTATGTCCTATCTATTACTCATGAAAGGCGGCACTGATTTAAAATGAAATTTATGTTTCCCGAGTTGCTGAGGTGGTCTCATATTATTTTGGCTGAAATTAGTTCAGTAAAATCAAAGATAGCGCTAATAATATAGCGGTCAGAAAAATTAATTTTGGCCGATTTTCTCCAAACCATTTTCTAAGGATAAATTCTGTAGCCCAACACTGTAACACCTTTTGATTTAGTACGGTGCAGCTGTCTAAATTTCAATTTGACCTGTTCGTTAATAAAATATAATTAAAATTTCATTGACACCGCATTAAATGTCGAGTAACTTTGAATGGGCCAACAAGTGTCTTGAGCAAAGATAACCACTATCACCAAGAATATGTCTCATTGCGCTTTTGTGGTAAAGTTTCATGGAGAGGAGAGATTTTTAAAGCTCTGCTGTCATGCACTGAAACAGAAAAGCTTGCAAAAGTAACATGAATGTTATTATATACCATTTGAGCCTAAAATAAAATTACACAAATTTATAATACTGTTTTATTTAAAAAAAAAAATATAAGTATTATATATGTCCCTGATATTAGGATATTGTTAATAAAATTTTACATTACCTGGATTGACTGCGAGTCTGTCAATTTTAATATGAGTACCTTCTATCACACCAATCATTTCAGGAAAATTATTTGCTCTAAGTTATGCTTCAATTTCATTATTTCTATATTATTGTGCCATATAATTACTTTCATCAATAGATTGCTTAAAAATGAGTTCCTTTCCTTATAATCTTAAGTAAAGTGTTTTTACTTATATTGAATCGGTCTGAGACATTCCTGTATGATGCAGGTGCATTTGCTGCAAACCATAATACATTTTAAAATGCTTTTTCAAAATCTTTATCCTGCCAATATACAACTCTGAGTCAGTGAAGCAATATGCCAGTTTTTGTATGATCTAAAATAATTAGCACTTTTAAGAATTTTAAAAAAGTCTAAAATTTCCTCTTAAGTTCTCATCGCTGCACGATAAATGCTTTGACAAGATAGGAATATTCACTAAAAATATATTTTTTTAGGTTCGATTAAAAGAGTAAAAAAAAACACATTTTTAATTTACCAGTTAAGATTTTAGATAAATTGACGCTAATTAAAGGATAACTAATATAATACAATAAATATATACTGGACCCAAACAAACAAAAGACCTAAAACATTATACATTCAATTGTCAAATAGTTGCACATTGCGGCTGCAGCATGAAAGCTGGCGCTGCATAAAATTCCAAACTTACAAGTCTTCTTCAACCCTTGGAACCGGTAGAAGTAGTTTAAAATAGATCTCGAACTGAATTATTTTCTCCGCGAACATGGAACTGTAACTAAAAATTCAGAACTTTGTATCTGCGAACGTTACTTTTTCAACTGCGCAAGCATATTAGTTCAGAACCAGTTCTAAATTATTTCGGCGAACAAAGCTGACGTATGACGTTGGCTGCAGTGGATGTGGATATCTACATCCGAAGATGGCAACACTGAGGACGCTCCTCGTTCAATAGACGCGCAGGGTTTACTTTGTCGGCTTCGATGGCGGTGCGTGTGAAGTGGTGCGCTGAACGTTTATAGTCGTATATGGCGTCGTTTTGGAAAATGGTAAATATAATTTGCAATTTATAACTTTTTTGAGAGTTTTGATATTCGTTTAGCTATTGTTTAATAATGCTAGGGAAATTTTAATTATTTTTGAAGCGAGTTTTCTTGGCTCCATTTTATGGACTGTTGTAAAGTTTGCAAACTTTGGAAATACAAAAGAAAAGCAAACTAGGGAATTTTCCAACATAATTATAATACTCTATTTAATTAAACGTTTTTAGGGAATTTGTTTAAAAAACTCATAGGGTTAAAAAACAATTCGTGGTGTTCGTATTGTTTAACAAATTTAGGGTAAATAAGATGAAAAAATGCATAGATTGTTTACATTATCTGTCCGTAACGTTATAAATTTCTTGGCTAATAAATATTGCTCATATAAAATACACAATAGAATTGTTTTTAGAAAAATGCTATATTTTGTGAAGTCCACATACTTTTTGGGTAGATTAACCATTCTAGAACATATAAAATGTTTTTATTATGCCTCGACCATATGTTTATGTAAACTTTTTCACTGAGGACGTGATCTAATAATTTTTTTCTGTTTGTATAGTTTTTAAGGATTATATTATGTTCGTCCTAATTTGATATTCTAAAATTTTATCTTTCCCTGAATTACGTC
The DNA here is from genome assembly GCA_034092305.1 of Diaprepes abbreviatus. NCBI lineage: Eukaryota > Metazoa > Arthropoda > Insecta > Coleoptera > Curculionidae > Diaprepes > Diaprepes abbreviatus. The sequence goes on from JASJET010000040.1 coordinate 2,195,373, forward strand.
AAAAATGAAATGATCTCATTTTTAAATAACTAAAATTTTTCCTCTGTAGGATTTAGTTATTTATCATGTCCATTATAATTTGATGGGGTTTTAAACTAGTTTAAAAATGAAATGGTGTAATATTAAAATCATTATTTTTGTCGCTTAGCAGATTTTTTTTTTTATGAACGGTCTTTTTAATGTTCTTTGTAATTTCATGCGGTTCTTATATTTAATCAACCCCAAAAAAAAGCTTTAAAAATGAAATGATCTAATTGAAAAATCACTAAAATGTTCCCTCTCGTGGTACAATTTGGTTATATTTTGTCAAGTTTATGATAATTTATGTTAATTTTTAAACTGCTTTAAACGTGAAATAATATACTATAAAAATTATAATTTTGAATATATGGAGAATTTCTTTATATTTTTTTATGAAAGATATTACCTCTTTTATAATTTACCGTGATCCTATAAAATTTCGCCAACCCGTAATAAACTGCTTCTTAAATGAAATGTTGGTTTTTCAAATTTTGTAAAATTTCCTAATTTTTGATTTATTGCAAATTGTTTTGAAATTCTTTATAATTTCTCATTGCCCTGATATTTGGTCAAAGCGTAATAAACTACTTCTAAAATGAAATGACCCTATTTTAAAATTATAATTCCACTTGGTTGCAGAATTTCATAATTTCTTTTTTTGAAAAGTGTTTCAAAATCTTTTATAAGTTCTCGTGGTCCTTATATTTGTTCTACGCGTAACAAACTGCTTCTGGAACAAACATGTCTTATTAAAAAATGAAAATTTTCCCTTTTTTGCAGAATTTCTTAATATTTATTTAGGAAAAGTGTTTTAGTATCCTTTATAATTTCTCGTGGTCCCTATATTTGGTCTACACGTAATAAACTGCTCCTACAATGAAATGGTATTATCTCGCATTCCTCTCTCATCAGAATTTCTTGATTTTGATTCTAAAAAAAAGTATTTTAAAATTTCTCATGAATCTTATGTTTGGTCAACGCTTAATAAACTGTTTCAAACATTAAACAGTCCTACTAAAATATCATAAATGTTCCTTCTTAGCAGAATTTCTTAATATTTCTTTATGAAAAGTATTTTAATATCGTTTATAAGTTCTCGTGGTCCTTATATTTGTTCTAAGAGAAATTAACTGCTTCTAAAATGAATAAGCCGTATTTCAAAATCAAAATTTTTCCTTCTTTGCAGAACTTCTTTATTTTTCTTTATTAAATATGTTTTAATGTTCATTAAAATTCCGGTTGATATTATATTTGGTCAACGTGAAATAAACTGCTTCCAAAAACAAACGGTTTTATTACGAAATCATTATTTTATTCTCTTTGTAGCATTTTCCATTATGAAAAATATTTTAATGTCCTATAAAATTTTACTTGGTATTATATTTGGCCAGTGCGTAATAAACTGCTCTTAAAATGAAGCAGTCTTACTAAAAAATCATAATTTCTCTTTTTGCAGAGTTTTTCTTTGTGAATAGTGATTTAATATTCTTTATAATTTTTCGTGGTCCTTATGTTAAGTCAACGTGTAATAAACTGCTTCCGAAAACAAATGGTTTAATTAATAAATCACTCTTATTATCTTTGAAGCATTTTCTTTTATAAATAGCATTTTAATGTCCTTTCAAATTTCGCTTGGTATTATAATCGGTCAACGCGTAATAAACTGCTCCAAAAATTAAGCAGTCTTATTAAATAATCATAATTTCCCTCGTTTTGCAGAATTTCTGAATTTTTCTTTATGGAGAGTGTTTTAATATCTAAAATTTCTCATGATCCTTATGTTAAGTCAACGGGTAATAAACTGCTTCCAAAAACAAATGGTTTTATTAAGAAATCATAATTTTATTTTCTTTGTAGCATTTTCCTTTATGAAAAGTATTTTAGTGTCCTATAAAATTTCACTTGGTTTTATATTTGGTCAACGCGTAATAAACTGCTCCTAAAATGAAGCAGTTTTATTAAAAAATTATAATTTCCCACTTTTAGCAGAATTTCTTAATTTTTCTTTATGAAAAGTGATTTGATATCCTTTATAATTTCTCGTGGTCCTTATATTTGTTCTACGCGTAATAAACTGCTTCTCAAATGAACAGGTCTTTCTTCACAACCAAAAATTTTCCTTCCAGAATTTTTAAAATTTTTCGTTAAAGAGAAGTACTTAAATTTCCTTTATAATTTCTCGTGGTTCTTATATTTGTCACAAGGGTTTTAAACTGCTTCTAAAATGAAGAGGTCTTATTTCAAAACCAAAATTTTTCCTTTTTTTTGCCGAATTTCTTAATTTTTCGTTAAAAAAATGTTTTAACATCCTGTATAGTTTCTCGTGGTCCTTATATTTGGTCTACACGTAATAAACTGCTTCTAAAATGAAATGGCCTTAGTTCAAAATCCTGTTTCTGCAGAATTTTTTAATTGTGATACTATAAAAAGTATTTTAAAATTATCATAATTTTTTTGTTATTCTTTTATTTGATCAACGCTAAATAAACTGTTTCGAAAATAAATTAGTCTTATTAAAAAATCAAAATAGTTACTTCATTGCAGAATTTCTTAATATTTCTTTATGAAAATTATTTTAATATTCTTTATAAGTTCTGATGGTCCTTATATTTGTTATAAGGGTAAATAAACTGCTTCTAAAATGAATACGTCTTATTTCGAAATCAAAATTTTCCTTCTCTGTAGAATTTCTAAACTTTTCTTCATGAAAAGTGTTTTAATGTCTTTTAATTTTCCATCGATGTTATATTTGGTTAACGCTTAATAAACTGCTTGTAAATAAAATATTTGTCTTTCAAAATCATGATATTCCTCTTTTCGCATAATTTCTTAGTTTCTTTTAACTAAAACTGTTGTAAAATTCTTTTGAATGCTCGTGGTCCAAATATTTGTTCTGCGCGTAATAAAGTGCTTCAAAAATGAAACGGTATTCTTTCAAAATCATAATATTCCCCTTTTTGTAGAATTTTTAAATTTTTATATATAAAAAGTATATCCTTTATAAGTTCTCGTGGTCTTTATATTTGATCTACACGTAATAAACTACTCCAATATAACATAATAATACATGCCATTAACCTGCACAACAAACATGCCCATCTATTGGATCTTGCGCAGCCATATTTATAAATAGGCGTCAACCATGTGACAGTTTACCAACTGATTTTGAACGACGATTTGATTGGCGCTGATTAGCTGGTGTTTGTGTTGCAAAAGCAGCTATTATTCTACTTGTGCCCTTACCTTCAAAGGGGATAAGGGCTTCTTTGAATGACACAAAGTATTGTAAGTTATAAATTATTTTAACTTTGTTTATATGAGGATATAAAGATTTAAAAAATGGTAATAATTAAAAAAATAGTTATCATGTGCGTCGCTGATACGCATTTGAGTAGGGTTCCGTAGCAGTTATTTTTCTTTTATTTTATATTTGTATTCCGGAACGAGAGAGAGTAATAAATCATTTTTGACAATTTTTTCCAAACTACCTGGGTTCTTTAGTCCGGTGTCTTTGGCAAAATCTTTTAAACACAAATATTTTTCATAGGAATGGGTTAGAAATTGGGTGAAATAACTGTATTTAGAAGTGTTAAAAAGGATTTTAATAGTCGCCATTAGCGTCGATAGAGGTTTATTTTATCATTCAAGTATTTGTGGCATATGATATTTCGTTAATAAACCCAAAATAGAACTAAAGTTTAATAATATTATTTTCTTTATGGTTTCATAATAATAGGGGAAAGTGGGGAACATTTCACAATTCACAAATATAATCAACTTTTATTGCAACATTAACGTTACTACGAAGTAGTATTTATCTGTTGGACTTGTCTTCTAAAACTAATGGTGATTAGCTTGACTCTATGAGTTTGTCTTTTCTTTTTACAGCGTGTTGGAGACATTGAAATTGTTTTGCCTTTTTTAGTAACAAATCTTTGAAGTCCTAGTTTTTGTCACTTTTTTAATTTACAATTTTTTACCTATTTACCAGTTTTGAACAAGATCGAGAGATGTAAGATTTTAAATCCATTTTTTAAAAATAACGTTATAGATTCGTTGTGTATGATCCTGAAAACTCCCCAATCACAATCTTGGGGAAAATCGGCCAATTATTTTTTTTTGTCCACAATATTATCACCACCACTTTAAATTTCGGTCAAAATAAAATAATATGGGACCACCGCAGCTTCTTCCCGAACATAACACAAAAAGTGTCATTCAGTTTTCGATGTAAATACATAAAAAAGAATTATGTAGCCGTCGAATTTAGAACCTCATTCGTTTTAGAAATCAGCTAAAAAGAAGCACTTATAAGGTTAAATTGACTTATCATTAGAGAAATATAAATAAAGCAGGTTTTCAGAATCTAAAAAGATCGTCAAAATCGGCCAAACAACCATTTTGCAACAGCAAGTTTTTGAAAATCATTTTTCAAATTCTCGTATTTTTTTGAAGAGCAATTTTATTTAAGAATTCGAATATTCAAAAAATGTTTTCTATTTTTTTCCTTTTTTTTAGTTTTATCAGCATTAGTTCAAACGCTCCTCTTGTTTGACGGAAAAAGTTTCAGTTAATACGAAGCCATCTTCTTTTGGCCGATGAAGATGTTAGTCTCAATGCATTAGAACTACAGGGATTGTTTGACGACTGTTCATCAAAGGATTACATCAAAAGCTGTGCGTCCATGGAAGTTTGCAGACAAATAATTGTTACTACTGAGGTAAGAAAGAAAAATGCCGAAAAAAGAGGGAAGATATTGAACTGTTATGTAGCGATGAATAACTGAACTGCTTCTAATTTCGTCGTGATTGTATGTTACAGCCTTGTAATGTTTCTGTTGCGATAAAATATTGTGGGCGCACACTTTCAATTAAACCAGAGACGAGCATGAAGCGAAATAGCAAAAAAAAATTAGGACATCTCCCCGCGTGTGGCAAGTTGTACTGAAAATTAGTTTCTGCTTACCTTATCGCCTCAATAATTCAATTGTATACTTTGGTTATGAATTCAATCGGTATATACAGCGTGTCCCATGAAGATCTGCCGCGATTTCTCAAAAAAAATACTGGAAAATTAAGCAAATCACTAATGTCGATGAGGGCAATTCAGTTAAAATATTTTCAAGGTGGTGACACTTCCGGTTATACCGAAAGTTGATATATTCTTACTAATTTTTAGATTTCACATAAAATTATAGACATATTTCATGTATAATGTCCTATACCTAATTAACTGTTTTTGACATTTTAAATTTTATGTCAAAAATGGCGTTTGCAGACCTAAACATAACTATCAGTTTGTCCTGTCTGAAAGCTTTTATTATTTAATTCAGGTTGGTTTCCTTCTAGGTAAGGATCTATTTCAGTTGACTGTATTGATATTTTGATAATAAATAAATACAGGGCGATCAAAAAATAACATTAAATTATTAACTTGAAAAAATTGTTAGTCTTTTTTTTTAAACTGTAAACCCCCTATTTTATAATATTATCTTATTTAGCATTAAAAACAAGGACCACTTTGAATAAGGTTGTCTATTCGAAAAATGTGCAGTTTTCGGCAATTTAAGATTTTTGTATTGTAAAAATGCTATACGGCTTTTAAGTTTTGTTATTAGTTGGCCATGGCGGCGAACCCCGACGCAAGAAAACGATAGAGCACTACAGAAATGTCACTATTTCTTGCCATTTGATAATAGAGGGACTATATTCAAATAAAAATATAAATTTTCCCAGAAACGTAAGTTTTGCATAATGGGAATCTTAAAAATCACAATATTCTTCTTTATTTTAAGGAATTTAATTCTTATTTAATAATCAAAATGTAATTAAATCACTCTCAAGTCACGTGGCAATGAACACCAATCAAAGTGTTGGCGTCACCTGTTGGTAAACATCATCGCTGTCAAGGGCTACGTTGCACGATTAACATTATTTCATAGCGATTTCCGTGCAATTTTTTCGAAATTTGCATACTATTCCCTTTGAAAATGATTCTAAAAAATTTTCTCGTGATGAAAAGTGGATTTATTGAGGCAAATAGTTCGATTTGCCGAGAATTGATTGTTTTACGGTAACCAATATCTTCGTAACAAACAGTAACTTCTACTCTGCTGTATTAAGAAATGTGAGGATCTCCATGTAAGTAACAAGAATTGTTATTTCAGCAACCGATAATAAATATAGAATAGTATTCTGTACAGTTTTTCGTATTATTCACCACCTTAAACAAGTACAAAATATTGTTACCCAACTTTAATTACTTTGTTTCTAACCTCAAATTTCTAATTTTCATTTTTGAAAACTTGAAAAACAATAACTTGTATTAAAATGATCTTCACAAAAATGCATTTAGATTGTGTAGACACAAGTGCCGGATCCCTGCGGGCTAGCCGAAAATACATTTTCCTGTTATTTTCCGAACGTGGAACGTGAATAAATAACTTTTCAGGTGTTTTAATTGTAGTATTTGTACATTGAGGCACCTCCCAACATCTATAAAACTTTGAACTTATTTTTTATTACAATAATTACGAAAAAACTTCATATCTCCTTGTCAGTTTACCAGTCTTTGGCAACACGTGATGTCAGCGGTCAAGTGACACAAGTTAGCATTTTGGAGCGAAATTTGAAACGCAGTCTAACCTAAACCTTCGGAATCTTAACTTTACCAGCAATTTTTATTTATGAATGCCTACTATTTCTCTTTAAAACATAGACAAGTTTAAGAAGTATTAGGTTAAACACAGCTTTGCTATTAGATATGAAGGATATGATGTCCCGCAGCATCGACTTAGTGTGGCAGAAAAAGGGCCTGGTTTCTTGACAGTTAAATTTCTTATGCTCTGCCAATCGGGGTAAAAAGTGTTATGTCTGATAATAGGATTTCATGTGAATGTTACTTCATTTAAAATTTATGTAAATGTTTAGATTTAGTGTTTTTTAACTTGGCTATTCTAACTTTGACGCCATTCCTTCAAATTTTTTGTTTTTCTTTAGTGCCACAAAACTTTTTATTGAATAAAGAAATATTTGATTTGATTGATTTATAATATTTTTATGGTATTAGTTGTTTTAAGAAAATAATATTAAATATTTTGGGCTACGTTAGGTACTTATGTATGATTTTTAACACTTTCTCAAAAATAGTTAACATTCCTATTTGAGGACACACTGTACACGATCAGACAATTGCTAATTCCCATTTTTTGTTTGGTAAAATCTTTAAAAATCAGCTTCTAAAAAAATTGCTAAATGCAAAATTCTTTTAAAGTTTTAATCATTACTTTGTTTAAAACGCAGTATAATATAAAGTTGGATCACTGTTGGTAAAATCCAAACAAAGGATGTTTTAGGACGCCACTGCAAAATCGACCCAATTGTTTTGAAAATATTCGAAAATTATGATGATAATTTGTGTAGTTTTTTTGAATGTCTCTTTTATTTAATTAGAGAATTTGTCTCTTAAAAAAAGCATTTTTTAATTATTTTTATTTTTTTTTTATTTTTAGCTAAATCAGCAATAGTTATAGCGCCCCCGTTGTTCGACAGAAAAAGTTCCAGCCAATACGAAGCCTACGTTTGGCCGACGAAGATGGGAACTTCAGTGCGTTGGAACAACAGGAACTGTTGGACGCCAGTTTATCGAAGGATTTCATCGAAAGCTGTGCATCCGCCGAAGTTGCAGACGAATCTTTTTTTGCTTTGGAGGTGAGATGAAGTGATGAAAAATATAACTATTGATAATTTAATCATGATTGTTCATCCTTTTGTATGTAACTTTGTCAATTTTTGTTTTTTTTGTGATGAAATGTTGCAGGCGCACATTTTCAATTAACTCGGAAACTCTCTTAAACTTAAATGGCGAAAAAAATAAAGGATCTCCACGTGTGTGGTAGGTCGGGGTGATAAATTAGTTTATTTTTTCTATCAATTCAGTAATTCAATTTCAGGAATCGATTATCAATCGTTTGTGTATTTTTTAAACGTTTATTTGCATACAACTCTTCTGCATATTTTATGGTTTCTCCGTGGTGATCCATAAAAGTGTTACCAAGATGGATTTATTTGCAAGGGGGATTAAAAACTGTAAAAATTATTTCGTAGCCATTTTTTAACAAAACATTCATATTTAACTTTTGGTGATATATTTTGATGAAATTTTAATCAGTTTTAAAGGGTTCTTCGTAATCGAAATTGAAACTGGGAAAAACAGAAACAACATTTTTGTTCAGCAAACTTTATCTGTTATTTGTAGGAATTCAGCTTTTTCACATTATCTCAAAGAAATTTATTTTCATTTACTCCCTTATTCCAACATTTTTAGTACGTTTGTGTAACATTGTTATTCGAACCATCCATTTGAAAAATTAATTGAGACTAAAAGGAATTAATTGTTTTTTGAAATGATATTAAACTATAGTATTTTCATCCTCAAGGATATCATTCGAAGAATGCCATTTCATACACATATAATTATTCTTAAAATTGCCAAATTTCAGTTGATATTATCATTACAGAACTTAATGAAATTACTTCTTTCAATTAAATAAGAAAATATATACTTATTTCATTAGTTAAGCATTCCTGTCTGTAAATTATTATAATTCATGACAAATAGTGATTTCTTATTCTGTAACGTTCATTTAAATTTAAATTTGACAATTTTAAGAGTCATAATAAATGTATGAAATTCTGAGAGTTTACGTCTATAAAAAATAAGGAATAATATTTCTTGGGAGTGAAAATACCATTTTTTTAACATCATTTCGAATAACAAATTATTTAAATTTAGTTTTGTAAAGACATGTTTACTAGAACTGGAGATGTTAAAAAAGTGTATTTGGGGGTGGTTCACCCCCCTTTACTAGTTTATTTTCGGAAACCCCGAAACACTTCAACTTAAGTTGCTTATTGTATTCGTAAAAAAAATCAATAAATTTGGTTCAATTTCGTTATGCCAGAATTAAAATATGTAAATGAATTACAAGATTAATCCTCATAAAAAAGAAAGGGATGATATCTATGGGGTTAAAAGAACATGGAATAACCTCACTCCAACTAACACGTAATTTCCACGTTGTTTTGTAAAGATATCTCGATTAGAATTTGAGATGTGAAAAAAATCTATTTAGGGTGACTCACCCTTTTTCACTACTTCATATTTTAAAACCCCAAAACATGTCAACTTGAGAGTTAATTATGATATTTCTAAAAAAAAAAATTGAAACAATTTCATTAAATTTCGTAATTTATAAAATTAAATTACATGCGCTAATGGATGGTTTACCGGTATAAGAAATAAGCGATATCTTTGGGGTTGAAAATACCATAACTCAACACCATTTTAAATAACAAGTAATTTCCATTTTATTTTGTAAAGATATCTCGATTAGAACTTGAGGTTTAAAAAAAAACGTTTTTGAGAGTGGCTCACCTTCTTTTTCTAGTTTATTTTTAGAAACCCCGAATCCCGTCAACTTAAGTTACTTATGATATTCTTGAAAAAAATATTTTCAAACAATTCCATTAAATTTCGTAATTTTTAGAATTATATAACTTGCGTAAGTATATGGTTTACCCTGATAAAAAATAAGGGATGATATCCTTGGGGGTGAAGATATCATAGTTTAACATCATTTCACTTAACAAGTTTTTCATTTCGTTTTGTAAAAATATCTCGCCTTCAAATATACTGTTTTTAGTGTTGAACTTTAAGGGCGGTTTTCACCCCGCTATTAGTACTCTTTGTGAAATTCGAAGAATGACGATTAATTCAGTAATTCCTTCAAATTAGGTTTGAGAAAAAAACGGTGTGTCGAATCTGCATTACGTGTATGAATGTACTCACGATTTTTCAATTACTTTCTTTAAAATTCGAAAGCATTTTGAAATATTGTTCCAATTTTCGTGAATTTTTTTTTCTTTTCAGCCTTCCGATGCTCTCCGTGAATGAAATCTGCTGTCTTATGAATTGAAGTGAATACGCCATCTTAAATTAGAAAATTTCGAAAATTGAATGAATACAAAGTTTCACTCACAAATTCACATCTTCGCAAATAAAAAAAAAATACGTGTCATTTTTGTACCCTCTCCAACATATTGAAGTTTCATTAAAATCAGAACCGGACGCTTTAGGTTCCTTCCTTGCAAGTGTGGTTCCTCGCCTGGCAAAGAGTCCTCTCTAATACCGGAGTTCACCAATAACGAGTTACTGCCTAATAAATGCGATTTCCTGGTCTTTCTTCGCGGAAATCTTCTTAAATTTCTTGATCGAATTTTCTTTGACTGTCGAGTTCTTAAGTGCTCGTTACATAACAGCTATTCTCTCTTTGCACTGATGTAAACAGCTCAGTGGTCTTCTTGGAGCTAAACAGGCCAATCCAGGATAACCTCTAAAACTTTAGTCCCTAATCACGTGTTAAATTGTTGTTTTCGGAATTATTTTTGCAAGAAAACTGAAACGACAAATTTCTGCTAAATTATAGAAACGATGGACTTCCCACTGAAAATTCTCCGTGCCTTTCTCTACCGTTGTACAACTGGTAGACTACTAAGTATCGACAGAGTCGTCAGGTCGAATAAATGATTCACTGACTCTTCGATACTCGAATTCTTCCGCACTGTTAAGAACTTAGATTTGAGTAGCTTGATTGTACATCAAAGTCTATTAGCTATGGATCGTCTGTCATTTTTTTTCTCTGAAAGCCACACCCAGTCTCTTAATAGGTGACCAATTAGAGTGAACCGAGACTCGTCGCCGTTTTTAACTTCAATATGACTTTAACTGTTTGGCCATAGTGAAGTGTTATTCTGATTTTTTGTGAAGTAAAGTGTTGTTTTTCCATTTTTACAACAATTTCTCTAATGTGACACGCTCGTCTACTCTTTACTCACGAGAACCAATGAGTTCGAAACCGATCCACAGATGGCGGTACGCTACCATGGGAATATATTTCCACCTTTTAATGATATTGTGCTTTATTTCTAACCATGTTTGTCCTTTTAATATAAAATGTTTTCAGTTGGTTGGGAATTAAAGTAGTTTCTTTTATATAATTGTATTTTAACACTCAACTGCAATGTATATTGTATTCATTTTGGTGGGATATAAGCATTTTTTATTTATTTTTTTCATTTTATGTCTAGTTAAATCAGCAATAGTTGAAGTGCCCCCGTTGTTCGACAGAAAAAGTTCCAGTCGATACCGAAGCCTACGTTTGGCCGACGAAGAAAGGAACTTCAGTGCGTTGGAACAACAGGAACTGTTGGACGCCAGTTTATCGAAGGATTTCATCGAAAGCTGTGCATCCACCGAAGTTGCAGACGAATCTTTTTTGCTTTGGAGGTGAGATGAAGTGATGAGAAATATAACCACTGATAATTTATTCATGATTGTTTATCCTTTTGTATGTAACGTCGTCAATTTTTGTTTTTTTGTGATGAAATGTTGCAGGCGCACTTTTTTAATTAACCTAAAAACTCGCGTAAAGTGAAATGGCGAAAAAATAGAGTATCTCTTCGTGTGTGGCAAGTTGGGGTAATAATTAGTTTTTATTTCATTAATTCAATTTTATGAATCGATTATCAATCGACGTGTATTTTTTTTTAATGTTTATTCGCATACAACTTTTCAGCCTATTTTAAGGTTTCTCCCAGGTGATCCATAAAAATGTTACCAAGATGGGTTTATTTGCGGGGGGGGGGGGGGGGGGGGGGGGTGAAAACTGTAAAAATTGTTTGATAGCCATTTTTTTTTAATGAAACATTCGTATTTAACGTTTTATGAGGGTAAGATATTTTGATGAAATTTTTATCATGTTTTAAAGGGTTCTTCAGGGTATAAATTGAAACTGGGAAAAACATAGACCGAATTTATGTTCAGCAAACTTAATCTGTTATTTTTAGGCCTTCAGCTGTTTGACATTATCGCAAAGAAATTTCTTCTCATTTACTCCCTCATTCCAACGTTTTAAGTACGTTTGTGCAACATTCTTATTCGGATCTTCCATTTGAAAAGCGAATTGGGATTAAAAGAAATTAATTGTTTTTTGGAAAAAAAGTTAACCAACTGGTTTAGGGTAGTCCGGAAAACTTTCACTCCAGCCACATTAAGTGTTTAAACAACTTTTAAGGAAGGAAATACATGTAGACAAGCAAGAATTAAGATGTTTTCTCATATATATATATATATATATATATATATATATATATATATATATATATATATATATATATATATATATATATAGTAGTGTGATTTGTATCACACGATTTTGTTATGAGTCCACTACCCAAAGGCATTCTCTTTTTGCAGGTTTATAATACTTACGATTTTTAAACTTGGAAAAATTTAACATCATTGGTGGGATTTCTAAAAAACCTTGATTATTTTGTTATAAAAAAAATAATTTTCTATGGTTAATTTGTAAATGTGTATAAATACACACGCTTTTATTTGCTTTTCTAGATATTAATATGATTCAGTATTAATTGGAGAACAAACAAATGAATGGATGTACTTCCACATTAACACTGAATGATATGATTTGTTATATATATAAATATATATATATATATATATATATATATATATATATATATATATATATATATATATGTATATATACGTGTACAACGTTTGATAGACTTTTGATGTTGATTTAAGCCAATTTTGTTGCTTCGTTTAGGCGGTAGATTGTGTTAAAGTTTTAAGAAAATACTAATTTTTCTTCAGTTTCTTGGAAACGTGGTAACCGAATTTAATGATTTTTGGTGTGCGATCTAACATTATAATACGACGTTTTCTAATGATATCGACGTTATGACGACCTGGATATTTCTATCGGATAATCGCATGTATTTGGAAAATTGACCACTGGCGAATATCCTTTTTCGATGATATTAAACGATTAAAAGAAAGTTCTGGTTCCTCGCAGAGATAGACCCTCTTTATGGGGTTCATTTTTATTGGATCCGATGCAAATATCTCTTTTATATTTGTCATTTATATGATGCAGAAATAATTTTTTCAAAAAATTTTTTTGGCCTTTTTGACTGTTGGCTGTTGGAATATCAATAAGAATGAACCATAAATATATGCCAAAATGCTACTTAACGATCAGCTTAAATTATGACTCATGAACACAACTTTTTCCACATATTTTATAATTTATTTCCATTTTTCTTGCATTGGAGTAGTTTTACTTTGTCTAACAATTTTTTTTGTCATTGATATTTTTTGGTTTTCTATGTGACGTAAGCTTTAAAATGAGATAAAATAAGCTCGTTGCTATTCTTCCATTCTCGAGATATTAGATTTTTAATGTCGCAACTTTTATTTAACTGAAATATATTATGCAACTCAATTTCCTCAACTTTGATAGTTAATTTCTCAAAACTGAAACAGATGCTTAACTTAAAACCTTTCTTAGAGCAATATATTGTCATAAACTTTCAATTAGCACACATTTTGGCTTCAAATACGAGGTCCACGAAATAAGATAATTTTCACGGTCACTCTTTTAAACAACGAATATAAATTAGTTTTTACAAAAGAAAGCTTCAAGCTTGAAATTACTAATCCGGGTTTTTTTTCAATGACAACCAGGTATGATTCATTTCAAGCGTAGGAAAGTTTTTGTTGTGGTCCGTATTTTTCCACTAATCAAGTCAAATCGAGTCTTTAACTTGATTTGTAATCACTTTTAAAATCGCAAATTTAGCTCAGTCTTTAATTGAGAAGTTTTGATTAATTAATTAAATTTTGAAGGCCAGTCTAAAATAAAGAAATATTCAAAATAGGGAAAAGTTCAAAAATCACGAGCTTTATCTTAAGATCGTCCCAAAATTGAGATTTTAATTTAAATTTTTATTTCTGGCACGAAAAGACTGTTTTATTTAAAAAAAAAAAAGTATTAATTTTGTGGGAATGCTAATGGTGGTTTTTCCTGTGACGCTGAACTGTCATCAGACGCCACAATTAGCCGTACCTCGCGATTTTTCTATAAGAATAAGCTTTTCTAGGACTTCACTTGCTGACGTTCATAGCCCCTAGAAAGCTTATGTACGTAGTTTTAAACCTCCCTAACTCCAACGTTATACGGCTCCTTATATCGATTTCTTCTGATAAGGCATTTACTAGATAATTTCCAAAAGAGATCATTCCATACAAAATCCTTCCGATTAAAAATTTACTAATTTTTCGCCATCATAGTAAAATTGATACGTACTAGACTTCGAAGGCGATTTCACGACACGTGGATTAGATTCCCGTTGCTTCTAATCCCACGATGGAGATCTATTAAGGGCAGAGTGTAATTTCGGTTTTACTTTTATAAAGAATTTTGTTTTTTCTTGTTCTGATCAATCCTGCAAGGCTTAGCTTTTTTGGTGAAATTATTCTCATCGTCATCATTTCAACTTGTAAATAGTAAAAAACTAAAGGTAGAAGCTGACTTTTGGGTATTTACTGTACCCCTCCCTCTTTAGACGTGGTCACTCGCACTAGTTGTCGTTTTTGGACGTGGAAGCAGTAGGTCAAAATTTTTGAAATGGGAGTTGCAGAATTCGCTACTTCGTGAATTTTTGCCGGCATTCACGGCAATTTCAAGTCTCGAAGTTCTTCTGGGATTTCTGTATCTTCAAGTAACTCAATATTTGTTATATATTTGACACTTCTTCATTGGTTTCCGCTACCGTCGGTAACCTTGTTGGTTCTGGGTGTATTTCTACCGTGATTTTTTGCGGTTCTCCTAACTCTTCCTCGAGGTCAGATTCTTCCGAATCTCTCACTTCTCTTGGTTGAATTCCTCAAACTCCGAAATAACCGATTCGGAACTTAGTCAGTATCATCTTCCTTTTGATTTATTGCATCATCAGATGGTGCAGGTCGAAGTTCAACAAAAAAGAATGGTGTACAAACCGTTTTCAAATTCCACATCATACGCCGTAGCGCCGTTCACTTTAACGATCTTGCACGGCCCTGTCCCATAAGAAAAAAAGGCATGAGTCTTTCTTGACTGCGTTTTCGTGTTAACCAAGTCTCCTACTTTGAACTGATCCGTAATTAAAATTTTAGGAATGCCATATTGACAAATAATTTCGGCGTCGATTAATTTTTGGATTTTGCTTGAATTTACTTGGACGTGGCCTTAGTCTCCACCTACTTTGAGGGAATATTCTTAGTCATGATGACTGTGGCTCCTGCCTTAGGCGCCGGTGGACCATACGGTCCTAATATATCAATAGATATTACCTGGAAGGGCAACTTGGGGCTGCGAGCTCGCGACGGAGCTTAAGCCTACTTCTGCTTTTATGTATTATATTATTACTTCTTTGTTTGCCCTACCAGAAAGTAGTGGCTATACAACGATAAGTTTTACCCATACCCGGATGTGCTGCTTCGTCGACGTCATGATAATTGTAGATTACATTATCAATTGTTTTTTTGTCACCCTCGGTAGATTAGGTCACCGTGCTTTACGAATTTACGATAGATTTTTTCACTGTCGAGGCGTTGTCGGTGTTTACTCTTCTGGTATATTCAGAGTTCGTCTTAACCGCTGGATAATTTTAATTCGCCTTTGTACCTCAGCGATTTCTTTATGCAAATTAGACCTGTTTACCATGTTGACTCTGGGCAGCATGTCGGGCGGTACTAAGCGTTCGTTGTTGGACTTTATTTGGTAATTAGTGCTGTCTTCAAGATATCGACTGATAAATCAAAGAAATCATTATTCTTTCCCTATATATGTTCTATCTTGAAATTGTATTCTTGTAGCTGCACAGATCATCTGATCAGCTTTGGCTTAGTCTTTAAATCGATGTAACCAAGTTAATGCCTGGCTGTCTGGGCGTAGGATGAATCTGGAATCCTGCAAATACCCGATAAAAATTTTTATTCTCCAGATTACCGCTAGGCATTCCTGTTTATTAACATGGTAATTCTAGAGTGTTTTATTAAGTTTGGTACTGGCATGGGATATGCTGTTTTATCCCATTAATCTTCTGGTACAATACCGCAACCATGCCTTCTAGACTGGCATTCGCTTACCAAATAAACGGGGGTTGAAAGTTGGACCAATGAAGCAATTTAGTTTTTTATAGCTTCCTTGGTAGCGTCAAAGGCTTCTTGCTTTATCCTTGTCCATTTAAATTTTTGATTTTTCTTTGCCAGCTCGCTAAGAGGGGCAGTTATTTTGGCCAAAGCAGTAGATCAAGCCCAATAAAGCCCGTTTACTTTTACTACTTTTAATCGTTCAGAAGTCATCATGTATCCCGTGTTGTTCTAGTGGTGATATTTGGACTTCTCTAATTTTGTGCCCGAAGTACTGAATTTCTTTCATGCATAACCAACTCTTTTCCTGATACTCGAGTTGGGCATGTGCAACCTTTCGAAGACTTGGTGCACGTGTTGCGAATGTTCGCCTCGCAATTGCTGTAGATTATTATATTGTCTAAATAAACGATACCACTTTTTTAAAATTAAACCAATTAAAATTTCAGAGGTCTCCGGCCTCTGAAATGTTCAGGCGCATTTTTAAGCCCAAATGACGTAACACAAAATTGATAGGATGCCACGTCAGGAATGCTTAAAGCGGTATATTTCTCGGATTGGGCTTCTATTGAGATCTGCCAGTACACAGTTTGTGGGTCGTTATTTTCAAGATAAATGCATTTCGTCGATAACTCAATCTCACAAGTTTCCAGCATCTGAGCCTCTGCGTTGCTACAGACTAATTGGATCTTCTTTAGCTGTGTCGGCTCAAGTCTTTCGTAAAGTATTCGTTTTGCTGTCGGGTTACAATCCGCACATGTATCAATCAATATTTCATTAATTAATTCCTTTCAACTCTGCTTTTAAGACGAACTCATTGATTTTACGTAGGGCGGTAACTTTCATTTGACTTTTTGGCCTTTTCAAAGTCTTAACCGATCTATTCTGGACTTTATTTAATTGACGATTATCCGAAAGATTTCTTCTGTCTTGACTGCAACATTTGGGATCATTCTCCATTTTCAGAGTTTACTCTTGTCGATTCGGTAATAGAGTTTTATTCTTATTTACTCTTCCAGATCCTTCTCTATTAACGTAGCTAATGTAATAAGTCTTGGTAAACTTTTGTATAAGGTTTGTACTGTTCGTATCACTGATGGGCCTTTCCTGTAAGGTTTTCTCGAACATTGAAAATGGTCTTACACGGAACCATGGTATTTTCTTTTATCCACTTCTTACGAAGATATAAATGAGAGTCCTCAAAATCCCCACCCTTGCTCGGAGTGGCGTATCGCTCCTAGACGTCGGACGCTCCTAGTGCTTGGCCAGCAATGCCATAATCATGGCATTTTCCAATTTAATTTACATCCCGGTCTCACGCTGAGAGCTTGTTCTAACATACGTTAGTATACATCACTATTATTAAATTGGTGCATGCATGTAATTAAAAATCTTTTTTCCTGGCAAACCGCTCATCCAGTGAAAATTTTTCATAAGATAAAAAAAAGCTTCCAAATACATGCGAATATCGAGGTTGTCATAACGCCGGTATACTATTAAAAAACGTCACATTATAGTGTTGGATCACACCAAAAATCATTAAATTCAGTTATCACGTATTTTGACGTCAAGAGTCTGTCATTAAATACACGTCTTAACGTTTCCCTACAAAAAGAAATACAGGCCTCTTGCGTGTTCCGGCGATTTCGGGTAAATTTAACTTCGATATCTTCGACACTCCATCAGATTATTCGGGAACTACGAACAAAAAAAACCGCGTTAAGACTACATAGTATCGCTGCTTCAGTAAACGAGAAGGACGAAACATTCGATACAGATGATACGGTGTCGCGGAAAATATTTCTGAGCCGAATTATTTGGACAGCACGGAAATCAACTCCAAAACTTTTTTCTTGGCTAATAAGCCATTAGATTTCGTGGGACTGACCGGAGCACCCACACGTGAACATACGCCGTTGGCACAAAAAAGCTTTCGAGATTAACCCTTTAAGAGACATCGTGAGTAAGCATAAACAAAACAAAAAACGGATGTTAGATCGAGCTTTCAGCGTGAGACCGAATTGTAAATTAAATTAGAAAATGTTAAGACCATGGCGTTGTTGGCTTAACACTCGAAGTATTCGACGCCCATGAGCGAAACGCCACTCCAAGCAAGCTTTTCGGTTGGCGATTTTGAGGATACTCATTTATATCTTCGTGAAATTGAGAAATAGATAAAAGAAAATAACTTGGCTTCGAGCGAGACCATTTTCTATGTTCGGGAAAAGCTTACAGGACAGGCCAGTCAGTGAAACGAACAGTATAAACCTTATTCAAAAGTTTACTATGACTTCGCAAAAAAACTTAACTATCGCGTTTCAAATGTTGAAAACCTGGCTGATCTACAAACCGAATTATACGGGATGCGACAAAAATATACTAAAAGTGTAGAAAATTTATTTTTCACAAGCACCACTCTTTATGCGTTTCAATCTTACAGGAGGCATTAATTCGTTTTTGTCAGTATTCTTGATCCAACTATTACCAGCTATTCGATCAAGATTAAGAGGATGCGGAATAATCTCTTTGAAAAGACTCATTACATGAGCTAAGTTAACAGAGAAGGATCTGGAAGAGTAAAATAAGAGTATGGCTCTCGCACTGGGTAAAACTTTATTACCGAATCGACAAGAGTAAACTCTGAAAAAAGATAATGATCCCAAATCTTTCAGTCAAAGACAGAAGAAATCTTTGGGATAATCGTCAGTTAAAGTCCAGAATAGATCGATTAAGACTTTTAAAAGGCCAAAAAGTCAAATGAAAGTTACCGCCCTACGTAAAACCAATGAGTTCGTCTTAAAAGCAGAGTTGAAAGGAATTACACTTTACGAAAGACTCGTACTGACACAGGATCAAATTAGTCTGTAGCAACGCAGAGGCTCAGATGCTGGGAACTTGTGAGATTGAGTTGTCGAGGAAATGCATTTATCTTGAAAATAACGACCTACAAACTGTACTGGCAGTTCCCAATGGAAGCCCAATCCGAGAAATATACCGCCTTCAGCACTCCTGACGTGGCATCCTATCATTTTTGTGTTACGTCATTTGGGCTTTAAAATGCGCCCAGACATTTCAGAGGCTTAGACAATATAATAATCTACAGCAATTGCGAGGGGAACATTTGCAACAGGTGCACCAAGTCTTCGAAAGGTTGCACATGCCCAACTCGAGTATCAGGAAAAGAGTCGGTTATGCATGAAAGAAATTCAGTAGTTCGGGCACAAAATTAGAGAAGTCCAAATATCACCACTAGAACAACACGGGATACATGATGACTTCTGAACGACTAAAAGTAGTAAAAGTAAAAGGGCTTTATTGGGCTTGATCTACTGCTTTGGCCAAAATAACTGCCCCTCTTAGCGAGCTGGCAAAGAAAAATCAAAAATTTAAATGAACAAGGATAAAGCAAGAAGCCTTTGACGCTACCAAGGAAGCTATAAAAAACTAAATTGCTTCATTGGTCCAATTTTCAACCCCCGTTTATTTGGTAAGCGAATGCCAGTCTAGAAGGCATGGTTGCGGTATTGTAGCAGAAGATTAATGGGATAAAACAGCATATTCCATGCCACTGCCAAACTTAATAGAACACTCTAGAATTACCATGTTAATGAACAGGAATGCCTGGCGGTAATCTGGAGAATAAAAAATTTTATCGGATATTTGCAGGTTTCCAGATTCATCCTACGCCCAGACAGCCAGGCATTAACTTGGTTACATCGATTTAAAGACTAAGGTAAAGCTGACCAGATGACCTGTGCAGCTACAAGAATACAATTTCAAGATAGAGCATATATAGGAAAAGAATAATGATTTCTGTGATTTATCAGTCGATATCTTGAAGACAGCACTAATTACCAAATAAAGTCCAACAACGAACGCTTAGTACCGCCCGACATGCTGCCCAGAGTTAACATGGTAAACAGGTCTAATTTACATAAAGAAATTGCTGAGGTACAAAGCCGAACTAAAATTATCCAGCGGTTAAGATGAACTCTGAATATACCAGAAGAGTAAACACCGACAACGCCTCGACAGTGAAAAAATCTATCGTAAATTCATAAGGCACGGTGACCTAATCTACCGAAGGTGACAAAAAAAACAATTGATAATGTAATCTACAATTATCATGACGTCGACGAAGCAGCACATCCGGGTATGGGCGAAACTTATCGTTGTATAGCCACTACTTTCTGGTAGGGCAAACAAAAGAAGTAATAATATAATACATAAAAGCAGAAGTAGGCTTAAGCTCCGTCACGTGCTCGCAGCCCCAAGTTGCCCTTCCAGGTAATATCTATTGATATATTAGGACCGTATGATCCACCGGCGGCTAAGGCAGGAGCCACAGTCATCATGACCAAGAATATTTCCTCAAAGTAGGTGGAGACTAAGGCCACGTCCAAGTAAATTCAAGCAAAATCCAAAAATTAATCGACGCCGAAATTATTTGTCAATATGGCATTCCTAAAATTTTAATTACGGATCAGTTCAAAGTAGGAGACTTGGTTAACACGAAAACCCAGTCAAGAAAGACTCATTCCTTTTCTTCTTATGGGACAGGGCCGTGCAAGATCGTTAAAGTGAACGGCGCTACGGCGTATGATGTGGAATTTGAAAACGGTTTGTACACCATTCTTTTTTGTTGAACTTCGACCTGCACCATCTGATGATGCAATAAATCAAAAGGAAGATGATACTGACTAAGTTCCGAATCGGTTATTTCGGAGTTTGAGGAATTCAACCAAGAGAAGTGAGAGATTCGGAAGAATATGACCTCGAGGAAGAGTTAGGAGAACCGCAAAAAATCACGGTAGAAATACACCCAGAACCAACAAGGTTACCGACGGTAGCGGAAACCAATGAAGAAGTGTCAAACATAGAACAAATATTGAGCTACTTGAAGATACAGAAATCCCGGTAAGAACTTCGAGACTTGAAATTGCCGTGAATGCCGGCAAAATTTCACGAAGTAGCGAATTCTACAACTCCCATTTCAAAAATTTTGACAGACTGCGACCACGTCCAAAAACGACAACTAGTGCGAGTGAGCACATCTAAAGAGGGACGGGTACAGTAAATACCCAAAAATCAGCTTCTACCTTTAGTTTTTTACTATTTACAAGTTAAAATGATGACGATGACGATGAGAATTATTTCACCAAAAAACTAAGCCTTGCAGGATTGATTAGAACAAGAAAAAACAAAATTCTTTATAAAAGTAAAACCGAAATTACACTCTGCCCTTAATAGATCTCCATCGTGGGATTAGAAGCAACGGGAATCTAATCCACGTGTCGTGAAATCGCCTTCGAAGTCTAGTACGTATCAATTTCACTATGATGGCGAAAAACTAGTGAATTTTTAATCGGAAGGATTTTGTATGGAATGATCTCTTTTGGAAATTATCTAGTAAATGCCTTATCAGAAGAAATCGATATAAGGAGCCGTATAACGTTGGAGTTAGGGAGGTTTAAAACTACGTACATAAGCTTTCTAGGGGCTATGAACGTCAGCAAGTGAAGTCCTAGAAAAGCTTATTCTTATAGAAAAATCGCGAGGTACGGCTAATTGTGGCGTCTGATGACAGTTCAGAGTCGCAGGAAAAACCACCATTAGCATTCCCACAAAATTAATACTTTTTTTTGTTTAAATAAAATAGACTTTTCGTGCTAGAAATAAAAATTTAAATTAAAATCTCAATTTTGGGACGATCTTAAGATAAAGCTCGTGATTTTTGAACTTTTCCCTATTTTGAATATTTCTTTATTTTAGACTCGCCTTCAAAATTTAATTAATAATCAAAACTTCTCAATTAAAGACTGAGCTAAATTTGCGATTTTAAAAGTGATTACAAATCAAGTTAAAGACTCGACTTGACTTGATTAGTGGAAAAATACGGACCACAACAAAAACTTTCCTACGCTTGAAATGAATCATACCTGGTTGTCATGGAAAAAAAACCCGGATTAGTAATTTCAAGCTTGAAGCTTTCTTTTGTAAAAACTAATTTATATTCGTTGTTTAAAAGAGTGACCGTGAAAATTAGCTTATATCGTGGACCTCGTATTTGAAGCCAAAATGTGTGCTAATAGAAAGTTTATGACAATATATTGCTCTAAGAAAGGTTTTAAGTTAAGCATCTGTTTCAGTTTTGAGAAATTAACTATCAAAGTTGAGGAAATTGAGTTGCATAATATATTTCAGTTTAATAAAAGTTGTGACATTAAAAATCTAATATCTCGAGAATGAAAGAATAGCAACGAGCTTATTTTATCTCATTTTAAAGCTTACGTCACATAGAAAACCAAAAAATATCAATGACAAAAAAAAATTGTTAGACAAAGTAAAACTACTCCAATGCAAGAAAAATGGAAATAAATTATAAAATATCTGGAAAAAGTTGTGTTCATGAGTCATAATTTAAGCTGATCGTTAAGTAGCATTTTGGCATATATTTATGATTCATTTTTATTGATATTCCAACAGCCAACAGTCAAAAAGGCCAAAAAAAATTTTTGAAACAATTATTTCTGCATCATATAAATGACAAGTATAAAAGAGATATTTGCATCGGATCTAATAAAAATGAACCCCATAAAGAGGGTCTAACTCTGCGAGGAACCAGAACTTTTTTTAATCGTTTAATATCATCGAAAAAGGATATTCGCCAGTGGTCAATTTTGTTTGCGAGGTTGGTAAAAAATGGTTTCAAAAATATATATATATCAGCGTTTCGGGCACTTCAGGTGAACTAACGTCAACTAACCCTTAAAGCGAATTGAAAGGGTGGGGAAGGCATGGATTAATTTATTTTAATTATTTCAAGTTAGATTGAACGTTTTTTTCTTCATTTATTTATTTCTATGATACTTAACCGCAAAAAAGTTTCGTCGTGGTTTACTAACAACAACCCACACTTGGCTCTAAAAGAGAGGGTGAGTTTAGCATTTTATTTTTTTATTTTTAGGGTAAGAGTTTAATTTTCATTTATTAATTTCGATGACACTTGAATGGGACTCAGTCTTGATCGCGATTTACTAACAGGGACCTATCATTATTGCCTTAAAATAGAGATCATGGCGATAATATAATCTACAAGGTCTGAAATAAAAAATAAAGTTCTAATATCGCCCTAATTTTTTTCGCAAAGTGTGGGTTTTTGTTGGTAAATCGCGGCCAAACTTTTTTCACAGTCAAGTATATTCGAAATAAATAATTTTAAGAAAAGAAACTCTCACTCAAACTCGCAGGGTAGGAAATAAAAAATAAAATTCCAATCTCATTTTTATTTTCTTGCGTTAAGGGTGGGTTTCTAACAGTAAATCATGGCCAAACTTTTTTTGCGGTCAAGTGTCTTCGAAATAAATAGTTGAAGAAAAAAAAGTTCAATCCAAACTTCAGTGTCGTAAATAAATAAATACTAAATTTGTACCTGATAAGCTTTAAAGTGAGATAAGATAAACGTGTTTACCTTCTTTTATTCTCAGCAAAAGTAAAACTGAAAAAAGGTGTTTCTTAGGTGGTGCAGGTAAAGGAAAGAATCCACCTTCTTCTATTGGTTTGTTCAAAACCGCCTCTTCTCTGCCTGTACTTCTGGATTGATTCCTTTTCAAAATAGTTACTGAGCCACTTTTTGTCCTTTGATCATATACAGGGTGCCCATTTAGTACTCGAGTATTGGATTACGGCTATATCGTCAAAATTTAGGAGGCAGAATGTTACTGGGGTTCAAGGGGATATATTTTAAAAATGGTTGAGTTTATTTAATGTGTCCCAAGAAAAGTTGGTGCATCGTTTCTATTTTTTTTTTCAATATAACAATGTACATTTTCTTTTATCGAATCTGAAGTTTCATGGAATCTTTTCTTCAACCGTAAAATTGATTTGTGTCGAAGTACTTCGTGCGCCAGTAATTTTGGTTGGTTTTAATTCATCATGGAAGACTTGTTCGGTCGACGGTTTTCCTTCTGGTTCATAAATGTATATCCGAGACTCGTCACCTGTCACGATCATATGAAATGTTATTTGAAGCACCGCGGTCGTATTTTTTGAGCATTTCATTACACCAATCGACAGGAGCCTTTTTTTGAGCGATTGTCAAATGATGCAGGATCCAAAGCAAGCATAGCTTGTTCACGGCCAAATGTTCGTGCAATATATTATATATGCTGGTGTTGCTAATGCCCTGGGATGTTCCAATCTCTCAATATATAACATGATGATCTTGCTTTGTTCGTTCACAGCATCAATGTTTTTTGCCCTACAATCGATTTTAAACAACCTTCATGTAACTCGTTCGTGAGCCGAATGATACCCGGATTGAACTCACTAAATCAAAGATGTACAGTAGTTTTTGTAGGTGCTTTATCGCCAAGTAAATAATTAAGTTTCTAGTAGACAGGTCCGTACTTAACAAATTTCTTTAAGGTAAAATTTTTTTATAATATAATTAAACCATAATATGTAATACATGATTGAATTTAGAATAAAAGGTGTGATATTCCACCGAAGATCGTTGCTCGGAGACGAAACTTCAGATTTAAAAATCGTGTCATTATAATTTGCTATAAAAATATTTTGTTAGTTCGCCCTCACTGTAATATTAACACAGGAAAAAAGTATAATTCAAAATCCAATTTTTTTTTAAACTTGTAACACTACCGGACCGTAAAATCATTGGTTCTTAAATTACACAACTCTTTCTGAATTTATCCATATCCATACTTGTTACTGTTACCGAGAGGCCGCGGTGAAAATACCTCGTATTTGGTTTTGATATTTTATTCGAGAGATGTTTTACTACATGTATTTCCCCCTTAAGAAATAAATCTTCGCGATACTCAAAGGTTAAAAGTTCATATAAATGTGCGCCTGCAACGATCCTGTTTTCAAAATACAGGATATTGGAAGTATTATTGAAAATATTTATTTGTTGTTTTATAATTGTAATAATTCAAAGTTGGTACACCTTAACCATGATATTCAACAATCACATGTTGAAGACAATAAATATTTTTCGTCCCTCCAGGGGCGTAGATACGGATATCGCTCACAAACTTTTTCAAGAAAAAGATGTTACACGACTGATTTTTTCCTAACTTTTTTGCTGTGACAGTTTAAGTGAGTAAAATTACACAAAAATATCTTTTGTGGAAAAGAGGATCATTATTTTTTAAATTATAAAATGGCAATTTTTAACTGTTTCAATATTCTGTATTTTGAAATTTAAACATTTGTTATACATGTTATTAATATTTATCAAAGGATTTGTCTTATATGGCAAGAATACTGAATCGTCTCGCGAGATGATCGCAAATTCCAAAAAAAAAGATATTTGTGTACAAACAAACAAACAAACTTACTCTAACGGAAAAAAGGGTTTTCTAAGCTGATGGTATTAATTGAAAGAGCCTAAACCAACCTTCTTTTATTGACTTCTTTGTTCAGAACCACCTCTTTTCTACCTGTGATTCTAGATTGTTTCCTTTTCAAAATAGTTACTGCACCCTCTGTTGTCCTTTGGTCATATACAGGATGTCCATTTATTCGATTGATGCTTTATCATTAAATTGATAAAAAATTTGGGAGGCTAATTAAGGGGTCACCAGAAAATGTAGTGCTTCGTTTCTGTTTTTTTTTTTAAATGTAACAATGTACATTTTTTTTAATGAGTCGAGAGTCTCATTGAATCTTTTTTTTTTGCAACCCTAAAAGTGATTTGTTTTGAAGTACATCATGGGCCAGCAATTTTTTTTAGTTTTGGCATGAAAGATTCATACGATCGACCGCTGTTGTCTTTCGAGCTTAATCGATGCACAATCCAACACGAGCATAGCTTCTTCAGTGGATAATGATCCAGTTAAACATTCATGTATATTATATATGCTGGTGTTATTAATGCCCTGGAATGCTCCAATCTCTCAATCGCATGACGATCTTACATTATTAATTCAGATCATCAATGTTTTCTTGCATTGCTATCAATTTTGAACAACGTTCACGCAAGTCGTCCGTGAGCCAAGTGATGGCCACGATTAAATACACTTGACCAACGATATACAGTAGTTTCCGTAGGTGCTTTACCGCCATATAAAGAATTAAGTTTATTGATTCACTCTTGTTGAGAAAACCCTAGGAGACAGATCCGTACTAAAAAAAAATTCTTTTAGGTATAAGAAATTTAAAATATAATTAAATCATAATGTGTAATATATGGTTGAATTTAGAATAAAAAGTGCTTTTAGAATTTGATATTAGAAAATGATGACAATTTAAGCTCATTAAAATTTACTGTAAAAATATTTTATCAGTGTTGCATCAACTTTAATATTAATGTTGGAAAAACTATAATTCAAATTCCAAATATATTTTTTCAATAGTTCATACACTACACTACTTCATATTTGGATTTGGTATTTTAAAACCATATTCTAGAGATGTTGTACTACATGTATTTCCCCCATAAGAAATAAATATTTGAGATACTCAGTTAAAAGTTCATAAAGTGTGGGCATGCAACGACCCTGTTTTCAAAATACAGTATATTGGAGGTATTTTGAAATTCAAAGTTGGTACACCTTAACCCTGATATTCAACAACATTTTGAAAATATTAAGTATTTTTCGTCCCTCCATGGCCGTAGATACGGGTATCTTGTTCAAAAATTTTCAAAAAAAAAAATGTTGCACGATTAATTTTTTCCAAGTGTTATTGCTGACAGTTTAAGTGAGTAACATTACAGAAAAAAATATATCTTTTGTTGAAAAGACTATCGTTATTTATTTATTTTTTTTTTGAATCAATTATAAAATGGCAATTTTAAATTTTTTCAATATCCTGTATCTTGAAATTTAACCATTTCTTAGACATGTTTGTAACATTTATCATAGGATTTGTTTTATACGGTCAGAATGCTGAATCGTCTCGCGAGATGATCGCAAAGTCTGCAAATTCAAGAAAAAAAAATATTTGTGTATATAATTTAACTTTGTGAATATCTATTAAGCGTTTTCAGTCTTGGACCATCTTCAAGATTCGCATCTCATCAAAGGACATACTTCAACCCTGCCATTTGGAGGTCAACCTCCAACGTCAGCGCAGCACCAGTAACAAATCTATAAGTTATGAAAATTAAACTACACAATTAAAATTGAAATTATAACGTTTTAAACGATGTGAATATAAAGACAAACATTGTTAAAAGGTACAATTTTCGTCAAGTTGATTAAAAATTGTGCCTTTTTTTTTTTTTTTTTTTTGACTTTTTACTGTCGGAAAGTTGAGCTGACATTGGAGGCTGCTCGTCCAAATGGCAGGTGAAGTGTCCTTTGACAAGTTTCAAGACCTGAAGATGGTCTGACAAGGGGA
Source organism: Diaprepes abbreviatus (assembly GCA_034092305.1). NCBI lineage: Eukaryota > Metazoa > Arthropoda > Insecta > Coleoptera > Curculionidae > Diaprepes > Diaprepes abbreviatus. The sequence goes on from JASJET010000040.1 coordinate 2,222,817, forward strand.
CATTCTCAAGAGTTCGCCTCCGATTTTTTTAATTATCTGATATATTGGAATTTCTAGAAAATATTCAACTTGTATTTTTTTACGTCCTGCATTACTCCCTAAATTAATCGCCAAAAACTTTTTTTTTAATTACAATTTAAAGAGCGGATTTTCCATATAAAATCTGATGCATGTTATTTTCTCAGTAAAGGTGTGCTATGTGTTTTTTAATAGGGATAAAAACATTATTTTTTTTTCTGTTTTCATTCAATTCATGTACAGTGTAGAGGCCAAGGGAGTCCCAGTGGCCCCTTTAATTTATATTTATTATATATATATATATATATATATATATATATATATATATATATGGATTGACCCTTGTCGCAAATCAAATAATTTTGATCAAAAAAAGATCGGCTTGTTAAAAATTACAATCGAAAAAAATTTTTAACGATGAACTTTCGGAGTAGTTTTTACTCCCTAGAATGGCAATTCACGGTGAAAAAAAATACCCTGATGTACACAAATATTTTTTCTTTCTGGTGATATTATTGCGCGCCTGCCAGTTCTGATTTGTGTGCTAGTTTATAGGTCTGTAAAAATTCAGGACCGGACTGGGTAATATGTTTAATAATTTATATTATATTAGAATGTGTAAGATACATTGTGAACGTATTTTTAATTGAAATAGTTTTATAAAGTGTGTAAATGTTTTGGAATAAAAAAATAAAGTATTTTATTTTGAGTTTCTTTTAACAAAAAAAAAAGTAATGACGGCTAGAAATACACGAATGGTATATAGAAAAGAAGTCTCTCTTGGCAGTTACACGGAGTGTTCTCAAAGTTGAGTCATTTATTTTAACAACTTGTAGAACTCGTAAAGAGAAATTGATTTACCAAAAATCGTTTATATAAAAGTTTGCAAAGAAAGAAATTATTAACAATCCGTCCCTGCAGCTGTGTGTAATTCACACTTCCTTGGATAGTAATTTGAGAGTCTTACCTAGTATACATCATATTAAAAAAAAATTAATATACTGGGTGATTCAATGATTATGTGTATGCAACTCTTTGGGAGCCCATATAACTTCTAGTATTCCTTTCACGTGTTTTGTTCATATCCATTTTTCCCAGACACCCTGTACAGGGTGAGTCAACGATTGGATGAAGTAGGTTTGTGCCTTTTCGGTGAAATTAACAAAGAAACTATATTTATTGTTTGATACAGTTTATTTTTACGCAGATTTTAAAAATATTTAGGACTCTACAGGGTGAGCCAAAAAACTAGGACAGCATAAAGTTGTATTTTTTTAAATAGAACACCCTATATACGAATCGTATTTTCGATTTAGCTTATAATTTTAAATCTTTTTTATTAAGAGTTTACTATAACAAAATTTTATAGTTTCTGAGATAATTAAGTTTAAAGAAAAAAAGTCACATTTTCAAGCATCAATTCAATCCTAAATAACGCTCAATTTTGTGACAAATATATTCAAATTTGGAATTTAGCAAGGCCAAGGACAAGTTAACATAATTTTTACCTAATATTTGCAATAAAAGCTACAGGGTGTTGAACACATCGGCTCAAATTTGAACAAGTTTAAATGAATAAATATCTTTTTTTTTAAATGGTACACCCTGTATATTTTCATGTTATTTAATAGAGTAATAAAAACCCTAAAAGTTTTGTTCAATATATCCTATACCTATTTATAATAGTTTTTGAGATATTTCAGTTTTTCTTATTTTCCATACTTTTTTACAGAAATAGTCTTCATTATCATAGTAGCCATGTAAAATAATAAAAAGAAACTACAGAAACAAACAGAATGTGGTTAAATATGATGAAATACATTATTCGTTATATTACAACGGCAATAGTTTAATTAAACATAATGTGAAAAAATTAACACAACAATAACGACAAGGCAAATACATATTTACTTTTATACTAAATTGAAACAAAAAAATTACCTATTAAATACTGAGATTAATTATTTCTTTTTAATAAGTGTTCGAATAAACGACCCTCTTGTGCAATGCACAAATTTAGTCTTTTTTGCAGATTTTCTCGGACCCTGGACAAAATTAGTGGCGTTATTGTTCTACAGGTATCCCTAATCCTGTTTCGCATATCTTCCACTGTTGTTGGTGGATTAACATACACCTTATTTTTAATATAACCCCATAGGAAGAAATCAAATGGGGTGATGTCGCAAGACCTTGGTGGCCACTCAATGAAATCTCCACGTCCAATCCATTTTTGCGGATATCGTTGGTCCAAAAACGCACGAACTTCACGATGGTAATGCGGAGGCGCACCATCGTGCTGGAACTACATATTGTCGAGCTCATCCCTATCGAGACCTTGAAGCAGTTGGGGTAGTTCTTCTTGTAGAAAGTTCAGGTAACTATGGCCATTTAGTGGTTCATAAAAAAAGTGGGGTCCAATAATTCGATTATGATGAATACCACACCAAACATTTAATGACCAGTGGTTTTGATGTTGCACCTCTCTAATCCAAAATGGGTTTTCTGTGGCATAATAATGCATGTTGCGTCTATTTACGGCACCGTTACTTCTAAAAGTAGCTTCATCACTAAACATTACCTTGCATAATAAATTTGGATTTAATTGAATCTCCGCATTTATTGTACGACAAAAGTTTACACGACTTTCAAAATCCTGTCCATGCAATTCTTGGTGTAATTCCATGTGATATGGATGATACCTATATTTCTTGGTAGTACAATTAGCGGTGGATTGTGATGTTTCACATAATGCTGCTAACTGACGGCTACCAATATCAGGATTTTCCTGAACATTTAACAATACTTGTAGTTCTTTTTCTTCATTAGTTACTGGTTTGTTTACCACTTTACGTTTTGGATAATCAACAGTACCAGAAGAATCAAATCTTTGCATTAAGTTTTGAAAAGTATGGGTATTAGGCTGGCGTCGATCAGGATACTTCATTTTGTAAATTCTTTGAGCAAGAAGGCAATTTTTTTGAGCCTCTCCTATTGTATAAATCATATCTATTAACTCATTCTTTGGAAAATTCATTTTACAATATAAGATGAATGCAAAAAAAACCAAACTACACTACATAAAAACCAAAAGAAGCGATTGTGGTTATAAATTTGACACACAGAAAAATGTTTTACATTGTTTTTGCCATGGCTACTATGATAATGAAGACTATTTCTGTAAAAAAGTATGGAAAATAAGAAAAACTGAAATATCTCAAAAACTATTATAAATAGGTATAGGATATATTGAACAAAACTTTTAGGATTTTTATTACTCTATTAAATAACATGAAAATATACAGGGTGTACCATTTAAAAAAAAGATATTTATTCATTTAAACTTGTTCAAATTTGAGCCGATGTGTTCAACACCCTGTAGCTTTTATTGCAAATATTAGGTAAAAATTATGTTAACTTGTCCTTGGCCTTGCTAAATTCCAAATTTGAATATATTTGTCACAAAATTGAAAACGTTATTTAGGATTGAATTGATGCTTGAAAATGTGACTTTTTTTCTTTAAACTTAATTATCTCAGAAACTATAAAGTTTTGTTATAGTAAACCCTTAATAAAAAAGTTTTAAAATTATAAGCTAAATCGAAAATACGATTCGTATATAGGGTGTTCTATTTAAAAAAATACAACTTTATGCTGTCCTAGTTTTTTGGCTCACCCTGTAGAGTCCTAAATATTTTTAAAATCTGCGTAAAAATAAACTGTATCAAACAATAAATATAGTTTCTTTGTTAATTTCACCGAAAAGGCACAAACCTACTTCATCCAATCGTTGACTCACCCTGTATATAGATATACATCTTTGTAACTGGCTTATATGTAAACACCACTTTGACCGACCTTATTCACAGGTATATATCTATATATAAGATAAAATTCATGTTTTAGCCAAAATATCAACTTATTGAGAAAACTCGACTTGCACTTTTGTAGATTTTAAAGAGAAGAATATTTTTTATTTAAAACATCTTTTTGTACATAACACCTATACAATTTGACATATAGCCTGAGTGATCTGACGTTGAATGCCTCATGTGTATTTTTACGTATAAGTTCTCTTAAATTATGAGAAAATTAATCCTGTATATTAAGATAATTTAATTTATAAAATTAGAGAAAAGTTAGACAAAATATTATTTATATCGAGTTAAGAGTTTGTGTGTTTGCGTACTCAAGTAAATTTAATTAAATTTGTTATGAAAAAATTTTTTCAATATATTTTTATATGTATTGTGAAAAAAGAAATGCAAAAGAGTGCATCATTTTGGGTGAGTCACGTGCGTATTATTTTGTATAAATATACTTTCCGAGAAAGTCGAGGGCTTCCTCTATAAAAAAACAATATTTTTCATTTCAAAGCTGAACATTTTTGTAAATTATTAGTTGACTCAGATAATACTAAAAAATAAAATAGACGATAAATTAGTACATCTCATGCTTTAGCGTCGAGGAGCTGATCTTGAACATCAAAATGAGCAAAGTTAACGTAGGATGTTCATGAGCATGCCAAAAATGAAAAATATGTTCTAAATCATTTACTATCAATAATACCATAATTTACAATTCTCTATGATTATTGATAAGTGAAAATTTCGTGCTACTTTGCTTGTCTTAACGTTCTTAGCATCAAACTCAACGATAGCTTATTCTCTACTCGATTTTGAAATATTATCTAAACCAACTCAAAGATCGAGCTTTCTTACAAGTTATTTGCATTTATTTTTATAGTAAATAATAGCTCGTTTTACTATAATAATATCTTTTATTGCCAACTAAATCATTGAAAATGAAATAAGCAACGTCACAAAACAACAGAGAACATTTCTGTTCTAGTAGCTCGTTAGTTCTTGATAGGAAATGATGGTTAGTAAAATAGAATAACAAAACACACTAAAATATGCATATGAGTCTACAATTACATTAAAAGGAGTTACAAATCAATTAAAAATAAATTTTTACGTGATAAAGATTTAAAAAATACAATATAAAATTCAAATGAATAGAAACATTTTTTTCTTAAAAAAAGCTCCACTGCCTTTCCAAATTTGTGCTTGTTTTCTATATTACCAATGTGTAGGGGTAACATTCTGTAAGCCATTATCACCCTGAAAAAAAGGGCCTTTTTCTTAAAAAGTTGACTCATGCATTGGTATATTCAGTTCGGCCGTGCTCCTGGTTTTCGTTGGCATAGACTCCATTAAAATGGATATTCATTTGGAATAAATTAGAATTCTTCTCAATAAAGATAACAAGAGATAAACAACATAATGAAGGAACGCTAAGAAATTGGAGATCCTTAAAAAATGGTTTGCATGATGTTCTTAAGGCGGCATTTTTCAAGGTCATTTGCGCCATATTAACCCATTATTTTGACCCAAAATTCGTCATTTTTCATACGTTGAGATTTCAAGAGGAAAAACGATTCTTACCTGAAACTTTCAAAAAATGCTTAGGAAAGTCACCATGTAGGTGAGAGTTACATAATATGCATAGAAATAAACTTAAAAATAGCATTTTTTATTACTTTGGTGCACACAAGTTTCTAGCCGTGAGGAAAAGCCATGATTTTTATATCATTTAAAATCTAGGCAACATTTCACAAATTTTATTGAAGTGTCCTCTTGTATTTTTACAAACACTAATCCACCTAAAAAATCACAACCAACAGAAGTTTATTTTAAAAGTTTCAACGTATATAAAAAAAAACGAGTAAAAAGTAACAAATCATAGTTCCCGGGTCGTCCAAAAATCTATTCAAAAACTGTAATTGATGTGATCTGAACAAGCTGATATTGGTGTTCTCTTTCTACTTGCACTCAACAGAAGAAGACATTCGAATGTCAACTGATCGGTGTAGAACGATACTGTTAGGATACCGACAGTTAACTTAGTCCGGCCTTGTTGGCGCAGTAGTCACTTCTAAATTATGAAGGGAAATATGGGAATGATTTCTCTAGATTAGGATTCTACAAAAATAAATTAAAACAAAATGTCATAAAAAAAATCTTGCATCTTTGTTACCTTTGTGGTGATGCATAAATATGTCACTGCCTTGAAGAGATAAGAAAAGGAAATGTCAAAAAATATACTGAAGGTTTTTTTTTTTAATATTGTGTATTTGATATTGTTTTTATATTATTTGTGTTAAAAGTTTCAAGGATCAACGAGTTATTTGGAAGCGATAATAAAGTCATTAAAAAAATGCGAAAATGCATTGGAGTCTAATCACATAAGAAAATGCAGTTTAATGGTTATTGAAAAAAATCCCTTGCTAGCACGAACTTGAGATATAAAACTGGACTGCTCGTGTTCCATATCTCCCTTATAAAAAAATGACCGCACCGTGCTCCGTGCCATTAGGTGCAAATAATTGTTTTGGCAACAATGAATTCCCTAAGTTTTTATGATATTGGTGAAAGTGTATTTTTGACATTGACTGAATACTTTTCATTTTGACAAAAATTTATTTTTGATTTTGCTGTTTTATGGATTTTATCACATTTTATGTAACGTTTTCCTGAAAATTTCAAACAGGAATGTGAACTTTAAGGTTTTTTTTTGTATTTTAAAAAATTAATCGTAAGACGTGCAAATACCTCATCTGGTAAACTGGAATTTATTTAATTGGTAAGTTATAAAGCATTCAATAATAATTATATAAAATTTTACCTTAGAATCAAATTGTAAATCTAAGGTAACAAATTTAATCTTATGGATATGATATATGATAATTATTAAATGCTATCAATATTTTAGTATTCTAAGAGAAAAGAATTTTCAAATTCAAGAGCTGAAGCAAATTGGTTATGATCATAATTCTTTTATACACCAGATAAGTAACTCTGTTCAAAGCATTTTTCTGGAAATTGTTTTATACAAGAAGATGAGCAAAAAGTTTGTGTTGTGCTTCTTACAAATAAACTGCCTGAAAAAAACTACGAAGCACTGTTTGATGTAAACATCTTGAAGCAACTAAACTTGGACTTAATAGCATACACTGGCTCTACAAAAAAAAGTCCTGAATTAGTGCATTAACCAACAACAATATCGTTTTACCATAAAGTTAATGTTCCACTGACATATAAAGCTGAATATTGAAACTGGTATGGTGTTAAAATTTAAAATGATTATAAGTTTAAAAACCAATATGCCATATTAAAATAGAAATAAATGATTGCATATAATAAGAAATTTTTCAATATTATTAAGGATGTTTGGAAATTACATAAATTTTACTTTTATGTATTTGTTTTGTCTAAAAATAAAATAATGACCTTTTGTTTGAATATGTTATTAATTAAAAAAACAAAAATTCTTGATTTTAGCTCAGATAGGAAATTGTGTCATGAAAATCCTTTGTCAAAGTAGTGAGATTGATTACCATTTCAAAAATTCAACTCTAGGAAAGGTCAATTCCAGATCCTTACACAGTTAAGTAAATTGAAAGTTTGACCTAATGTAAAAATTAAAAGTTGCTAGTAAATCTTTATGTATATATTTAGATTAAAAATGATTGTATTAATGTAAGAATTCTCTTGTATTTACAAGGTTCTTTATATTTAAAGTGTCTTAGTAAATATTGTTTTGTTTACAATTAAATATAAACTGCTTTAGCACTATCCCCTTTAGAGTTTAATTTTTTTTTTTTTATAAAATTGGTTTAGTACATAATGTTTCTTTACTTCATTTAAATTAAAGCTCCGTTTTTATGAAGGAAATGTCAACATTATTATGAATGTTGTTAACCCTATATAAATACCTAACATATCAGTTCCCTAAAAGCATCGAGGAGAAAATAATTTTAACAAAGATCTAATCGAAGCTATTTTCAAAAGATGAAACTATTTTACTTTGCAATAGATTATGTAGACATTTCGATACCTTACATTAAACAATATACTATATTAATTCATAATATAAAATTTTTAAAAATAAATGCCTTAATACTTTTTTTCGTTAACTTCTTATACTCTACGTCCGAATAAGGATGTTTCTAAAACAGATATTTAAAAAAAAAATTAGTCTCGATTTGTTTTTGGCGCATTTTTCACATTTTAGCTATTTTGCTAAATAACAGTTTTATTGTAAAAAATAAAATATGTAAACAGTCATAGAAAAAGCATTTTCATTTATTTATGCTTGATATCTAAAAATAATAAAATTGTTACATATTTACGCTGTTCCAAAGAAGTTAAAAAAATTTGTTTTATTGGAGTTGCTTTAAACAGAAAAATTATAATTTTGAGGAAACTAAAAGTAGAAATTTAAGTTAAATATTATTTTACAGAAACAATTATCCTGGGCTGCGATTCTATAAGAGTAAAGGGAAAGAGAATGTCATAATAAGGATCTTCTATCTTTGTTCAGTCTGTATTAACACATAAGTATATCACTGTCCTAAAAGAGATAAGGAAAGAGAATGTCAAAAATTAGGTTTACAGAATCAGAGCTCTGGGCTGCGACTCTATAAAAATAAAGGGAAAGTGAATGTCGTAATAAGTATCTTACATCTTTGTTTAGTCTGTAGTAACACATAAGTATGTCACTGTTCTAAAAGAGAAAAGGAAAGGGAATGTCAAAAAATAAGCTTACAGAATCGGGCCTCTGGTCTTTTTTATTGAATATACTCGATTAAACTGTCAAGTAAAACAAGGAAGAGCAATTTATTGTTTAAGATATAGTATAGAAAGAGATAGTTATTGTATAAACCTGTTAGTTAGAATAATAGAATTGACATTCATACACGACACATTCACGCCAATGTAAGAAACTAACAGGGAATTCAATGTTGCCATACAAATCATTGCACCGAATGGCGACCAATAAGGGGAGGTCAAAAATTATTTTCATGAGCAGTCCAGTTTTATATCTCAAGTTCGTGCTTGCTAGTATGAAGGAAAAATCATACAGCGTTGAGATAAATTATAAATCTTTATTCAGCATTATTAATTTTAAATTATAAATTTTTTATTACAGATTTCATTAAACAAATTTAAAGATATTGAAATTGCAACTTATGCTTGTCCAAGGGAGATAAAATGTCACCATATTGGTACTTGGCACTATTTGGACATTACAAAGATAGGAAACATGTCAATAAAAATGTATCGAGGTGAAAATGAGCCAGGAAGAACTAAATAAAATAAAAATTAAATTAAGCTTAATACTGTAGGATTTATTTGGTTGTGGTAACCAGATACTACAACAGGGGTTAGACGTAAATTTACCCATTATTGAAGATAATCTTTCTCTGATAGTTTTGTCAACTCATCTGACAAAATTAAATATTTGCCATTAATTATGATATCATTAAGAAAATTGCAAAAGTTTCCACTAGGCAAATTTGTAATGAAAATTGTTACCTAAGAACAAAGTTCACTTAACTGCGAGCAATTTGGTAACTGACCAATTTATCAGCTTGTCTGAGGAATCGATATCCTGGTGACCTGTTTAAAAATCTTATTAGTATATAAGTAAGTATTTAATTAGAAATTATGCAACATAAAACCTTGTTGTTGTTTTCTATACTACTGATATTTAACACTTAACTTTATTAATACAGTTTAATTATATTTTACGTTTCTACAATCTTTGTGGTTTCAGATCTATTCAGTGGAGAAAAACCTATAATAAAAATGCCATAGACTTTCTTAAAAAAAAAATTAAATTTGGATGTCAGGCAAACTGGTATTTGGTTCTCAAATTCATGAATTTTGAGAATGAGACCAGATTAGTTAAAGATTATGCAATTGTCAAGGTAAAATGCCCATTCTCGTTTAGAAATTACTTCATTACAGAAAACTTTAAAAACAATGAGAACTATATCATATTGTACAACGATAATGGAAAATAGTAGCAAATACAAATCATTATTGTTATCATCAGATACAGGAAAATCTTCATATTTAACAAAAATTAAAGTGTTACCTCTGTATCTAAACAATAAGAGAGGTAACAGTACAGATAGAATATGATACTTCATGGAAAGAAAGTTTAGTAATAGAGAATTTTTATATTCGTTTGTATTTACCAAAACTTTTAGGAAATTAAGTAATTTATCAAAAAAGTTGTAAATAAATGCATATATTTATGTAAATTTAAGTATTATTTAATTGTAAAAATACTATTATATCTATGGTTTATGCATATTTACTTATTATCGTTTAATATAATCGCTTTAATATGCAATTATATTGATCTGTAATTTGCTAGGTTTAAGTAATAAATACATATTGTTTTAAAAGATGTTACTGTTAATATTTTAGTTTTATATACTTTTTATATAAATGCCATTAAAATCTTTGTATTTTGGATGTATCCAAATTTCATGTTTTTTTTTTAATTGTAAAAAATAAATTAGTTTTTACCTGCAATAATTAAACAAAAATGTCCTAATCTTAAGAAATAAAACAACACCTACGAAAATATTTTCTTTTTATTAATACTTAAATAAAATTATTTGATTTACTAAATATAAAAAACAGCAAAAAAATATTTATAATTTGGAAACATTTATTTATTTAATAATATTCCCCATCTTCTTTTATTAGAGGATACTGGAAATTAAAACACATATATGATATTCAAAAATTCTACAAATAGCTCTTTCAACATGTATTTTTAAGCTTACTATAGTTTGTGTTTCATACACTTTAAATTCTGTGGAAAATAAAAATAGTGGGATATATAAGGATACCTGTTGGAAGTAATTCCTTGATCAGGAATCATTTATCAGCTAGTATAAGATCACTAAAAAATTATTTGTTTCAATATGTTATATAACTTTTTTGTCCAACATAGATTCTGGATATGCCTTGCTCACAAAAATAATCATTTGGTGATACACCTTCGAAATCTTTCTGTGTTTATAGAAACTGTAAGTCTTCCTTGGACTTTCTAGGTTTGTTGGAATCGATGAGTAAATTTCTGTGCAGTGTAATATTCTACACTTTCTAATTGTATAAAACGCTGTTGGAAACAAGCTTTTGTCTTCATTAATTAGTTGAAAAGAACTTAACGCAGTGCTATATTTGTTACTGTAGTACTTTGCCAACTAAAGCAGATGTCCCAAATCAAAATTTGACTAATATTTGATAGTAGTTTAACTTGTTATGCTGCATAATACTTTATAATTAAAAGTGTTCATAGTTATGAACAGTATGCCCCTGAATTTCTGCTTACACTTTTGGATGCTGATGGCACATCTTCCACAATGGAATTTGCCCGTTTACATCTTGAAGGGCCTAAAGATTCAAAAACAATTGCTATATAAGGCCCAGCTATTATTGTTTTCCACTGTGGAAAGAATGACTTTGTCATCTGTTTCTTTCAAAGCTATTTTCCTGAAAAAAAGAAAGTTTATATAAATATGCAGTTATCTTAAAAAAGTAATACTATTTCTTAAAATTTCATTTCTAAATATTTTCTGTTATATTTGTAGATTTCAGCCAAAAACAATATGATGAACAGGCCTCTTAAAAAAAATTTTATATTTTGTTATAAATACATACCGTTTCTCTGGAGAAGGAAATTTAAGTTTCCTTTGAATGTTAAATTTAAATATGTTGATCCACTTCTTTGATCCATATTTAAGTTTTCTTTGAATGTTAAGTTTAAATATGTTGATCCACTTCTTTGATCCGTATTTACAAAATGATAGTTGCATAGTAATCAATATTTTGAGGGTTCTCTGTCTTCTGTCCTACAAATTTGAATTTATATATAAAATTTTAATAAAATGTATTGCCAGGTTTCTTCTTCAACATATTTCCTGACATAAATGCTATTATAAGTAGATACCTTATTAAAGAAATCCATTTTTTTTGTTTCTCTTGAATCTGCAGCAAATGCAAAAAGTTTCATATCTTATGGTCACTGTAATGCTTCCAGCCAGGTACAAAACCATTTTGGTGAATTTATAAAGCTAAAAACATAATAATTAATAAGGATTATCATAGAAACAAACACTTATTTTCGCATGCCATTTTTTGTAATGTAAAATGTACCATATTGTATCTACCTATTATTTTTGCAAAAACACGAGTCCCCATCTGCGATGAAATGCTTACGTCATTTTATTTAAAGCCTTTTTTACAATTTTAAAAATATTTATGATTTTCTGGCTTTGTGTTTCTATATCCGATCTTGAACACATCACGCAAAATTTATTCTTTATTCCTAGAAACAATGTTTTTTTTGTATGTCAATCTTTAACCTAACTTTTAGGTTTTACGAGTCAAAATTTACATTATTTAAGTTGAAATTAAATAAGCTGTCAAGGTCAAGTGGTTAGTCGGGGCCAGAACATAATTTTATTTCCGTTTTTGCTAAATAAAAGGCAGGATGCCATATGTTTCAGAAAAAGAGACTCATGGATTGCTAATAATAATATCTGTCGAATTCGAAATCCAATAAAAACTCTTAAAATTCTAAACATTATTCATTAAATATTTCCTTATTTTTTATTCTGCAACATTTTAGATTTAGTGCTAGAAAGTGACCAAAAAGTCATTAAATTCAGGTAATCTAATGTACGGTGTAATGTTTGAGACAACACCGCCTTCTTCAATGGAGATTTCTTAAATTGAGGATTTACTATTTTTTACGCAAAGAAATTTATTTCTTCTATTCTGCATAGGGGTGACATCTAGTATAAAACGTCGAAATTAGCTGTGAATGACAAATAAATGGGCAAAAATGGCGGACCTAATGCCCCCTTAAACATAAAGAATACGCCGGGACGCCGATAGTGTCGCAAACTCTGCTCTGGTTTCCAGTTCTCACATTGCTAACTTCATGCAACAAATTTACTACGAAATTTCTTTTTGCGCTTGCTCCACATAACCAGTCGATGTCAATTTATGACATTTATTTTCTGCCCGGTGGAACACTTTTTTAGGCATTTAGCCTATTTTTGTAGTTTTCCATATCCCTTCCAATTTCCTTGGTTCACTGGGCCCCTATCCTCGTAAGTGTGATGTGAAAGGTGAGGTGAACGGCGATGGGAATGGCGATGTGAACTTTTTGACAGTAAAAGCCGTATTCTTAAAAAGCCAATGTTGCCAAATATGAACGTGCTAAAACCCGAGAATTTCAAGAAATAAAATTGATAACAGATTGAATTGAGCTGTCAGACCGAAAACGTTCGTGGTATATTTTGTTGCCTTTTTAGGCAAAAAGTAGTTTTGTTACTTTAAATTAATCGTCGAAAGTAAAAAAAAAATACTGCTGTTGTTATTTTTGTGAAGTTATTGATTGTCATTACAATATTTGTACTTTGCCTTGATTAAATTTATCTTAAATTAACACTCTTAGACAGGCGCGGATCCAAGGGGGGGGGCGGTGGGGGCGATCGCCCCCCCCAAGAGCTTGGAGTTCAGAAAAATAGACCCGATTTTGCCTCTTATACTATAGTTTATTCAAGAACTAGGGAGAGTTTTTTATTTTTCACCTTTTTTTTCTTCGCAATCTACCTGTGTTCTTTAGTCTGGTGTCTTTGGCAAAATCTGTTAGACACATATATTTTTTATAGGAATGGGTTAGAAATTTTATAATCAAAAATATCGGTCTATAATAATGGACTATTTGGGTTGGATAGCAATAGATATTTGGATGTGTGAAGTGTTAAAAAGGATTTTAGGCCTTGTCATAGGCGTCGAAAGGAGGTTTATTTTATCACTAAATATTTATGGCATAGAATATCATTGCAGTAATAAACTTAAAATAAAAAGTTTTTATAATATTATTTTATTTCTTATGATTTTTTAATAATTCACATACATTGGAAAATATAGATAATTTTGACATATTTAACGCAAATCACACATTTTTAATTTTGGCATAGAAACCGTTTTAGGCTTATTCAGACTAAAACGTAGCCTTTTTCTCTCAAAAAATTCCAAGTTTTAAATTACATACTTACAAAATACCCAATATCAAAAATTTAAGAAGTTAAACATATATAAAAAAAAATAAATTCAATATAATATTAAAATTTTTTTGGGGCTATCGGTCATTTTATTATTAATTAAAAACATTTTTGGGATATTTGACATTCCAGTTTATTTATTTCTTAAACCATCTGCAGAATTACAATTAAACACTAAAAAGGGATTCAAATGTCATTAATTTTTATATGTTACAGAAAATTTAAATAATAAATTGTGTTAACGCTGGTAAACATTAGGTATCTATTCGTCATCAAAGTCAGTGAAGCTATCTTCGCTCAAATTAATTATAATTGGTTCCTCTAACTCACCGATCATGAGATCCACATTTTCTTTTATTCTTTTATTATATGGATTTTTTCCAATTTTCTGCAGTAACTTTATTCAAAAAATCTTTCAAAAGTTAATTACTAATTTTGTAAGTTGTGTTGTTTCCAGTAACTCTACCTTTTATTTGAGAGAGATATTTCCTTCACCAACGGATATTTTCCGGACGATCTATAAGAACAGATTTTCTATCTGGGTTTTCTCAACAAAAATTAAGTTCTCTGAACAATTTCCAGAGCACAGTTCGTTTAATTTCAGGTAAATCCCGATCTTCATTGATTTTAGTTAGAATTTTGTCGACGGTTGGGATCTGCTTCTCATAATAAAATGTATGTACAACTCCTTTTATTACCGTTTACATCTGTTCTTCCAATGAGGTTTTTCGTCTGCCTGTGATCGAATGTAGCTTGGTAGTACTAACAATTCCAGTCGTTTTTTTCTCCGTCAGTGTTCAGTACATAGTGGATTTTCCAACTCCTGTCATGTTGGAACACATCTCAACAAAGCTTTTAACATTATTATCTAGATATTGATATCTTAGGGCATCATAAACATTCATCGTAATAAGTTTTTCGTTGAGGAAAAAATGACCTGGTTTAACGATTTTGTAATAAATATAGATGTGAAAGCTACATCTTTTGGGTATCTCACTAATCTCAAAAAACAAGCACAAACAAGATAAATCACTAAGGACACACTGTAAGGTGTACTTTGATCACTGACAGAAATTAAATTGAATTATCAAAACTTTTATTATTGCAGTAAATTTATAAAAGCTTATAATATTTAAATCTAATTGGATTTACGGCAGTTCTCAGTTACCGGGGGCAATGAATCAGGTACGTTGGAGGTTTCGGTAACAGTTTTATTACTCTCTTGAATAGAGTATAGGAATGTGTATGCTTGCGATCGCCCCTCCCCTTCCCAAGGGCTTTGAGTTCAGGAACATAGAACCGATTCTACCTTTTATATTAGGAATGCTGACACCCCCCCCCCCCCCCCGTTGAGAACTTGCTTTTTTTGCGCTAGCACCCCCCCTCCCCCCGGAGCTTTGAATTCAGGAAAATAGATTCGATTCCGTCTCTTATACTAGGAATGTGTATGTTTATCGTATCCTCCCACCCCCCTGTCGGAAACGTTTTTTTCTTGTGTTCGCCCCCCCCCCTTCAAGAGCTTCAAATTCAGAAAAATAACCTTTTACACTGGAAATGGGAATGTTCCTGGTGCCCCCCCCCCCCCCCCCCCGGGGACAACTTGCTCTCGCTTGCCATACTGATCACTACTTTTGTGATATCACCGCCCCCCCCCCCCCCAAGGAGAGAGGCTGGATCCGCCCCTGCTCTTAGAACTGTTAAACAAAAATGCATACAAAGAGCCAAGTACTTGAAGATTCTAATATATAAAGAAAAGGGGATATCAAAAAAAGCAGCAATCATATATACAAAGTAATATACTGACAGTAATTGCAGAAAGTCAGTACTGATAAACCTTGAAACGGTGGAAATTACCACTCTATGTAGTATGATTAAGAGCCATTATCCCTATGCACTATGGACACTATCCAATCAGTTATTTATTATATGAATTCACAAAGTGTCCAGCCTCTTACTGCAAGATGTTCTGTCCTGACAAGTAAATTTGAAAGAAAGCCTGAAACTTCAACGAAGATAGTGAAACTGTTTATGACCAGGGACCGAAACCAAAGGCATGACAGAATACGTCCATTAAAGATACTGGCGGATCTCACATTCAACTTTAAATATATATATATATATATATATATATATATATATATATATATATATATATATATATATATATATATATTTATTTTATAAAGATTTGTAGAGGCTTGAAGATAAAATGTACCATAAATAAGGTTTTTATGCTGAAGGACATTCGTTGGTCTGTAGGGTTCATATTTATATGTCTCGATAAATTATAATCATAATATTTATTTAATTGTAGTGTCGTATAGTGTTTAACATAGTCTAATTAAGTTAAGTGCTGTAGTTAACATAATTTAAATATAAAATTTGTTACTTATATAAATAAAAGTTTCATATAGCTTACAAATTATGATTTCTCAAATTTGTTATGTCGTGTCGTGAAAAGAATTATGTTAGATTTAACTGTTTAAAACTAAGATACTCAGCTGTTATAGACACAAGTATTTATGTTAAATCCATAAGCAGAACTGGCCCTAGAAAAAAATTTTTTAAATAGCACACTCATACAATTGAGTTATGAACAGAATCTCCTGTAATAATTTTATATGTCTGTAATCTCAAATTTACTTAATATTTGCGAAACATATTCAACTTTCTAAGGATATTTTATTAAAAAGTTTGAAAACATTAAAAATATCGGGGTACCACGTTTCAGCTGTTTATTCAAAAAATAAAACGTCTTAAAGAAATGGTTCGTCAACATATTATTTTTTTTTTGACAAGTTATTTTGAAGAACCAAAAATAAAATAAAAATTTTTAATACTATTTAATTTTTTGAAATTCGTGCGTTCAGTATGTCATTTAGCGGCGGACATTTCATTTGCGCATGTTTCACCGTTCGCTTGCCTTTCACCGGGCGAACGAGGATATGAGCGATGAACATTTCAAGAATATGCGTTCGCCACCTTTTCACCGTTCACTTCACGTTCCCCAGTACGAGGATAGGGCCCCGTCTGCCTACTAATTTAATCACCCCCTCCACCGTTCCATTCTGAACTAATTCGCAAAAGCTATAAATCTTCGTTCATAAGGGATTGAGGGTGAGTCCACACGACAAGAAAAATCTGAGCGTAGGCATATTACGCTCTTTTAAGTTAAAAATGTATTATCCACAAGGGATATTTCGATACGCAGTCATAAGGGGTGTGTTTTTTGTCTTAATCTAACTTTTATCAGGATTTTTGTTTATATTTTATCTAAAAATTAAAATAAAGCAAAATAAAACATTAATTGCGTGTTTGTAATCTAGGAAAAAAAGTTACAAGATGTAAGGAGATTATTGATTTATTCTTTACTAAAAAAACAGGAAAGCCGTCGCTACTGGGTCCAGTCCATATTTGAGGAAAACATTAGAGAAAGGGATAAAAATTCGTGAAGAGTGAATAGTAGGGAAATTATTATTTTTTTTTTTTGAAAAAATTTCGATACTAACCCCCTATTTCGAGGTCGTAGAACACAATTCTGAACTTGATTTTTCACTATTTTTCCTCACTTTCCCGGAAAACTAAAAAAAAGCGCCACTTCCCGAAGCATTTTTATTTCAGTTAAAAACCAAATTTACGTATTTATTTTCAATGGAACTAGTTAAAATATATTGTATATAATATATTTCAATTATTATTGTACAAATTTTGGCAAACCAATTTAGAAAAACCTATATTTTCAACGAAAAATCAAAAATACATCTCGGAAACGTCATCAACCGTAAGACTATCCAAATTAGCCGCCGGATCACGTAAAAAAGCGCAACGTTGCCAGATGTAAAATTGCTTCATGATATAAACTATTAAATTTGTCCTTCTCAGTCAATAACATGGGTTGTTTTTTTTAATGTTTAAAACAGTTTCTGAGTAAAAATAATCTTAACCACTCAAAATTTTTGGTTGGTTTCGGTTACGGTAATAATTCGGACTGGAATAAATCTAGCGGTAGGTGCCATTTTGGTTTTGTTTCTTTGATTTGTTTTTGATAATTTTCTTAATTTTTTTCAATAAAAAAGTCCAAATTTATGAATTTTTATTGGTGGGATCATTTTGGTCTTGTATCTTTTGATTTGTTTTTGAAAATTTTGTTATTATTTCCGATAAAAAAAAGTGCAAATTTATGAATTTTTATTGGTGGGATCATTTTGGTCTTGTATCTTTTGATTTGTTTTTGAAAATTTTGTTATTATTTCCGATAAAAAAAAGTGCAAATTTATGAATTTTTATTGGTGGGATCATTTTGGTCTTGTATCTTTTGATTTGTTTTTGAAAATTTTGTTATTATTTCCGATAAAAAAAAAGTGCAAATTTATGAATTTTTATTGGTGGGATCATTTTGGTCTTGTATCTTTTGATTTGTTTTTGAAAATTTTGTTATTATTTCCGATAAAAAAAAAAGTGCAAATTTATGAATTTTTATTGGTGGGTGCCATTTTAGTTTTGTTTCTTTTGACAATTTTTTGGATTCTTCCGTTAAAAAAAAAGTAAAAATTTATGAATTTTTACATAATATAGATGCTTCTATCAGTGTTGTTTTAACGGAAAATTATCAAAAAGAAATCAGAAGAAACAAAATCAAAATGGCACCCATCTCTAGATTTACTCTAATCCGAATTATTACCTTGGTTTGTTTAGGTTACCTTGATTTTGGTTAATTTGGTAAACAGTAACTAACCTGAACTAATCTAAATTGACCAAGATTTATACTTCCCCGGCGTAACTTTTAAAATTTATCCATTACAGTTAACAACATAGTTTAATGTTTGTAATGTATAAAAAAGGGTAAAATTAACTTAATAATTCAAAATTTTTGGTTAGTTTTGATTAGTACAGGTTTAACGTGGTTTTCGTTAGTTTAGAAAACTGAAATTAACCTAAACTAACCTAAATTGACTTAGATTTATTAATTAAAAAACACTTTCTGCTAACGGACATAAGCAATATGATCAATTCATATTATCCGCTTAAAACTACTGGGTACCTATTCTTGTTCTTGAGAGAACGATCACTTGATGGAAAGTGGGCGTGGTTCTCACGAAAAAGTATGAAACCGTATTCGGGGTAGCTTTTCTCGTTCTCGAGAGAACGATCATCTTGATGGAAAGTGGGCGTGGTTGTCACGAAAAAGTAAGAAACCGTATTCTGAATACGTTTTTGTACTTTTTCGTGAGAACCACGCCCACTTTCCATCAAGATGATCGTTCTCTCAAGAACGAGAATAGGTACCCTGGTATTTGGAGGGAAACAGACAAAGGCAACTATAATCCTTAAAACATTTAATATTTTGAGTCAAAATCGCACATCAAAGGCATAGACGTAAGAGTAATTAATAGTACTTCAATAATCAAAGGAAAGGGAAAAATTCTTTTTGGGACCTTTTCTTTCCAATTCAAATAGAAAGAGAAGAATATATGTGAATTTCAAAGAAATCGTTTGTGCAATCTGGCAACATCGCCGATTTCAACAACTACGCCATCTTTAGCTGAACTATGCAAGCTATTATTATTGGTGGCGATCGTTTTGTTTTTATTCGTTTTTTTCGATAAAAAAGTGCATATTTTTGAATTATTGTACAATACAGAAGCTTCTATCAGTGTGGAATTTGTGGTTGTAAGAAAACTTTAACGATTTAGTGAAAAAAATTGAACCTAAAGTGAAAAGTGATTTTCCCTGTTCTCCGCAAAATTGAAGAAAAATTATGGATAACCGAGGTCAGAATCGCGTTCTAGTACCTCGAAATAGAGCGTATGTATCAAATTTTTTTTCAAAAAAAACGTCATTTTCCTTGCATTTCACTTTTTACGAATTCTTACCAAAATTATATTAGAAGATTTATTTGAATTCATTAAAACCAGTGATAAACTAAAAGCAGAACCAGTAAAGCTTCTCCATTTCATGTATAAAATGTTTTTTACCCAAAAATAGCATCTACAAATGATAACTGACAGCTGTTCGGGCTTTATCGCGAACTTCACTACATAGTATAAAACAAAGTCGCTTTCTCTGTCCCTATGTCCCTTTGTATGCTTAAATCTTTAAAACTACGCACCGGATTTTGATGCGGTTTTTTTCAATAGATAGAGTGATTCAAGAGGAAGGTTTATATGTATAATAACATCCATTAAATAGTGGAGAAATACTGTTATTTTTGAGGTTTCTAATGTGATGTCGTTAATTATCATATTTTTTTCCGCTTACATTACAAACGCAGGCTGAACCCTACGAGATTTATCAAAATAATGTACTAATTATTTGTACACATTGAAAAGGTCTACAGAAAACTCCGCGATGGTATATGTCTATCTCTCATGGATATCCCACAATAACATTTTTTTGTCATTTACTTTTTACGACAAATAATGGCAAATTTTGAAGCGATTTTAACCAATACAGCATTAATCCTTATCCAATTAAATAGCTTAAATAGATTGTTGATTTAATATAGATCTATATGGTCCTTTACAGCACAAGATTTAAATGAATATTTTCGAAGATATTACAGATTTAAAATTGCGGGAAGTAGCGCTTGCGGCGGTACTGGCCGACCGGGGCGGCGGCAGCGTGCCTATAAATAGCGCGTCGGAGGCCGATGTAATAATTGTTGTAAAAATAAAATAAATAGTCACAGTTTTTCTGTAGTGTATTTAGTATCAGCATTGCACCCGTGCGAAGCCGGGGCGGGTCGCTAGTTACATATAAAACTGGACTGCTCATGAAAATAATTTTTTGACCTCCCCCCCTTATTGGTCGCCATTACGTCCAATGATTTGTATGGCAACATTGAATTCCCTCCTAGTTTCTCATATTGGCGTAAATCTTTCTTGTATGAATGTCAATTCTATTATCCTAACAAGTTTAGACAAAAACTCTCTTTCTACAGTATATCTGAAATAATAAATCGCTCTTCCTTGTTTCAGTCGACAAGTTATCGTATATTCGTCAAAAAATTCCGGGATAATTAAGTGTTTCTGTAAAACAATATTTAACTTGAATTTCCCAGTTGTTAGTTTCCTCAAAATTATATTTTTTCTGTTCAAAGCAATTCCTTTAAAGTTAATACTTTTAGCTTCTTTGGAATAGTGTAAATTTGTTGTAATTTTATTATTTTAAAATAGCAAGCAAGAAATGTCAGTTCTTACAAATAAACAAGAATGCCATTTCTATGACTATGATAGTTTATATATTTTATTTTTTACAATAAAACTGTTATTTAGCAAAATAGCTAAAATGTGAAACAGGCCCCAAAAACGAATCGAAACTAATTTTTTAAATATCTGTTTTGGAAGAGATTGTAGAAATCAGTGGGTATTTTTTTAAATAATGGAAGTTTAACCTACATCTCTCTTTGAACGTAAAATGTAGGAAATTAGTAAAAAAATATTATAGCGGTTATTTTTAAAAATTTTATTTCATGAATTAATATATATGTATATTGTTTAATATATGGTCTTGAAAGATCCATATAATCTATTGCAAAATAATAGAGTTCCATAATTTCAAAACGACTTTAATTGGGTCTTTGGTAAAATTATTTTCTGCTACCTGCTTTTAGGGAACTGATATGTTAGGTATTTATAGAGAGTTAACAATATTCCCTTCATAATAACAGAGCTTTAATTTAAAGGAAATAAAATAACATTAGATACTAAATGATTTTTATATAAAAAAAATTGGAACTCCAACACGGATAAAGAAAGTGTTAAAGCAGTCTATATTTAATAGCTAATCTATCTAAACAAAACAATATTTATTAAGACACTTTAGATATAAAGAATATTGAAAACAGTGGGATTCTTACATTAATATAATCATTTTTAATCTAAACATATACATTATTCTTTTATTATAAAACATTTACACACTCTATGAAACTATTCTAATTAAAAATATGTTCACAATGTATCTTACACGTTCTAATATAATAAAAAATATTTAAAAATTACCTAGTCCAGCTCTGCATTTTTACCGAATTATAAACTAGTAAACAAACCAGAACTGGGCAGGCGTGCAATAATATCACCAGAAAGAAAAAATATTTGTGTACATCAGTGTATTTTTTTTCGTTCTGCCATTCCAGGGAGTAAAAACTACCCCGAAAGTTCATCGTTAAAAATAGTTTTATTTTCTTCGACTGTAATTTTTAACAGGCTGATATGTTTTGGCAAAATCATTTGCATATTATTAGGTTTGCGAGATGGGTCAATTCCTTCTTGCAAACCATTTTTTTTATACATAGAGATGGAAGAATTTTTTATTGTTTTCATTCAATAAATGTATAAATTTAATACATTTAGGTATTTGACCAGTTTCGGCTTATCTCACAACAAAATTTTCACAGAGTTAATCACCCTTTTTTCTGTGAAAAAAAATTAAAGCATAATTTTTTTTTACAAAATTCAATACGAACATTAAGTATGAGTAACTCGTAGTGAAAATACACCGCGTTAACTACACCTTTACAGCGTTTTTCATTCACAAAGTCAGTCTTTGATTCTCATTCACATATTGTAGTTCACGTTTCATATGTCCATGGAGTAAAAATCACTCCAAAGGTACCCTCTTTAATACAGTATTTTTTAATTTCACAATTAATGATTTTTCTGCTAAACAAGATGAAGCAAACCCTCATTACAACTGCATTTGCGAGCGATTGCGCAAGAAAAAATTATGTTTAAAATAAAATATTAGCAATAACATTTTTAGGAGTTAAAATTGGAGACGATTTTCATCTTATAGACATGCAGCTCAGGTTATAAAAATAAGTGCATGTTTTCTAATGAAATTCAACGTATTACAGAAAAGCACTACCAGAAAGATTTCTTAAGGGAGTAGTGAATCCCTTTAGATGGGTGGCTTATTACTTTACTTTCACTGTAAGTATTATTTATAACTGGAATTCATTCATTCAATATACCACAAAATAAACAGAATCAAAGAGTGACTTTTTGATTTTGTACACATAGCTGTAAGAGAGTAGTTTAACCATTCAAAATGGTAGATTTTCACCCCATACCACAGTTAATGTTCCTGATGGTTTGTATTATTGTTCGTAATGAATCTCTTAGAAAAAAATATACTTAAACTCAAGAAACATTTTTGTTAAAAAAGGCAATACCCGTCAACTTCACTTTTGATGTAAAACTAACGCGTTTTTGACTGAATTAAGTAAATTTATACTAGTGTAGAGTTCCAGCCGCTCCTTTAATTTATATGGACATACTTGAGTTTTTCTGTATGTATTTTAAGCCCCTGGACAAGAATTTTTTTGGTTAGAAGTCCGCCAGAGTGGTCATAAGATTATTATAAACAAATAATTATTTAGACTTTTAAAAATACAATTTTGGCAAAACTAACTATCGGGTTACATTCCTCGAGTTGTTTTAAGCAAAAAAGATCCTTATAAATTTTTACGTACGACGCTTAGTTTCCTGGATAAATAAAAAATGTGATTTTTACGATTTTTCAATGTCAATCAACAATATGAACTTTTTTCAATCTTCTTGACAGCGATCGAAAGTTCGAATCAGCATTTACAAGCTACAATCAAGTGCCACACGAAAGAGTTACGTCTTAATTGTTTATTTCGGCTATAAACAAATGGCTTTCGGCTGGTTTACATGCATACGGCGTCCCGTAGTCCCGTGTAGCGCGCAGAGTGAAGTTAATTTCTTGTGTATGAAGTTTTTACTTATTCAGTAAGTTTTTTATGAAAAACTGACTTAATTTATATCTTTATATTATTTACGAAAGAATGAGAAAATAAAGGTTACTGGTACAGACAATAATCGAAAAAAAATAATGCAAGCAACAAGTGTACATCTTGACGAAGTGTATTATAGATTGCAAACCTTGAAATACCAAACTAGGTATTTTCGACAATTATAGTTCATTGCAGATATGTATGTATACCTCCATGACAGGAGTAGTTTTCTATATTTTATGCAAAGATATAATATATAAATAATATTTCGGTTGTAAACGTAATTTTATTCTAAGCATTATAGTTGAAATATTTTATGAAGCTGAATAATTGGATTAATTATATAAATAAATATATATATATATATATATATATATATATATATATATATATATATATATATATATATATATATATATATACACACACACACACATTTGCTGTAACGAATCGAGGGCGACTGGACTGCCTTGACCTCTACACTATATGAGAAAATTCGCTTTTTAAATTATAATTAAAAAACATTTCTGGCGATTAACTTAGGGGGTAGTTTTTAACACCTAAATATGCAATTCTGGATGTAAAAAAATATGAGCTGAATATTTTTTAGATATTCCAATATACCAGAGAATAAAAAAAATCGGAGGCGAACCCATGAGAATGTTCCCTTGTTGGACCATTTTCAGGTCTCAAAACTTGTCAAAGGACACTTCAATCCTGCCATTTGGACGAGCAGCCCCCAATGTCAGCACAACTTTCCGACAGTAACTAGTCAAAAAAACAAAAAAGGCACAATTTTTAATCAACTTGACGAAAATTGTGCTTTTTAACAATGTTTGCCTTTATATTCACATCGTTTAAAAAGTTATAATTTCAATTTTAATTGTATAGTTTAATTTCCATAACTTATGGATTTGTTACTGCTGCTGCGCTGACATTGGAGGTTGACCTCCAAATGGTAAGGTTAAAGTATGCCCTTTAACAAGCTGCGAATCTTGAAGATAGTCAAAGACCGAAAGCGCTTAGTCGATAATCACAGAATGTAAACTGATATACAAAAATCTTTTTCTTTCTTGAATTTTCCGAATTTGCGATCACCTCGCGAGACGATTCAGCATTCTGACCATATAAAACAAATCAAATGATAAATGTTATAAACATGTCTAAGAAATGGTTAAACTTCAAGATACAGGATATTGAAACAATTTAAAATTGCCATTTTATAACTGATTGAAAAAAATATAACGATCGTCTTTTCAAACAAAAGATATATTTTTTCTGCAATCTTACTCACTTAAACTGTCAGCAATAAAACTTGGAAAAAATTAGTCGTGTACCATTTTTTCTTGAAAATTTTTGAAAAAGATACCCGTATCTACGCCCCAGGAGGGACAAAAATACTTAATATTTTCAAAATGTTGAATATCGGGGTTAAGATGTATCAACTTTGAATTTCAATAATACTACCAATATCCTGTATTTTGAAAACAAGATCGTTGCAGGCCAACATTTATATGAACTTTTAATCTTCGAGTATTTCGAAGATTTATTTCTTGAGGGAGAAATACATGTAGTATAACATCTCTAGAATAAGGTTTTAAAATATCAAATCTAAATACGGACTAGTGTAGTGTATGAACTATAAAAAAATATTTGGAATTTGAATTATATTTTTTCCAACATTAATACTAAAGTAACCATATACTACACATTATGATTTAATTATATTTTAGATTTCTTATACCCAAAAGAATTTTTTTAGTGCGGATGTCTCCTGTGTTTATCTCAATAAGAGTGAATCCATGAACTTAATTCTTTGTATGGCCATAAGCACGTACAAAAGCTACTGTATATCTTTGGTTTAGTGAATTCAATCGTGGCCATCACTCGGCTCACGGACGAGTTGCATGAACGTCGTTTAAAATCGATCGTAGTGCAAGAAAACATTGATGATGTGAAATAATAATGCAAGATCGTTATGCGATTGAAATATTGGAGCATTCCAAGGCACTAATAACACCAGCATATATAATATACACGAATATTTGACCGGATGATTATCCACTGAAGAAGCTATGCTCGTGTTGGATTGTGCATAACTTGACAATCACTCAAAACAAGGCTCGTGTTGATTGGTGCAATGATATGATCAAAAAATATAATCGCGGTGCTTCAAAAAACATTTATAAGATCGTATCTACGCGTACGAGCTCGAGAGAAAACAGCGGTCGACCGTATGAATCTTTCCTGCCAAAACTAAAAAAAGTTGCTGGCCCACGAAGTACTTCACAAGAAATCACTTTTAAGGTTGAAGAAAAGATTCAATGAAACTCCAGACTCGTTAAAAAAATGTACATTGTTACATTTGAAAAAAAAAAAACAGAAACGATGCACTACATTTTCTGGTGATCCCTGACTCCCAAATTTTTTATCGATTTGATGATAAAGCAGCAATCAAATAAATGGACACCCTGTATATGATCATAGGACAACAGAGGGTGCAGTAACTATCTTGTAAAGGAAACAGTCTAGAATCACAGGACGAAAAGAGGTGGTTCTGAACAAACCAATAGAAGAAGGTTGGTTTAGGCTCTTTCATTTAATACCATCAGCTTAGAAAACCATACAGCCATACTACTACCTGATCTTATATGTGTTTTATTGTTTTGAAGAACACATTTATAATAATTTTAAGTATTTTTTAATTTTAGTCTCGTAACATGATTTTTTGAACTTAAACATTTTTAAACAATCGTTTCAAAATTGCTTCGGAAGTTTTCAACCATATTTTATTCTTATTTCATGAATTCTGATAAGGTTGATTTTGTGAGTTTTTATTATATCTTATGTGACAAAAAGTAATGTAAAAATAAAAAAAAATAGCAACAAAATCAGCAAAACCATAAGTGAAACATATTACAACATAAGGATCAAAACTTAGTAGTGAGACAGGTTATTTGCTTTGATTAGGCAATTTAAAAAATGATTTTAAAATCTTTTAGTAAAAACAAATTATATTTCAAAATTTGCAGTTTTAAAACACAAAATTATATATTCATTATCTCTATCTCTCCAATTCTTATTAAGATGATAAAGTTTCATTTTCTTTAACTCTCCTCCGACTTTTGACTTTTAGAGTTTTGAGGCTCTTTCTTGGATTTATCATATCAACAGCCGAGGACCCCGCTAGCCGATGAAGGGTTACAACTCGTCCTACAGGTTGGACTGGGAGAGACTATGTCAAGGCCGTGCACTTACGGTCAAACACACTCCCATGCAAGGGCCACCCTTCAGTTCCGGAAGCAGGTCGGCGGTGTAGACACCAAGGATACGATGCTGTGGAATCGCTATCTCACATACTGCAGGCATTTCCGGCTACATATGCAGAGCGGATCCATCGACCTAGCCTGGGACCGAAAACAAGCAGTCTAAGGCAATGCCCATTTCGTCAAGGCAGCCTCTGAGCGCTCTCCCTCAAGAACTTTCCTCTTCCTACCTTTCATCATCGGGGTACGGGGCATATGGACACGATCTAATGCTCCCACAGCTCAGGCTATGGGGCTACAAAAGCAGTTCAAGATGAATTGTGTCCATAAGTGGGGCTTAAGCATTCATACAACGTTTATGAGGAGAGCCTGGGGTGTCGCGCGAGGCCCACCTAGGCATATGACTGCGAGAGACCGTGTCACCAGACACGCTATTCCATGTGGGAATAATGATCGTTAGATCTAAGATCATTTAACCTGGCACCTAGTACCGTTTCCCGTGGCTGGTGAACGGTTACGTGCACCGCAAGATTTTAACAGCCTAGCTTTAGTTCTAGTGCTGTACAATCCGTAAAATTTTAACTAGCCGAATGCCTCGTCATCTAATTAGTGACGCACATGAATGGATTAACGAGATTCCCACTGTCCCTACCCACTATCTAGCGAAACCACTGCCAAGGGAACGGGCTTGGAAAAATTAGCGGGGAAAGAAGACCCTGTTGAGCTTGACTCTAGTCTGGCACTGTAAGGAGACATGAGAGGTGTAGCATAATTGGGCGAATCCGACTGTCTAATTAAAATAAAGCATTGCGATGGTCTTAACGTGATGTTGACGTAATGTAATTTCTGCCCAGTGCTCTGAATGTCAAAGTGAAGAAATTCAATCAAGCGCGGGTAAACGGCGGGACCGGGGATGGTTGAGGTCGAGAACTTTTACAGACAAATATTTGGGACCCCGTCAATAGAGGACAAAAGACCAGTTGTTGCCCTCGTCGACGCAGGGTGTGACGGACTTCAGAAACCGTTTACGGAGGATGAAGTCCGTTGTGCACTGCGTCAAATGATCAGCAACGCCGCGGGTCCGGATGGTATTCGACCGTCCAACCTTAAGACGGCTTCTGTTCTAAAAATATCTATTCTTTTTAATGCGGTTCTGCTCTTCGGGGTGGTTTCGGCCGCCTGGAAGGAGAGCCGCACAATACTAATACCAAAAGACGGGGACCCTCGAGATGTTGGCAACTGGAGGCCCATAACAATCTCGAGCGCGTTTCTAAGATTATTGAATAAGATCTTGTATAGAAGACTATCTAATCTAAAAATGCATAAAAATCAGGGGGGTTTCAGGTCTGTTGACGGCGTTACGTTGAATAATATCACCTTACAGGGTATAATAAAAAGCAGAAGAGCCGCTGGGCTACCCTTTCATGTCCTCTCGCTGGACCTCAAAAAGGCCTTTGACACGGTATCGCACGATGCCGTGAAGAGGGCCTTGGCGAGGTTCAGAGTGGGCGACATGATTAAAAATCTAATTATAGATCAGTATGGGAATTGTACCACGACGGTTCTGCTACATGGTGACAGATCTGAACCAATCGAAGTTCGCAGAGGTGTCAAACAAGGCGATCCCATGTCGCCGATAATTTTTAATTTGGTAATAGATGAGCTTATATGCAGTCTCGAGGAGTCAAATCTTGGCATCGATCTGGGCGGGGGCGTCGGTGTGGCCGTAATGGGCTACGCCGACGATCTTATCCTCTGCTCGGATACGATAAGAAAGGCCAACAAACTTCTTTCGAAGGCCAATGACTTCTTCGAGGCTGCTGGAATGGCCCTGAACATAGGGAAGTGTAAGGCACTCTCTGTGAATTATAATAAATCCAATAAACATCTATATCAGCTAACTAGATCTGTCTTCTATGTGAGTACGCTGCCACTACAACAGCTACAAGTGGGCGAATACATTAAGTATCTCGGAAAAAAGTATGGCGCATGTGGGACCTCCGGGCCAATAATCCCAGACCTTCGGGATATTTTACTAAGATTGTCGAAACTGCCGCTGAAACCGCACCAGCGACTTGTAATCCTAAAGACATATATAATACCGAAAATGATCGACTCTCTCCAAAATATAACAACAACACTAGCATGCCTGAACAAAATAGACAAGGAGATTAGGATCTTCACCAGGAAGAACTTGCATTTAAACCGAACATGTCAAGATGCATTTCTGCACGCTCCCTGTAGAGAGGGCGGTCTAGGAATTCTATCACTGAAATGCTATGTCCCGATGATTATGTTGAAGCGCATAAACAAATTACAAATGGAAAACACACCTCTATCGAATGCTGTATTGGGCTTCACATATGTACAAAAATTCAAAGAGAAGCTAAATAGATGGTGTGGGTCTCTCACAAACGGACCTTCAATAAAAGGTCATTGGGCTGAGCGTCTGGAGGCTGGATACTCGGGCGGTGGACTGCGCCAGGGTTCTACGGAGAGTGGTTTCTGGATAGATAATCCCCCACCTTTTTGGTCTGGCGGCGACTTTATACGAGCCACCCAACTCAAAGGCAATCTTTTGCCTACGCGGGGTATACCTTCAAACCCAAGACACGAGAGGTTGTGTCGGGCAGGATGTGGGAGGGTCGAGAGTCTCTCCCACGTCCTGCAACGGTGCCCTCTCGCTAGATGGGCTAGAATGAGGAGGCATGATAACATAGTAAATTATATATGCAGACACGCCAGATCTAGGGGATACACGGTAATCAAAGAACAGAGAATAAGATGCCCTTCTGGGCTACTGCGTATTCCGGATATAGTGGCATACAATGAAACGGAAACGCTGGTCGCAGATGTAACAATTCCCTGGGAGGGCCCAGAACCGCTCTTACTGGCAGGAACCAACAAAAGAGCAATTTACAATAATCATGATTTCCAACTGGCATCAACAATTTTCTACCTGGAAGGGCTGCAAGATTCATGCCCCTAGTGTTGGGCGCACGGGGCACATGGTGCAGACTAACTAATCAAGAAGCTGTAGCTTCTTTTGGCCTTACCTCCAGAAATATTAAAGAAATGGTCTGTAACGTTATCATAGGTAGTATCGCGGCTCATAGAGCCTTTAACAGAAACTAATGGCTTGATAAGTGGCATGGATGTGCTTGTCCATCGTTGAGTGGATTTCGGGACTAGAAATTCCTAAGATCTGTCGGCACTTTGGGCTGGGCTGAGTGCGAGCGGTTTTAATGTGTTGTTTTGTCCCATATACACACATTTTAATTTTTTCCTATTTTAGTCTGTTTTACTTATATATTGTTTTATTTTATTTTGATTTTTAATGATATACTTTTATTGTAAGTTTTATTTTAACTCTAATTTTAAGTTTCTATAATATTGACAACTGTTGCTTTTTAAAGTAAAAATAAATTAAATTGGCTCGCCCGCGATGTACACAGATAAGGTCTGAATCTATATCAGAAACTCAGCCTAGTAGCACCATAACAGCATAAAAAATAACGCGGCTCCTTAATTCTGTGACCAGATATCCAAGAGGTTAACTTCCTTGGATACTCCATCATTTAGAGTCTGAAAGTACAAAGACTCTCTTTTTAAACTTATAAATTATGATCTTAGTTAGGTCACTTGTCAGCTTTACAGGGCTTCACCCGCATTTTCAAAAAGAAGAAAAAGGAGACCGAGAATAAGCGCAGATTGAGGGCCGGGTCGCGGACGTCCTATTTTAGGGCGCGAGCGGCGAGGTGCTCTCTAGCAATAATTCCTTAACAGTGGGGATCGAGCTAACACTGTAAATGCGCTCCTGGTTGGAGGACTTCGCGGTTAAATGATGACCGGCGATAAGAAAGATCCCAACTATGGTACATGAAAGCCAACGTCTGATAGCCAAATGCCTCGTCATCTAATTAGTGACGCACATGAATGGATTAACGAGATTCCCACTGTCCCTACCCACTATCTAGCGAAACCACTGCCAAGGGAACGGGCTTGGAAAAATTAGCGGGGAAAGAAGACCCTGTTGAGCTTGACTCTAGTCTGGCACTGTAAGGAGACATGAGAGGTGTAGCATAATTGGGCGAATCCGACTGTCTAATTAAAATAAAGCATTGCGATGGTCTTAACGTGATGTTGACGTAATGTAATTTCTGCCCAGTGCTCTGAATGTCAAAGTGAAGAAATTCAATCAAGCGCGGGTAAACGGCGGGAGTAACTATGACTCTCTGCGCATAGTTCACGGGTCCCAGGCCGCTGACCTGCTCGTAAGCAAGGCAATGGCACTGGGAACCGTGGGAGGGGCGTCCTCGTCGCCACCGCTGGAACGCACGGAGCCGAAAGTCCCGTGTAACCGATCCTCCCAAGACAGAGATACCAGAGGGTGTTCTCGAAAACCGGTACCCTCACTCGCGGCAAGCTGGAAGCCGTAGACACACGACCAGATGGGACCCTGCATCTGGAACAACGAGCCCAAAGTTATACAACCTCGTGTGGGCATTGGCGGGTTGGCATCCTTCAGTGCTGGGCATCAAGGGGAAATATACCCGGCGGTGGATTAGGCATCCATCGTCGGGTTTTTCTCTTTGAGAAAATGTAGTGCCTTTCGACGTAGTGGAGGAGGCCTCGGGTCCCGTCCGGCAAGATCCCGTCGGGCGGGTCAATAGACAGGGGATCGTCGATGACGACATGGCAGGAAATAAGGCCTACTCTATAGGCATACCGTTCGAGGAACATTCATGTCAGTTATGCTTGGCGACTGGCAAAAATATATTGTTTATGGCATTAAATGAGGTTGAACCGCACCTCAAGAAATCCCACCCCCGGATTTCGATTGAGTACAGCTGTACCAAATGTGGCAAAAAACGGTATGCCCGAAAACATCCAGCAATATGCTACCTAGCAAAATGCCAAGGTCCTCCAGAAGAACCCGAGGGGTTACGTTGCGGGATCTGCAACAGGGTCTTCGGAGACGCACGTGGATTGAGCACCCACGAGCGACACGCACATCCGGAAGCCAGGAATGAGGCAAGAGCAGCCGGTATCGTCCGTCGTGTTAGGGAACAACAGGCGGATCCTCAAGATGGTGCGATAGCTGCGGCACGACCAAAGCTCTTTTCAAAGGACGAACTCGCGGTCATGCTTGACTGTGAGTGGCGATACCGAGGCGACCGGAATATGGCTGTTCACATCCGAGCCGAACTGCCGCAATTTTCACTCGTGCAAATCCGATCGAAGCGGGCTTTAGGTTCCTATAAAGCCCAGAGGGATGCGTTCCTAAGAGAAAGGCAACTTCGTGAGGATGAAAATACAGCGGTGGATGAACAAGAACATGCCGGGGAAGCGCTGGAAGACCCTCTAGCCACCCCACCTGCTGTCGAGGTCGCGCTCGTTCAGCCGGGGCCTAGCCAAGGACCTGTACGTCCAGCCCCTAACCCCGTGCCGGGGGTTATCGTGGAAGAGGTGGTGTCTCTTCACGAAACGGCACAAGATCAAGCGTGGAAGACCGGGACTATCGAGGCTGTTTTTGCCGATCAGATACCTCAAAACGCCAGAAGATATCCCGCAGTACTTGATGCAATCAAGGTACTGAAAGACGGTTTGAGAGTAGTAAGAGATCTAGAAGGAGACGTCCGCCAGCACTTAATTGACCAAGTGTACAATCTCGCTACCTCAGCAATCCGCAAGGACCTTCCCCCACGCAGGATTCCTAACCGTCGATCGAACGTTAGAGCAAGATCGCGTCGGTCGTATCTGTTCGCAAGATCGCAAGATTTATATAACAAAAACCCAGGGTTATTGGCCAAGCACGCACGAACTGGAGTCGACTGGATCAATGAGACAGGGGTTCAGTGCTCCGAGGCAGAAGTTCGGCGATTGTACACTGATCTATGGGGGACAGAGCCGACAGTACAACCGCAGCAGCTATGGCCCGTCCCGGAGATGGAGATAGGAGCAGTACTTACCGAAATCTCACGAGCTGAAATACGGGGCAGAATAAAGAACATGAACGATACTGTGAGGGGCCCTGATGGCATCGGTTTAACCAGAGTCAAGGCAGGCGGGGTCCTTGAAGTCCTTTACTGTATGATGAACTTCATATTAGTAGGCGGGAGGCAGCCTACTGAGTGGAGGAAGAATCGGACAACTTTAATACTGAAGGATGGGAAAGATGGTGCTCAGATGGAGAACTACCGGCCGATTACCATCTCTTCTGTATCGAGCCGGATTTATTATGGCGTAATAGATCAGAAACTACGCAAAGTTGTCCAGTTCTCACCTAGACAAAAACGGTTCTTGAATGAGTCTGGGTGCTTCAACAACGTACACATCCTAATGGAATTGCTGCGGAATTCCAAAGAGAATAAAGACCTGGTGGTAACACAGCTGGATGTGTCTAAGGCGTTTGACACGGTCCCGCATAGAATCCTTAAGTCTGTGTTACTTCGGAAGGGTCTTCCAGCACAGGTGGCACGCCTGGTGGAGAACACCTATGAGGATGTTACTACTGTCATTAAAGTGCAACAAGCGACTGTCGAGATTCGCCTCCAGCGGGGGGGGGGGGTAAAGCAGGGCGACCCACTGAGCCCCTTGTTATTCAATCTAGTAATTGAACCCTTACTGGATAAGCTGGAAAGTGAGCCTGGGTATACACTAAACGAGCACACGTCTATCGCATCGCTCGCCTTCGCTGACGATCTGCTCCTGACGGGATAGGATGCGGATATCGCGAAAATACAGTTGAGGACAGTGGAAGGGTACCTATCGGGGTTAGGTATGAAAATTTCCGCGGCTAAAAGTCGCGCTTTCCACATAAACCGCACGAAAGACTCTTGGTTCCTCACTGGTCCTAGGCTCGCACTCAATAGTGGTGAGGTGATCCCGGGTACTGGCCCGGAAGACCACCTTGTCTATCTTGGCATTAATATATCTCCCTGGGCGGGAATAGACATAAAGAGCGTACGAGCCAACTTGCTCGAGAGCTGTAATCGAGTAGCACGATTTAGCCTCAAGCCCACGCAGAAGATAGACTTAATCGCGACTTACCTAGTCCCACACTACTTGTATAAGTTATTAATGGCGGTGGCGCCAATGATTGAAGTCAGGCAAATTGACCAAGAGCTACGAGTAGTGATTAAGCAGATGCTTCACTTGCCGCAAGCTACAACAGATTGCCTGATCTACTGCGGTAAACGAGACGGGGGACTAGGATTTCCGAGGTTGGAATGGCTCGTGACCTCAAGCGCTTTAAGGGCCGACCTCAAGTTTATGAGGAGTCCAGATCCGGTCATAACAGCATTGGCGGAAGACACTAAGCTGGAAGTCCGTCTCAGAAAGCTGGTGCATTCCATACGTTTAGAGTGGCCTGTAGAACCCGAGGCAGTGTCTAGGTTTGCAAGTAGACTAAAGAAAGCCATGCTCAGAAAGTGGTGCACGCTTGGTTCTCAAGGAAAGTCGGCAGCGGCCTTTGCAAACTCTCCAATTAGCAACTCATGGCTGGTGGATACACGGCTCCCTTAAACCATGCCGAATGATAACCGCGCTCAAAATTAGAACCAACTCATGCGAGGACAGGGCTAGCATGAGCAAAGCGGTACCAATACCGAATGTGCGTTGCAGACGGTGTGATGTCCAGGTGGAAACGCTAGGACACATACTGGGGTAGTGTATACACACTAAGCCCTCGCGCATTCGAAGACACAATGAGATTAGCGACCTCATAGTGTCAGAAGTCCCCAAAAAAGGGCCAGAGGTAGCGGTAACTATTGAGCCGCAGCTTGATAGTCCTAACGGCGGGAAGTTCAAACCTGACCTGGTGGTACAGAGCCAGAGAAGGGTCGGCGTGGTCGACGTAACGGTCCGCCACGAAGATGGGGACGATCTCGCTCAGGGACGTATTAGCAAACATGAAAAATATAGCCGACTGCTACCTCAACTCCGGCAGAGGTTTGGAGCCACCGATGCTGAAGTCCTTCCGATTGTGGTTGGAACGAGGTTGGCGCTGCCCAGGGAGACTCTCAAATGTCTAAAAACATTGGGAGTGACGTCTTAAACGACACTAAAAACTATGTCCATGATTGCTCTGCGGAGCAGTCTGGAGATATACCATGAGTTCATGGATTACAATCGTCCTCCTCTGCCGTTGCGGCGGCACACGCCATAACTAGACTGGGTTTCCCTGTTCCAGTAAGTAGTTTCCATCTGGTGGGAAAAACATCAGGTCATTAGCTGGTCACTCTAGCGCTCGTACCCTTGGGTTTATACGACCCTCGGAATTTTATCTTATTTATTTAAATGTGTGTAGCGTCCGTTGTAAATATTTTATGTCGTCTGCGTCTGGCTCATCGCTTTCTAACTTGGTGGTAGACTCGTTAGTTAGCACCCCCTGCTGGCTGTATTGCTCGGTACAGTCAGGGTTACGTCCCTCCCTATTGAGGGCGTAACGGTTTTATCCTCCTATTTTAATCTGTTGTTGTGTCCCGGCCTATCAGCCAACTTTTATTAGAGTGACTGGCGAGCGTCACGGCGGCGGGCACGGGGAGCGGAGGTTTTCGAACCACTTCCCCCGGGCGGCAGCTTTCACGAAGCATTTCCTGTCCACTGGCTTACCGACGTAGGTAGGTCGGGCTAATGCCGTTCATCCTTGAGATGACCCGTTCAAAGCTAATTTTCCAGAGTCCAAAACCAGGGCCCTGGCAGAGGTTTCACCCTTGCGGGGGAGTGACCTGATGTGCTAGTTAGATTTGGGCAAGAGCGAGATGTGGAGACTGAGCAAAGACGTGTCCCCAGGGTCATTTCCTGGTTTACGGGGCGCTAGCCAGTACTCTTCTTGGATGCAAAAAGCCAAGGCGACCACGCCAAACGTAGGAAAGTCGACGTGCCATCACACATGTCCAGTTCATAGCCAAATGCCTCGTCATCTAATTAGTGACACTATCTAGCGAAACCACTGCCAAGGGAACGGGCTTGGAAAAATTAGCGGGGAAAGAAGACCCTGTTGAGCTTGACTCTAGTCTGGCACTGTAAGGAGACATGAAGGGTATCATAATTGGGCGAATCCGACTGTCTAATTAAAACAAAGCATTGCGATGGTCTTAACGTGATGTTGACGCAATGTGATTTCTGCCCAGTGCTCTGAATGTCAAAGTGAAGAAATTCAATCAAGCGCGGGTAAACGGCGGGAGTAACTATGACTCTCTTCAAAGCGAATAAATCTTCCGCCCTAGACTTCCAACTTCTGGGTTCAATATTCGTAGATTGTGCAATAAGTCAATAAGGGGAAAACGTGGACGCTCTAGCGTCACTAACAACACATTTGGTACTTCGAGCAAATAGTGGCTTTCTCTGACCAACCGGTCTCTGGGGGTTCCCAAGACGGCTGTTTGAGTGAACGGTTTCCTGTGGTGTCTTAGTAGGTAGTTGCACGGGTACCTTCGGGTACGCTTAATAGACTACCGAAGAGACTGCGACTTGGGGTGGTATGTCGGTGTGAGGCAGCCACTACGGTCGTGGTGTTCCCAGTACGGTAGTTCGACCGGGTGCATTCGTGTATCCCCTGTAGGCTATCAGAAAAGTCACCCCCAGGTTGTCTACTAGCTCAATTATCCGCTTGACTGGAGCCGGAACTCAGGTTTGCGAGGGACGAGGGCCACTGCTCGCGCACGATAGGAGTCGGGATCCGACCCGGCTTCCGAAGGGAACTTCATTGGAAGTTCTTCCAAGGTCGTCGCTAGGGGAAAGCTCCTTTCTCACTGCTCAGGGTGGTATCGAGGGCGTCGCGTTCCGCACTTCCCCCCTGTCCTTTTTAGGACTTGACTTGGTCATTATAGTCGCTTTAGTGTTACTTTCGCGAGTTATCCTATCCTCTTTCTGTTTCTTAATAGCCTGAAGTCGTTTGCTGAGGGATAATGGTCCTCCTGATATCTGCGGAAAAGAGTTCGGGTCTGAGATGGGTGTAAAAGAACATCTACGCAGGAAGCGGTGTAGGGGTCCCCCAAGGGATGATGATGGGGCTTGCCCGGTATGTATGAGGGTATTTAAGGGGTATGCTGGGATGAGGAACCATTTCAAACAAGCCCATCCTGCGGAATATAACCGGGATTTGGAAAACCGGTACGAACCAGTTGTTGCACCCCCTGTCCCTCCTCAAGAGGCTGGGGGTCCCACCCTTCCTCATCAAGGGGGGGGGTTGGTGAACTGGCAGGACCTGTAGCTGTGCTTGTGGAACCTCCTCAAGGTGAAGCAAGACCAGTTGCCCCTCTTCAAGGCGCAACTGGAGATCAGGATCCATTTAACGAGCCTCATCTTCCTGCTGTCGCACCTCTTCAAGGAGCGGCCGGACCTCCAGTCACTCTTCAAGAGGTTCGGAAGGCCTTTGACACGGTCTCGCACCACTCATTGGAGAGGGCCCTTCGGAGGTTCAGGGTGGGCGGCGTGGTTAGGAATTACATTCTTGAGAGCTACCAGGAGTCCTTCACGAAGATCATTACAAGTGGAGGGGAAACGGGTGAGATCCCTTTCTTGAGAGGGGTGCGACAGGGCGATCCGCTGTCTCTTGTGATGTTTAATTTGGTCTTGGATGAATTAATATGTAAACTAGAGGGGTCTGGGAGGGGTTTAGAGGTTCAGGGTGGGATTAGCATCGCGGTGGTTGGGTACGCTGACGACCTCATCATCCTTTCGGATTCGGTGGAGAAGGCAGGACGTATGTTGGCCACCGCGGGGCGCTTTTTTGAATTTTGTGGTATGGGAGTTAACGCGGAAAAGTCGGTCGCCCTGAGTGTCAATGTCAATAGAGGGAATAAACACATGTATACGTTGAGCAGGTCTGTTTTTTACCTGCGGGGTGAGCCTCTTCCCCAGTGTCAACCCGGCGAAGTGTTCAAATACCTCGGTCGGCGATACGGGGCTTTGGGGCAAGCGTCCGCAGGCATCGAACAGACCAAGCTCTACCTTCAGCGTATCGGTAAGGCGCCCTTAAAACCTCATCAGCGGCTGGATTTGATAAAAACCTTCCTGATCCCGAAGCTTGTCGACTCCCTCCAGGGTCTGACAGTTACTGTTAAGATCCTGAAGGAAACCGACAAGTTGGTCAGGATGGCCGTTCGGAAATTTTGCCACCTGAACAGATCCTGTCAGGATGCCTTTATTCATGCTTCTGTGCGGGACGGAGGGCTGGGTGTTCTCTCGATGAGGAAACATGTCCCCATGATTCTTCTTAGAAGAATCAATGGCCTTAGGGGCGAGGGAACGCAGCTCTCTGGGGCAATCCTGAGTACGGCTCAGGTTAGGAAGCTCGAGGGGCGTCTGGTCGGGTGGTGCGGGGAAGAAGGGTTTAACAGTAGGGGAATCAGAATGGGTTGGGATCGGGAGTTACAGGGTGGGTACAGTGGCAATGGTCTTAATCAGGGACATGAAGGGTGTATCATAAGTGGGGGAATCCGACTGTCTAATTAAAACAAAGCATTGGTCTTAACGTGATGTTGACGCAATGTGATTTCTGCCCAGTGCTCCGAATGTCAAAGTGAAGAAATTCAATCAAGCGCGGGTAAATGGCGGGCGTAACTATGACTCTCTTGTCTACTAGCTCAATTATCCGCTTGACTGGAACCGGAACTCAGGTTTGCGAGGGACGAGGGCCTCTGCTTGCGCTCGACAGGAGTCGTGACCCGACCCGGCTTCCGAAGGGAACTTCTTTGAGAGGTTCTTCTGAGGTTGTCGCTAGGGGAAAGCTCCTTTCTTACTTGCGCAGGGTTGTATCGAGGGTGACGCTTAAGGGTGGGAGTTGTGTCCGTGTACCCAAGACCTTCTTCACGGAAATCGTGTGACCTACCTCCACGTGGTTAAGGGTAGTAACGTCTGGCGGCAATTAGTCGTGGACTTGTGCGCCACGCCATAAGTTCCGTCAGCGGCTAAAGGTCATACTCCCAACTTCCCACCTTTTTATTCCATCCTGTTTTACATCCCCTCGTTCCGTACTTCCCCCCTCTGCCCTTATTAGGGCTTGACTTTGAAAAGTCGTCGCTACCATTTATGAAAAGCTGTTTAGGGTCTCTCTAGGAATGGTTCTAGCTTAAAACCCGCAAGGGTCGTTATATTAGGATAGGTTAGTGTACATTTGAATTAAATTAGATTTAGCTTGCAGACAGTTGCTTCGCGGGCTATCCTATCCAATCCAAGTTGGTTTACGGGGTTTTAGTTGCTGAAGACGATGGTTCTATGTGATATATGCCGTAAGGAGTTTGGGTCGGAAAAAGGGGTGAAAGAACATCTAAGAAGGAAGCGGTGTAGGGGCCCACCAAGGGACGATGATGGAGTTTGCCCGCAGTGTTTAAGGGTATTTAAGGGATATGCTGGGATGCGGAACCATTTTAAACAGGCCCATCCTGTCGAATATGACCGGGAGCTGGAGAACCGGTTGTAGCGCCCCTGGCCCCTCTTCAAGAAGCTGGAGGTCCAACCCCTCCTCTTCAAGGAGGTGGCGGTGAACTGGTCGGACCTGAAGCTGTGCTCGTGGAACCTCTTCAAGGCGAAGCGAGACCCACTACCCCTCTTCAAGCCGTGGTGGGAGGTCAGGATCCAGACGAGGCCCACTTACCTGTAGTCGCTCCTCTTCAAGGCGCGGCCGGACCTCGGGTCCCTCTTCAAGAGGCTCGGGGTGGTGAGGTCATCGAAATCGCCTCTTCGGACGACGACGAAGATTCTGAAGAGGATGTGCTTATGCGCATGGCGAGAGCGGAGGCAGCATTTGAGGGGAGATTTATCAACCAGCATTTGCTGCGTCTGTTCCCGTCCTTTGGCCTCGAACAGATCAGATATCGTCGTAAGCTGAGGCGATACCAAGATTATTTGAACTCTCTGGTCGGTGTCGCCAACATCGACATAGAGGAAGAAATTGAACTAGAGCAAACGGCTCCTCAGGGGATTAATCGCGATCTTAGTACTTCAGGGGAGGGGAGGGGGTTAAATTTAAGCACTCAATAAGGGGTAGGGGTGGAAATAGAAGGTGGAGTTGTAAAAGCCGCGACACTTTTGAATATTTCTAGGGTTGCAGATTTGCCCGGGGTTGGTATTGAGGGTGATGGGGGGACAGAAACTCTGGCAGAAGGGGGGCCGATTTGGAACATAAGGGGTGGGAGGATGCTTCTGGACCCTGTAGGATTGGGAGATAGCCCAAACGCACATACCGGACTGCGGGACCTCATTAGGGAGATTGCCAATGATCCTGCGCTTGTTCTTAATGAGGAAGATCTTGCGTTGGCCAATTTGTGCCAAACTAACATCCGGGGGGGCACAATCAGCCCGAGCTAGGGCGATGATTGAGGCCTACGCCGAGAGGATTGTTCCCCAACCTCGCCGTGGGAACAACAGGTTAAGGGAGGGTGCTAGAATTGGGAGAAGAACCGGTGACCGGGCGCTGCCAGCCCGCCGGTCCCAGAAACGCGCCCTCCTCTATAAACGTGTGCAAGATCTCCTCAGGAGGAACAGGGGCAGGGCCGCTGAGCATATCCTGGAGGATATCCCGTGGGATGATGGTGGTGTGGGAGGGCCGGAACCTAATCTGGTGGAAAGGGAGTATCGGGGGAATTTCAGATTGCCGTCACCGGAGAACAACAGGGACATTGGTGACTATCAAACGGAGGTACCTTTAGTTGAGGAGCCCATCTGCGTTGAGGAGATTCGTAGGGCCTTGGCCAAGGTCAGGTCTAACGCTGTTAGGCCTGACGGGATAAAGCCAAGTGCTCTGAAGAGGGTTGCGGTGTTCAGGCTCTGCATTCTCTTTAATGCTGTCCTGCTCTTCGGCATTTGTCCCAGAAAATGGAAAGAAACAATATAACAATACAAACCATCATTAAGGTAAGGAGGCAGAACCGTCAACCATACCATCTGCTGTCCCTGGACCTTCGGAAAACCTTCGACACGGTTTCTCACCACTCCGTGGAGAGGGCACTCCGAAGATTCAGGGTCGGCTCGATCATTAAAGACTACATAATGTACAGTTACCGGGAGTCCCACACATATTTCTACAGGAGAGGGCACGACGGGGGAAATCCCCTTCCTGCGAGGGGTGAGACAGGGCGATCCGCTTTCTCCTGTGCTATTTAATATGGTCTTAGACGAGCTGATTTGTAAGCTCGAGGGGTCGGGGAAGGGTTTGGGGATTCAGGGCGGGGAAAAGGTCGCTGTGGTGGGGTACGCCGACGACCTCATCGTCCTATCGGAATCGGTGGGGAGGGCGGGTCGTATGCTCGCTACGGCGGCCCGATTCTTTGATGAATGTGGGATGGGAATAAACGCCGACAAATCGGTCGCCCTCAGTGTTAACGTAAACCGTGGGAATAAACACATGTATACGCTGGACCGATCTGTTTTCTACCTGCACGGGGAGCCTCTACCCCAGTGTCAACCTGGCGAGGTGTTTAAATATCTCGGCAGACGATACGGGGCTATGGGGCAAACTGCTGCGGGTGTTGAAAAGACCAAGCTCTACTTGCAGCGTATTGCCAGGGCACCTCTGAAACCCCATCAGCGGCTAGATTTGATCAAAACCTTCCTAATCCCGAAGCTTGTTGACTCCCTTCAGGGTCTGACGGTTACCGAGAAGGCCTTGAAGGAAACCGACAAGTTGATCAGGATGGCGGTTCGGAAAACTTGCCATCTGAACAGGTCCTGTCAGGACGCCTATATCCACGCCTCAGTGCGGGACGGAGGGTTGGGGGTTCTTTCGATGAGGAAGCATGTCCCCATGATCCTTCTTAAAAGGATCAATGGCTTAAAGAACGAGAGAACCCAGCTCTCCGAGGCGATCCTGAGTATGGCTCAGGTAAGGAAGCTGGAGGGGCGCCTGGTCGGATGGTATGGGGAAAGAGGGTTTAACAGTAGGGGTACTAGAATGGGTTGGGATGAGGAGTTGCAGGGTGGGTACAGCGGCAACGGCCTCAATCAGGGTAACACCTGTACCGCGGGTGGTTCCTGGCTGCAGAGCCCGCCTCCGTTCTGGTCCGGTAGGGATTTTTGTCGGGCCGTGCAGTTGAGAGGTAACCTCCTGCCATCCAAGGGGATACCGTCAAATCCGGGGGAGGAGCGGTTCTGCCGGGCAGGGTGTGGGAAGGTCGAAAGTCTCTCCCACATCCTGCAACGGTGTTGGACATGCAAATCCGGTAGGATGAAACGGCACGACTGCCTTGTTAATTCTGTCGCAGGCATTGCCAGGACTAGGGGTTGGGATGTGGCTCTGGAGCCTAGGATCCGCGCGCGGAGTGGCCTTCTCCGGAACCCAGATATTGTAATGACCAGGGGGGAAAAATTGGTCGTGTGCGACATCACTGTTGCTTGGGAAGGTCCCGAAACGCTTCGCCGGGCGAGCGAGACCAAAATCTACACCTATTCGCCACCGGATTTTGTGAACACTCTTAAGAATCTTCACCCCGGGAAAACGATACATATCGCTCCTGTGGTGCTGGGGGCCAGGGGGATCTGGGATAGTCGCGTAAATGCGGCTATCACGGGCATCCTTGGTCTCACATCAGCACAAATCAGGGATCTGGTGTGTAAAACCATCGTCGGAAGCATAATAACTTACAAAGACTTTATGAGACAGAATTAATAAGATCGGACGACTCTTGAATAACTAGAACTTTTCCTATGTGTCGTCAGTTTGTCCATCATGTTTCCTGTCCCTCGTGTTTTTACTTCTTTATTTGTTAACTGAATCTTTGGAGTATGCCATTTTATTTAAAAGGACTGGTGTCTACCCATTTTTACTGTGTGCGCGATTGGCTGCTCCCACTAATGCGCCAAAGAAGTCTCCTGGCCCGCTCTGCAAGTTCGACAGTCGCCTTCAGCGAACTGAGTGCTCCATGGGGTGGTTTCCCGCGATCAACTTTTAATTGATAAATTTTCTCCTTAACAGTTGGGAAATACCGTTAAACTGTACATGCGCCCTAGGGATGATGAGCTGGGTCTAAAGTGATGATAGACTTCAGCTCCCTTTATGAGCAATTATGGGTCCTACTGATTAGCCAAATGCTTCGTCATCTAATTAGTGACGCGCATGAATAGATTAACGAGACTCCAACTGTCCCTACCCACTATCTAGCGAAACCACTGCCAAGGGAACGGGCTTGGGGAAAATAGCGGGGACAGAAGACCCTGTTGAGCTTGACTCTAGTCTGGCACTGTAATGAGACATGAAGGGTGTATCATAAGTGGGCGAATCCGACTGTCTAATTAAAACAAAGCATTGCGATGGTCTTAACGTGATGTTGACGCAATGTGATTTCTGCTCAGTGCTCTGAATGTTAAAGTGAAGAAATTCAATCAAGCGCGGGTAAACGGCGGGAGTAACCCTGGACTCTCTTCAAAGCGAATAAATCTTTCGCCCTAGATTTCCAACTTTGGGATACATACTATTCGTGACTATATTTGTGATCAAAGTCAATAAGGGGAAAGCGCGGACGCTCCTGCGTCACTAACAACACATTTGGTACTTCGAGCAATATAGTGGCTTTCTCTGACCAACCGGTCTCTGGGGGTTCCCAAGACGGCTCTGTTTGAGTGAACGGTTTCCTGTGGTGTCTTAGTAGGTAATTGAACGGGTACCCTCGGGTACGCTTAATAGACTACCGAAGAGACTGCGACTTGGGGTGGTATGTCGGTGTGAGGCAGCCACTACGGTCGTGGTGTTCCCAGTACGGTAGTTCGACCGGGTGCATTCGTGTATCCCCTGTAGGCTATCAGAAAAGTCACCCCCAGGTTGTCTACTAGCTCAATTATCCGCTTGACTGGAACCGGACCTCAGGTTTGCGAGGGACGAGGGCCACTGCTCGCGCTCGATAGGAGTCGTGATCCGACCCGGCTTCCGAAGGGAACTTCTTTGAGAGGTTCTTCTAAGGTCGTCGCTAGGGGAAAGCTCCTTT
The DNA here is from genome assembly GCA_034092305.1 of Diaprepes abbreviatus. Lineage (NCBI taxonomy): Eukaryota > Metazoa > Arthropoda > Insecta > Coleoptera > Curculionidae > Diaprepes > Diaprepes abbreviatus. The sequence goes on from JASJET010000040.1 coordinate 2,266,728, forward strand.
CTTCCTTGCGCAGGGTGGTATTGAGGGTGACGCTTAAGGGTGGGAGTTGTGTCCGTGTACCCAAGACCTTCTCCACGGAAATCGTGTGACCTACCTCCACGTGGTTAAGGGTGGTAACGTCTGTCGGCAATCAGTCGTGGACTTGTGCGCCACGCCATAAGTTCCGTCAGCGGCTAAAGGTCATACTCCCAACTTCCCACCTTTTTATTCCATCCTGTTCTACTTCCCCTCGTTCCGTACTTCCCCTCTGCCCTTATTAGGGCTTGACTTTGAAGTCGTTAAATACCATTTTTGAAGAGCTGTTCGGGGTCTCTTTCTAGGATTAGTTCTAGCTTAAAACCCGAAAGGGTCGTAACATAAGGATAGGTTTAGTGTACTCTTAATTAACTAGATTTAGCTTGCAGACAAGTTGTTTCGCGGGCTATCCTATCCAAATTCAAATAGGTTGATTTAAGGGGTTTTAGTTGCTGAAGACGATGGTTCTGTGTGATATCTGTCGCAAGGAGTTTGGGTCTGAAAAAGGGGTGAAGGAACATCTTAGAAGGAAGCGGTGTAGGGGCCCACCAAGGGATGATGATGGAGTTTGCCCGGTGTGTTTGAGGGTATTTAAGGGGTATGCTGGGATGCGGAACCATTTTAAACAGGCCCATCCTGTCGAATATAACCGGGAGTTAGAGAACCGGTATGAACCAGTTGTAACGCCCCCGGCCCCTCTTCAAGAGGCTGGAGGTCCCGTCCCTCCTCTTCAAGGTGGTGACGGTGAACTGGTCGGACCTGAAGCTGTGCTCGTGGAACCTCTTCAAGGTGAAGCGAGACCCTCTACCCCTCTTCAAGGCGTGGTGGGAGATCAGGATCCAGACGAGGCCCACTTACCTGTAGTCGCGCCTCTTCAAGGCGCGGCCGGACCCCGGGTCCCTCTTCAAGAGGCTCGGGGTGGTGAGGTCATCGAAATCGCCTCTTCGGACGACGACGAAGATTCTGGGGAGGATGTGCTCATGCGCATGGCGAGAGCGGAGGCAGCATTTGAGGGGAGATTTATCAACCAGCACTTGCTGCGTCTGTTCCCGTCCTTTGACCTCGAACAGATCAGATATCGTCGTAAGTTGAGGCGATACCAAGATTATTTGAACTCTCTAGTCGGTGTCGCCAACATCGACATAGAGGAGGAAATTGAACTGGAGGAAACAGCTCCTCAGGGGATTGACCGCGATAATAATACTTCAGGGGAGGGGAGGGGGTTAAATTTAAGCAATCAATCAGGGGTTGGGGTGGAAATAGAGGGTGGGGTTGTAGAAGCCGCAACACTTTTAAATATTTCTAGGGTTGGAGATTTGCCCGGGGTTGGTATTGAGGGTGATGGGGGGACAGAAACTCTGGCAGAAGGGGGACCGATTGGGGATATAAGGGGTGGGAGGATGCTTCCTGACCCTGTAGGATTGGGAGATGGCCCGAACGCACATACCAGACTGCGGGACCTTATTAGGGAGATTGCCAATGACCCTGCGCTTGCTCTTAATGAAGAAGATCTTGCGTTGGCTAATATATGCCAAACCAACATCCGGGGGGCCCAATCGGCCCGAGCTAGGGCGATGATTGAGGCCTACGCCGAAAGGATTGTTCCCCAACCTCGCCGTGGGAACAACAGGTTTGAGGAGGGTGCAAGAATTGGGAGAAGAACCGGTGACCGGGCGCTGCCAGCCCGCCGGTCCCAGAAGCGCGCCCTCCTCTATAAACGTGTGCAAGATCTCTTCAGGAGGAACAGGCGCAGGGCCGCTGAGCATATCCTGGAGGATATCCCGTGGGATGATGGTGGTGTGGGAGGGCCGGAACCTAATCTGGTGGAAAGGGAGTATCGGGGGATTTTCGGATTGCCGTCACCAGAGGACAACCGGGACATTGACGACTATCGAGTAGAGGTGCCTTTAGTTGAGGAGCCCGTTAGCATTGAGGAGATTCGCAGGGCCTTGGCCAAGGTCAGGTCTAACGCTGTTGGGCCTGACGGGATAAAACCCAGTGCTCTTAAGAGGGTTGCGGTGTTCAGGCTCTGCATTCTCTTCAATGCTGTCCTGCTCTTCGGCATCTGTCCCGGTAAATGGAAGAAAAACCGAACAATCTTAATTCCCAAAGGCGGTAATCCGGAATTGATAAAAAATTGGAGACCAATTTCAATTTCATCGGCGTTCAGTAGACTACTGCACAGGATTATAGCGGATCGTCTGTCATACCTCCCCCTCCACAAGAATCAACGGGGCTTCCGAAGGGTTGACGGTGTCGTCCTTAACAATTTAACAATTCAGACCATCATTAAGCTGAGGAGGCAGAACCGTCAACCATACCATCTGCTGTCCCTGGACCTTCGGAAGGCCTTTGACACGGTGTCTCACCACTCCGTGGAGAGGGCACTCCGAAGATTCAGGGTCGGCTCGATTATTAAAGACAATATTATGGACAGTTACCGGGAGTCCCACACATGTATTTCTACAGGAGGGGGCACGACGGGGGAAATCCCTTTCCTGCGAGGGGTGCGCCAGGGCGATCCGCTTTCTCCTGTGCTCTTTAACTTGGTCCTGGACGAGCTTATCTGTAAGCTCGAGGGGTCGGGGAAGGGTTTGGGGATTCAGGGTGGGGAGAAGGTCGCTGTGGTGGGGTACGCCGACGACCTCATCGTCCTGTCGGACTCGGTGGGGAAGGCGGGTCGTATGCTCGCTACGGCGGCCCGATTCTTTGATGAATGTGGGATGGGAATCAATGCCGACAAATCGGTCGCCCTCAGTGTGAACGTAAATCGCGGCAACAAGCATATGTACACGCTGAGCAGGTCTGTTTTCTACCTGCACGGGGAGCCTCTACCCCAGTGTCAACCTGGCGAGGTGTTTAAATATCTCGGCAGACGATACGGGGCCATGGGGCAAACTGCTGCGGGTGTTGAACAGACCAAGCTCTACTTACAGCGTATTGCCAGGGCACCTTTGAAGCCCCATCAGCGGCTCGATTTGATTAAAACCTTCCTGATCCCGAAGCTTGTTGACTCCCTTCAGGGTCTGACGGTTACCGAGAAGGCCCTGAAGGAAACCGACAAGCTGATCAGGATGGCGGTTCGGAAAACTTGCCATCTGAACAGGTCCTGTCAGGACGCCTATATCCACGCCTCAGTGCGGGACGGAGGGTTGGGGGTTCTTTCGATGAGGAAGCATGTCCCCATGATCCTTCTTAAAAGGATCAATGGCTTAAAGAACGAGAGAACCCAGCTCTCCGAGGCGATCCTGAGTACGGCTCAGGTAAGGAAGCTGGAGGGGCGCCTGGTCGGATGGTGTGGGGAACGAGGGTTCAATAGTAGGGGTATTAGAATGGGTTGGGATGAGGAGTTGCAGGGTGGGTACAGCGGCAACGGCCTCAATCAGGGTAAAACCTGTACCGCGGGTGGTTCCTGGCTGCAGAGCCCGCCTCCGTTCTGGTCCGGTAGGGATTTTTGTCGGGCCGTGCAGTTGAGAGGTAATCTCCTGCCATCTAAGGGGATACCGTCAAATCCGAGGGAGGAGCGGTTCTGCCGGGCAGGGTGTGGGAGGGTCGAAAGTCTCTCCCACATCCTGCAACGGTGTTGGACGTGCAAATCCGGTAGGATGAAACGGCACGACTGCCTTGTTAATTCTGTCGCAGGCATTGCCAGGACTAGGGGTTGGGATGTGGCTCTGGAGCCCAGGATCCGCGCGCGGAGTGGCCTTCTCCGGATCCCAGATATTGTAATGACCAGGGGGGAGAAATTGGTCGTATGCGACATCACTGTCGCTTGGGAAGGTCCCGAACCGCTTCGCCGGGCGGGCGAGACCAAAATTCACACTTACTCGCCACCGGATTTTGTAGACACTCTCAGAAACCTTCACCCTGGGAAGACCATACAGATCGCTCCTGTGGTGCTGGGGGCCAGGGGGATCTGGGATAGTCGCGTAAATGCGGCTATCACGGGCATCCTTGGTCTCACATCAGCACAAATCAGGGATCTTGTGTGTAAAACCATCGTCGGAAGCATTATCACCTATAAGGACTTTATGAGACAAAATTGATTCAAACAAAAAATCGGACGACTCTAACTAGAACTTTTCCTATGTGTCGTCAGTTTGTCCTTCATGTTTCCTGTCCCGCGTGTCTTTTACTTCTTAAATGTTAACTGTAATTTTGGAGTATGCCATTTTTAAGCTCAATGACTGGTGTTGGGCCCTCCGTGGGCTTCTCGCCTATCAATTTGATTATTATATATATGCGCGACGGGCTACTCCGACTTATGCGCAAAGAAGTCTCCTGGCCCGCTCTGATAAGGTACGGTCGCCTTCAGCGATATAAGTGCTCCGTGGGGTGGTTTCCCGCGATCAACTTTTTAATAAAATAATTTTCTCCTTAACAGTTGGGAAACAACTTAAACTGTACATGCGCCCTAGGGATGATGAGCTGGGTCTAAAGTGATGATAGACTTCAGCTCCCCTTATGAGCAATTATGGGTCATACTGATTAGCCAAATGCCTCGTCATCTAATTAGTGACGCGCATGAATAGATTAACGAGATTCCAACTGTCCCTACCCACTATCTAGCGAAACCACTGCCAAGGGAACGGGCTTGGGGAAAATAGCGGGGACAGAAGACCCTGTTGAGCTTGACTCTAGTCTGGCACTGTAATGAGACATGAAGGGTGTATCATAAGTGGGCGAATCCGACTGTCTAATTAAAACAAAGCATTGCGATGGTCTTAACGTGATGTTGACGCAATGTGATTTCTGCTCAGTGCTCTGAATGTCAAAGTGAAGAAATTCAATCAAGCGCGGGTAAACGGCGGGAGTAACTATGACTCTCTTCAAAGCGAATAAATCTTTCGCTCTTCAAAAAGATTAAGTGGATTTTAAGAATTAAGTTTCTTTGTGTTTTGCTTATCCACGGAAGTTTGAGCCTGCCTCCACGCGGCGAAGGGCGGTAACGAAGCCGGGCAATAAGTCGTGGCAAGGCCTGTGTGGTTTTGGAGAGGACAGTATAGTGCCGTCTGACACCTACTACTATTGATCAAAGGCTACCGGGAGTGGTGCTACTTGTTAGTCGATTACCATCTGGTTCGCATTGGGCGGACGTTGGCTTGCCACGTCCGCCTTTTGCACCAAGACTTTTAAGATTGGCGAGAGGCCGGCCTTAAGGGTTCGGTCTTCTCGCCTTTTTTATTTAAAAATTTTTTCTCGAAAAGCACCTTCCCACACTTTTTTCAGGCCTTAACGCACACAGCTGTCCGAACCTCCCACGCAGGCACCCCACGCCATAAGCTCCTTGGCACGGCTAAAGGCTGGGTCAGAAGGGTTTTATATTTCTAACATCATTATAGCCTGTGGCAGTGACCACATTCATTAGCTCGTTAAACCTTTGACGCCGAATCTTATTTATATTATATTAGACTCTCAGATTTCCGTTTGGCTTATCGCTTGGCCTACGGAGAGTTCGGGGTCTGAGCTTGTTCTCAGCCCAACCAAGGTTGCTGGGAAATCTAGCGAGGTAATAATTGTCCTGAATTTTATTAAAACACCGTCGAGTAATTCCGGCGGCAGCCTCGCAAACCGGGAAGCACCTTGTTTTTGCGCCCATCACGATGGAGGAACACATCCATGCGGTGAATGGTGACATCATAACCTGCATCTGTCGAAAAACCTTCAGCTCTGCGGAAGGTCACAGAACGAATATCAGAAGGGGACGCTGTAAAGGCATCCCTGCTGAAATAAATAACATCTGTGAAGTGTGCTCAAGGCAATTCAACACATTTGCAGGCCTGAGGCAACACTTACGACTCGCACACCCGGTCGTATACAATACTGAGCTCGAAGATCGCTACAGACCTCATGAGGTTGAGGAGGAGGATGGCGAGCAACTCGCTATTGCATTAGCAAAGGAAGAGGCGGCCTTTAAAGGAAAATTCATTAATGTGCACCTCCGAGAACGCCACCCATCTCTAGATCTGAATAAACTAAAGAATATCAGAAGACGTGAAGACTACAAGTCGCTGGTGTTGGACTTTCAAAGAGAGGCGGAGAGATTGGCTCCTCCCCTTGCCGACTCGGACGAGGTTTTTGTGGCATAGGAACCATCTACTAATAATACATCGCATTCCACTGGCGATAACTCTAATACACCTTTAGTGGTGAATCCGGCTGATGCCATGCTGGGAGCTCAGTCGGTTAATAGTCCGCATACCTGCCTGGCAGATCCTATAGTGGATGAACTAGAATCAAATACTGCAGATTTGAATATATCTATCGCCTCGGCACACTCAGAGGCTGTGGCTTACGATGATCCTCTTCTGCCAGAGAGGACTGTACTAATTCCGGAACCGATCGACGCTGGAACCGCGGCTGGCTCGGAAGGCGAGCTGATGGCGCACCTCCGTGACATTGCAAACATACAGCATGATTCCTTACAAACTGAAGATCTACTCATCATCAATATGTTCCAGTTGAGGAATAAAAAAGCACATTCTGACAACGCCAGAGTAGCACTGGCAGAGTACAGCCAACATATTGTCCCCCCCACCTAGAGTCGAAGCATAATTTGGGCAGATATTTGGCACTCCTTCGATAAACGATAGACCCGTCAATCAAAAAGTGGACAATAACGGTGTGGGGCTTCTGAATCCTATCACGGAGGAGGAAGTCCGTACCACCCTTAACTTGATGATCAGCAACGCCGCAGGGCCGGATGGCATCCGGCCCTCGCATCTGAAATCGGCTTCCTTATTAAAATTGTCTATTCTATTCAACGCGGTTCTTCTTTTCGGGATGGTTCCGGCCTCCTGGAAAGAGAGCCGCACTATTTTATTACCAAAAGACGGGAATCCCGGGGACATCGGAAACTGGAGGCCGATCACCATTTCCAGTGCATACCTAAGACTTTTAAATAAAATCTTATACAAAAGACTGTCTGGACGGAAACTACATGGCAATCAAAGGGGCTTTATATCTGTTGATGGCGTCACATTAAATAACATCACTCTTCAAGGAATCATTAAAAGCAGACGAGCGGCTGGGCTACCCTTTCATGTCCTGTCGCTGGATCTCAAAAAGGCCTTCGACACAGTATCACATAACACGGTTAAGAGGGCCTTGGAAAGATTCAGCGTCGGTGACATGATTAAGGATCTAATCCTAGATCAATATAGGGGATGCACCACCGCTATAATGCTTAACAATAACAGATCTAACCCCATCGCTGTCAATAGAGGTGTAAAACAGGGTGATCTTTTATCACCATTGCTGTTTAATATGGTAGTTGATGAACTCATTTGCAGTCTCGCAGATTCCGCCTTTGGGCTAAATTTGGACGGGGGCGTGGGTGTAGCCGTGATAGGTTATGCCGACGACTTGATCCTACTTTCGGATACCATCAAAAAGGCAAGCAAACTATTGTCTAGGGCCAATGAATTCTTCGAGGCTGCGGGCATGACTTTGAAAATTAATAAATGTAAGGCTCTCTCAGTCAACTACAACAAAGAACGCAAGCACCTGTATCAGTTGACCAGATCAGTCTTGTATGTCAATACACAGCCTATCCAACAATTGCAGGCTGGAGAATATGTCAAATACTTAGGGAAAAAATATGGTGCATATGGATCCTCCGGACCGATAATCCCCGAACTTCGGGATATCTTATTTAAGCTCACAAAATAACCGCTAAAACCACATCAGTGACTTTCCATACTAAAAACGTATGTAATCCCCAGATTCATCGACTCCCTGCAAAACGTCAACGTAACTCTGGCATGTCTAAACCAGATTGACAAGGAAATACGTATATTTATACGCAAGTGCCTACATTTAAACAGAACATGTCAGGACGCCTATATACATGCACCATGCAGGGAGGGTGGCCTGGGGGTTTTATCACTCAAATTATATGTACCCATGATTATGCCGAGTAGGCTTAACAAGCTGGAAATGGAGAATACCACACTGTCTAGGATAGTTCTGAACTTCTCTTATATCAGAAAACTCAAAGATAAGCTCTGCAGATGGTGTGGTACACTTACAAATGGAATCTCAATTAAAAGACACTGGGCCGAAAGGCTGGATATGGGATACTCTGGTGGCGGTTTGAAACAGGGTGGCTCGGAGAGCGGCTTTTGGGTCGACAATCCTCCCGCATTTTGGTCGGGTGGAGACTTCATCCGTGCAGCACAGCTAAAAGGAAACCTACTACCAACAAGGGGAATTCCATCAAACCCCAGACAAGAGAGGTTGTGTCGGGCAGGATGTGGGAGGGTCGAAAGCCTCTTCCACGTTCTGCAACGGTGCCCTCTCTCCAAAATAGCACGGATGAGGCGCCATGATAATATAGTTGATTACGTATGTAGACACGCAAGAGCAATGGGCATGACGGTAGTCAAAGAACACAGAATTAGATGCCCTTCTGGTCTACTGCGAATCCCCGACATTATCGCATACACCGAGATGGAAGTAATAGTGGCCGATGTTACGGTCTCGTGGGAGGGACCTGATCCTCTTGTATTAGCCGGCAATAATAAAAGAGCAATATATAACAATGAATTTTTCGCTGGTTTAAACAACAGATTCCCAGGAAGGACGCCTCATTTTGTGCCTATTGTGTTGGGTGCCAGGGGCACATGGTGTAGAAGCACGAACAGAGATGCTACAAATCTCAGTAACACTATAATTGGAAGTATAGCGGCTCATAGAGCCTTTAACCGTAATTGAATATCCGCATGAGTGTGACCCTTCATCGTGGTATGGAGGCTGTGGCTTTATTTTCTTTCGCATCTCCTTTAATTATTCTTATTGTAAACTCTATAACAGCGGTCAGGACTGGGCTGGGAACGAGCATTTAACTTATATGTTGTATTGTCCCATATACACTTATTTTAATTTTTAATTTTTTGATTTTTAAATTTTATTTTATTTTATCTTTTAACTTAATTTCTTTTTTTTTTAGCTCGTTTTAGTATATACATATTTTAATTTTATACTTTGTAACCTGGCCTGGCACTTAAATGGAAAAAAAATAACACTTTACTGAATTAAAAGATAGATTGATCACTCCAAGAGTTAATAACTGCCTTGGCTGTGTGTACTTTGTTTTGTCTTTTAAACTATATTATTTTATTTTACATCATTTTAAAATGTCTCCATGACTGATACATGCATTCACTCAAACATCAACTTAAGAGTAATTATCAACAGGGCTTCACCCATTTGATTGGAGACATGGGATGCGCACAGATGCCTCGTTGCGGAACCCCGTTTATGGGCGGAAGCAATGAGGTTTCCATAAAAATTTTTTGCCCTAACAGTGGGGATATTTCGTTCACTATAAATGCGCTCCGGATTGGTTGATGTAGCGGTTACATGATGACCGGGAAAATCCCAATCTTGGTACACGAAAGCCAAAGTCTGATAGCCAAATGCCTCGTCATCTAATTAGTGACGCGCATGAATGGATTAACGAGATTCCCACTGTCCCTACCCACTATCTAGCGAAACCACTGCCAAGGGAACGGGCTTGGAAAAATTAGCGGGGAAAGAAGACCCTGTTGAGCTTGACTCTAGTCTGGCACTGTAAGGAGACATGAGAGGTGTAGCACAAGTGGAAGATGACAACATCGATGGTGAAATACCACTACCATCGTTTCTTTACTTACTCGGTTAGGCAGAACGCGTGCGCCGTTCGCTCACGAGACAGCGGCTGTCACGATATTCTCGAACCAAGCACGTACAGTGGTATTCAGATGCCGTGCCTGCGTTGATGACCGAGCGGTTCGTGCCGTCTGCGTCGTTGACGTTTGTCCTGCGGTTTTCCGGGTGTCGTTTTATGCTCCCGTGTGATCTGATTCGAGGACACTGCTAGGCGGGGAGTTTGACTGAGGCGGTACATCTATCAAAAAAATAACGCACGTGTCCTAAAGCCAGCTCAGCGAGGAGAGAAACCTTGTGTAAAGCAAAAGGGCAAAAGCCGACTTGATCCAGATGTTCAGTACGAAAATTGTTAGATAATCCATTTATTAGTTAAGTAGTATCTGTAATTGGCGTCGGCTGTTAATACTGTATTAAATAAATAACGTAAACATGTGAACATTTTTATCCAAAAAGTACTACGAAAAACGAAATTAATGGTTCAAAAAAATTTGTTTCTCGGAAACCAATTAACAGAATTTAAGTTTTTTTTTTTCAAAAGAAGCGTGTTTCTGAGTACTTTTAAATGTATTTCCGAAAAAAAATTCAAAAAATCGCAGGATTATTCAAACTGTTTATAAGTAAAAAAAAAATTGTCGAAATTTTAAATAATTGCTAAGGAGGCCCAAATGATTCCATTTTAATTTTTAAAAAAGCGTTTGAAAGCTTGAAATGTCTGGTATATGTGAAAAAAATTCAAGTACGCAAGTTTCATATTTAAGATTTAATCAAATTTGAAAAAATTTCCATATTTTGAAACAAAAAATTAAATCGCAAAATTATTGTATAAAAACTATTAAATCGATTTTAACGAAATTTGACATGTTGCTTAATCATACCATAAAGTTTTTTTTTGCGTGTGTACTGTAAAAAATACATATCAAAAACTATTTAACTTTTGCGTGTCTACATGTATTTCCTCCTTCAGGGTTGTCTAGAAACTTAATGTGGCTGAAGTGAAAAGTTTTCAGACTACCCTAAACCAGTCGGTTACATTTTTTAAAATTCCTTTTACTTTCAATTAGTTTTTAAAATGGATGATCCAAATAATAATGCTACATAAAAGTACGTAAAACGTTGAAATTTCGTTACGATAATGTGAAAAAGCTGAAGGTCTAAAAATAACAGATAAAGTTCGCTGAACAAAATTTCTGTTGCTGTTTTTCTTCAGTTTCAATTTCTGCTCCGAAGAACCCTTTAAAACATGATAAAAATTTCATCAAAATATCTCGCCTTTATAGAAAGTTAAATATGAATGTGTTTGGTTAAAAAACTGACTACCTAACAATTTTTACAGTTTTCAACCCCCCTTGCAAATAAACCCATCTTGGTAACATTTTTATGGATCAACTCGGAGACACCTTAAAATATGCTGAAAAGTTATACGCGAATAAATACTAAAAAAAATACACATCGACTGAAAATCGAATCAAACAATTGAATTGTTGGATTGATAAGGTAAGCAAAAACTAATTTTCACCCCAACTTGCCACACACGAGGAGATACTCTAATTTTCCTCGTTATTTCATTTTACGCGCGTCTCTAGGTTAATTGAAGATGTGCGCCTGCAATATTTCATCGAAAAAAAAAAAACAAACAAAAATTGACGACGTTACATAAAAAAGAATATTGAAGAAATTATTTGTAGTTACATCACTTTATAATAGTTCCACAACTTTTCTAATCTGTTTTTCCCATATTTCAATTTCTCACCTCAAAAGTAAAAAAGATTCATCTGCAAATTTCGGTGGACGCACAGCTTTCGATGAAATCCTCCGATAAACAGACGTCCAACAGTTCCAAACGTAGGAAGACGGCTTCGTATTGGCTGGAACTTTTTCTGTCGAACAACGGGGGGTGCTTCAACTACTGCTGATTTAACTAGACATAAAATGAAAAAAAAAAATAAAAAATGCTAATATCCCACCAAAATGAATACAATATATACATCGCAGTTGAGTGTATAAATACAATTACATAAAAGAAACTATTTTAGTTCTCAACCAACTGAAAACATTTTATACTATAAGGACAAACATGGTTAGAAATAAAGCATAATATCATTAAAAGGTGGAAATATATTTCCATGGTAGCGTACCGCCATCTGTGGATCGATTTCGAACTTATTGGTTCTCGTCAGTAAGCAAGCGCATCACATCAGAGAAGTTGTTGTAAAAATGGAAAATCAACACTTCACAAAAAATTAGAACAATACTTCACTGTGGCTAAACCGTCAAAGTCATACTGAAGCTGCAAAACGGCGACCACACTCGGTTCACTCTAATTGGTCACCTTTTAAGGGATTGGGCGTGGCTTTCAGATTTTATTAAAAAAAAATGTCAGACGCTACATAGCTAATAGATTTTGATGTACAATCAAGCTACTCAAATCCAAGTTCTCAATAGTACGGAAGAATTCGAATATCTAAGAGTCAGTGAACCATTTATTTGACCTGACGCGAAAATCTCTGTCGTTATTCAGTAGTCTACCACTTGTACAAGGGTAGAGAAAGGCACGGAGAATTTTCAATTGGAAGGCCATCGCTTCAGTAATTTCGCAAAAAATTGTCGTTTCAGTTTCCTTGTCAAAATAATTTGGGAAACAACGATTTAACACGTGATTACGGACAAAAGTTTTAGAAGATATCCTGGATCGGCCCGTTTAGCTCCAAGAGGACCACTGAGCTGTTTACACCAGTGCAAAGAGGGAATAGCTGTTATGTAACGGGAACTTAAGAAGAACTCGACAGTCCAAGATACAGAAAGAGAAAATTCGATCAAGAAATTTAAGAAGATTTACGCAAAGAAAGGTCAGGAAACCGCGTTTATTAGGCGGTAACTCGTTATTGGCGAACTCTGATATTAGAGATGACTCTTTGCCAGGCGAGGAACCACACTTACAAGGAAGGAACCTATGAAGAACAATATGTTGTAGAGGGTACAAAAATAAGATACATGTATTTTTTTATCTGCGGAGATTCATTATAACGGGGTGAAAACCGCCCCTAAAGTTCGTCTCTAAAAGCAGTATTTTTGAAATATTTCAGGTTGTAAGTGAGATATTTTTATTAAACAAAACAAAAAACTTGTTATGTGAAATGATGTTAAACTATGGCATCTTCACCATGAAGGATATCTTCCCTTATTTTTTATTAGGGTAAAACATATATTTACGCAAGTAATTTAATTTTAAAAATTACGAAATTTAATGGAAATGCTTGGAAATATTTTTTTCAAGAATATCATAAGTAACTTAAGTTGACGGGATTCGGGGTTTCTAAAAATAAACTAGAAAAAGAGGGTGAGCCACCCTCAAATGCGTTTTTTTTTTTAATTTCAAGTTCTAATTGAGTTAACTTTACAAAATAAAATTATTTGTTATTTAAAATGATGTTGAGTTATGGTATTTTCACCTCCAAAGATATCATCGCTTATTTCTGACACCGGTAAACCATCCATTGGCGCACGTAAATTAATTCTAAAAATGACGAAATTTAATGAAGTATTTTTTCAGAAATACCATAATTAACTCAAGTTGATATGTTTTGGGGTTTTAAAATATGAAGTAGTAAAAGAGGGTGAGTCACCCCAAATAGATTTTCTTCAAATCTCAAATTCTAATTGAGACATCTAAATAAAATAAATTGGAAATTACTTGTTGGTTGAAGTGAGGTTATACCATGTTGTTTTATTTCCATAGATATAATCTCTTTATTTTTATGAGGGTTAACCTTGTAATTCATTTACATATTTTAATTTTGGCATAACGAAATTAAACCAAATTTATTGATTTTTTTTTACAAATACAATAAGCAACTTAAGTTGAGGTATTTCGGGGTTTCCGAAAATAAACTAAAAAAAAAAGGGTGAGCCACCCCCAAATATGACTTGTTGCTTGAAATGATGTTTAAAAAAAAATGGTATTTTCACTCCCAAGAAATATTATTCCTTATTTTTAATAGAAATAAACTGTCAGTTCATACATATATTATAATTTTTAAAATTGACAAATAATAATTTATATGAACGTTACAGAATTAGAAATCTTTATTTGTCATGAATTATAATAATTTACAGACATGAATGCTTAACTAATGAAATAAGTATATATTGTCTCATTAATTGAAAAAAATATTTTCATTATGTTCTGTAACGTTCATATCAACTGAAATTTGGCAAATTTAGGAATAATTATACATGTATGAAATGGCATCCTTCGAATGATATCCTTGAGGATGAAAATACTATAGCTAAACTTCATTTCAAATAATAAGCAATTTCCAATTTGTTTCGCAAAGTTATCACAATTAGAACTTGAGATGTAAAAACAAGTATTTGGAGGTGGCTCACCCTCTTTTACCAGTTTATTTTAAGAAACCCCGAAACACGACAATAATTCAAGGAATAACCCCTTCAATTTTTGCCGTGTTTAATACACATCCTTTATACCAAATACAGCGTGTGTATTTATACACATTTACGAATTAATGGTAGAAAAGTATTTATTATAGCAAACTAATTAAAGTTTGTAAATGATGTTATATTTGAAAAATTGTCATTTTTCTGGATTTAAAAATTGTAAGTATCATAAACCTGCAAACGCGAGAATGTCCTTCGATAGGTGAACTCATAATAAAAAACCGTTTTGGATTCGATACAAATCACACTGCTATAAAGATATATATCAAAAACTATCTAATTCTTGCGTGTCTACATGTATTTCCTTCTTGAAAGGCTGAAAGGGTTAGTCTTAATTATTAACTTACTATGACTATTTAAAATACTATTTCTTAATCGCTGTTGTCGATTCAAATAAGTTAATTAAATTTTTCACCGAGTTAAATTGAATTGAGGATGTCTCTTGTTCTCCAGTCGAAACGTCGTGTCTTGTTGTGTGAAGCGCAGCGGGCAGAGCTGTAGAAGACCCTCCTTTTCCACCCGGGGAGCTTGAAGAGCCACCCGCCTCATTTGACAAGGAAACGAAGTTATATTGGGGACTGGACAGGATCTCGAAAGATAGAAAATTCGACAATTATGTAGTCTCGATATTTACTGAAATTATTTGGCAAGGTAAAAAGCACAAATATTGGGTACACAATGGGACACAACACCGTTCAGATTATATGCTTTGCAGACGATGTTGCCTTGACAGCAGATAGCGAGGACAACTTACAAAGAATGCTTTTCCATCTCAATCAAACAGCCAAACAGTATAATATGAAGATATCTGTGGAGAAAACCAAATCAATGGTAATAGCAAGAGAACCGGTAAGATGCAAACTAATGGTTGATGACAAACAAATCGAACAGGTTGGGAAGTTTAAATACCTAGGAGCACATATAACAAGTAACAGGGCAGTAATGGAAGAAGTGCGCACACAGGCCAACAAAGCGGCCATGATATCAGGCCAACTAAGAGACATAATCTGGAACAATAAACATATGACGGTTGAGAGCAAAGCAAGAATTTACAAGGTCCGTGTAAGACCGATACTGACCTACGGCGCAGAAACAGGAAATGAAACCAAAAAGACCAAACAAATTATGAGAACCACAGAAATGAAAACGCTGAGAATGATCATGGGAACAAGTTTAAGAGATAGGATAAGAAACGCAAAAATACGCGAGGACAGCGGAGTGGGGAATGTTGTGAAGTGGGTTCGAAACCGTCGTAGGCAGTGGAGAGACCACGTGGAACGAATGGACGATGACAGACTAGCAAAAACCGTGATGAAAGAGAAACCAAACACCAAACGGCCGCCTGGACGGTCCCCCAAAAGATGGAAAGACAGCTGGATTTCGACCTCAAACGAGGATCGATGAGGCATTGTATAGATAACAGAACTTGGTTCTACCTAGAAGAAGAAGAAGAAGAGAAGATTTGGCAAGAAAATTTTAATTCACGGGGTGTAGAGATATTTTGTTGTTAGTCGGTCGGTTATAATTTATTTTTAATTGGGGTAAAGTCTCTAGAAATTGATGTCGAAGTCTGAAAAAATTTAGGTCTGTTTAGTTCGCTTTAAGAAAAATTTTGAAATTAGACCCTAGGTTATATAAGTTTTAACTCTAAGTATTAATTTTAATTAGAGGTACACAGATTACAAATCCCCTACTGCTGAACGCCCTAGGTTCTACAATGTAAAATGTGAAGTTAATTGTTTACGTTTTTAACGTTTAAAAATATAAGATTTTATTATTTAAAACCAAAAATATTTAAAGACGACAAGGTCTTTTGTTTTTTAATTAAAGTGGAATGAAAGCTATTAATTATTAATTTATATTAATTAATAAGTCAGTAAAATCGGATTTTAATTTATTATCAAATCAATTAGTTCAAAGTTAGTTTATTAATGTTTAAATAATAAGTTAGGGGAAAATAAAAAGGTAATTATTAATTTTCTAAATCCGGAGAAGATGCCATTGTTTCTGACAGAAGGCATTACGTATCTCTTACCAAAGGACCAACATAACACACATGACCCAGCTAAGTATAGGCCGATCACCTGCCTTCCCACACTATATAAGGTAATCACCTCCTGCTTGACCCAACGCATCTATGCACATTGTGAAAAAAATAACATCATCGCAACTCAACAGAGAGGATGCACCAGGGGAGCAATGGGATGCAAGGAACAATTGATTGTTGACTCTGTCATATGTAACCAGGCCTGTACCAACCGAAGAAACCTCTTTGCTGCCTATGTGGATTATAAGAAGGCCTTCGACTCAGTACCACATGAATGGCTCAAAACTATACTGAGAATGTATAGGGTCGATGATCATTTTGTTTCCTGTCAACCTGGAGAACTAGGATCCAACTGCAAGTTCCATCCAGCGATACCATCGAAACTAATACAATCCCATTACGAAGAGGAATATTTCAGGGCGATTCACTAAGTCCACTGTGATTCTACCTTGCAATGAACCCTCCGTCACGCCGTTTGAACTCCACCAGATACGGCTTTAGTATTAGAAAAAACAACGAAGAGGTAGCAAGACTGAATCATCTTCTATACATGGATGATCTTAAACTGATGGCTGCTACCAAAAACCAGCTGGAGCAAATGCTCAAAATTGCCGAGGAGTTCTCCGGGGATATCGGAATGCAGTTTGGACTTGACAAGTGTCGTATTTTGAACATCGTTAAAGGAAAGATACAACCGGGTGCATTTGAGATGCAGAACGGTGAAACCATTGCTGCAATGGAAGCAGAACAAACATACAAATACCTAGGTATGAAACAAGCTAAACGAATTGACCATCGCACTATGAAGGCCGAATTGACAACCGAATTTGTCAGGAGGGTAAGACGGGTGTTACGAACTAATCTAAATAGTAGAAATTTGTTTAAGGCGCTCAACACGTACGCATGCTCTGCGCTTAGCTACTCTTTTGGAATAGTAAAATGAAGCAAGACGGACATCGAAGGCCTGCAAAGAAAAATAAGAACACTCCTAACAAAAGCACACAAACACCACCCTCGGAGTGCTATTGAACGTACAATGCTTCCAAGACACCAAGGAGG
Organism: Diaprepes abbreviatus; assembly: GCA_034092305.1. NCBI lineage: Eukaryota > Metazoa > Arthropoda > Insecta > Coleoptera > Curculionidae > Diaprepes > Diaprepes abbreviatus. The sequence goes on from JASJET010000040.1 coordinate 2,283,955, forward strand.
AAGAGGATTGGTCGATATTGGTAAGCAGCTCGATCAACAAATAATAAACTTACGTTTTTATTTCCATAGGTTAGCGGACTCTTCCACACTACATCGAGCAATATGCGAGGCAGACGATTCAACGCCGCTACAGCTGAGGGAACGGGATATTGCTTCTCACCACCGAACAGACCAAGAGAAGTTACAAGCTTGGCTACAGAAGCCACTTCATGGACGGCATCCAAATGAGGTCAACCAGGACAATGTCGATAACTTAGCGTCGAATTACTGGTTGATTTCAAGACAGATGTTTTCGAAAACGGAGGGCTTCTTGTTAGCTATCCAAGACCAGGTTATTCCGACGAAGAACTATCGGAAATTCATTATCAAAGATCCCTCAATAGAAAATGACCAATGTAGATATGGCTGTCGAACATCAGAGACGATCCAGCACGTAACTGGAGGATGCCAAGCATTTGCCGCAACCGAGTATAAGGAAAGACACGATTCAGCCGCTAAGATACTACACCAAGAGTTAGCAGATAAGTTAAAACTATTGCAGGCAGGAAAGGTGCCTTACTACAAATATAATCCAGAGCCTATTCTTGAAAACAACGAGTTCAAGTTATACTGGGATCGAACGGTCCTAACAGATCAAACAGTTACTCATAACAGGCCAGACATTATACTAACAGATAAAATTTCCAGGCGAACTACACTAATCGACATCGCTGTGCCGAACAACAACAACCTAAGGTCAAAGTACAACGAGAAAATCGCCAAATACAGAGATCTGGAGGTGCAAATCCGCAGACAATGGGCAATGAACAGTGTCCACACGATTCCTATAATACTGTCAACAACTGGAGTGATACCAAAGAACCTCCTGCAGAACATCAAGGGACTGGGCCTTAGTGAACATCTGTATAAACCGATTCAGAAAGCGGTTCTCCTTGCAACCGCGCGAACCGTCCGAAAGTTTGTAGGAAGTGCAGAAGACCACGCCACCTAGGACCCGATAACATGGAAAGGGTCCCCACAGAGCTTCATACTTTTGGTGTCTTTGCATACCTGGTATGAGTGAATAATCCCTGGAGGGAGTGCGAAGCCGTTTGGCTTGTAAGTCTATAATTTACATAAATAAAATATAATTTTCTTTTAAATTGCTCTCCAAATAAAAAGAAAATACATGAAAATAAAATGAATTGTCTTAGTTAATTTGTGAAATAAGATTAATAGAACAGATTACTTCCCAAGCCAATTGATCAATTAATAATTAATAACTAATTAGTGTTATAATCAAATAAACAATGTTTCTAAAATAGGAAACATTATTAAGTGTTCCTTTACAAATATTATTATTTTTTATGGAAAAATACACGTTAATTTTATTAATCTAATAGGTTAGATCAAAAATATAAAAATCTTCTTTCAATGTTCTTTCGCTGTTATAAAATTGAACTAGTTTGGCTCAGTTGTTGTTGAGAACAAAGGATTTAGTCCCTACGGAAAGTTTTTTAATTTATTTGCGCAGATTCCACTATCATGAATATTTATAATTATAAGTTTTTTACTCTTAAGTCACTCACAAAAAGTTAAGTTTTTTTATTTAATTAATGATGTCACAATTATATTTATGTAGTTTAAAGTTCAGGTTAGTTTTAATTGCTTTACATTAATTAAGCCAAAGTAACGTTTTTAAATAAATACTGCCAATGTCTTTTTTGTTTTACGTAAAACGGAAAATTTCCGGCGCTTCTACTCGCAATATAAATGTTTATAATTATCTTGAAGAATAGTTAATATTTCATAAAAGTTCAACACAATTCTGATAGGTACGCGGAAGTACTAAAGGTGGTTTGTCCCCGAGTGCTGAATTGTTATCAGACACCCAGCACGCGAACTCCGTAATGGTATAGAAAAGAAATTTCTTTGCTATTTTTTTCTAAAGAGTGTTTTTTATAGAGGTATAGAACTTTAAGTTGGCAACACTTTTTTAACTGGCGGCCATTTTGTCAGTTGTCAGGTGATTTATGTTTAGTTTGGTTTGGCATTTCAACATGAATAGACTGACGCCTGAACAACGCTTCCAAATTGTGCAAATTTATTTTGAAAATCATGGTTCTATTCGAAATACGTATCGCGCACTACGTCTATTTTACGGTCAACATAATCGTCCATCAGAGCAATTAATTCGATTAACTATGGAACGTTTTAGCACCACGTTTACTCTAAATGATAATACGCATCCCCAGAGACGTCGTACAGTGCGTACAGAAGAAGTCATTGCTGCTGTAGAGCGTAGCGTAGAGGAAGACCCGAATCAGTCTATCCGCCATCGTGCACAGGAATTGGATATGTGTCCATTCACTTTATGGAAGATTTTGCGGAAAGATCTTGGTTTGCGTTCTTACAAAATCAAACTCGTGCAAGAATTGAAGCCACACGATCACCTAGCAAGGCGTAGATTCGGTGAATGGGCCCAAAACAAGATTGCCGTTGATCCCGATTTTCATAAGCGAATTTTGTTTAGCGATGAAGCTCACTTTTGTTTGAATGGATACGTCAATAAACAAAACTGCCGTATTTGGAGTGATAATAATCCTCAAGTGTATGTTGAGACACCGTTACATCCAGAAAAACTGACTGTTTGGTGTGCTTTATGGGCTGGTGGAATCATTGGTCCGTACTTCCTTAAAAACGATGCTGGTCAGAACGTTACAGTCAATGGTGACCACTATAGAGCCATGAATACTAACTTTTTCGTTCATCAATTGAACAACCATGATGTGCAGGAGCTGTGGTTTCAACAAGACGGCGCAACATGTCACACAGCTCGTGCCACAATTGATTTATTGAAGGAAACGTTTGGTAACCGCATAGTTTCACATTTCGGACCCGTGAATTGGCCTCCAATATCATGCGACTTAACGCCGCTAGACTATTTTCTGTGGGGATATGTGAAATCGCCAATCTACGACGATAAGCCTGAAACGATTGATCACTTGGAGGACAACATTCGCCGCGTTATTGCCGATATACGGCCACAAATGTTGGAAAAAGTCATCAAAAATTGGACCTCCAGATTAGACTACGCCCGAGCCAGCCGTGGCGGTCATATGCCAGAAGTCATATTTAAATTATAATGCCAGAAGGTTATCTTTCGAATAAAGTAAATTTCATGGCAATTTAAAAAATTCATCTTTGTTTTATTCCATTTAAAAGTTCTATACCTCTATAAAAAAAACACCCTTTATTATGGAAAATCATTCAAAATTTACTCTATAAGCACATTCGGCAACGGTCGGGTATATCCGAACAAGCAATCGTGCTATAGAAATAAAAAGTCTTTGGCTTGTTGCTGTTCGTCTATCTCTCTCAAAGCAATTTAAATGCTGCATAAGTTTGTCTAATTTTTTTCCTGATTTATAGTGTTTGAATTTGTGGTTATGTTGAATGTGAGATATATTTGTTTCTAAAAATGAAATGAAGTTCAAAAATGTGTTTTTATATTTTATTTAGCTAAAAGTATAGATTTACACGTTATATAAGAAAAAAACAGCAATAATTATTTTTATTTCTGTTCATTATTTCTTAACGTTAAGAATCAGAACAATAATAAATTATTAGAGCTTAATTAAGAAAAAATAAATAAATATATACATATTATATATCCAATTGAAAAAGTCTTTAATTCCGTTTTACGGAGCTGCACAAACTTCTGACAGGGTTCAGCTAAATGTCTGTTAACCCACAAAATATCCCTCTACTCTTGAATATTTTATACAAAATACATAAATATCGGATCCATATTTTCTAATAGGTAATTTATTAAAATAAAAAGTCCAGAGTTAAATACTTTAAAATATAATATTGGAGATTTCACGATAAAGATTTTTGGTCAATTAACCAAAAAAATTACAAAGTAAATATGTTTAGTATTTTTTTCTTTTAATTATAAAGTCCCTAGAAAAGATAAATGTTTTTAGAGATGGTAGTTCGTAGTTATTTATATGCGAACTAGCCCGAAATTTTAAGGAAAATATCCCAAAGAGTAGGTTCCGTTGATAGAAAGAAATTTTCTTTCTTCTTTATTTCTTTTCTGTTTCTATTTCTATCTTGTTACGGAGTCCGCGTGCAGGTTAGCCGTGCCTCGAAAGAATCTATAAGAATGATAGCCACTAGGACTTACCGATGCTGTTACCAAAATGGTTTCGTATGTTGAAACCTCCAGCCGCCTAGTGCTGTCAAATAGATTTTATACTTCCCTAACCGCGTAAAATAGCGCTGAATATTTAATATAATTTCTTCGGCAAGAGAATAACTGGGCGGTAATTCCATGAGCTAAAGCTCTGCAATGGAAGTTCCCTTTTAACTTTTCCCTATCGGGGTACAATTGATAGGTATTTGGTTAACGAGAAAGGTCTCGTCTCGTGGCTAATTAACAAAATGCATAAAATTAGCAAGCGAACGCCAAAAGCCCGAAATCTAGACTTGTGGTAAAACTACTTGTGTCCCTCGATGTCAAGTCTAGAATCAGCACGAACTTGAGATATAAAACTGGACTGCTACTGTTCCATATCTCCCTTATAAAAAAAAATGACCCCACCGTGCTCCGTGCCATTTGGTGCGAATAACTGCTTTGGCAACAATGAATTCCCTAAGTTTTTACGATATTGGTGAAAGTGTATTTTAACACTGACTGAATACTTTTCATTTTGACAAAAATTTATTTTTGATTTTGCTGTTTTATGGATTTTTTCACATTTTATGTAACGTTTTCCTGAAAATTTTAAACAGGAATGTGAACTTTAAGGTTTTTTTCTGTATTTTAAAAAATGTGATTCTTCATCGTAAGACGTGCAAATACCTCATCTGGTAAATTGGAATTTATTTATTTGGTAAGTTATAAAGCATTCAATAATAATTATATAAAATTTTTACCTTAGAATCAAATTAACAAGTGTAATCTTATTGATATGATATATGATAATTATTAAATGCTATCAATATTTTAGTTTTCTAAGAGAAAAGAATCTTCCAATTCAAGAGCTGAAGCAAATTGGTCATGATCATAATTCTTTTATACATCAGATAAGTAACTCTGGAAATTGTTTTATACAAGAAGATGAGCAAAAAGTTTGTGTTGTGCTTCTTACAAATTAACTGCTTGAAAAAAACTACGAAGCACTGTTTGATGTAAACATCTTGAAGCAACTAAACTTGGACTTAATAACATACACTGGCTCTACAAAAAAAAGTCCTGAATTAGGTGTGCATTAACCAACAACAATATCGTTTTACCATAAAGTTAATGTTCCACTGACATATAAAGCTGAATATCGAAACTGGTATGGTATTAAAATTTAAAATGATTATACGTTTAAAAACCAATATGCCATTTTAAAATAGAAATAAATGATTGCATATAATATGAAATTTTTCAATATTATTAAGGATGTTTGGAAATTACATAAATTTTACTTTTATGTATTTGTTTTGTCTAAAAATAAAGTAATAACCTTTTGTTTGAATATGTTATTGATTAATAAAACAAAAATTCTTGATTTTAGCTCAGATAGGAAATTTGTGTCATGAAAATCCTTTGTCAAAGTAGTGAGAAGCTGCGGTTGATTACCATTTCAAAAATTCAACTCTAGAAAAGGTCAATTCCAGATCCTTAAACAATTAAGTAAATTGAAAGTTTGACCTAGTGTAAAAATTAAAAGTTGCTAGTAAATCTTTATGTATATATTTAGATTAAAAATGATTGTATTAATGTAAGAATTCTCTTGTATTTACAAGCTTTTTTATATTTAAAGTGTCTTAATAAATATTGTTTTGTTAACAATTAAATATAAACTGCTTTAACACTATCCCCTTTAAAGTTTAATTTTTTTTTTTATAAAAATGGTTTAGTACATAATGTTACTTTACTTCCTTTAAATTAAAGCTCCGTTTTTATGAAGGAAATGTCAACATTATTATGAATGTTGTTAACCCTATATAAATACCAAACATATCAGTTCCCTAAAAGCATCGAGGAGAAAATAATTTTAACAAAGACCTAATCGAAGCTATTTTTAAATGATGAAACTATCTTACTTTGCAATAGATTATGTGGACATTTCGATACCTTACATTAAACAATATACCATATTAATTCATGATATAAAATTTTTAAAAATAAATGCCTTAATACTTTTTTTCGTTAACTTGTTATACTCTACTTCTGAATAAGGATGTTTCTAAAACAGATATTTCAAAAAAAAATTAGTCTCGATTTGTTTTTGGCGCATATTTCACATTTTAGCTATTTTGCTAAATAACAGTTTTATTGTAAAAAATAAAATATGTAAACAGTCATAGAAAAAGCATTTTTATTTATTTATAAGAACTGGCATTTCTTGCTTGATATCTAAAAATAATAAAATTGTTACATATGTACGCTGTTCCAAAGAAGTTAAAAAAATTTGCTTTATTGGTGTTGCTTTAAACAGAAAAAATTATAATTTTGAGGAAACTAAAAGTAGAAATTCAAGTTAAATATTGTTTTACAGAAACAATTATCCTGGGCTGAGATTCTATAAGAGTAAAGGGAAAGAGAATGTCATAATAAGGATCTTCTATCTTTGTTCAGTCTGTATTAACACATAAATATATCACTGTCCTAAAAGAGATAAGGAAAGAGAATGTCAAAAAATATGCTTACAGAATCGGAGCTCTAGTCTTTTTTATGGAATATACTCGATTAACCTGTCAAGTAAAACAAGGAAGAGCGATTTATTGTTTTAGATATAGTATAGAAAGAGATAGTTATTGTCTAAACCTGTTAGTTAGAATAATAAAATTGACATTCGTACAATTACAATTACATTCACGCCAATGTAAGAAACTAGCAGGGAATTCAATGTTGCCATACAAATCATTGCACCGAATAGCGACCAATAAGGGGGGGTCAAAAATTATTTTCATGAGCAGTCCAGTTTTATATCTCAATTTCGTGAGAATCAGAGAGCGATCGTCATGTTACGGCGGTATTTATACTTTTCGGGGTTCGTTGTTTACGTCGCGGGTACATAGGCGGAGTTAATTAGCGAACCTTCTCGCCCTTTACATATTAAACGCAGAGCGTTGTCCCGATTTTATTCTAAAGGATTTTTTTGTATTTATTAAAATATGTGAAAAACTTGTTTTCACAACACTGTCTACACACTTAATGTGGCTGGAGTGAAACGTTTCCGGACTACCTTAAACCGGTTGATTCATTTTTTTTTCCCAAAAAACAAGTGATTGCTTTTAGTCTCAATTCGTTTTTCAAATGGATGGCTCGAATAAAAATGTTACACAAACGTACTTAAAATGTTGGAATGAGGGAGTAAATGAGAAGTAATTTCTTTGCGATAATGTGAAAAAGCTGAAGGCCTAAAAATAACAGATTAAGTTTGCTGAACATAAATTCTGTTTCTGTTTCTTCCAATTTCAATTTCTACCCTGAAGAAACCTTTAGAATATTATGTTCATAATCAAAAAAAATTTTTTTTTCAGTTTTAAGCCCCTTTGTTACAAACTTATCTTGGAAATATCTTTATAGGACAACCCTGAAAAACATCTTAGAACATGATGAAAATGTCATCAAAATATCTCACCCTTATAGAAAGTTATATACGAATGTGTTTGGTTTAAAAAACTGTATATCAAACATTTTCTTTTCAGTCTTCAACCCCCCTTGTAAATAAAACCATCTTGGAAGGATCACCTGGCAGAAATCTTAAAATATGTTGAAAAGTTATAAATAGTGAAAAAATTCATAAAACTGAATTATTGAATCGACAGGATAATGGGTTAATTGAAAATGTGCGCCTGCAACATTTCTTCACAAAAAATAAAAATTGATGACGTGGCACACAAAAGAATAAACAATCATGAATAAATTATCAGGGGTTACGTTCAGCTCACCTCCAAAGAAAAACAGATCCGTCTGCAACTTCGGTGGACGCACAGCTTTCGATGAAATCGTTCGATGAACAGACATTCAGCAGTTCCTGTTGTTCGAACGCATAGACGTTCCCATTTTCGTCGGCCAAACGTAGGAAGACGGCTTCATATTGACTGCAACTCTTTCCGTCGAGCAACGGGGGCGCCTTAACTAATGCTGATTTAACTAAAAAATAAAACGAAAATAAAATTAAAAAATGCTTTTTGAAGAGACAAATTTTTTAATTAAATAAAAGAACCATTCAAAAAAACTACACAAATTATTATCATAATTTTCAAACACTTTCGAAACAGTTTAGTCAATTTTGCTGAGCTTGTCCGCTTCCTAAAACTCCCTTTATTCGCATTTAATTAACGGTGACCGACTTTCTATTATACTGAGTTTAAAAAAACGATTAAAACTTATAAAAAATTTTGTATTTCGCAAATTTTTTTTGAAGCTGATTTTTTGAAAACTTTACCAAACAAAAAATGGGAATCAGCAAATATCAGATTGTGTACAGTATGTCCTCAAATATGGAAGTTAACTATTTTTGGGAAAGTGTATAAAACCATGCTTAAGTACTTAATGTAGTCCAATATATTTAATATTATTTTTTAAATTCAATTAATACTTTAAAAATAAATATAGGTTAAATTGCGTTTCAAATTTCGCTCCAAAAAGCCAATACTTGTCACTTGACCGCTGTGACATCACATGTTGCCAAAGACTGGTAAACTGACAGGGAGATATAAAGTTTTTTTGTAATTTTTACAATAAAAGATAAGTTCTAAGTTATTTTAAGTGTTGGGCGGTGCCTCGGTGTACAAGTACTACAATTAAAACACCTGAAAAGTTATTTATTCACGTTCCACGTTCGGAAAATAATAAGAATGTAGCCTTAGCTAGCCATAGGGATCCGGCATTTGAGTCTACACAATCTAAATGTTTTCTTGTAAAGATCATTTTAATGCACGTTTTGATAATATTTGTTTTACATTAAAACTTATTATTTTTCAAGGTTTCAATGTTGAAAATTGGAAATTTATATTTTTATTTGAATATAGTCCCTCTACTGTCAAATGGTAAGAAATAGTGACATTTCTGTAGTGCTCTATTGTTTTCTTGCGTCCCGTTTCGTCGCCATGGCCAACTAATAACAAAACTTAAAAGCCGTATAGCGTTTTTACAATACCCAAATGTTAAATTGCCAATATTTCAAAACTGTACATTTTTCGAATAGACAACCTTATTCAAAGTCGCCCTTATTTTTAATGCTAAATAAGAGAACATTATAAAAATAGGGGGTCTACGTTTAAAAAAATTTACTTTTAATAATTTTTTGAGTTAATATTTAATATTAATTTTTGATCGCCCTGTAATTTATTTATTATCAAAATATCAACACAGTCCGCTAAAATAGATCCCCTTCTAGAACGAAACCATCCCGAATTAAATAATAAAGGCTTTCATACAGGACAAATTGATAGTTATGTTTAGGCCTGCAAACGCCATTTTGGACATAAAATTTAAAATATGTCAAAAACAGTTAGAGTTAGGTATAGGACATTATACGTGAAATAAGTCTATAATTTTGCGTAGAATTTAAAAATGAAATAACATATAGGGTGTTACATTCAAAATAAGCATGAAAGCATCAACTTCCAATATAACCGGAAGTGCCACCATCTTGAAAATATTTTAGCTGAATTGCCCTCATCGACCTGAGTAATCTGCCAAATTGTCCAAGCTTTTTTCTGAGAAATCCATCGCGGCAGTTTTTCGTGGGACACGCTATATATACCGATCGAATTGATAACCAAATTATACAATTGAATTATTGAGCCGACAGGGTAAGCAAAAACTAATTTTCACAACTTGCCACACGCGCTTCACGCCCGTCTCTGGTTTAATTGAAAGCCTGCGCCTACAATATTTTATCGCAAAAGAAACATTACAAGGCTGTAACCAAGGAAGTTGGAAGGGATATGGAAAACTACAAAAATAGGCTAAATGCCTAAAAGTGTTCCACCATGCAGAAAATAAATGTCATAAATTGACATCGACTGGTTATGTGGAGCAAGCGCAAAAAGAAATTTCGTAGTAAATTTGTTGCATGCAGTTAGCAATGTGAGAACCGGAAACCAGAGCAGGGTTTGCGCACGATCGACGTGTTATTTATGTTTAATGCGGTTGTTTGTCATCGTCCTCGACGCTTATTTTCTTTGTTGTGCGGTGCAGTATCATTAGCTAAATTTTGAATTTATATTTGTGTATGTTGTCAAGACATTTTTATAGATTTTATTTATAACAATGCATCAGTGTATGGTATTGTTTTGTAAAAAGCGTGGTTCGATCCCGCAAATTAATTATTTTCGGTAAGTAAGTTTTGTTTGCGTTAATGTGTAGTTATTATCATTTTTTTCATTTCATTTTTTTTTTTTGATCACAAATTAATTCTTTTAAAGTTTAGAAGGTACATGGAAAACATTTTACTTAATAATAACATAAAGGAAGAGTAACATATAGTTAATCCCTATGGCCAAATCCTTTTTAACATTGTAGATAAGATTTTATTTCGAATTATGTTTAAATTTCTTTTAAGGCAGTGTTTATTTCATTAGTCGTTTTATAACCTGAACTTTAAATTGGAATTTTTCAATATAACAACATAAATAAGAGGTTTCTCAAATCCAGCCCTGTCCCTTGATCTACTGCGCAAGTGCAGCATAGCCACATTGAGGAGAGTACAGAGTTAAGTGCGGAACCAAATTTAGTTTAGGGTATTCTCCTTCTTTTTACCCCTTCCAACTTCCTTGGCTGTAACATACAAACATGACGAAATGAGAAGCAGTTCAGTTACTCATCGCTTCATAACAGTTTAAAAGTTTTTCTTTCTTACCTCAGAAGTAACAATTATTTGTGTGCAAACTTCCATGGACGCACAGCTTTTGATGTAATCCTTTGATGAACAGTCGTCGAACAATCCATGTACTTACAATGCATTGAGATCACCATCTTCATCGGCCAAAGGAAGATGGCTTCGCATTGACTGAAACTTTTTTTCGTCGAACAGGACGAGCGTTTGAACTAATGCTGCTAAAACTAAAGAAAAAAAAATAGAAAATATTTTTTGAATGGACGAATTCTTAAATAAAACTGCTCTTCAAAAAAACTACAAGAATTTGTATAATGATTTTCAAAAACTTGCAGTTGCAAAACGGTTGTTTGGCCGATTTTGAAGATCTTTTTAGATTTTGAAAACTTACTTTGTTTATATTTCACTAATGATAAATCAATTTTATCCTGTAAGTGCTTCTTTTTAACTGACTTCTAAAAGAAGGAGGTTCTAAATTCGAGGGCTTTATATTTATTTTTTATGTATGTATATCGATATTGAATGCAATTTGTCGCGTTATGTTCACAAAGTAGCTGCGGTGGTCCAATATTATTCGTATTTTGGCCGAAATTGGTTAAGTACAGTTTAAAATGGCGGTGATAATATGGTGGGCAAAAAATTTGTTTTGTCCGATTCTCCCCCAAGACTGTTATGGGGAGTTTTCCGGATCGTGCACGAGGAATTTATCGTTAGTTTTAAAACATTCTACATGGATTCAAAATTTTAATATCTCGATTTTGTCCAAAATTTGCATGGGGGGGGGGAGGGTTCAGGGCAAAAAAAACTAAATTAAAATAGTGACAAAAATCATGTCTTCAAAGATTCAATTGAGCTGATGTGGTTGCTAGAAATACCACAAGTTTAGTTACAAAATTAATGACATCAAACTTTTGAAAGACTCTTTGAATAAAGTTACTGCGGAAAATTGTAAAAAATGTGTGGACCGTGTGAAAAAAAGGTAGAAACTCGATCATATGATCGATGAGAAAGCGGAACTAATAAGAATTAATTTGGTCGAAGATTGCTTCACTGACCAAGACTCTGATTACAAATTAGATACGGAATGCTTATTATCTAAACTTTTGTGTTTGTTGTATTTTAGTCCGATGAGCCGTTATTTATTACTTTATTATTATACGAACGAATTTCTTTTTTCATAAATGTTTATTTGCATCTGGTGTTTATGATCATGAGTATTTTATAAATATTTAAATTATAACTTTGAATTGTTTGTGACAATAAGACTAAATTTGAATATGAAGGTGCCTAAAACGGTTTCTACGCCAACACTAAAAATAAAAATATAGTTGTGATTTCTGTTAATTATGATAAAATTAACTGTATTTTGCAATGTATATGTAAGGGAAAATGGGGTAATTGAGAACGACGGGTAATTAGGAACAGGTGAATATGAAATAATTCCCACCGCACTACATCGCCTGCACATTTTAAAGTAGAGGCGCTTGGTGTCCCTTAGTGCGCCCTCCGAAGAGTTAATGAGAGGACAGGCGCATACTGTCATGGTGAGTCAGACAAATACTATTACGTATTTTTGTTTCAATTTTTGTTGTATCTAGAAATTGATGTAAAAACCATCTTTTTGAGCTTAAAAACGTCATATTTTGTTACTATTTTACATGTATTATCTGTTTATAAATTCCATATAGCTTTAAGTTCACCAAAGATAATATTGCGAGTAACGCCCATTATGATTTAAGTTACCTATATCCTCGGTATTTAGGAACGGCATTAAGAGGGTAAATGTGAACGTTTCTAATTACCCCCATTAATTGATTGACGCTGTAAACACGTTCTAACGTTGGAAATTGTTTTATATTACGAAAGAAAAACCACACCGAGATATGAAATTGAAGATCTTCGATGTGCAATATAAGACGTCAGGAGTAAACAGCTGGGCAAAGCAATCATCAACGTTACGTTAATCAAGAAGTATTTAATAAACCAAAAAAAAAGATCGGCACTCTGTCTTTAATAAAAACCAGGAAGTCCAGTTAGAAAGATACATACTCGATTGCTGAGAGTTTTTTTATGGCATATCACTAAAATCACTACAAAACATTGCTTAACCGAATAACAGCTTGTAACACCACCGAAGTTAAAACTTTTTTCGACCAACTAAAAGCCTTCCAAACCAAATACAGTTTTCCTAGTCATCATATCTTCAATACTAATGAAAGAAGCGTATGTACTGTTCAGAAAAATTCCCAAATTTTGGCTTCAAAAAGCTTAAAACAAGTGACAAACGCGACAAATGGAGAACGCGGTGTCATCACAACTGTTGTTTGTGCTGTCAGTGTTAATGCTATATATGTATCTCTAACGCTTATCTTTAAAAAAAAGAGAATGAGCGAACTGTTTAACGGCTGTAATAGCGATAAATGGGTCCATATTCCTTGATTATATGCAACACCTCATTTCTTTTGTAAAACCTACCAAAGCAGAACAAGTCTTGATAATACTAGATAATCACGAAAGTCAGATTAGCCTGGGAGCATACAATCTTTTTCGAGAACACAACCTGCATATCCTTTCCTTGTCAATTAATGTATCTCACAAAATGCAGCCACTGGACTTGACTTTCTACAGTTCACTGAAAATGACATACAATCGAGACTGTGAGCTCGTTTGGGCTTCAGCGAAGGGCTGTGAGAGTGGTGCGGGGTATGAACTTTAGGGAGGACTGTAGAGCAGCATTCTCCGAACTAAAAATATTAACATTGCCTTCGCAATACATTTTGGATAACCTACTGTATGTTAAAAAAATACAAAGAAAGTTTCAAAACGCACAGTGGGGTCCACAGCTGGGACACGAGGCACAGGGATAATTTGGTGCTAGCATATTTTCGCTTGGAAAGGTGTCGGAATGGGCCTGGTTGCCTGGCGATAAAATTCTTTAATGTTTTGCCTCTGTCATTAGGAGAGCTTCCAGATAATCCTTTTAAATATAGAATAAAAGAAATCTTAATCCAGAATGCATTTTATAGTTTTGACGAATTTATTCATTACAAATTTTAATCAAAATTTTTAAACTAGGCTTAGCCTAAGTTTCATGTGTAATGTATATAATTAAGATTTTAAATGTAAATGTATTTATAGTGTTTTTTATTTTATATACTGACGAATGTAAGTGTTGTAAACATGATACTAATGAATAAATTGAAATTGAAACTGAAAATGGTTAACAATCCTGGCAAACGATTCACGCAATATGAAGTTGGAGAGCTTTTTACAAATGCATATAACAAAACAGCCAACATAAGCAAAGTTGTCAGTGGATTTAGAGTGGCTGGAATTCGTCTTATCGATACATACAAGTTTAAAGAATCCTTTGAAAATATGTCATTGGATGAATCCATCGTCAGTCAAACTCAAAAATCGAGTACTTCCATTTGTGAAACTGCAGCTGAGCAAAGCTTGAGTGAACTCATGGACAGTCAGAGTCAAAGTGCCATTTCTGTTTCTGAAAATCAAACTGACATGGATATGACAATTAATACTGCTCCTCCACCCACTCCTGTGCTTCTTGCTGAAATTACCAATGTATCTGTCATTCCTAAAATAACAACTTCTAAGCAAGGAAATCAAAAGCATTCTCAGATTTTATCCAGCACACATATTAAATATCAATTAGAGGAAAAACGTAATAGACAAGTTGAGAGGAAAATTAAAAAAAAGAGAATTCAAATGAAAAAGACCACTAAAACTACAAAAATGAAGCCACAAGTAAAGGGATCAAAAATTTGAAGAGGGTGTTCAAAAAAAATGAAAATGCAGAGGAGTATTACTGTATATTCTGCATCGAAAAATATGAATCTCCACCTAGAGAAGATTGGGCGTCATTTGTAACAACTGGGCACATGACAAATGTACCTCTGGTCAATCCAGTAAGGGTTACGTCTGTGATTTCTGTCAAACAAAATAATTGTAGCATTTATATAGATTTAATTATGTAGTTCACAATTACCCCAAATCATTCCTATTTCTCCCGCGGCCTAATCTCAATTACCCCACACGGTATCGGGTAAATAAAAACGACAATGTTTTCTATTTTCTGTAATTTTTTGATTATATAGTTAATTTCCAAGAATTCTGATATCATTTTTTGTATGTAGATTAGTAACGTTAATGTTGCAATAAAAGTTGATTATATTTGTGAATTTCTTTTATTATTTTAGAGTGTTGTAAGTTCAGTATTCCCAATTACCCCACTTTCCCATATTATTATGAAATCATAAGAAAGAAAATATTATTATAAAAATTTAGTTCTATTTTGTGTTTATTAACGAAATAATATTACATGCAACAAATACTTGAATGATAAAATGAATCTCCATCCGACGCCAATGACGATTATTAAAATCCCTTTTAACACTTCACACTTCCAAATATCTATTGTTATTTCACCCTATTTCTAACCCATTCCTATGAAAAATATTTGTATCTAAAAAATTTTGCCAAAGACACGGGACTAAAGAACCCAGGTAGTTTGCAGTCTTTTGTGTTATTCAAAGAAACCCTTATCCCTTTTTCCTTCAGCCACAAGTAGAATATTAACTCCCTTGGTAGAACCATAGATAAAATATTTATAGATCCGCAAAGCTTAATCCCAAAAACGGCAAATTTACGACAATAAAATGTAAACATCCTAGACCAGATGTCGGCATGCGCAGTACAAATTGATCAGGTGACCATCGACAGGACCGAACTCCAAAAATCTATTTAGTTAGTTCAATTAGTCATAAATGGTGTCTAAATCAAGCAAGTTATCAAAATTGAGTCACATCATATGGGCACAAATAATATCTGAAGCAAAAGGGAATAATCCGATCAGTGTACCGATGGGAGTTAGTTTAGTAATTTCTTATACTGTGAAAGTAAAATTGTGAAAAAAATGTATCTTACTATTTCTCTAATCTATTGTTTCCGTCTGTGTGCGTTAACTTTATTGTTGTGGGGTGGGAGTGAATAATTAACATTTTTAAAGTTCGGCAATTTATTATCTAATTATGAAAAAATAATTATCATCTTTTCCTTGTCTTTTTTTTAAATTTTTTAAGAAAATATTGAAACGAAATGGGTTTTTTAACGGATATGCAGGATTTGAAAATAATTTTATATACTAATATTTTTCTGCCGTAATGGTGAAAGGAGCATATATTTTCTTATCGCATTAATTTTTTCGACAAAATGATAAAAATCTTATTTCAAATAAAATAAGTGAACAAAGTCATTGCTGGGGGTGAATAAAAAAAATATACCAACAACAGAAATTCACATTTGTCTAACTTATTTCGTAATATTTTGCTTCTGTTAACATATTAATGAATTTTTTATTTGACGATTTGAAAGTGAGGATTTCCATGACAACATGATTCATGACAATTTCATAAA
The DNA here is from genome assembly GCA_034092305.1 of Diaprepes abbreviatus. Lineage (NCBI taxonomy): Eukaryota > Metazoa > Arthropoda > Insecta > Coleoptera > Curculionidae > Diaprepes > Diaprepes abbreviatus. The sequence goes on from JASJET010000040.1 coordinate 2,300,223, forward strand.
ATGAGTACGGACATAACTAATCTGAATTTACTTCCAAAACCAGTATTAATAGTGAACGACGCTTTTTAACGTCATGTCCACAATCTTCAAACATACAAAATTATAAATCAGATTGGCTGCAGAACAAAAAAAAAACATTTGAGCTGGTTGGAAACATCGGTTAAATATAAGGTAGATGAAGTTATGCAAGAATATGGCCATTGTGCAAATTAGTTACTGGAAAAAATTCGTTGGCAATTTGGAAAAATAATTCAAACAGAGCTTAGAAATTATAGAGCCAATAGCCGATTATGGCTACAATATAAACCTTGTACTCAAGTATTTTAAGTATATAACCAAATAATAATACATTATAATTATTGTAGGTTATATATGTATGTTTTAAAATATTCCGACTTCATTATGAGGAAGTATATTTTTATTCATAATTATACTTACTTGCATTGCCAAATAAATATATTTTGAAATGAATCGTTAGTTTTTATTTATGTAAGTAATGTAATAGATGGAGAAATTATACCATTTCTTGACATATTGATGAACGGACTTTTTTCATATGATAGAATAAACTATTCTATGGTTTGGTGCGAATTGTTTTTTTTTTAAGAATTGACTGTTTAAAAATTCATTTTATCTGTTGGTAATCATTTGGAAAGTGCCAGAAATATATCATACTACATGTTTTGGAAATTTAATGTTATACGAAAACAACGTAACTCCAAAAACGTTGTAAAGCAACACTAATTTTTACCCTATAGAGAAAAAGGAAAATAAATCAAATAAAATATGTACACAATCCATTATATTAAATAAAAACACAAGAACAAATAAAATAAATCACTTAAAACGCTATAAATCCGTTTAAATCGTACGTAACTTGCAAAGCAAAAATAAACACAAAAATAGCGTTAAGCCGATACTGTGCTGTTTACGGATGGCACTACGAAACAACCTATCGATAACAGGAAGTCGCTTATGCGCATGCCCTCATCTGGCCAGTATCCAAAAATATGACTGCCGCCCGATGTGCAGAAACACATTTTCTCGCCCATGGTTTGCCATTTTTTGGCTTTAGCAGCCGACAAGAGTAGGGATCCATAGTAGAGATCAGTGGGTAGAACAGACACCAGCTAATCAGCGCCAATCAGATCGTCGCCCAAAATCAGTTGGTAAACTGTCACATGGTTGACGCCTATTTACAAGTATGGCGGCACGAGATCCAATAGATCGACACGTTTGTTGTACAGGGTAATAGCATATATTATTATGTTATGTTCCTGCTCATAAATTAGTGTCAAAATGAAATTTTATAATATAAAATGAAAAGTTCGGTCTTGTATTTTAATAAACAACCAAATTTTAGTTGGTACTGTACAAAACGGCGTCTTAAAGCATCCATTTTATTTTTTTAAATTCTGTACAGCTTCATTTGTCAGTATTGATCAAACCATTCAAGTTGGAAGGGTACAGACAGTGAAAAACAACAATGTCCTAATGAGCGTCGCCGCAGTCAAGTAAAGAGATAAAATTTCCAGTCGAATTAGACATCGAGTTTGATGAAGCGGGAGGCAGTTTTATTTTCTGGGTGAATCACTCCGAAATGTTGCCAAAAATGTTAGTAGATTTATGCGCCAGTTTAAGATGGTGTGCTCGAAGCGTAAAAAAATATTTACTGGACAAATGTCAAAAATCGATGATTTTCTTACCCTTCTTTTCATATCTCAGCAAATATCTATAGTAAAGCAAAATGATTTAGGACAATATTTGTCGGAAAATAGGAAAATAGAAGGAAATAGGCATTTTCAAGTGAACAGCAAACAAATTTACACCCAGCCAATATTTTAACCTTTTCGGTACTTTGAATTTCGCATTTCAGTAAATGAAGCTCCCTAGAATGAGCTCGATTGTAATCTGATTGTAAATCTAACTCGGCACGCGAAAATGTCCGAAAAATCTTTAATAATAAATACATTAAGGCGCCAATTTTTTTATTCATATAATACGGCTCAAGTCACACAACCGCGTTGAATGCTTCCAAATCAACAATTTGGAAAAACTAAAGGATTTTTTTTTAGTGAATAACTTTGTGATTATTGAAAGAAATGCTATAAAACAAATATAAAATGAAAGTACTCGAAAAGACGCTTCGTTTAATGAAATATTTGTCCCGATTCGATTAACAGCATGCGAGATATAACACTCTAAAACCAAGACAACTTAGCCCTTAATAAATGAAATGTAAACCTCAACAAAAAATGTATTTATTGTTCCTTTTTGCAGTGTAAATTTCCCTGGTTTGAAGAAATTTTCTGATGAACAGATTGCACAAAACATTTTGATTTAGGAATATTTATGGAAATATATTGAGGAAAAAAAAGGTGAGCAAATCATATGGTTTTGTCATTTTTCAAATTAATAATTTTTCCTGCTTCGAGCTCACCTTTTCACACTGACGCATGGGTCAATTATTATCCCGATTAATTTATTCAGTAAGTACAAAATGGCTCCCGCTACATCAAACAAAAGCTACTTTTGGACCTAATTTGAGCCGAGTAGTTTTTTTTAAATAAACTTCTGATTTTGTCGATTATGACAACTCTTCCAATTTTGAAAACTAGTTTCATTTCGATTCCATTAATGGTAATCGATGTGGTCTTAGCAGTCTTCATTATACAATATGTTAGAAAAAAGTCAACTAGTGCAGAATTTTTTTAATAGCAAATTTTTGAAGGTTGAGTGAATATCTCAAAACACTTTCATTGGTTTTTTAATTGAAACCAGTTTATGGAAAATATATTTTATCTTGAGAAAAAAGTGTTTTATTGTTTATTTTGATTTAATTTTCAACTTAATATTTAGCCTTCTCTGTTTCTTTTTGGTAATTTTCCTTTCCCAAAGACAAGGACAACTTCAAAATTAAAGAAGAGAAAAAGCAATGTCCTGCAGTTGTTACTACGTGAATTTAAAGATTATTGAAATGCATACACGCAGCGAGACGTGGCGATAATCGACATACAAATCAATAGCCAACAATATAAAATATTTTCTTGTTCTACTTAGTTTCGAAAATTAAGGATCATTTTAGAAAAAAAAACCTTTAAAGGTAACATTAAATTATAATTACAAAATAATAAAAACGAAAAATTTAAAATAAAAATTAGTAATAATTACAAATTAACTTGAAACCAATGTTAATAATCAGCCAAAATTATACATATACTAAAAAATAGAATAGAATAGAAATGTGTCCCTACGAGCACTCAAATTGAGGTGTACTAATAAAATACCCTAAAAATATGCCTTTTTTTCATAAAAAGTTTAAATTAAAAACATTACAAAAACCCAATCTTCAAAAATTTCCTGCTGAAAAGTACAAAAAATTTAGTTTTTTTATAAACATGCTGTATAATGAAAAGACAAGCTCACGAAGTCAAGTTGATTACTATTTGTTTTAAAATCAGCTTTCAAAATCTGATAAACTCATGAAATTTAATAAGTCATTATTAAAAATGACCCAAATTTGCTATAAAGTAAATATTTTGATATTGTTCTTTAAAAACGAACTTAAATTAGTAAGGGATATTTATATTTTTCACATATTTATTAATTAATCCACCAACTCAGTTTTAGCGTTTTTGCGTTCATGTATTCATAATTTTTAGGGACTTATTTAATATTACATTTTACCAGTCCCCGTCACCCTCCCAGCTTTGCCCAAGTATTTATAAGTAAAAATTTTGTTTTTTCGATTTTTCATTTCAATTGATTTTCCAAGGTCGCAGACTGGTGCCCATTTTATCCATAGTTGTAGACCACACTAAAATGAACTACGAAACATAATTTCATTTTCAGAATTCCCCAAAAAGTAAATAAAATTATACCAAATACATATTTAATCTGCTTTAGTACATTTGCCATCTTTAATGAATATAAAGTTTGAAGAAGTCAATTTAAGATTCATAATATACCACCCAAGAACCCCCCAACATCAATCTGGACAAAATCAGAAAAAGCTAAAATTTTAAGTCTTCCATATACCATCTGCCATATTAAAAAGTAAAAAATTAACTATTGATTAATAATCTACGATTCCTAAAACCCCCTAATACCAATTTTCAAAAATTATGAATAATGCAAAATTTACATCCCACTATATTGGATGCGCCATATTGGATCTTAAATAGATAATTTTAATCACTAATCTTAATCTACATCCTTGAAAACCCCCCAGCAATCAATATTTTGATTGATGAAAATATGTTAAAATTTTCAGTCCGCCATATTGAAATTTTTAAAAATAATTTTAAAATCTTAATTTATACCTTCAAAAACTCCCCGATACCAATTTTGTACAAAATCAAAAGATATAAAATTTTTAGTCAGCCGTTTTGAATTTTTTTTAAATAATTTTAGATTCGTTAATGTACAACCGCGAAAACTCCCCCATACCAATTTTGGAGAAAATTGGCCAAAATTAATTTTTTTGGCCGCCATATTATTAGCGCCATCTTTGATTTTACTGAACTAATTTCGGCTAAAATAACATGAGACCACCTTAGCAATTCAAGGAACACTATTTCACACATTGCATTTAAATCAGTGCCACGCAGCCGTCGAATGTAGAACCTTCTTAAAAGTTGGTTATAAATAGGTAGTCAATTACTACTTTGAATTTTTCTAACTTATATAAACAAATTTTAAAGTAATTTATGACCTACAATTCTTTGCCTTATTCAAAAAAGCCCTTATCCACTTCCATCTGGACCCCAAATAATGTAAATTTTAATTCCTTGACATAACAATCATAAATTAAATAAAACCAATCACAACCTCTGAAAACATTTTGCCAACTGTCACCTGATCCTTTTACTGGTTATTTACAGGTACCATGGCGACGCGGGACGGATAAGTCCAATGGAATGTTTGTTATGCAGGTAAAAAAACTTGAAGAGGTTTTAAAAATGGCCATGGCATTATGCTAAATATTGCCTACCTCAAGAAAGGTTCTATGAATATGGGAGGTTATGACATCTTGGAAACATTTTTAATTTTAATTTTCAATTTTGTATCACTCTGTATATGCTACATGAAGTTGAATGCGCCAATAAACTTTTGTTATAAAGCAAAACTTTTTATAAAGAATAACATTGTTCCATAAAGCTAATAATTAAAAAATTTTCCATAAATTTCTAAGGAAAAATGGATTTTCAGGATAGATGGATACGATTGCAAATTTACAATGATTGATGATTTTAGAGCTCATTAAAAATATCTGTAAAAAAGCTTAGTTTCCATCTAACTTCAATATTAATGCCAGAAAAAAAATTTCAAAATCCAAAAATTCGTTTATTTTTTAAGTAACTCAAACACTAAACCATATTAAAAAATAATGACTATTATATTGTTGGTTCTTAAATTATGCAATTTTTTCCCATTTAACCAATATCTCTTACTGTTATAGAGGTGACCTGTATACATCGAACAAACCAAATCCAATTAAAAAATTTAATAAAATGCCAAGCTAATCTTTGTAAAAAAACAGGAAAATACTCAATAAGATGAAAACTTCAAAAATAAAAAAAAAAAATTTTAAACTTTTAAAAGTTGTACGGCAACACATAAGAAAATTAAAAATTGTTTCAATAAAAACAACATGAAATTAAATGATTCAAGTGTCCCCAAAGGTTTCGTAAAATAACATTCAAGTTTATTGCTATGCTGTAGAAGGAACATTTACATGACTTTCTGTACTTTGTTTGAAATACACTGGGTCTTCTACATTTTTTTAAAATTTATTATTAATTTTAAACTTATTTTATAAACCATGGAAAAACTTTTTTTACTGTATCAAAATTTTAAAGGAAGAACTAAAAATATTGCTTTTTTAACAATTTTTTTAATTTTGGGCAATAGAGCTCTTTTGATTTGAATTCAGTGTCCTAGTCAATTAGATTTGTTGCTGAGGCAATTTTAATTGAAGGGATTTCATACAAGCTTATAGCAAAACCATATAGAATTCCTTAAAACTATTTAATGTAAATATTTACTGTAAAATAGAATAAAAATTCATAACAAATAGAATATTTACTATTGGAGAAAATAAAACCAACATATATGCATAAGATATAACAAAAAATTGCATTTTCATTGATGTGATGTTACCAAATCTTTAGCTTTAATACAAAATAAATTACTCACAGACTGATTGCTTAACTTCTCCATTTATTTTTATAATATTAAATGATACTCACCACTTCCCAACATAGCCTATGAAGAGTGATGAAAGTGAACAATTAACTAGATGAAACTCCAGATGATCACACCTAAACCAGAAACGTGAAAATCAGCAATTTAGGAACAGCAAGATGCAAATTCAACTTGCTACTTGGAATCTGTAATTGGTAACTTGGAATTTGAAGCTTCGATCTTGCATTGCATTTTGAGTGTTGGAACTTAAATACTAGGAAATTTAATAATGGTCCCTAAAAGAAATAAAAAGGAAACCATATTAATAGTTTGCAATTTTTTGGTTACGATACCAAAGGCGAAATGGAATAAATTCCATTCATTGCTCAAAGAGACGAATAAATTAACAAAAATAGATGATTTTTACCTGAATTTTATGTAAAATCGAGAAAAATGTTCCAACGGAAACTCGATTTCAAATTTATTATTTCACAAAGCAAACACGAGGTATAAAAAACGGCCATTTTGGCTCCTGCCCAAGGCTGCCAAATGATTTTCTATTTCTCTAGATTTTTGATCAAAAATTCCCTAGATTTCCCAAGGTAAGTTCACTAAAATGTTCAATTTACGACATTTCTCCTATCTTCTTTACCCCCGCCATATTTCACGTGTTCGGCGTGGCATTTAAAATTGACGGCCATAGGTGCGAATTCGCCGCAATATGATTGGTCGCTTTTACGCCCGTAAGAGAACGATAATTTTAATAATTTTTGATTTATTTTACACAAAATGTTCAACTTACGGCTACAAGATTACATGCAAAAAAAAAACCTTTTTGACAGTATTTTATGAATAAATCTCCTGAAATGGAAGATTTCTAAAAAATTTTTAAACTTCAAATAAGGGTTTATTTGTAATGAAATTAACAATAAATAAGAAATTAAAAACCTTTATTTATCGATTGGTTTACAAAGGCCCTGTGGCATATTTTTTTTACATTTCTTTTCCTTATCTATTCAAGATAGTGATAGACTTATGCAATACCGCAAAGGCAACGAAGATGCAAGATCCTTTTTATGACATTTGGTTTTAATTTATTTTTGTAGAATCCTAATCTAGAGAAATCATTCCCATTTAAAATACTTCCATTCATAATTCAGCAGTGACTACTGCGCCAACAAGGCCGAACTAAATCAACTGCCGGTATCCTAACAGTATCGTTCTACGCCGAATATAGTTGATAGTCGAGTATCTTCTTCTGTCGAGTGTAATTAGAAAGAGAACATCAATATCAGCTGGTTCAGATCACAATAATTACAGTTTACGATTAGATCATTGGCCGACCCGGGAATAAATGATTTCTTACATTTTACTCGTTTTTTTTTTATATAAACGCTAATACTTTAAAAATAAATGTTTGTTGGTTATGATTTTTTACATGGAAGAGTGTCAGCAAAAATGCAAGATACCCCTTCAATAAAATTTGTGAAATGTTTTCTTGTTTTTAAATGATTTTTAAAATCGTTGCATTTCTTGAAGAATATAAACTTGTGTGTATTAAAGTAATAAAAAATGCTACTTTTTAGCTTTTTTCTGTGGATATTATGTAAGTCTACTCTTCGTTATGCATTTCGTAAGCATTTTCTGAAAGTTTTAGGTCAGAATCGTTTTTCCTTTTTGAGTTTAAGCGTTTCAAATATGTCGAATTTTTGGTCTAAGTAGTAGGAAAATACGGCGCAAATGACCTTGATAAATGCCCCCTTAACTTAAATTCCACACAATGTGTTCGGCAACGTTACGTATTTTTTTACCAAAATTGCATAATACATAAAGCGCTGAGGGTTTCTCTGATAGTGACTAAAAGTCAGAGAGCAATTTCTTGATACATATACAACTGCGTTCAAGATCTGTAAGCTGTTTTGTCCGTAAACGCGTAAAAAGTAACTATTTACTGGTTTTTAAATAATAAAAAAATTGTATCTTATTAAAAAATTCCCCAAAATAGGCATTAAATTGAATATATTTCCTCTTTTCTTGCATGTCCACTTTGACGACCACGAGCGTATCATTTACGACTGCACACTCATGAAATAAAACAAACAAAAAAACCAGCAAGAGCTATAGTTATTTTTTGATATGTTGAATAGGTACTTGTTATATAACTGAATATATTTTACGGTTTTGCATAATAAAACATAAAAAAATTGGCAACTTGCTTTTTTCTTTTGGATAAATAATGAAGACATTTTTTTTATATATTTAATATAAAAGAAAACAAACTCTTTCAGATCTTTCCTTTTTGTTTTTTATTTAAAATAATATTTTAAATACATACGACACGTTTCGTAGCACTGCTACTTCGTCAGATATCCAATCGGAAATAACAAAGTTAAGAAATAAATATTATTGAAGGTATTAAGTGCCTAAAATATTCCAGGTTTACATATTTTAATGGTTGTACCGTAACAAGAAAAAGCCAGAGCAATTCGTATTATTAAATAAATTTAACAATGGTGAACTGTTAACATTTAATTGACCATTCAAAATGTTGTCTGTATTCTCAAGTTTTTTCTTTTATTTTCGGTATATAGTATTTTAGTTTTCACCAAATCTACGGTTTTGAGATATTGTTTTTTTTTTATAAATAGTAACTTTTGTGCTCTTTAATTTTAATATTAAAAGTGCAACGTATTTCATCAATGTAATTTTTTTGGCATGAACCACAGTTTAATTTAAAAACTGCGCACTTTCGCTCTTTGCAAGTCTTTTCTTTGTTATTTTTAATATATTTGCCAAGGTTATTATTGGTTTTAAAAGCAATATTTTCAATTTTGTTGAAAGTATTGCATATATAACTTATTGCTTTTCATTTTTTGTTGTTTTCACTTGTTATGCGATAAATTAATGACCTAGCCTTTTTCTTTAGTTTATTTTTGAAATACGACCCAAATTTAATCGACAGTATTAGCGAAAATAAACTAAAGAAAAGGACTATGTTATTCACTTATCCAGCAACAAAAAATACAAAACAATAAGTTATGTAGGCAATATTTCCAACAAAATTAAAAATATAATAAGAAGACACAATATTAATATTGCTTTCAAAACGAATAACAACCTTGGCAAATATATTAAAATTAAAAAAAAATTAAGACCTACAAAGGGCAAAAATGCGAAGTTTATAAATTACATTATGGTTCATGTAAAAAAAGTTACATCAACAGGTTGCCCCTTTAATATTAGAATTAAAGAATACAAGATATTACTTACGCAAAATAGACAATTCAGTTAACGCGATACATCTTTTATCTTAAAATTTTAAATTTAATGAAAATTACAAAATAATACATATCAAACATAAAAGCAAAAAGTTGGCTTTATTGGAATCATTAGAGAACAAAAAACATAAGAATACAGATAACATTTTGAATGATCAATTAAATGTTAACAATTCAACATTGTTAAATTTATTTATTTAACTCCGCATATTTGCCCTTTGTAGGTCTTGTTTTTGTTATTTTTAATATATTTGCCAAGGTTATTATCCGTTTTAAAAACAATATTAATAGTCCTTTAAATATATTTCTAATTTTGTTGGAAATATTGCCTACAAAACTTATTATTTTCCACTTTTTGTTGTTGGATAAATAAATAACATAGTCTTTTTTATTTAGTTTATTTTCGTGAATACATACTGTCGATTAAATTTGGGTATGAAAAAATAAATAAACTGAAGAAAAAGGGCATGCCATTAATTTATCCCACAACAAGAAAACAACGAAAAATGCAAAACGATAAGTTATTTAAGCAATACTTTTAATAAAATTAAAAATATTTTAGGTAGACAGAATATTAACATTGCTTCCAAAATGAATAACAACCTTAGCAAATATATTAAAAATAAGAAAGAAAAGACCTGCAGAGAGCAAAAATGAGCAGTTTATAAATTAAATTGTCATTTATACCAAAAAAAGCACAATTCAGCTTACGCGATACATCGTTTCTTTCCAAACCTTAGATTTGAGGAAAATTGCAAAATATTATATTCAGAAAATATAAGCAAAAAGTTGGCTTTATTGGAAATATTAGAAACTAACAAACCTAAGAATACAAACAACATTTTAAATGACCAATTAAATGATAACAATTCACCACTATTAAAATTATTTAATGATTTGAATTGCTCTAGCTTTCCTTTGTTACGGTACAACCATTAAAATTTGTAAACCTGGAATTTTTTAGGCACCTGAATACCATCAATAATATTTATGTCTTAACTTTGTTTGTCACTGCCAACTTGACACCTGACAAAGTAGCAGTGCTGCATGTCATGTCTGTTTAAAATGTAATTTTAAATAAAAAAAACAAAAAGACGAGATCTGAAACAGTTTGGTTTCTTTTTATATTGCTGGTTTGGGGTACACTGAATGTTGTAGAAGCAGTTTCATGTTCCTGGTATCAACAACAAATGGAAAATATCACTACAGTATTAAAATTTTTAACATTCTTCCTAAAGACAATAAGAATGCCACTGTAAATAATTTTCAATTTAATATTAAGTGAAGTATCTCCTAAACAACTTTAATGACCTCTCCTAAACCACGAACTCAGAGGGGCACTTTCTTGTTGACCTTATTAATACTCTTTAATGAGTAATTAAATTTTATCAGTTAGCTGTGTCTGAGTTTTGTAATATGTATGTTAAAGTAAAAACTATATTTAGATTTTTTGGAAATCTTATTGTATTACTTATATTTGTTTTTTTTTGTTGACTTGTGAAATCACTATGGTATGTACATTCGTGAATGAATATTGATTAAATGATATTGTATACGTAATATGGATCTTCATCATGTAACAATCTCCTCAATAAATTATTGTTTTCACCTTTTTTTTTAAATTTAGAAACATTAAGAACTGTAGAACCTAAGCCATCGTATTTAAGTTGTTTGAAATTTTTCCCCTAAAAGTATGAATGCCATTCTTGAAACAAATCTTTTTTGTGAACTTAACCAACTGTCACTGTATAAAAGTACAAGATGAAGTTGTGTTATTTAAAAAAAAAAAAAAAAAACATTTGTTTTATTAAAAAGCAAAATTCTGTCAAGAATGACGTCAATTCCTTGAATTTAAGCAAATATATTAAAAAAAAGTCAGCATATTGTTCAAATAAGCAAGACTATTCATTTTAATACAATGGGGGCAAAAATAATAAATAAAAACAGATTGTTTACATATTTTATTACTCATTTTCAAATTAAAAAATAAGTGCTTAGGCAGAATAGAATTTTTAAAAGAAAACATATATTTTAAACAATATTTTCGGAAAACTTTAAACACAGTAAAGTATATGACTACCCATAAATACAAACTTACAAATAAGTAACGTTTTCTTAATCTAACCAAAGTTTAAGGTTAAGATGTTAATTCGATAACTGACTCAAATGTTAATCCTTCTTGATCACAGGGTCATCTTTAGATGAGCAAATGACTGTGAGCATAAATTTAATTACGAGTACATTTTCGCTCAATTTGATTTAATAATAAGTACTGCTCAAAAATGTTCAATCTTTAAGTTTAATTCAATTTTTCAATTGAAGAAAAAGCCTTATTGTCCAAAGATTTAGAAAAATTTCACTAACAAACTAATATGCCATGTCAAGGTTTTATTACTTTAAAATTATGAAATAATTTAAAATAATGTGACGAGTAAAGTTTAGACAAGAGGAAAAAACACTAGAATTGGAAATATCTTGCAGAAGTTTATTCAAAATAAAATACCCAACAAAATTACAGCCAGATTCACTAAGAAGATAGAAGACTTAAACCCAATCTAGTTGCCATGGAAATTAAATCTTCCAATTGGCCAATTTTATTTTGCTTATCATGTTGCCATAATTTATATTACATATGTCAACAAATATATACTTATATAGGGATATTAAGGATTAAGATATGTAAAAGAAATAGTTGTATCTCAAATATAAATAAAATTCGCCATTTTTATCAGTTCAATATTAAAAAAAATTCTTTTTTTACTTTTGTATTTTTAGAGTTTAAAACTTGCTCGACATATTGTTGCTCTTGTCAGTTTAAGACTTCTGCTGTCAATTTAAAATGGTTTTAAAGTTAAACCATGTAAGTGAATTATGGAGTGATAAAATTTAGGTTTGGTATAGTCTATGGATAAATTTGTCTTAATAGAATATTAAAAAAAAATAATTAGAAAGAAACAAAACCTTTAAAACTACTTCTTTTTGAGTTATAATTAAAAATAAAAATTTTGGGTATTTATTTATTTAAATATAACTAATTATCCTTACCTGATTCTAATTCAATTTTTCTTTGCCATAAGAATCTGGATCTCTCAAACAGCCTGCAGTAGATTCAAAAGAATTTATGTGAAAATTTTTATTTTCCTTGATTTTTTTCTCTAAACCTGCCAATACCTGTGAACTTGTATTGAAACTTTAAAAAGTGTTATGTACTGGTCACTCTACTATAGAGCTAACCTGAAAATAATATACTCGTAAGTCAAAATACCACACTATTATATATGCGTTTTATATTGTATAAAAGTTAAGTGTAACTCACAGTATTACTTAAATCTATTTTTTATTTTCGAAAATATGTTTAGGTCCTGTATAACTTACATACATATTTATGCTTTAAAATAATTTTTGTTAGAACAGCATTCTTTCTTTACACAATTTTCAATTTTACACTAATGTTAAACTCATTCCCATCAATAAGAACAGTGACAGCAGTTTTTTGGAAGAGATGTTTCATCTTTGTCAATGAACACCAACCTAGCTTTTTGCTATTCCAAATTTTTTATTAGACAAAAAAAATTGGACCTGATTATCACACACTAATATTTAGTTTCTTAAATATAATAAATTCTTTACGTAGATTCACTACTTACAATCCAAAAAATAAATTTTGCATCCATTCACAAGGTCTTTATACCACTTCTAACATAATTTAAACATATTAATTACAATAATTAACACCAAATTATTTATACAGGGTGATTCAAAAATCGATCACGAAACTGAAGGGGGTGATTCTACTTGACAAAATAAGGGTAGAGCTTCATATAATTTTTTTTCAAAATGTCATTCGTTTTCGAGTTACAAGCTGTCCAAGTTCAAGTTTTTATTTTTTGTTTTTTGAATTACTCGCTTACAGGAAAACCGATTTGACTAATATTTGAAAGATAGGCTAAGTCTTCTGCGCTTCATCATTTTAGTAACAATTCACATTGATTGTTTGCCGCTAGAGGGCACTTTACCTACATTGAAAATTGTTTTTTTGTCATAATTTTTTAGTGTTGACAGCTACAGTAGTTTTTGGCATAATTTCTGAAAGACTGATGCCAGGCCTTTAAAAAAGGTGCTCTTTATTTACATCGCTAAACCCAACGGTTTAGACGTAAATCACCCTTAAAAATTAAGTGGTAAATTTACTTTTCTCATTTCATTACCACCAGCTACCAGGTAAATAGCTATCAAAGTATACTAGAGCTGTCAGTTTAACATCAAATAAATTCGCTTTTTAAACTATTTAATTTATAATCTTAAAATAACTAATAATGGCTAATCACCAATATTCAAATATCGAATATTGTGATATCCATTTTTGTTATGGAAAAGCAAATGGTAATGCAGAGTTGGCAAGAAGATATTATATGGAGAGTTATCCGGAAAGAAATATCCCTCATGCTCAAACATTTTCCAGTGTGCACAGGAGGCTTGCGGAATGTGGTTCCTTTAAAAGTTATAATGGAAATAGGGGAAGACCTAGGACTGCTAGAAACGTGCAACAAGAAGAAAGAGTGCTTGAAATTATTGAAGATAATCCAGGTATTAGTACTAGAAAAATTGGGAATGAAGTGCGGCTCTGTCAGGCTAGTTCATGGAGGATACTAAGAGAAGAACAACTCTACCCGTTTCATTCAAAAAAGGTGCGGGCTCTTTATGACGATGATCGGCCGAGACGGTTGGAAATGTGCAATCAGATCCTAGCTAAGTATGAACACGATAATCGATTAATTGGCGTCATATTATTCACTGACGAAGCTGGTTTCACTCGTGATGGCATAACAAATCTACACAACATCCACACATATGCTTACGAGAACCCAAACAATGTGGTAGAAACGAAACATCAGCGTAGATTTTCACTAAATGTGTGGGCAGGGATAATAGGAGATTACCATATTGGTCCTCATTTCTTTGATGGCCCATTAACTGGTGACGTATACTTAGATTTTATCCAAAATCGTCTCCCATTGTATCTGGAAGATGTGCCATTGGAAGTAAGGGCCAACATGTGGATCCTCCAAGACGGAGCTCCGCCCCACTTTAGTATACGTGTCCGACAGTATTTGAATGCAACGTATCCTGAGCGATGGATAGGACGAAGTGGACCATTGGCATGGGCAGCGAGGTCACCAGACCTTAATCCTATGGATTTTTTCTTTTGGGGTCATTTGAAACAATTGGTGTACGATATTCCAGTAATCAACGTCGAGGATCTTCGCTTCAGGATAATCGAAAAGTGCCAAATTATTAAAGAAACACCAGAAATTTTTCATCAAGTTAGGCGACATTTTTTGAAGAGTGTTAGGAAATGTATGGAAGAAAATGGGGGACATTTTGAGAATCTTTTTTAGTTTGTTTAGTACTGTTTCATTAATTTTTATCAATTAAATGTATATCGCAACAATCCATAATATGAATATTTACTGATTAGCCATTATTAGTTATTTTAAGATTATAAATTAAATAGTTTAAAAAGCGAATTTATTTGATGTTAAACTGACAGCTCTAGTATACTTTGATAGCTATTTACCTGGTAGCTGGTGGTAATGAAATGAGAAAAGTAAATTTACCACTTAATTTTTAAGGGTGATTTACGTCTAAACCGTTGGGTTTAGCGATGTAAATAAAGAGCACCTTTTTTAAAGGCCTGGCATCAGTCTTTCAGAAATTATGCCAAAAACTACTGTAGCTGTCAACACTAAAAAATTATGACAAAAAAACAATTTTCAATGTAGGTAAAGTGCCCTCTAGCGGCAAACAATCAATGTGAATTGTTACTAAAATGATGAAGCGCAGAAGACTTAGCCTATCTTTCAAATATTAGTCAAATCGGTTTTCCTGTAAGCGAGTAATTCAAAAAACAAAAAATAAAAACTTGAACTTGGACGGCTTGTAACTCGAAAACGAATGACATTTTGAAAAAAAATTATATGAAGCTCTACCCTTATTTTGTCAAGTAGAATCACCCCCTTAAGTTTCGTGATCGATTTTTGAATCACCCTGTATATAAAAAATTATGCTCTACATTATACATAGTCTGTAATAACCATACTTGTGCCTAGTTTATGTTTTAAATTAAAAGGAACTATTTCCAACAAATTATAAAATGATTTTTTTAATAAATAAAAATGGAGATTTTAATTTATTTCCTAAATAAGACCGACTATTTAAGAAATGTTACATATTGGGATTATTCAAATCATTATGTTTCAAACAGCAATCAAGGAGTATATAATATTATATTTAACTTCTAGTTTCATTCATTCAGTAGTAATTACAAACAAAAAAAATATAAAAATACATAACAGTCATTCGTCCTATTTCAAGATATATAATATTTTTAATTTAAGGCTTTCAGCATGCTACTACATCTGTCGAAACTATAAAGTAGGATCATATTTACCAAATGGCATGAGGGAAAGGTCTTTTTTAATTCATTGTCTGTTGTTCCCCATTATTCTGATGCCAGGAATCATGACTTTGAAAACTTTTCCCATATATGTTTCTGTAAAAATATTTCGTCATTACTCCGATAAAATTAGCATGAATATAGGAAACAGTAAATGTAAAAAACAATAGGTAAATGTATATACGCCTAAATTTTAAAACTATTAGCCAGCAAAAAACAGCGTATTTAGTGTATAATTCAATACGATTCTCCATAATAGAACTTGACACGCCACTAACTTGCTTAAAGTTAGAAATTGGATATATTAAAAAAAAAAACTATAAAAAGCGTTAATAAGTAATTCGAAACAGTAATTGTTTATTTATTGAATACTTACGAATGTAAAGTTATTCTACATTTTCTTGTGTTATCTCAAATTCACAAAAATGAAAAAAAAAATTTGAAAGTTGTTTCCACCTCACAAAAATACAATTATCGGTTTAAAGCCATTTAACTTATAGTGTCACAACATAATATCTCAGTAAATAAATATCTAAAAGCCATAAGTAAGGCACCCAAATTAAGCAAATTAACCTTAAAATACAAAATGGTTTTGCTTTGAACAGTCCTATACAAACTTGGTAGACACCATTTTTACATGGCAGAAAGTTTACGCCTGCCTACTAATTAAATCACCCCCTCCACCATTCCATTCTGAACTAATTCCCAAAAGCTATAAACCTTCTTCCTCTCTCTTTTCTCAAGTGGCGTTCATCAGATAGGTGGTTCGCCAGCTCAAGTTGGCAAGACTTCCAAATGAGAGTGAGTCCACACGATAAGAAAAATCTGGGCGTAAGCGTAGCGTAATAAGACATATGTCAAATTTCAAGCATTGTGATTTGTTAGATTTAAAAAAAGACAAAGACCGAAGATTTCCCGCCTAAATCCGCCTTTTCCAAAGTCATTACGCCAAATGATGTTGAACTTTTCAGCGGACTGCTTTAAAAATGGCGGAAACTGTTTATTTCCAATATTTTGTATGAAAACATAACCTATGTTTTTTTAAACTTTGTTGTTTTATTTATATATTTTATTTAGCGAGTTTTGAAATAATGGATATTTGTGAACTACGTTAAATTGTTTTAATTTATTAAACATGCTTGTTACCAAAGATCATTACTGATTGGTCCTCAAAAAAAAACGATTTTTGTTAATTTTTTTTATTATTTTATAACAATTGCAATAATACAGGTGTTCGTTATATAAATTAAAGCTTATGAAATAAAGGCCAATATATAATACAATTTCTATTCAACGACAATCTCTGATATCGAGACGCTAATCCACAGACATGCCCTTAGCTATGGTTACCAGATCAAATAATGAGATTTCCTGACAATATCCCTAACGTTTCTGTAAATATCCCGATATTTTATCTGAATGTTGTACGTCAAGCCAGTGAAATTTTCAAAATTTTTGTAAAGCATCAAATGCCAATATCGAGCGAGTCTTCTCATTAATGGGAGCGTAGTGGACCAAGGAGAGGCATAGACTGTCTATATTGTTATAAGCTTTGCCTTTCGCTGCCATCAATGTTATAACTTGGCTAGTTCTGCTTTTAGTTTATCAATGGTTTCGATGAATTCAAATAAATCTTCTAATATTACATTTTTAATATTTTATTATAATGTTCACTAAATTATGAGGTAACGACAGTTTTTGTTCTTACTAATTTAATGTTACTATTATAGTTTTTGGACTTTAATTCCTCTCGTCTCAATGTTCATGTCCTAGTTACATTCTATTCTGTATCTAAATTATATATTTTACAGTGATAGGCGTACTAACAAATATAACTTATAACTATTTATTTACATGATTACTGAAATGAAAAAGTGTGTATTTATGGGACGATGACAATATGAACAAAACTAATGGTCTCTGTAAAAAGTAAAGTTTTAGAGTTTCGGAGATTAAGGCATGCTTTTGTTTGAGCCTATTAGAACATAAATTTACTTAAGATATAACTGTTTCTTAAGGAAGTATTAAATATTAGACTATAATTATCTAGTAATCCATAAGAGTAACTTAAAAATATATATAGTAATTTAATAATTAATAATTTGTAGTAATAATTGGTTTACAACAATGTCTTGTGTTAAGATTCTACTCTAGACACAATTTAACTTAAAGAACATATCATGTGAAGAATGTCATGAAATGGTTATAAAAGTCCAGTGCCAAAAGAAACATCAAGTAATAAAAAGTATGAAACTAAATTTATTAATATACTAAATTAACAATTCATTCATTTTGTTAACGTTTAATCAATTTATTTTTTTCTCACTAGAATGATTAATAAATATTTTTTCATTACTTATATTTTCATCTTTTAATTTCAAAAAAATACTGACAATTGCAGTTTTTTCCTGTTTCTTCCTAACAAGGGACTAAAATTTCAGACATGTCAGGAAAATTCCTGTCGTCTGCAAATTCTATATAAACCTATTATAAACAATTAAAAAGTAAAAATTAACATTAATGGAAATTTAATAACAGAAATCCAGTTAGTGTCATACGTAATGTATTCTTCTAAAAACTACAAACAATTGTAATTATTAAAACGATTGTTAAAATGACACTTTATATTAAAACTCTCGTCTTTGAACTCTTTGGCAATTCTTTACCAGGTAGAAGTGGCAAACTTCGGAAATAAAACTTGCTTTAAAGAGTCTCATATTATCGCACAAGTAACATGACTAATTTCAAAAACACTGTTTACCGACTCGGAATTCGCACTGTTGCTTTCACATGCTGATTTCATCAGCTTAATATCACAATGTTTTTTCAAACCTTATAATAAGGCTATAGCTGTACACATTTCCATAGCGCGTTTCCTATTTATTGGCCCAACAACAGCTTTTCAAACTCACCAACAGTAACAGGAAAATATTTTTAAAAAATCAGGATCACTTTCTCGCATTTGTTGAATTAAATCATTAGTATGTCTAAGCCTTTCTCCAATGTTTTTCTCAAAAACACACCGGACCTAGTAGCGACGACTTTTCCGTTTTTTTAATAACGAATATATTAATAATGTCCTTATCTTTTGTAATTTTTTTTTTAGTTTTCTTTATAACAACATTGCTGCAATTATTTTTTTATTTTCTTTCATTTTAATTTATACATAAATAAATATTATCAAAAAATCAGAGAAAAGTTAGGTTACCACAAAAAAAACATACACAACACTTTACGACTGCACGACTGCACGATAAAAGTTGCCCGTGTGGACGAGACATTTTTAACATAAATGGGCGTAATACGCCTACGCCGAAATTTTTCTTATCGTGTGGACTCACTCTGACGAACTCTCAGCTCCTGGATATCCTGAGTTTTCACTTAACACTCTCTTGATACTTTTTCTTTTTATTATTATTTTTTTTTACTTTTACTACTACAATCGATTGGTGTTGGAAATTAGTATTTGACAATACAACACAGAAAAACACTTTTCACGCTTCGGAGCGACAGCGAAGCGACTTACACACCCTGAAATGTCGCCTCGAATAACATATACCCAGGTAAATGAAAGTTAGGAGGGTGAAGAGAGATGGTCAGCTGTAACAGAAAATATTGCTGATAATTGTTTCTATCTTTAATTATTTAATTATATTATAAGTTTGAGTTGAAACTACGAATATTACATTCAATTACTCTAGACATGATTTTAATGATTAGGGTTCCTATTAGCTCTATTATATGGCTGGCTGTCCGATTGTTCTTTGTCTCTATCACAGTCTTTTGATTTTATACTTTTGTATGACCATATAAGGTCTCTTAGTTTTTGTTTATTTATTTCTGGAAGTTGTGAGTTGGAGTTATACATTTCTTACATAGAGTCTTTTTTATTACTATCATTCAAATTTTTTAAAGGGTCTTGAGATTTCCTTGGAGTTTCAATCGGTCTGACTACTGGGTTATAGGTGAGTTCGAACCATCAACTTGTTATATAAAACTGGACTGCTCATGAAAATAATTTTTGACACCCTCCCCCTTATTGGTCGCCATTAGGTGCAATGATTTGTATGGCAACATTGAATTCCCTGCTAGTTTCTTATATTGACGTGAATGTGTCGTGTATGAATGTCAATTCTATTATTCTAACTAACAGGTTTAGACAATAGCTATCTCTTTCTATACTATATCTAAAACAATAAGTCGCTCTTCCTTGTTTTACTTGACAGGTTAATTGAGTATATTCAATAAAAAAGACCTGGATAATTGTTTCTGTAAAACAATATTTAACTTGAATTTCTACTTTTAGTTTCCTCAAAATTATAATTTTTCTGTTTAAAGCAACTCCAATAAAGCAAATTTTTTTTTAACTTCTTTGGAATAGCGTAAATATGTAACAATTACATTATTTTTAGATAACAAGCATGAAATGTCAGTTCTTATAAATAAATGAAAATGCTTTTTCTATGACTGTTTACATATTTTATTTTTTACAATGAAACTGTTATTTAGCAAAATTGCTAAAATGTGAAATATGCGCCAAAAACAAATTTTTTATCTGTTTTAGAAACATCCTTATTCGGACGTAGATTCAAAGAGGATTCATATTCATGAATAATCTTTGGTATTCGGACGTAGAGTATAAGAAGTTAACGAAAAAAAGTATAAAGACATTTATTTTTAAAAATTTTATATCATGAATTAATATGGTATATTGTTTAATGTAAGGTATCGAAATGTCCACATAATCTATTGCAAAGTAAGAGAGTTTCATCATTTAAAAATAGCTTCGATTAGGTCTTTGTTAAAATTATTTTTCCCTCGATGCTTTTAGGGAACTGATATGTTAGGTATTCATAATAATGTTGACATTTCCTTCATAATACTGGAGCTTTAATTTAAAGGAAGTAAAGTAACATTATGTACTAAACCATTTTTATATAAAAAAAACTCCAAAGGGGGATAATGTTAAAGCAGTTTATATTTAATTGTAAACAAAACAATATTTATTAAGACACTTTAAATATAAAAAAGCTTGCAAATACAAGAGAATTCTTACCTGAATATAATCATTTTTAATCTAAATATATACATAAAGATTTACTAGCAACTTTAAATTTTTACACTAAGTCAAACTTTCCATTTACTTAACTGTTTAAGGATCTGGAATTGACCTTTCCTAGAGTTGAATTTTTGAAATGGTAATCAATCGCAGCTTCTCACTACTTTGACAAAGGATTTTCATGACACAAATTTCCTATCTGAGCTAAAATCAAGAATTTTTGTTTCATTAATTAATAACATATTCAAACGAAAGGTTATTATTTTATTTTTAGACAAAACAAATACATAAAAGTAAAATTTATGTAATTTACAGACATGCTTAATAATATTGAAAAATTTCATATTATATGCAATCATTAATTTCTATTTTAATATAACATATCGGTTTTTAAACGTATAATCATTTTAAATTTTAACACCATACCAGTTTCGATATTCAGCTTTATGTCAGTGGAACATTAACTTTATGGTAAAACGATATTGTTGTTGGTTAATGCACACCTAATTCAGGACATTTTTTTTTGTAGAGCCAGTATATGTTATTAAGTCCAAGTTTAATTGCTTCAAGATGTTTACATCAAACAGTGCTTCGTAATAAAAATGTCCGCATATTTTTTTCCAATTTTCAAAGGATTTGTTCTTTTTTTTTTTTCAAATAGTCTCAAAAGACCCGCAGTACTAAATCAAATTGTTAACAAGCGGTTACCTCGTTCGGCCCCAAAAAGATGGCATTTTAATTTAAGAGTTGTTTGTACCGCATTCCAATACAAAGACAGCATTCTAGAGACAACGGAAAAAATCATCAGGGTATGTCAAAATTCTGAAAAGCAAGAGTCTCTTTTCATGATTAAACTTATTTTACAAAATAATGTCTCAAAATGATTTGTTATTTGGTAAGTTTCAAACAAGACAAATTAACGCTGTTATCGCAAAAAAAAATATCATTATTTGAATTAAAATTAACAGAAATTAGAAATAATATTAGCTCAAATGACGTTGAGTCATCTCCATCTACTTCAAAATGACATAAGCATAATAAATAAGCCTATAAATCGACAATAACCGGTAGAAATGAGCAGTAAATATTAGATAATGCAAATCGATGAGCATACTGTTCCGTATCTTACTGCGCAGAAATATCTTTATAAATAAGCCTATAGATCGACAAAAATCGGTAGAAATGCGCAGTAAATATTAGATGATGCGAATCGACGAGCATACTATTCCGTATCTTACTGCGCAGAAATATCTTTATAAATAAGCCTGTAAATCAACAAAAAACCGGTAAAGATGCGCAGTAACAATTATATGATGCGGCTCGATGAGAGTACTGTTCTTCATCTTACTGCGCAGAAATATCTGTATAAATAAGCCTGTAAATCGACAAAAACCGATAAAGATGCGCAGTAACAATTAGATGATGCGGCTCGATGAGCGTACTGCTCTTTATCTTACTGCGCAGAAATATCTTTATAAATAAGCCTGTAAATCGACAAAAACCGGTAAAAATGCGCAGTAACAATTATATGATGCGGCTCGATCAGCGTACTGCTCTTTATCTTATAGCGCAGAAATATCTTTATAAATAAGCCTGTAAATTGACAAAAACCGGTAAAGATGCGCAGTAACAATTATATGATGCGGCTCGATGAGCGTACTGCTCTTTATCTTACTGCGCAGAAATATCTTTATAAATAAGTATGTAAATCGACAAAAACCGGTAGAAATGAGCAGTAAATATTAGATAATGCAAATCGATGAACATACTGTTCCGTATCTTACTGCGCAGAAATATCTTTATAAATAAGCCTATAGATCGACAAAAATCGGTAGAAATGCGCAGTAAATATTAGATGATGCGAATCGACGAGCATACTATTCCGTATCTTACTGCGCAGAAATATCTTTATAAATAAGCCTGTAAATCAACAAAAAACCGGTAAAGATGCGCAGTAACAATTATATGATGCGGCTCGATGAGAGTACTGTTCTTCATCTTACTGCGCAGAAATATCTTTATAAATAAGCCTGTAAATCGACAAAAACCGATAAAGATGCGCAGTAAAAATTAGATGATGCGGCTCGATGAGCGTACTGCTCTTTATCTTACTGCGCAGAAATATCTTTATAAATAAGCCTGTAAATCGACAAAAACCGATAAAGATGCGCAGTAAAAATTAGATGATGCGGCTCGATGAGCGTACTGCTCTTTATCTTACTGCGCAGAAATATCTTTATAAATAAGCCTGTAAATCGACAAAAACCGATAAAGATGCGCAGTAAAAATTAGATGATGCGGCTCGATGAGCGTACTGCTCTTTATCTTACTGCGCAGAAATATCTTTATAAATAAGCCTATAGATCGACAAAAATCGGTAGAAATGCGCAGTAAATATTAGATGATGCAAATCGATGAGCATACTGTTCCGTATCTTACTGCGCAGAAATATCTTTATAAATAAGCCTATAGATCGACAAAAATCGGTAGAAATGCGCAGTAAATATTAGATGATGCAAATCGATGAGCATACTGTTCCGTATCTTACTGCGCAGAAATATCTTTATAAATAAGCCTATAGATCGACAAAAATCGGTAGAAATGCGCAGTAAATATTAGATGATGCGAATCGACGAGCATACTATTCCGTATCTTACTGCGCAGAAATATCTTTATAAATAAGCCTGTAAATCAACAAAAAACCGGTAAAGATGCGCAGTAACAATTATATGATGCGGCTCGATGAGAGTACTGTTCTTCATCTTACTGCGCAGAAATATCTTTATAAATAAGCCTGTAAATCGACAAAAACCGATAAAGATGCGCAGTAACAATTAGATGATGCGGCTCGATGAGCGTACTGCTCTTTATCTTACTGCGCAGAAATATCTTTATAAATAAGTATGTAAATCGACAAAAACCGGTAGAAATGAGCAGTAAATATTAGATAATGCAAATCGATGAACATACTGTTCCGTATCTTACTGCGCAGAAATATCTTTATAAATAAGCCTATAGATCGACAAAAATCGGTAGAAATGCGCAGTAAATATTAGATGATGCGAATCGACGAGCATACTATTCCGTATCTTACTGCGCAGAAATATCTTTATAAATAAGCCTGTAAATCAACAAAAAACCGGTAAAGATGCGCAGTAACAATTATATGATGCGGCTCGATGAGAGTACTGTTCTTCATCTTACTGCGCAGAAATATCTTTATAAATAAGCCTGTAAATCGACAAAAACCGATAAAGATGCGCAGTAAAAATTAGATGATGCGGCTCGATGAGCGTACTGCTCTTTATCTTACTGCGCAGAAATATCTTTATAAATAAGCCTGTAAATCGACAAAAACCGATAAAGATGCGCAGTAAAAATTAGATGATGCGGCTCGATGAGCGTACTGCTCTTTATCTTACTGCGCAGAAATATCTTTATAAATAAGCCTGTAAATCGACAAAAACCGATAAAGATGCGCAGTAAAAATTAGATGATGCGGCTCGATGAGCGTACTGCTCTTTATCTTACTGCGCAGAAATATCTTTATAAATAAGCCTATAGATCGACAAAAATCGGTAGAAATGCGCAGTAAATATTAGATGATGCAAATCGATGAGCATACTGTTCCGTATCTTACTGCGCAGAAATATCTTTATAAATAAGTTTGTAAATCGACAAAAACCGGTAAAAATGCGCAGTAACAATTATATGATGCGGCTCGATCAGCGTACTGCTCTTTATCTTATAGCGCAGAAATATCTTTATAAATAAGTTTGTAAATCGACAAAAACCGGTAAAAATGCGCAGTAACAATTATATGATGCGGCTCGATCAGCGTACTGCTCTTTATCTTATAGCGCAGAAATATCTTTATAAATAAGCCTGTAAATTGACAAAAACCGGTAAAGATGCGCAGTAACAATTATATGATGCGGCTCGATGAGCGTACTGCTCTTTATCTTACTGCGCAGAAATATCTTTATAAATAAGTATGTAAATCGACAAAAACCGGTAGAAATGAGCAGTAAATATTAGATAATGCAAATCGATGAGCATACTGTTCCGTATCTTACTGCGCAGAAATATCTTTATAAATAAGCCTGTAAATCGACAAAAACCGGTAAAGATGCGCAGTAACAATTAGATGATACGGCTCGACGAGCGTACTGCTCTTTATCTTACTGCGCAGAAATATCTTTATAAATAAGCCTGTAAATCAACAAAAAACCGGTAAAGATGCGCAGTAACAATTATATGATGCGGCTCGATGAGAGTACTGTTCTTCATCTTACTGCGCAGAAATATCTTTATAAATAAGTCTGTAAATCGACAAAAACCGGTAAAGATGCGCAGTAAAAATTAGATGATGCGGCTCGATGAGCGTACTGTTCTTTATCTTACTGCGCAGAAATATCTTTACAAATAAGCCTGTAAATCGACAAAAACCAATAAAGATGCGCAGTAACAATTAGATGATGCGGCTCGATGAGCGTACTGCTCTTTATCTTACTGCGCAGAAATATCTTTATAAATAAGCCTGTAAATCGGCAAAAACCGATAAAGATGCGCAGTAAAAATTAGATGATGCGGCTCGATGAGCGTACTGCTCTTTATCTTACTGCGCAGAAATATCTTTATAAATAAGTATGTAAATCGACAAAAACCGGTAAAGATGCGCAGTAAATATTAGATGATGTGGCTCGAAGAGCATACTGTTCCGAATCTTACTGCGCAGAAATATCTTTATAAATAAGCCTGTAAATCGACAAAAACCGGTAAAGATGCGCAGTAACAATTAGATGATACGGCTCGATGAGCGTACTGCTCTTTATCTTACTGCGCAGAAATATCTTTATAAATAAGCCTGTAAATCGACAAAAACCGGTAAAGATGCGCAGTAACAATTAGATGATGCGGCTCGATGAGCGTACTGCTCTTTATCTTACTGCGCAGAAATATCTTTATAAATAAGCCTATAAATCGACAAAAACCGATAAAGATGCGCAGTAAAAATTAGATGATGCGGCTCAACGAGCGTACTGCTCTTTATCTTACTGCGCAGAAATATCTTTATAAATAAGCCTGTAAATCGACAAAAACCGATAAAGATGCGCAGTAAAAATTAGATGATGCGGCTCGATGAGCGTACTGCTTTTTATCTTACTGCGCAGAAATATCTTTATAAATAAGTCTGTAAATCGACAAAAACCGATAAAGATGCGCAGTAACAATTAGATGATGCGGCTCGACGAGCGTACTGCTCTTTATCTTACTGCGCAGAAATATCTTTATAAATAAGCCTGTAAATCGACAAAAACCGGTAAAGATGCGCAGTAACAATTAGATGATGCGGCTCGATGAGCGTACTGCTCTTTTTCTTACTGCGCAGAAATATCTTTATAAATAAGCCTGTAAATCGACAAAAACCGGTAAAAATGCGCAGTAACAATTATATGATGCGGCTCGATAAGCGTACTGCTCTTTATCTTACTGCGCAGAAATATCTTTATAAATAAGCCTGTAAATTGACAAAAACTGGTAAAGCTACGCAGTAACAATTATATGATGCGGCTCGATGAGCGTACTGTTCTTCATCTTACTGCGCAGAAATATCTTTATAAATAAGCCTGTAAATCGACAAAAACCGATAAAGATGCGCAGTAACAATTAGATGATGCGGCTCGATGAGCGTACTGCTCTTTATCTTACTGCGCAGAAATATCTTTATAAATAAGCCTGTAAATCGACAAAAACCGGTAAAGATGCGCTGTAAGGGAACAAAAGTTTATTGTGATTTTTACTAATTTTAACATTTATTAACTCTAAATTAAATTTTACTAAATGGAAGAATTTACTTGAGTCCCCCTCTGTATAAAGATTTGGACCGTTAAAATTGTTTATCTTATGTCTGGCCAAAAATAGTCACACATCCGGGAAATATAAACCCATCAACAAACTTAAGCCTAGTTTTATTACTTTTGGGGTAGTTTATTTTTCTGAAAAAACAACATAAACTTGAGGAATTTGTTGACACAAAAACTTAACTATGCCACCCTCTCGAAGTTTTTGATAAACTGTCAAAGTAACTAATAATCGTAAAAACCATATCGTTAAGGGTCTCAGGTCAAGTTGTAAAGTGATAGCCACATGTGGCGACCGTGAGAGAGCATTCTTTTACTTAAACTGAGCAAATTTTCCCATCATAAGAAAACAAAAGAATATTTAAATAAAATCGCTAAAATGCAATATTAGTATTTGTTATTATGTACAAAGTTCGCGACTGTTACCCATTTTTCCCCAATTGACGAAAATAAGAATAAGAAAGAGAGAAAATGGTTAAAACCTTGGGGTTTTTTATGGGATCTGTCACGCAACCTTTAGAGTAGCTGTAGAATAGATATTAATAACATTTATATAAAGTAATTATAAGTTTGAGCTCTGGTCAGTCCTAATATTAAATTAAATTAAATTCGACGCATGGATGATTCATGCCATCTATGAACCAGGGTACCGAAAACACACCGACGCTCGGGAACGGAAACTATCTTCTCGCGCGCGGGGATGCATCGCGTAAGGGCGTTCTATTGGTAGGAAAGCACGCATGCCGGAACCAACGCATCTAAGAGAGAGAAGGGCGGTTCTAAGGGATGGAAGTTGAGTTGGATCTTGAGAAATTAATTAAGGGCAGTTACGATTTTGAATTCGTCTAAGTCAGTTTGGCGTGCGTTTTAGTGTTTACCAGTGTAAGAAGGTTTTTCTGCTGTCTTTTCTGCTATTTTTGTCTTAAATTTTTTTATATTCTTCCAGACAGCATTTCAAATAGTAAGGGGAAATTTACTCTATTTTCTACCGGGGAAGGGAGTAAACCATCACTTAAACTTTTAATTAAACAAATAAATTTGGGTTTATTTCATTAAGGGGAATATCAGAACGGCCTAAAGAGCTTGTAGTTTTAAGCTTTTAAATTATAATCCAGATTTACTCTTAAGTTTCTCATTGTAAATAGTTCGTTTTTATTCTATTTATTTTTGTTCAATAGACTAAGTTGTTTTGAGAAACTTGTTTTATTCAATCTAATTAAAACCTTCACGCGAACTAAATTGCGGGCGCGCTGCTGCGAGATCTACAAAACCAGAGATGTCTACTGACCAACTAATTAGCAGCCTTTCCTGAGTCCTGAAGATCTGAGTCATGGTTGTGGTAAGCTTTAATAACCGTAGTGTTTGGTACTAAAGCAGCAAGAGAGAAGTTGAACGACCAGACTTCCAGAGTGTCTTTATTACTGTGATATTTAATTATAGATTATTAAAATAGTTACTAATTAATATGGGACAAAAATGATTATAGATAAGATAATTAACGCTACCTCAATACGTCATCGGCAAGAGTCTATAATCAAATTCTGTCACAGCGCAGTAACAATTAGATGATGCGGCTCGATGAGCGTACTGCTCTTTATCTTACTGCGCAGAAATATCTTTATAAATAAGCCTGTAAATCGACAAAAACCGGTAAAGATGCGCAGTAAAAATTAGATGATGCGGCTCGATGAGCGTACTGCTCTTTATCTTACTGCGCAGAAATATCTTTATAAATAAGCCTGTAAATCGGCAAAAACCGGTAAAGATGCGCAGTAACAATTA
Source organism: Diaprepes abbreviatus (assembly GCA_034092305.1). Classification (NCBI taxonomy): domain Eukaryota; kingdom Metazoa; phylum Arthropoda; class Insecta; order Coleoptera; family Curculionidae; genus Diaprepes; species Diaprepes abbreviatus. The sequence continues at coordinate 2,328,849 of JASJET010000040.1, forward strand.
GATGATGCGGCTCGATGAGCGTACTGCTCTTTATCTTACTGCGCAGAAATATCTTTATAAATAAGCCTGTAAATCGACAAAAACCGGTAAAGATGCGCAGTAACAATTAGATGATGCGGCTCGATGAGCGTACTGCTCTTTTTCTTACTGCGCAGAAATATCTTTATAAATAAGCCTGTAAATCGACAAAAACCGATAAAGATGCGCAGTAAAAATTAGATGATGCGGCTCGATGAGCGTACTGCTCTTATCTTACTGCGCAGAAATATCTTTATAAATAAGCCTGTAAATCGACAAAAACCGGTAAAAATGCGCAGTAACAATTATATGATGCGGCTCGATAAGCGTAATGCTCTTTATCTTACTGCGCAGAAATATCTTTATAAATAAGCCTGTAATCGACAAAAACCGATAAAGATGCGCAGTAACAATTAGATGATGCGGCTCGATGAGCGTACTGCTCTTTATCTTACTGCGCAGAAATATCTTTATAAATAAGCCTGTAAATCGACAAAAACCGGTAAAGATGCGCAGTAAAAATTAGATGATGCGGCTCGATGAGCGTACTGTTTTTTTTATCTTACTGCGCAGAAATATTTTTATAAATAAGCCTGTAAATCGACAAAAACCGATAAAGATGCGCAGTAAAAATTATATGATGCGGCTTGATGTGCGTACTGCTCTTTATCTTACTGCGCAGAAATATCTTTATAAATAAGCCTGTAAATCGACAAAAACCGATAAAGATGCGCAGTAACAATTAGATGATGCGGCTCGATGAGAGTACTGCTCTTTATCTTACTGCGCAGAAATATCTTTATAAATAAGCCTGTAAATCGACAAAAACCGATAAAGATGCGCAGTAAAAATTAGATGATGCGGCTCGATGAGCGTACTGCTCTTTTTCTTACTGCGCAGAAATATCTTTATAAATAAGCCTGTAAATCGACAAAAACCGATAAAGATGCGCAGTAAAAATTAGATGATGCGGCTCGATGAGCGTACTGCTCTTATCTTACTGCGCAGAAATATCTTAATAAACAAGCCTTCAAATCGACAAAAACTCGTAGAAATGCACATTAAAGATTAGATGATGCGACTCGATGAGCATACTGTTCCGTATCTTACTGTGCAGAAACATCGTAATAAATAAGCCTATAAACCAATAAAAACCGCTAGAAATGCGCAGTAAATATTAGATGATGCGGCTCGACGATCATTGTTGTAAATATACATTAAATATTTACAAATCAAAATCTTTTTACGCCTACGGATATTATTAATGTTGGTCTAATAGACACTCAGAGTGAGTCCACACGATAAGAAAAATTTCGGCGTAGGCGTATTACGCCCATTTATGTTAAAAATGTCTCGTCCACACGGGCAACTTTTATCGTGTAGTCGTGCAGTCGTAAAGTTTTGTGTAGGTTTTTTTTTGTGGTAACCTAATTTTTTACTGATTTTTTGATAATATTTATTGATGTATAAATTAAAATGAAAGAAAATAAAAAAATAATTGCAGCAATGTTGTTATGTAGAAAAAGAAAACTAAAGAAAAAATTACAAAAGATAAGGACATTATTAATATATTCTTTATTAAAAAAACGGAAAAGTCGTCGCTACTAGGTCCGGTCTGTTTTTGAGAAAAACATTGGAGAAAGGCTTGGGCATACTAATGATTTAATTCAAGAAATGCGAGAAAATGATCCTGATTTTTTAAAAATATTTTCCTGTTACTCTTGGTGAGTTTGAAAAGCTGTTGTTGGGCCAATAAATAGGAAACACGCTATGGAAATGTGTACAGCTATCCCCTTGTTACTAGGTTTGAAAAAACATTGTGATATTTAGCTGATGAAATCAGTATGTGAAAGCAACAGTACGAATTCCGAGTCGGTAAATAGTATTTTTGAAATTAGTCATGTTACTTGTGCGATAATATGAGACTCTTTAAAATAAGTTTTACTTCCTAAGTTTGCCACTTCTACCTGGTAAAGAATTACCAAGGAGTGCAAAGACGAGAGTTTCAATATAAAGTGTCATTTTAACAATCGTTTTAATAATTACAATTGTTTGTAGTTTTTAGGAGAATACATTACGTATGACACTAACTGGATTTCTGTTATTAAATTTCCATCAATGTTAATTTTTACTTTTTAATTGCTTATAATAATAATAATAATAATTTGCTAAGGGTAGGGTTACCAGACGGAATTTTCCTGACATGTCTGAAATTTTAGCCCCTTGTTAGGAAGAAACAGGAAAAAACCGCAATTGTCAGAATTTTTTTGAAATTAAAAGAGAAAAATATAAGTAATGAAAAAATATTTATTAATCATTCTAGTGAGAAAAAATAAATTGATTAAACGTTAACAAAATGAGTGAATTTAGTATATTAATAAATTTAGTTTCATACTTTTTATTCCTTGATGTTTGTTTTGGCAATTGTTGGACTTTTATAACCATTTCATGAAATTCTTCACATTAAATGTTATTTAAATCAAATTGTGTCTAGAGTAGATCCTTAACAGAAGACATTGTTGTAAACCAACTATTACTACAAATTATTAATTATTAAATTACTATATATATTTTTAAGTTACTCTTATGGATCAATAGATAATTACAGTCTAATATTTAATACTCCCTTAAGAAAGAGTTATATCTTAAGTAAATTTATGTTCTAATAGGCTCAAACAAAAGCATGCCTTAATCTCCGAAACTCTAAAACTTTACTTTTTACAGAGACCATTAGTTTTGTTCATGTTGTCATCGTCCCATAAATACACACTTTTTCATTTCAGTAATCTTGTAAATAAATAGTTATAAGTTATATTTGTTAGTACGCCTATGACTGTAAAATATATAATTTAGATACAGAATAGAATATAACTAGGACATGAACATTGAGATGAGAGAAACTAAAATCAAAAAACTACAATAGGAACATTAAATTAGTAAGTAAGAACAAAAACTGTTGTTACCTCATGATTTAGTGAACATTATAATAAAATATTAAAAAAGTAATATTAGAAGATTTATTTGAATTCATCGAAACCAGTGATAAACTAAAAGCAGAACTAGCAAAGTTATAACATTGGTGGCAGCGAAAGGCAAAGCTTATAACAATATAGACAGTCTATGTCTCTCCTTAGTCCCCTACGCTCCCATTAATGAGAAGACTCACTCGATATTGGTATTTGATGCTTTGCAAAAATTTTGAAAATCTCACTGCCTTAACATGAACATTCAGATAAAATGTCCGGATATTTACAGAAACGTTAGGGATATTGTCAGGGAATCTCATTATTTGATCTGGTAACCATAGCTAAGGGCATGTCCGTGGATTAGCGTCTCGATATGAGAGATTGTCGTTGAATAGAAATTGTATTATATAATGGCCTTTATTTCATAAGCTTTAATTTATATAAGGAACACCTGTATTATTGCAATTGGTATAAAATTAATAAAAAAATGAACAAAAATCGTTTTTTTTTTTGAGGAGCAAGCAGTAATGATCTTCGGTAACAAGCATTTTTAATAAATTAAAACAATTTAACATAGTTCATAAATATCTATTATTTCAAAACGCGCTAAATAAAATATATAAATAAAACAACAAAGTTTAAAAAAAAACATAGGTTATGTTTTCATACAAAATATTGAAAATAAACAGTTTCCACCATTTTTAAAGCAGCTCGCTAAAAAGTTCAACATCATTTGGCGTAATGACCTTGGAAAAGGCGGATTTAGGCGGGAAATCTTCGGTCTTTGTCTTTTTTTAAATCTAACAAATCACAATGCTTGAAATTTGACATATGTCTTATTACGTTACGCTTACGCCCAGATTTTTCTTATCGTGTGGACTCACTCTCAGCGCGATGACGATGTAGTGACTACGCGGCCACTAACTGATTTAGGATTGGCCGAAATCGAAAAGCATCGCGGTAACGGAGCACAGCGTCTATTCAGAGGGGCTTTCTGCATTTCCCCCAAGAGTATGCGTAAAATATAGCACAAAAGGACAATAAAGCTTGAGTACTGTCATACTCATTTTTGACTCTTTGAAAAAATCCACAAGAAAGACGAAGTACCAGTGAAAAAGTGAAAGAAGTGCTGTGAACAGTAGCGATTCAATTCAGTGAATTTCTTTTGCAGCTATTTTTATAGCCTATTAGCACTTAGGCCTGAATTCTGAATTCAACGATTCAAGCAAGCTTTCCTTTCCTTTGTCTGGAGACTTTAGAAGTCAAGAAATTGTTACAACCTCGATGCTCTTTTTGAAGGCTACGTGGCTGAAAAGTGTAGTGCTAAAATATAAAAATCTAAAATAAATCCGAGAATGGCTGGACGAACTAATAGCTATCTTTCATAGCGAAATGTAGGCGATTCTGAAGATTATAATATTTTATAGTTAATTTTTATATAATTCTAGGTCTCTAAACCGCAGAGCCCTTACATTACATTTCAAAAGCCAAGGTTATTCGAGACAACATACACGAACTGGTGTTGTAGTAACGGATCGCTGGCATAGATATTGCGTTTTATTTCCATCTTAGCAAGGTTTATATACCATTACATTTTAGTATGCAGGGTGTTAGAGCGTTTTCCCATACGAATCATTTTATTATTTAGGCTCTTTAGAGCCTTTTTCATAGTTTAAAAATCGGGTCGTCAAATATAGTTTTACTTTTGGCATTTCAATCCGTTGTATAACTCAAAATTTCGCAACTCGGCACCATCTCTATAACTATATAGGTAAAGACGGGAGTTTCAATCCAAAATTTCGTATCTCGGCGCCATCTCTGGTCCGGTTTCAGAACTACGTATAAAAGGCGCGCGTTACGATCCAAGATTCTGTATATCGGCGCCATCTGTGGCTTGGTTTCGGAACTATATACGTATAGGTTCCGTACTTGGCGTACGTCGCACGTAAGTTTAATTTTTCCGAATCTGAATATTGGAAGCACATTATTTTAGCATTTGTCTTGACGTAAGACGTTAAAAGTATTGTAAAAATCTACATCGATCAACAATCACCAGTAACAGATCACAGTGAAGTCAAATTGAATTCTTGAGGATCTGAAAACAATCCTGTAGTGACTGTTACACATAATGGTAAACAATTGCGTGCCTTATTCGATTCTGGAGCGGAGTATAACTTCGTTTCAGATCAGATTGAAATTGATAACATCAATCAGCGACGTTAGTGCAGCTAGCATGTAGCAACAACACAGCCGAATTCATCGGTAAAATAACAATGAAGATCACATAAGGCCAACACGAGTATGAGGTTGACTTTCTAATAATAGAAAGCCTCGACTCTGATATGATAGGAACACCATTTCTAGAACAAAAACTAGTCTTGGACTACGCTCGCTGTGGGTCAAGAAAACAGGCAGACTTTGTACTGGAACCGAGCTTTTAATGACTTTACCAGCATTGTTGAAGTACCAGATATGATGGATACACCAAAGGAGTTACAAACGCTAGTTGAAGAATATCAAGAGATATCCAAGTTGGTCTAGTTCAACCTATCACTAGAACAACTCAACACACAATCACATTAAAAGAAAATAAGGCGACTAACAATAGATGTTATCCCTTAAATCCAAAAAGAGGGAAATCTACTACAATCAAATTGATAAAAAGTTGGCAACAGGCATCATAGATCCTACAACGTCAACATTCGCATCACCACCGGTTATCATTGAATGGCCAAATAAAGAACCACGCTTCTGCGTTGATATATCGTCTCGTGAACGAAATCAGCACAGACGAATCGTCGAGTTTACCCAGAGTAACCGACGCATTGAAAGACATATCCACGGCAAATTACTTCTCAGTATTGGATCTCAAGAAAGGATACTGGCAGATACCCATGGAAGCAAACTCGAAACAATACAAAGCTTTCAATACTCCAGGCGGTGCCACGTAATCAGTTCTGTGAAATGCCATTCGAGCTGAAAAATGCTCCGAGCACCTTCCAAAAGCTAATGACAACCGAAGTACTCATCGGGTACATTCAAAAGTTTGTTATTGTCTATTTGGACGACATAATCATCTATAGTCAAACGAAAGATGATCACATAAAACTCCTAAGACTAATCTCCAAAAGATTAGCACAACATCGCCTAAAAGCCTCTGGAAAGAAATGTCAGCTGTTCAAAACAGAAATAGACTATTTAGGTCACAGAATTAAAGGAGAAGTTCATCCTTTAAATTTACATCAAATTAAAATAGAAAAATTCAGAGTACCACGGAACAAAAGGGAAATACAGTTCTTCAGTGGATTGTGCAACTGGTTATGTGAGTACGTTCCAGACTTAACTCTCTTGACTGCTCCGTTAACAGATCTAATTCGTGAAGATCATAAGTTCAAATGGACTGAAGTAGAGCAGAAAGCATTCGAAAATAAGAAATGCCTTAACGACATGTAAACCACTTCACAGACCAAATTTCAACCTGCCTTTCATCTTAGACACAGATGTTAGTAGCATAGGCATGGCAGCTGTATTGTATCAAGAAGATGGAGACCAAAAATACAACATCTCACACGCAAGCGCGAAATTTTCTAGCGCTGCTAGAAGATACCACATCAATGAACAAGAGTGTTTAGCCGTTATTTGGGCTATCAAGCTCTTTAACGGTTACCTCGAAGGAAATAATATTCATTCTAAGAACTGACAGTAAGATTCTAATCTGGCTACATAGGTTCAAGGGATCTAAAGCCAAACTTACTCGTTGGTCAATGTTACTACAAGAATATTCATTTGAGGTACAACACGTAGCTGGTAAGGAAAATGGATTATGTGATTTCATGAGCAGAGAACCCGCTGATGAAATAATTCATGATGACAAGCCAGATATCAATCGCATGGTAGTACCACTGATGAATAGTTCAATAACAACAGAACTCACCATAAGTCAATCAGACACAACATCAGATCTACCAACATACCTGATAAAAATTAACCACATCACAAATTTGACAACATCAACTCTACATGATCAAATAGTGGCAGCTCATAGCACCACACCATGCATTCAACTAACCAAAGATAAGTTAGTAGTACCAAGAAAATTCATCGACAAATTATGTTATGTATACCATGACATAGATGATGCAGCACATCCAGGTACTAACGAAACTTACAGAGCAATCACGCGTTATTACTTTTAAGGAAAACAAAAGGATTACATAGCAAAATACGTAAAAAATTGCTTCATTTGTGGCTTGTGTAAAACACAACGACAAGAAAGAGCTCCTTTACGGGTTCATTTCCCAAAATTTCCCTTCCAGATGCTTTCGATAGACGTACTGGGTCCTTTGGACGTACCAGCAAGAGGCACTGGCAAAAGATACAGAGTGATTTGCGAAGATCTATTTTCTAAATGAGTCGAAGCAAAAGCTATAGACAAAGCTACATCACAAGAAATAGTCTCATTCTTAGAAGATGAGGTCTTAAGTCGGCACGGATACACTGAAAAGATCATCTCTGACCTTGGAACGATTTTCACGTCAAACAAATTCTATAAGATGTGTGAAAGACTTCACATAGAACACGTCTTCGCTAGTATTGCTCATCAGCAAGCTAATCCCGTGGAAAGAAAGACACAAGAATTGAAGAAAATTCTCCTGGGAGGAGCTAATACCCAAGACACTACAAGTATTACGTAGTCAATCATGCAGAGCCACACGCGTGACACCTGCATCAATCGTTCTAAGTCATGAATTACCTGCACCAGGAGAATTTCTCCCAAAATGGCCTATCGAAAGCAGAAATCAAACTCGTAAAGAGCGTAATGAAAACAACACGATATACAATGTAGGCAGAAAGAGTATCTGCTCAAAGAGATTCACAAAGAGTCGGAATCCCGAGTTACATTTCAAGTCGGCGACTTGGTCAATACCAAAGTACGTCAAAGAGCTTCACATCATTTGTGTCCTTATTGGTCCGACCCGCACGAAACAGTGAAAATCAACGGAGATTTCACCTAAGAAGTAGTGGTTGACGGCAAACAAGTTAACCTTCATCTTGATGATCTGCGACCAGCTCCTCGTGGAAATCCAATCAATCTAGAGCCCGATGATGAGGAGGTTACTTCCGCATCAGACATCGTTGAATACGAATTTCCTCAGGAAAATCGTCACGATACCGATTCAGATTCAGAAGACGAAGAAAGTATCTCGTTAATCCAAACTTCAACAGAATTTCACACTAACACAGAAGAAAGCGGTCATTTTTCGCCACAACAAATTCACATCAAAACCCTGGGTCAAATTCCAGAAGAACACATCAGATTACTGGAAGAGTTAGAAACCCTCGACCATAATTAAGAATCTTCACAAGAATGAACAACGCCATATTTACATACCAGGTATCTAGATAGGAATGGAAAATTTAGATACTGAGCCCGTTCTAGCTGGGGGGGGGGGGGATATAGTAAATATCCAATTAAATAAATATTTCCAATGTTCCTAAAAATATACTAAGAACAAAGATCTAACGATTACACAAAAAAATCTTGGCGATCCGTCAAGTAGAAATTCTGTAATTTCAAAAAGAAATTTCTTATATAGTAGCATTGTAAAACACATGGGTCAATCAGAAAAAATCTGATTGGTCTATTTAACGAACTTTAACCCTGAACAAGAAAGTTCCCAGAAACTATAAAAAGCCTTGTTTTCAGTGCTTAAGCAGCCAGTAAGCAGGTGCCTCTCTGTATGCACGTGTATGCAACAGAAATTCACGAAAATACGAAAATTCAACAGTTTTGAAAAAAGAAACCAACAGCCAGAAGATAGAAAATAATGAATATCGACTAAATTTTCTGATTTTTCGGAAAAAAATCCTGTTATTCTTATAACAAATCCCGGTTTTCCCGAAAAATTCCAACTAGTTTGATCAGGATCAGAAAAAGAGACGTTCTGCGCATTTTTCTGTCTCAGGTTCAAGCCTAGACCTTTAAAAATTTCAAGAACTTCACCTTCACAATTCAAGATGGGATCTTCTAGGCGTTAAGTAGTGATTTTAAATAATAGCGAACAGCTAGGAGATCCGAAAACATCCGCGAAAGAAGATCGGTGTTAAACACGGTGTATGGGGAACTTTCTCTGTTTAACTTACTATGAACTTAGTAAGTTTCTTTAACAACAGAGCCCCCTTCACTACAGTTCGAAAGACGGGTGATATTCAGGATTTCATACGCGAATTGGTGTTGCAATCTCGGATCGCCGTCATAAAGATCGCGAAGCAATTCTAAATCTCAGTTTCCTACACTCATTCCTTCAATAACATTCAAGGGACTTTTAAGTAAACCCAAAAAACAATAACAACCGATCCAAATAAGTAAAAATTCAAAGAATTTGCGGAAAATTTTTAATTTTTACTGACAAACGTAAATCTTTTTGGCTTGACAATTCGCAAAAAACTTTCTTCAGACAAACAACCTTGAATTTCACAAATTGTTGCAACACACACACAATTTCTTAGCCCTGAAATTGTCTTCCCATTCAATCAAAAACTTCATTGATACGCCGAACATTCTAAGTTCGCCTTCCAGATGAGTACATTGAAAACTGCTTCCCGTTTTTAAGTTTTGGTAAATAAAAATAATTTTTTTTTATTCTTCAAAATTTAAGAGCTAAGGACTCACCAAATTCCCAACACATTCCCAAACATCAAGAAAGGTGAGGAAGCCTGGGTTTTCTCTGGGTCGGGAGGTTACGGTGGGTCCTCTCCGGCACCGCCTGCACGGTGCCCTTTCTTCAGTCACTCAGAACATTTCATGTTCAATCAATACAAATTAATCAACCATCATCATCACACTTCACTCAACAATTACAACATTCCAATAAAAATCGGACATTCTTCGACGACTATGAAATCTTATCGGAAACATCAGGATGCGCTACTTCAAAAATTGCTGAGAACCTTATCGATTTTGATAAAGATACTCAATTCCCTCAAACACGCGCCAACAAAAATCGACCTTGAGTTTCATTGAACCAATGGCGCCAGTCTACAGGACACCAACGTATAATACACGACCAAACAGACATTTAAATTCCAATCTTGGTCAAACTTCGACCGATGACTCCTTCAAATTCCAATATTTACATTCAAAACACGCCCGAGAAATCGGTCGAAGGCGGACCGAACCCCGACAGAAGATACACTAAATAATTCAGTTAGAACGAAATTTTCGTATCATTTCTAAAGCTTTTTGAAACAAAAGCTCAAGGTCGATTTCAAAGTCATGATATTACATTGTTATTAGGGTTATATACGTTCACCAAATTTTAGCTCGATCGGATAATGGAAAGGTAGGTTGACCTTGAAATATTTTTGAAACAAAAGCTCAAGGTCAATTTCAAGGTCATGATTTTACGTCGCTATTCGCCTTATATATGTTCACCAAATTTCAGCTCGATCGGATAATGGAAAGGGAAGTTGACTTTGAAATATTTTTGCAACAAAAGCTCAAGGTCGATCTAAAGGTCATGCTTTTACATAGCTATTCGGTTTATATATGTTCACCAAATTTCAGCTCGATTGGATAATCGAAAGTGAAGTTGACCTTGAAATCTTTTTGGAACAAAAGCTCAAGGTCGATTTCAAAGTCACGGTTTTACGTCGCTATTCGCTTTATATACGTTCACCAAATTTCAGCGCGATCGGATAATGGAAAGTGAAGTTGACCTTGAAATATTTTTGAAACAAAAGCTCAAGGTCAATTTCAAGGTCATGGTTTTACGTCGCCATTCGCTTTATATATGTTCACCTAAATTTCAGCTCGATCGGATAATGGAAAGGGAAGTTGACTTTGAAATATTTTTGCAACAAAAGCTCAAGGTCGATCTAAAGGTCATGCTTTTACATCGCTATTCGGTTTATATATGTTCACCAAATTTCAGCTCGATCGGATAATCGAAAGTGAAGTTGACCTTGAAATCTTTTTGAAACAAAGGCTCAAGCTCGATTTCAAAGTCATGATATTACATTGCTATTAGGGTTATATACGTTCACCAAATTTTAGCTCGATCGGATAACGGAAAGGGAAGTTGACCTTGAAATATTTTTGAAACAAAAACTCAAGGTCAATTTCAAAGTCATGGTTTTACGTCACTATTCAGTTTATATAAGTTCACTAAATTTCAGCTCGATCGGATAATCGAAAGCAAAGTTGACCTTGAAATATTTTTGAAGCAAAAGCTCAAGGCCAAATTCAAGGTCATGGTTTTAGGTTACTATTCGCTTTATATATGTTCACCAAATTTCAGCTTGATCGGAGAATGGAAAGGGAAGTTGACCTTAAAATATTTTTGAAACAAAAGCTCAAGGTCAATTTCAAGGTCATTGTTTTACGTCGCTATTCGCTCTATATATGTTCACCAAATTTCAGCTCGATCGTATAAAGAAAGGAGAAGTTGACCTTGAAATATTTTTGAAACAAAAGCTCAAGGTCAATTCCAAGGTCATGGTTTTACGTCGCTATTCGCTTTATATACGTTCACCAAATTTCAGCTCGATCGGATAATCGAAAGTGAAGCTGACCTTGAAATATTTTTGAAGCAAAAGCTCAAGGTCAATTTGATGGTCATGGTTTTATACCCCTATTGGGTTTATATATATCCACTAAATTTCAGCTCGATCGGATAATGGAAAGGGAAGTTGACCTTGAAGTATCTTTGAAACAAAAGCTCAAGGTCAATTTCAAGGTCATGGTTTTACGTCACCATTCGTTTTATATATGTTCACCAAATTTCAGCTCGATCGGATAATGGAAAGGGAAGTTGACCTTGAAGTATCTTTGAAACAAAAGCTCAAGGTCAATTTCAAGGTAATGGTTTTACGTCGCTATCCGCTTTATATATATTCACCAAATTTCAGCTCGATCGGATAATCGAAAGTAAAGCTGACCTTGAAATATTTTTGAAGCAAAAGCTCAAGGTCAATTTGATGGTCATGGTTTTATGCCCCTATTGGGCTTATATATATTCACCAAATTTCAGCTCGATCGGATAATGGAAAAAGAAGTTGACCTTGAAGTATTTTTGAAACAAAAGCTCAAGGTCAATATAAAAATCATAGTTGTACGTCGCTATTCGCTTTATATATGTTCACCAAATTTCAGCTCGATCGGATAAAGAAAAGTAAAGTTGACCTTGAAATATTTTTGAAACAAAAGCTCAAGGCCAATTTCAAGGTCATGGTTTTACGTCGCTATTCACTTTATATATGTTCACCAAATTTCAGCTCGATCGGATAATCGAAAGTAAAGCTGACCTTGAAATATTTTTGAAGCAAAAGCTCAAGGTCAATTTGATGGTCATGGTTTTATACCCCTATTGGGTTTATATATATCCACTAAATTTCAGCTCGATCGGATAATGGAAAGAGAAGTTGACCTTGAAGTATTTTTGAAACAAAGCTCAAGGTCAATTTCAAAATCATGGTTTTTCGTCGCTATTCGCTTTATATATGTTCACCAAATTTCAGCTCGATCGGATAATGGAAAGTGAAGTTGACCTTGAAATATTTTTGAAACAAAACTCAAGGTCAACTTCAAGGTCATGGTTTTACGTCACTATTCGCTTTATATATGTTCACCAAATTTCAGCTCGATCGGATAAAGGAAAGAGAAGTTGACCTTGAAATATTTTTGAAACAAATGCTCAAGGTCAATTTCAAGGTCATGGTTTTACGTCGCTATTCGCTCTATATATGTTCACCAAATTTCAGCTCGATCGGATAATCGAAAGTTAAGCTGACCTTGAAATATTTTTGAAGCAAAAGCTCAAGGTCAATTTGATGGTCATGGTTTTATACCCCTATTGGGTTTATATATATCCACTAAATTTCAGCTCGATCGGATAATGGAAAGGGAAGTTGACCTTGAAGTATTTTTGAAACAAAAGCTCAAGGTCAATTTTAAGGTCATGGTTTTACGTCACCATTCGTTTTATATATGTTCACCAAATTTCAGCTCGATCGGATATTGGAAAGGGAAGTTGACCTTGAAGTATTTTTGAAACAAAAGCTCAAGGTCAACTTCAAGGTCATGGTTTTACGTCGCTATTCGCTTTATATATGTTCACCAAATTTTAGCTCGATCGGATAATCGAAAGTAAAGCTGACCTTGAAATATTTTTGAAGCAAAAGCTCAAGGTCAATTTGATGGTCATGGTTTTATACCCCTATTGGGTTTATATATATCCACTAAATTTCAGCTCGATCGGATAATGGAAAGGGAAGTTGACCTTGAAGTATCTTTGAAACAAAAGCTCAAGGTCAATTTTAAGGTCATGGTTTTACGTCACCATTCGTTTTATATATGTTCACCAAATTTCAGCTCGATCGGATAATGGAAAGGGAAGTTGACCTTGAAGTATTTTTGAAACAAAAGCTCAAGGTCAACTTCAAGGTCATGGTTTTACGTCGCTATTCGCTTTATATATGTTCACCAAATTTTAGCTCGATCGGATAATCGAAAGTAAAGCTGACTTTGAAATATTTTTGAAGCAAAAGCTCAAGGTCAATTTGATGGTCATGGTTTTATACCCCTATTGGGCTTATATATATTCACCAAATTTCAGCTCGATCGGATAATGGAAAGAGAAGTTGACCTTGAAGTATTTTTGAAACAAAAGCTCAAGGTCAATATAAAAATCATGGTTTTACGTCACTATTCGCTTTATATATGTTCACCAAATTTCAGCTCGATCGGATAAAGAAAAGAGAAGTTGACCTTGAAATATTTTTGAAACAAAAGCTCAAGGCCAATTTCAAAGTCATGGTTTTACGTCGCTATTCGCTTTATATATGTTCACCAAATTTCAGCTCGATCGGATAATGGAAAGGGAAGTTGACCTTAAAATATTTTTGAAACAAAAGCTCAAGGTCAATTTCAAAATCATGGTTTTACGTCGCTATTCGCTTTATATATGTTCACCAAATTTCAGATCGATCGGATAATGGAAAGTGAAGTTGACCTTGTAATATTTTTGAAACAAAACCCAAGGTCAGTTTCAAGGTCATGGTTTTACGTCACTATTCGCTTTATATATGTTCACCAAATTTTAACTCGATCGGATAAAGGAAAGAGAAGTTGACCTTGAAATATTTTTGAAACAAAAGCCCAAGGTCAATTTCAAGGTAATGGTTTTACGTCGCTATTCGCTTTATATATATTCACCAAATTTCAGCTCGATCGGATAATCGAAAGTGAAGTTGACCTTGAAATATTTTTAAAACAAAGCTCAAGGTCAATTTCAAGGTCATGGTTTTACGTCGCTATTCGCTTTATATATGTTCACCAAATTTCAGCTCGATCGGATAATCGGAAGTGAAGCTGACCTTGAAATATTTTTGAAGCAAAAGCTCAAGGTCAATTTGATGGTCATGGTTTTATACCCCTATTGGGTTTATATATATCCACCAAATTTCAGCTCGATCGGATAATGGAAAGGGAAGTTGACCTTGAAGTATCTTTGAAACAAAAGCTCAAGGTCAATTTCAAAGTCATGGTTTTACGTCGCTATTCGCTTTATATATGTTCACCAAATTTCAGCTCGATCGGATAATCGGAAGTGAAGCTGACCTTGAAATATTTTTGAAGCAAAAGCTCAAGGTCAATTTGATGGTCATGGTTTTATACCCCTATTGGGTTTATATATATCCACTAAATTTCAGCTCGATCGGATAATGGAAAGGGAAGTTGACCTTGAAGTATCATTGAAACAAAAGCTCAAGGTCAATTTCAAGGTCATGGTTTTACGTCACCATTCGTTTTATATATGTTCACCAAATTTCAGCTCGATCGGATAATCGAAAGTAAAGCTGACCTTGAAATATTTTTGAAGCAAAAGCTCAAGGCCAATTTGATGGTCATGGTTTTATACCCCTATTGGGTTTATATATATCCACTAAATTTCAGCTCGATCGGATAATGGAAAGGGAAGTTGACCTTGAAGTATCATTGAAACAAAAGCTCAAGGTCAATTTCAAGGTCATGGTTTTACGTCACCATTCGTTTTATATATGTTCACCAAATTTCAGCTCGATCGGATAATCGAAAGTAAAGCTGACCTTGAAATATTTTTGAAGCAAAAGCTCAAGGCCAATTTGATGGTCATGGTTTTATACCCCTATTGGGCTTATATATATTCACCAAATTTCAGCTCGATCGGATAATGGAAAGAGAAGTTGACCTTGAAGTATTTTTGAAACAAAAGCTCAAGGTCAATATAAAAATCATGGTTTTACGTCACTATTCGCTTTATATATGTTCACCAAATTTCAGCTCGATCGGATAAAGGAAAGAGAAGTTGACCTTGAAATATTTTTGAAACAAAAGCTTAAGGTCAATTTCAAGGTCATGGTTTTACGTCGCTATTCGCTTTATATATGTTCACCAAATTTCAGCTCGATCGGATAATGGAAAGGGAAGTTGACCTTAAAGTATCTTTGAAACAAAAGCTCAAGGTCAATTTCAAGGTCATGGTTTTACGTCGCTATTCGCTTTATATATGTTCACCGAATTTCAGCTCGATCGGATAATCGAAAGTAAAGCTGACCTTGAAATATTTTTGAAGCAAAAGCTCAAGGTCAATTTGATGGTCACGGTTTTATACCCCTATTGGGTTTATATATATCCACCAAATTTCAGCTCGATCGGATAATGGAAAGGGAAGTTGACCTTAAAATATTTTTGAAACAAAAGCTCAAGGTCAATTTCAAAATCATGGTTTTTCGTCGCTATTCGCTTTATATATGTTCACCAAATTTCAGCTCGATCGGATAATGGAAAGTGAAGTTGACCTTGAAATATTTTTGAAACAAAACCCAAGGTCAGTTTCAAGGTCATGGTTTTACGTCACTATTCGCTTTATATATGTTCACCAAATTTTAGCTCGATCGGATAAAGGAAAGAAACGTTGACCTTGAAATATTTTTGAAACAAAAGCCTAAGGTCAGTTTCAAGGTCATGGTTTTACGTCACTATTCGCTTTATATATGTTCACCAAATTTCAGCTCGATCGGATAAAGGAAAGAGAAGTTGACCTTGAAATATTTTTGAAACGAAAGCTCAAGGTCAATTTCAAGGTAATGGTTTTACGTCGCTATTCGCTTTATATATGTTCACCAAATTTCAGCTCGATCGGATAATCAAAAGTGAAGTTGACCTTGAAATATTTTTAAAACAAAAGCTCAAGGTCAATTTTAAGGTCATGGTTTTATACCCCTATTGGGTTTATATATATCCACCAAATTTCAGCTTGATCGGATAATAGAAAGGGAAGTTGACCTTGAAATATTTTTGAAACAAAAGCTCAAGGTCAATTTCAAAATCATGGTTTTACGTCGCTATTCGCTTTATATATGTTCACCAAATTTCAGCTCGATCGGATAATCGAAAGTGAAGTTGACCTTGAAATCTTTTTGAAACAAAGGCTCAAGCTCGATTTCAAAGTCATGATATTACATTGCTATTAGGATTATATACGTTCACCAAATTTTAGCTCGATCGGATAACGGAAAGGGAAGTTGACATTGAAATATTTTTGAAACAAAAGCTCAAGGTCAATTTCAAGGTCATGGTTTTACGTCGCTATTCGCTTTATATATGTTCACCAAATTTCAGCTCGATCGGATAATCGAAAGTGAAGTTGACCTTGAAATCTTTTTGAAACAAAGGCTCAGGCTCGATTTCAAAGTCATGATATTACATTGCTATTAGGATTATATACGTTCACCAAATTTTAGCTCGATCGGATAACGGAAAGGGAAGTTGACCTTGAAATATTTTTGAAACAAAAGCTCAAGGTCAATTTCAAAGTCATGGTTTTACGTCGCTATTCAGTTTATATAAGTTCGCTAAATTTCAGTTCGATCGGATAATCGAAAGCAAAGTTGACCTTGAAATATTTTTGAAGCAAAAGCTCAAGGCCAAATTCAAGGTCATGGTTTTAGGTTACTATTCGCTTTATATATGTTCCCCAAATTTCAGCTTGATCGGAGAATGGAAAGGGAAGTTGACCTTAAAATATTTTTGAAACAAAAGCTCAAGGTCAATTTCAAGGTCATGGTTTTACGTCGCTATTCGCTTTATACATGTTCACCAAATTTCAGCTCGATCGTATAAAGGAAAGAGAAGTTGACCTTGAAATATTTTTGAAACAAAAGCTCAAGGTCAATTTCAAGGTCATGGTTTTACGTCACCATTCGTTTTATATATGTTCACCAAATTTCAGCTCGATCGGATAATGGAAAGGGAAGTTGACCTTGAAGTATCTTTGAAACAAAAGCTCAAGGTCAATTTGATGGTCATGGTTTTATACCCCTATTGGGTTTATATATATCCACTAAATTTCAGCTCGATCGGATAATGGAAAGGGAAGTTGACCTTGAAGTATCTTTGAAACTAAAGCTCAAGGTCAATTTCAAGGTCATGGTTTTACGTCACCATTCGTTTTATATATGTTCACCAAATTTCAGCTCGATCGGATAATGGAAAGGGAAGTTGACCTTGAAGTATCTTTGAAACAAAAGCTCAAGGTCAATTTGATGGTCATGGTTTTATACCCCTATTGGGTTTATATATATCCACTAAATTTCAGCTCGATCGGATAATGGAAAGGGAAGTTGACCTTGAAGTATCTTTGAAACTAAAGCTCAAGGTCAATTTCAAGGTCATGGTTTTACGTCACCATTCGCTTTATATACGTTCGCCAAATTTCAGCTCGATCGGATAATGGAAAGGGAAGTTGACCTTGAAGTATCTTTGAAACAAAAGCTCAAGGTCAATTTCAAGGTCATAGTTTTACGTCACCATTCGCTTTATATATGTTCACCAAATTTCAGCTCGATCGGATAATGGAAAGGAAAGTTGACCTTGAAGTATCTTTGAAACAAAAGCTCAAGGTCAATATAAAAATCATGGTTTTACGTCACTATTCGCTTTATATATGTTTACCAAATTTCAGCTCTATCGGATAAAGAAAAGAGAAGTTGACCTTGAAATATTTTTGAAACAAAAGCTTAAGGTCAATTTCAAGGTCACGGTTTTACGTCGCTATTCGCTTTATATATGTTCACCAAATTTCAGCTTGATCGGATAAAGGAAAGTAAAGCTGACCTTGAAATATTTTTGAAGCAAAAGCTCAAGGTCAATTTGATGGTCATGGTTTTATACCCCTATTGGGCTTATATATATTCACCAAATTTCAGCTCGATCGGATAATGGAAAAAGAAATTGACCTTGAAGTATTTTTGAAACAAAAGCTCAAGGTCAATATAAAAATCATAATTGTACGTCGCTATTCGCTTTATATATGTTCACCAAATTTCAGCTCGATCGGATAAAGAAAAGTAAAGTTGACCTTGAAATATTTTTGAAACAAAAGCTCAAGGCCAATTTCAAGGTCATGGTTTTACGTCGCTATTCGCTTTATATATGTTCACCAAATTTCAGCTCGATCGGATAATCGAAAGTAAAGCTGACCTTGAAATATTTTTGAAGCAAAAGCTCAAGGTCAATTTGATGGTCATGGTTTTATACCCCTATTGGGTTTATATA
Organism: Diaprepes abbreviatus; assembly: GCA_034092305.1. Taxonomy (NCBI): domain Eukaryota; kingdom Metazoa; phylum Arthropoda; class Insecta; order Coleoptera; family Curculionidae; genus Diaprepes; species Diaprepes abbreviatus. The sequence continues at coordinate 2,347,431 of JASJET010000040.1, forward strand.
TATCCACTAAATTTCAGCTCGATCGGATAATGGAAAGAGAAGTTGACCTTGAAGTATTTTTGAAACAAAGCTCAAGGTCAATTTCAAAATCATGGTTTTTCGTCGCTATTCGCTTTATATATGTTCACCAAATTTCAGCTCGATCGGATAATGGAAAGTGAAGTTGACCTTGAAATATTTTTGAAACAAAACTCAAGGTCAGTTTCAAGGTCATGGTTTTACGTCACTATTCGCTTTATATATGTTCACCAAATTTCAGCTCGATCGGATAAAGGAAAGAGAAGTTGACCTTGAAATATTTTTGAAACAAATGCTCAAGGTCAATTTGATGGTCATGGTTTTATACCCCTATTGGGTTTATATATATCCACTAAATTTCAGCTCGATCGGATAATGGAAAGGGAAGTTGACCTTGAAGTATCTTTGAAACAAAAGCTCAAGGTCAATTTGATGGTCATGGTTTTATACCCCTATTGGGTTTATATATATCCACTAAATTTCAGCTCGATCGGATAATGGAAAGGGAAGTTGACCTTGAAGTATCTTTGAAACTAAAGCTCAAGGTCAATTTCAAGGTCATGGTTTTACGTCACCATTCGCTTTATATACGTTCGTCAAATTTCAGCTCGATCGGATAATGAAAAGGGAAGTTGACCTTGAAGTATCTTTGAAACAAAAGCTCAAAGTCAATTTCAAGGTCATAGTTTTACGTCACCATTCGCTTTATATATGTTCACCAAATTTCAGCTCGATCGGATAATGGAAAGTAAAGCTGACCTTGAAATATTTTTGAAGCAAAAGCTCAAGGTCAATTTGATTGTCATGGTTTTATACCCCTATTGGGCTTATATATATTCACCAAATTTCAGCTCGATCGGATAATGGAAAAAGAAATTGACCTTGAAGTATTTTTGAAACAAAAGCTCAAGGTCAATATAAAAATCATAGTTTTACGTCACTATTCGCTTTATATATGTTCACCAAATTTCAGCTCGATCGGATAAAGGAAAGAGAAGTTGACCTTGAAATATTTTTGAAACAAAAGCTTAAGGTCAATTTCAAGGTCATGGTTTTACGTCGCTATTCGCTTTATATATGTTCACCATATTTCAGCTCGATCGGCTAAAGGAAAGTGAAGTTGACCTTGAAATATTTTTGAAACAAAAGCTCAAGGTCAATTTGATGGTCATGGTTTTATACCCCTATTGGGTTTATATATATCCACTAAATTTCAGCTCGATCGGATAATGGAAAGGGAAGTTGACCTTGAAGTATCTTTGAAACAAAAGCTCAAGGTCAATTTCAAGGTCATGGTTTTACGTCGCTATCCGCTTTATATATATTCACCAAATTTCAGCTCGATCGGATAATCGAAAGTAAAGCTGACCTTGAAATATTTTTGAAGCAAAAGCTCAAGGTCAATTTGATGGTCATGGTTTTATGCCCCTATTGGGCTTATATATATTCACCAAATTTCAGCTCGATCGGATAATGGAAAAAGAAGTTGACCTTGAAGTATTTTTGAAACAAAAGCTCAAGGTCAATATAAAAATCATAGTTGTACGTCGCTATTCGCTTTATATATGTTCACCAAATTTCAGCTCGATCGGATAAAGAAAAGTAAAGTTGACCTTGAAATATTTTTGAAACAAAAGCTCAAGGCCAATTTCAAGGTCATGGTTTTACGTCGCTATTCGCTTTATATATGTTCACCAAATTTCAGCTCGATCGGATAATCGAAAGTAAAGCTGACCTTGAAATATTTTTGAAGCAAAAGCTCAAGGTCAATTTGATGGTCATGGTTTTATACCCCTATTGGGTTTATATATATCCACTAAATTTCAGCTCGATCGGATAATGGAAAGAGAAGTTGACCTTGAAGTATTTTTGAAACAAAGCTCAAGGTCAATTTCAAAATCATGGTTTTTCGTCGCTATTCGCTTTATATATGTTCACCAAATTTCAGCTCGATCGGATAATGGAAAGTGAAGTTGACCTTGAAATATTTTTGAAACAAAACTCAAGGTCAGTTTCAAGGTCATGGTTTTACGTCACTATTCGCTTTATATATGTTCACCAAATTTCAGCTCGATCGGATAAAGGAAAGAGAAATTGACCTTGAAATATTTTTGAAACAAATGCTCAAGGTCAATTTCAAGGTCATGGTTTTACGTCGCTATTCGCTCTATATATGTTCACCAAATTTCAGCTCGATCGGATAATCGAAAGTTAAGCTGACCTTGAAATATTTTTGAAGCAAAAGCTCAAGGTCAATTTGATGGTCATGGTTTTATACCCCTATTGGGTTTATATATATCCACTAAATTTCAGCTCGATCGGATAATGGAAAGGGAAGTTGACCTTGAAGTATCTTTGAAACAAAAGCTCAAGGTCAATTTTAAGGTCATGGTTTTACGTCACCATTCGTTTTATATATGTTCACCAAATTTCAGCTCGATCGGATAATGGAAAGGGAAGTTGACCTTGAAGTATTTTTGAAACAAAAGCTCAAGGTCAACTTCAAGGTCATGGTTTTACGTCGCTATTCGCTTTATATATGTTCACCAAATTTTAGCTCGATCGGATAATCGAAAGTAAAGCTGACCTTGAAATATTTTTGAAGCAAAAGCTCAAGGTCAATTTGATGGTCATGGTTTTATACCCCTATTGGGCTTATATATATTCACCAAATTTCAGCTCGATCGGATAATGGAAAGAGAAGTTGACCTTGAAGTATTTTTGAAACAAAAGCTCAAGGTCAATATAAAAATCATGGTTTTACGTCACTATTCGCTTTATATATGTTCACCAAATTTCAGCTCGATCGGATAAAGAAAAGAGAAGTTGACCTTGAAATATTTTTGAAACAAAAGCTCAAGGCCAATTTCAAAGTCATGGTTTTACGTCGCTATTCGCTTTATATATGTTCACCAAATTTCAGCTCGATCGGATAATGGAAAGGGAAGTTGACCTTAAAATATTTTTGAAACAAAAGCTCAAGGTCAATTTCAAAATCATGGTTTTACGTCGCTATTCGCTTTATATATGTTCACCAAATTTCAGCTCGATCGGATAATGGAAAGTGAAGTTGACCTTGTAATATTTTTGAAACAAAACCCAAGGTCAGTTTCAAGGTCATGGTTTTACGTCACTATTCGCTTTATATATGTTCACCAAATTTTAACTCGATCGGATAAAGGAAAGAGAAGTTGACCTTGAAATATTTTTGAAACAAAAGCCCAAGGTCAATTTCAAGGTAATGGTTTTACGTCGCTATTCGCTTTATATATATTCACCAAATTTCAGCTCGATCGGATAATCGAAAGTGAAGTTGACCTTGAAATATTTTTAAAACAAAGCTCAAGGTCAATTTCAAGGTCATGGTTTTACGTCGCTATTCGCTTTATATATGTTCACCAAATTTCAGCTCGATCGGATAATCGGAAGTGAAGCTGACCTTGAAATATTTTTGAAGCAAAAGCTCAAGGTCAATTTGATGGTCATGGTTTTATACCCCTATTGGGTTTATATATATCCACCAAATTTCAGCTCGATCGGATAATGGAAAGGGAAGTTGACCTTGAAGTATCTTTGAAACAAAAGCTCAAGGTCAATTTCAAAGTCATGGTTTTACGTCGCTATTCGCTTTATATATGTTCACCAAATTTCAGCTCGATCGGATAATCGGAAGTGAAGCTGACCTTGAAATATTTTTGAAGCAAAAGCTCAAGGTCAATTTGATGGTCATGGTTTTATACCCCTATTGGGTTTATATATATCCACTAAATTTCAGCTCGATCGGATAATGGAAAGGGAAGTTGACCTTGAAGTATCATTGAAACAAAAGCTCAAGGTCAATTTCAAGGTCATGGTTTTACGTCACCATTCGTTTTATATATGTTCACCAAATTTCAGCTCGATCGGATAATCGAAAGTAAAGCTGACCTTGAAATATTTTTGAAGCAAAAGCTCAAGGCCAATTTGATGGTCATGGTTTTATGCCCCTATTGGGCTTATATATATTCACCAAATTTCAGCTCGATCGGATAATGGAAAAAGAAGTTGACCTTGAAGTATTTTTGAAACAAAAGCTCAAGGTCAATATAAAAATCATAGTTGTACGTCGCTATTCGCTTTATATATGTTCACCAAATTTCAGCTCGATCGGATAAAGAAAAGTAAAGTTGACCTTGAAATATTTTTGAAACAAAAGCTCAAGGCCAATTTCAAGGTCATGGTTTTACGTCGCTATTCGCTTTATATATGTTCACCAAATTTCAGCTCGATCGGATAATCGAAAGTAAAGCTGACCTTGAAATATTTTTGAAACAAAACCCAAGGTCAGTTTCAAGGTCATGGTTTTACGTCACTATTCGCTTTATATATGTTCACCAAATTTTAGCTCGATCGGATAAAGGAAAGAAACGTTGACCTTGAAATATTTTTGAAACAAAAGCTCAAGGTCAATTTCAAAATCATGGTTTTACGTCGCTATTCGCTTTATATATGTTCACCAAATTTCAGCTCGATCGGATAAAGGAAAGAGAAGTTGACTTTGAAATATTTTTGAAACAAAAGCTTAAGGTCAATTTCAAGGTCATGGTTTTACGTCGCTATTCGCTTTATATATGTTCACCAAATTTCAGCTCGATCGGATAATCGAAAGTAAAGCTGACCTTGAAATATTTTTGAAGCAAAAGCTCAAGGCCAAATTCAAGGTCATGGTTTTAGGTTACTATTCGCTTTATATATGTTCCCCAAATTTCAGCTTGATCGGAGAATGGAAAGGGAAGTTGACCTTAAAATATTTTTGAAACAAAAGCTCAAGGTCAATTTCAAGGTCATGGTTTTACGTCGCTATTCGCTTTATACATGTTCACCAAATTTCAGCTCGATCGTATAAAGGAAAGAGAAGTTGACCTTGAAATATTTTTGAAACAAAAGCTCAAGGTCAATTTCAAGGTCATGGTTTTACGTCACCATTCGTTTTATATATGTTCACCAAATTTCAGCTCGATCGGATAATGGAAAGGGAAGTTGACCTTGAATTATCTTTGAAACAAAAGCTCAAGGTCAATTTGATGGTCATGGTTTTATACCCCTATTGGGTTTATATATATCCACTAAATTTCAGCTCGATCGGATAATGGAAAGGGAAGTTGACCTTGAAGTATCTTTGAAACTAAAGCTCAAGGTCAATTTCAAGGTCATGGTTTTACGTCACCATTCGCTTTATATACGTTCGCCAAATTTCAGCTCGATCGGATAATGGAAAGGGAAGTTGACCTTGAAGTATCTTTGAAACAAAAGCTCAAGGTCAATTTCAAGGTCATAGTTTTACGTCACCATTCGCTTTATATATGTTCACCAAATTTCAGCTCGATCGGATAATGGAAAGGAAAGTTGACCTTGAAGTATCTTTGAAACAAAAGCTCAAGGTCAATATAAGAATCATGGTTTTACGCCACTATTCGCTTTATATATGTTCACCAAATTTCAGCTCTATCGGATAAAGAAAAGAGAAGTTGACCTTGAAATATTTTTGAAACAAAAGCTTAAGGTCAATTTCAAGGTCACGGTTTTACGTCGCTATTCGCTTTATATATGTTCACCAAATTTCAGCTTGATCGGATAAAGGAAAGTAAAGCTGACCTTGAAATATTTTTGAAGCAAAAGCTCAAGGTCAATTTGATGGTCATGGTTTTATACCCCTATTGGGCTTATATATATTCACCAAATTTCAGCTCGATCGGATAATGGAAAAAGAAATTGACCTTGAAGTATTTTTGAAACAAAAGCTCAAGGTCAATATAAAAATCATAGTTTTACGTCACTATTCGCTTTATATATGTTCACCAAATTTCAGCTCGATCGGATAAAGGAAAGAGAAGTTGACCTTGAAATATTTTTGAAACAAAAGCTTAAGGTCAATTTCAAGGTCATGGTTTTACGTCGCTATTCGCTTTATATATGTTCACCAAATTTCAGCTCGATCGGCTAAAGGAAAGTGAAGTTGACCTTGAAATATTTTTGAAACAAAAGCTCAAGGTCAATTTGATGGTCATGGTTTTATACCCCTATTGGGTTTATATATATCCACTAAATTTCAGCTCGATCGGATAATGGAAAGGGAAGTTGACCTTGAAGTATCTTTGAAACAAAAGCTCAAGGTCAATTTTAAGGTCATGGTTTTACGTCGCTATTCGCTTTATATATGTTCACCAAATTTCAGCTCGATCGGTTAATGGAAAGGGAAGTTGACCTTGAAGTATTTTTGAAAGAAAAGCTCAAGGTCAACTTCAAGGTCATGGTTTTACGTCACTATTCACTTTATATATGTTCACCAAATTTCAGCTCGATCGGATAATCGAAAGTAAAGCTGACCTTGAAATATTTTTGAAGCAAAAGCTCAAGGTCAATTTGATGGTCATGGTTTTATACCCCTATTGGGCTTATATATATTCACCAAATTTCAGCTCGATCGGATAATGGAAAGAGAAGTTGACCTTGAAGTATTTTTGAAACAAAAGCTCAAGGTCAATATAAAAATCATGGTTTTACGTCACTATTCGCTTTATATATGTTCACTAAATTTCAGCTCGATCGGATAAAGGAAAGAGAAGTTGACTTTGAAATATTTTTGAAACAAAAGCTTAAGGTCAATTTCAAGGTCATGGTTTTACGTCGCTATTCGCTTTATATATGTTCACCAAATTTCAGCTCGATCGGATAATCGAAAGTAAAGCTGACCTTGAAATATTTTTGAAGCAAAAGCTCAAGGTCAATTTGATGGTCATGGTTTTATACCCCTATTGGGCTTATATATATTCACCAAATTTCAGCTCGATCGGATAATGGAAAGAGAAGTTGACCTTGAAGTATTTTTGAAACAAAAGCTCAAGGTCAATATAAAAATCATGGTTTTACGTCACTATTCGCTTTATATATGTTCACCAAATTTCAGCTCGATCGGATAAAGGAAAGAGAAGTTGACCTTGAAATATTTTTGAAACAAAAGCTTAAGGTCAATTTCAAGGTCATGGTTTTACGTCGCTATTCGCTTTATATATGTTCACCAAATTTCAGCTCGATCGGATAATTGAAAGGGAAGTTGACCTTGAAGTATCTTTGAAACAAAAGCTCAAGGTTAATTTCAAGGTCATGGTTTTACGTCGCTATTCGCTTTATATATGTTCACCAAATTTCAGCTCGATCGGATAATCGAAAGTAAAGCTGACCTTGAAATATTTTTGAAGCAAAAGCTCAAGGTCAATTTGATGGTCATGGTTTTATACCCCTATTGGGTTTATATATATCCACCAAATTTCAGCTCGATCGGATAATGGAAAGGGAAGTTGACCTTAAAATATTTTTGAAACAAAAGCTCAAGGTCAATTTCAAAATCATGGTTTTTCGTCGCTATTCGCTTTATATATGTTCACCAAATTTCAGCTCGATCGGATAATGGAAAGGGAAGTTGACCTTAAAATATTTTTGAAACAAAAGCTCAAGGTCAATTTCAAAATCATGGTTTTTCGTCGCTATTCGCTTTATATATGTTCACCAAATTTCAGCTCGATCGGATAATCGGAAGTGAAGCTGACCTTGAAATATTTTTGAAGCAAAAGCTCAAGGTCAATTTGATGGTCATGGTTTTATACCCCTATTGGGCTTATATATATTCACCAAATTTCAGCTCGATCGGATAATCGAAAGTAAAGCTGACCTTGAAGTATTTTTGAAACAAAAGCTCAAGGTCAATATAAAAATCATGGTTTTACGTCACTATTCGCTTTATATATGTTCACTAAATTTCAGCTCGATCGGATAAAGGAAAGAGAAGTTGACTGAAATATTTTTGAAACAAAAGCTTAAGGTCAATTTCAAGGTCATGGTTTTACGTCGCTATTCGCTTTATATATGTTCACCAAATTTCAGCTCGATCGGATAATCGAAAGTAAAGCTGACCTTGAAATATTTTTGAAGCAAAAGCTCAAGGTCAATTTGATGGTCATGGTTTTATACCCCTATTGGGCTTATATATATTCACCAAATTTCAGCTCGATCGGATAATCGAAAGTAAAGCTGACCTTGAAATATTTTTGAAGCAAAAGCTCAAGGTCAATTTGATGGTCATGGTTTTATACCCCTATTGGGCTTATATATATTCACCAAATTTCAGCTCGATCGGATAAAGGAAAGAGAAGTTGACCTTGAAATATTTTTGAAACAAAAGCTTAAGGTCAATTTCAAGGTCATGGTTTTACGTCACTATTCGCTTTATATATGTTCACCAAATTTCAGCTCGATCGGATAATTGAAAGGGAAGTTGACCTTGAAGTATCTTTGAAACAAAAGCTCAAGGTTAATTTCAAGGTCATGGTTTTACGTCGCTATTCGCTTTATATATGTTCACCAAATTTCAGCTCGATCGGATAATCGAAAGTAAAGCTGACCTTGAAATATTTTTGAAGCAAAAGCTCAAGGTCAATTTGATGGTCATGGTTTTATACCCCTATTGGGTTTATATATATCCACCAAATTTCAGCTCGATCGGATAATGGAAAGGGAAGTTGACCTTAAAATATTTTTGAAACAAAAGCTCAAGGTCAATTTCAAAATCATGGTTTTTCGTCGCTATTCGCTTTATATATGTTCACCAAATTTCAGCTCGATCGGATAATGGAAAGTGAATTTGACCTTGAAATATTTTTGAAACAAAACCCAAGGTCAGTTTCAAGGTCATGGTTTTACGTCACTATTCGCTTTATATATGTTCACCAAATTTCAGCTCGATCGGATAAAGGAAAGAGAAGTTGACCTTGAAATATTTTTGAAACAGATGCTCAAGGTCAATTTCAAGGTCATGGTTTTACGTCGCTATTCGCTCTATATATGTTCACCAAATTTCAGCTCGATCGGATAAAGGAAAGAGAAGTTGACCTTGAAATATTTTTGAAACGAAAGCTCAAGGTCAATTTCAAGGTTATGGTTTTACGTCGCTATTCGCTTTATATATGTTCACCAAATTTCAGCTCGATCGGATAATCGAAAGTGAAGTTGACCTTGAAATATTTTTAAAACAAAAGCTCAAGGTCAATTTCAAGGTCATGGTTTTATACCCCTATTGGGTTTATATATATCCACCAAATTTCAGCTTGATCGGATAATAGAAAGGGAAGTTGACCTTGAAGTATTTTTGAAACAAAAGCTCAAGGTCAATTTCAAAATCATGGTTTTACGTCGCTATTCGCTTTATATATGTTCACCAAATTTCAGCTCGATCGGATAATCAAAAGCAAAGTTGACCTTGAAATATTTTTGAAGCAAAAGCTCAAGGTCAATTTGATGGTCATTGTTTTATACCCCTATTGGGCTTATATATATTCACCAAATTTCAGCTCGATCGGATAATAGAAAGGGAAGTTGACCTTGAAGTATTTTTGAAACAAAAGCTCAAGGTCAATTTCAAGGTCATTGTTTTATTTCGTTATTCGCTTTATATACGTTTACCAAATTTAAGCTCAATCGGATAATCGAAAGTGAAGTTGACCTTGAAATATTTTTGAAGCAAAAGCTCAAGTCCAAGTTCAAGGTCATGGTTTTAGATCACTATTGGCTTTATATATGTTCACCAAATTTCAGCTCGATCGGATAATCGAAAGCGAAGTTGACCTTGAAATATTTTTGAAACAAAAGCTCAAGGTCAATTTCAAAATCATGGTTTTACGTCGCTATTCGCTTTATATATATGTTCACCAAATTTCAGCTCGATCGGATAATCGAATGCAAAGTTGACCTTCAAATATTTTTGAAGCAAAAGCTCAAGGTCAGTTTCAAGGTCATGGTTTTATGCCCCAATTGGGTTTATAAATTTTCACCAAATTTCAGCTCGATTGGATAATGGAAAGTAAATTTGACCTTGAAATATTTTTGGAACAAAGGCTCAAGATCGATCTCAAGATCACGATATTACATTGCTATCAGAGCTATATAAGCTCATCAAATTAAATTTCGATCAGATTATTGAAAGTGAAGTTGACCTTGAAATATTTTTGAAACAAAAGCTCAAGGTCGATTTCAAGGTCACAATATTATATTGCTATCAGGGCTAAATACGCTCACCAAATTTCAGCTCGATCGGATGATTGGAAGTAAAGTTGACCTTGACATGTTTTTGAAACAAAAGCCCAAGGTCAATTTCGAGCTCATGGTTTTACATCGCTATTCGGTTTATATATGTTCGAAAAATTTCTGCTGGATCGGATTATTGGAAATAAAGTTGACCTTGAAACATTTTTGATACAAAGGCTCAAGGTCAAATCCAAAGCTATGATTTTACATTGCTATCAGAGTTATATACGTTTACCAAATTTCAGCTCGATCGGATAATGGACAGTAAAGTTGACCTTGAAATGTTTTTGAAACAAAAGCCCAAGGTCAATTTCATAGTCACGATATTACATTGCTATTAGAGCTATATACGCTTACCAAATTGTAGCTCGATCGGATGATTGAAAGTGAAGTTGACCTTGAAGTATTTTTGAAACAAAAGCTCAAGGTCAATTTCAAGGTCATGGTTTTATGTCGCTATTCGCTTTATATTTGTTCGCCAAATTTCAGCTCAATCGGATGATTGGAAGTAAAGTTGACCTTGAAATATTTTTGGAATAAAAGCTCAAGGTCGATTTCAAAGTCACGGTTTTACGTCGCTATTCGCTCTATATATGTTCACCAAATTTCAGCTCGATCGGATAATCGAAAGTTAAGCTGACCTTGAAATATTTTTGAAGCAAAAGCTCAAGGTCAATTTGATGGTCATGGTTTTATACCCCTATTGGGTTTATATATATCCACTAAATTTCAGCTCGATCGGATAATGGAAAGGGAAGTTGACCTTGAAGTATCTTTGAAACAAAAGCTCAAGGTCAATTTCAAGGTAATGGTTTTACGTCGCTATTCGCTTTATATATGTTCACCAAATTTCAGCTCGATCGGATAAAGGAAAGAGAAGTTGACCTTGAAATATTTTTGAAACGAAAGCTCAAGGTCAATTTCAAGGTAATGGTTTTACGTCGCTATTCGCTTTATATATGTTCACCAAATTTCAGCTCGATCGGATAAAGGAAAGAGAAGTTGACCTTGAAATATTTTTGAAACGAAAGCTCAAGGTCAATTTCAAGGTAATGGTTTTACGTCGCTATTCGCTTTATATATGTTCACCAAATTTCAGCTCGATCGGATAATCGAAAGTGAAGTTGACCTTGAAATATTTTTAAAACAAAAGCTCAAGGTCAATTTCAAGGTCATGGTTTTATACCCCTATTGGGTTTATATATATCCACCAAATTTCAGCTTGATCGGATAATAGAAAGGGAAGTTGACCTTGAAATATTTTTGAAACAAAAGCTCAAGGTCAATTTCAAAATCATGGTTTTACGTCGCTATTCGCTTTATATATGTTCACCAAATTTCAGCTCGATCGGATAATGGAAAGGGAAGTTGACCTTAAAATATTTTTGAAACAAAAGTTCAAGGTCAATTTCAAAATCATGGTTTTTCGTCGCTATTCGCTTTATATATGTTCACCAAATTTCAGCTCGATCGGATAATCAAAAGCAAAGTTGACCTTGAAATATTTTTGAAGCAAAAGCTCAAGGTCAATTTGATGGTCATTGTTTTATACCCCTATTGGGCTTATATATATTCACCAAATTTCAGCTCGATCGGATAATAGAAAGGGAAGTTGACCTTGAAGTATTTTTGAAACAAAAGCTCAAGGTCAATTTCAAGGTCATTGTTTTATTTCGTTATTCGCTTTATATACGTTTACCAAATTTAAGCTCAATCGGATAATCGAAAGTGAAGTTGACCTTGAAATATTTTTGAAGCAAAAGCTCAAGTCCAAGTTCAAGGTCATGGTTTTAGATCACTATTGGCTTTATATATGTTCACCAAATTTCAGCTCGATCGGATAATCGAAAGCGAAGTTGACCTTGAAATATTTTTGAAACAAAAGCTCAAGGTCAATTTCAAAATCATGGTTTTACGTCGCTATTCGCTTTATATATATGTTCACCAAATTTCAGCTCGATCGGATAATCGAATGCAAAGTTGACCTTCAAATATTTTTGAAGCAAAAGCTCAAGGTCAGTTTCAAGGTCATGGTTTTATGCCCCAATTGGGTTTATAAATTTTCACCAAATTTCAGCTCGACTGGATAATGGAAAGTAAATTTGACCTTGAAATATTTTTGGAACAAAGGCTCAAGATCGATCTCAAGGTCACGATATTACATTGCTATCAGAGCTATATAAGCTCATCAAATTAAATTTCGATCAGATTATTGAAAGTGAAGTTGACCTTGAAATATTTTTGAAACAAAAGCTCAAGGTCGATTTCAAGGTCACAATATTATATTGCTGTCAGGGCTAAATACGCTCACCAAATTTCAGCTCGATCGGATGATTGGAAGTAAAGTTGACCTTGACATGTTTTTGAAACAAAAGCCCAAGGTCAATTTCGAGCTCATGGTTTTACATCGCTATTCGGTTTATATATGTTCGAAAAATTTCTGCTGGATCGGATTATTGGAAATAAAGTTGACCTTGAAACATTTTTGATACAAAGGCTCAAGGTCAAATCCAAAGCTATGATTTTACATTGCTATCAGAGTTATATACGTTTACCAAATTTCAGCTCGATCGGATAATGGACAGTAAAGTTGACCTTGAAATGTTTTTGAAACAAAAGCCCAAGGTCAATTTCATAGTCACGATATTACATTGCTATTAGAGCTATATACGCTTACCAAATTGTAGCTCGATCGGATGATTGAAAGTGAAGTTGACCTTGAAGTATTTTTGAAACAAAAGCTCAAGGTCAATTTCAAGGTCATGGTTTTATGTCGCTATTCGCTTTATATTTGTTCGCCAAATTTCAGCTCAATCGGATGATTGGAAGTAAAGTTGATCTTGAAATATTTTTAAAGCAAAGTTCAAGGTCGATTTCAAGGCCATGATATTACATTGCCATCAGAGTTATATACCTTCACAAAATTTCAGCTCGATCGGCAAATCGAAGGTGAAGTGAAACAAAAGCTCAAAGTCGATCAAAGTCATGCTTTTACATTGCTATTCGGTTTATATATGTTCACCAAATTTCAGCTCGATCGGATGATTAGAAGTGAAGTTGACCTTGAAATATTTTTGAAACAAAAGCTCAGGTTTAAAATGGAAGTTGGAACAACTATTTCTAGAAAACCTCCAGGTAATGATGAAAGCTTTCCATTTATTTATTCCACATAATATTGGTTAAATAGTAAAATTCTGTAAACTATTAACGGAGTCGACGCAAAATGATGAAAAAACATTTATTAAAAATAAGTGTATGCGTTTAATAAAACGTTAATTAGAAGCTGAATTCCCACAATATTTTATATATTTTATGGATAAAAATATTCTAGCCCTAATGGTGTAAAAATGTATTGCAAATAGCCAGTTTTTCCAGTGTTTAGGTACTTTGACGAATAGTTGTTACTGTAAGAGACAAAACTACCCATTACAGTTATCTTCTGTGTATTTTATGTTGTTCTTTATACTGATAAATAACTAACACTAATGGTGAACTTAAACTTGTGATATTACCAACAGTTATATGAAATCACTACTACCAGTAATTCATTTAAAAGTTAAATTTTATTTTTTTTTTCGGCGTTTCGAGTCTTGAATATTTTATGGGACCGAATTTTTATAGGTTTAAAATTTTTTCTTTACTGATTAAATCTCTCTCTTTCTCTCAAAAGCACACGCCTTTTTCCATGTTTTTTCATTTATTTACCAGGTCTCTGATCTATTGTGATAATTTAATGTTTGTTTGTTTTCTAATAGTACCGATTTTCTTTACTGCAGTTTGGATATCTTTTAGGATTTTATTTTCCAGTTCGTTTATTGTCAATGTATTAAGTTTATCCAGTGATGTAAAGTTTTTCTTGGTATACCCTTGATATGAATATTTATTTTGTTTTAATTCCTCTGATGTCGGAAAACGTTGGAGTTTAATAAGTTTGTTCTTTTCTTTTGTAATGTTGATGTTTATTTTTGCTCGAACTAGTCTGTGATCACTACCCAGGTCGAATTTGTTTAAGGCTGTTACATCGGATACAATATCTTTTTTATTGGTAATGAAGTAATCTATTTCGTTCTTTGTTCGGTGGTCCGAACTTCTCCACGTCCATCTACGACTTTCCGATTTCTTGTAAAACGTATTCATGCAATATAGGCTTTCATTTTGAAGATAGTTTGTTCTCCTCTTCCTTGATAGGGCCGAGTCCAAAGCTTTCTCTATTTGGAATATTATCGCCATTCTCTTTTTCCAACTAGTCGTTAAAGTCGCCCATCACCATGCAATAGTGTGCATCTTCTGCTTTTTACGCCGATGCAACATCCTCGTATAGCTGTTCTATTTCGTTATCATCAGCACTACTAGTAGGGGCATAAACTTAGATGATCTGCGAGTTGTACCTGTCTGATATATCTTCAAGACTATGTATATGGCCCGATCTGATATTGAATTAGTCTCTATAAGTCGATTCTTGATTCTTTTGTTGACCAGAATAGCTTTGCTTTATTGTTTAAGTAAATGATGTGATCAGATTGGAGTGTAATGCTTGTTTGTTGCTCTGGTCTTCTGGTTTCACAAAAACCCAGGATATCCCATTTTATGTGAGATAGTTCTTCTTCTAATTCCGCTTGGCGATCATTTGATTGCATTGTTCTTATATTAAATGTTGCTATGTAGAATGATGTGTTAGCTGAAATTTTGAGAGACTGCGAATTTTACCTCCCCTTAATCCTTGAGACAGACCTTAGAGGTATGGGATTTGGATTCGTGGCTCCTACCCACATGAGGTAATGTTCCATGCGTTTCAAAATTCGCCATTTGGGGATTAATAGCCATAATCTTCCACGCTGGCTAGACATGTTGGAAGATGTCTGTGTCAGCCATCCCAAACATGGGAAGCAGTCGCTGTTTGCAGCCGCTTCTCTGAAGAAAGAAGCGAGTATTTGATTTCCTCGGTACCACCCATATCTTGGAGGCTTTCTCCTATCCGCCACCAAGGGAGGGGACCAATTGAGGACTAGCAAACCCCACACTGATTAAATATTATATTAAAAAAATCTGGGAATTCCAATATTAAATAAATAAATAATAAATAGCTCTTTATTTCCAACGGGCCAACAGCCCCTTTACAGGAAATTCAAACAGAAATAAACAAGCTAATAGAATAAAGTAAATAAACTAACTAAAGCTATAGTTAATCTAAAACTAAGACTAAGGACGCATTTAAAATCAGTTCACCATCCATCCGAGTATCGGATTTACAAGCTGTAGACATACAATATAAACTATCTATATACACAGCAAAGTAGCAAGCTACAAAGGATACCCACACACCTCGCGCAGATGTCTCAGAATAGTTGGTAGACCGTCAAAATGCATATCGCATAATGCAGAAATACAATTAAAATTGTTGCACATTTTGTAGATTGGACATTGGAATAAAATGTTTGACCTAGCAAGGGCAGTGGAGAAAGCTGGTGGATGCCTGGCACCAACACGGGGAACGCGAAATGATAATTGCTCTAGCAGAAATGGGCAATCAATCCTCACATTCAGAAGCTTATAGAGAAATGATACGGATTGGGAGTTACGACATATAGCCAATGACAGTTCCTTAAATCTTGCGAGATAGTGGTAATGATTAAAACCCCACTGAGTATAAATATGTTCCTCTCCAAACATTAATAGAAATTTCCTTTGGACGGCCTCTATGGCAAGGCCATGACAATTCTATATGGGGGACCAGACAATTGATCCATAATCTAACCTCCATCTTACGTAACTACAATATAGCAGTTTGAAAGTCGCTGTGTTAGAAAAAGGTTTGCAGTTTTACAGAACAAAACCCAATGTTCGAGATGCGGTGGCCACCATCTGATCAATGTGGAGAATAAAACAGAAACTCACATCGAAGACGACACCCAGGTCCGTCACAGTAAAGCATCTATTAACGATAGAAGTATTTATATGGTAATTAAACCGAACAGGATTTTTTGACCGAGAGTAAGAAATAATATTACATTTAGAGATGTTAAGATCCAGCTTATTAGCCACACACCATTGACTGATCATATCAATACTGGCCTGAAGGAATAAACAGTTTGCAACAGAACCAATGCGTTGAAATATTTTTAAATCATCAGCATGAGCCAGTCTGTGGCAGTCCAACTGGGAAACAAGGTCGTTTATAAGTATGTTAAAGACAAGTGGCCCCAAGTTTAAACCCTGAGGGACACCCGACGTTGGAGTAAACCTAGCAGAATAATAAATATGAAGTATCATATAGCCTCATGGTGTATTTTCGTTTCGATATTGTCTTTTATTGTTTGTTTGAAGGTCATAGATAATGATGTTTCTTGCGAAGTAGTAGATACCTGTTGGACTTCCATTGTCTTTATTTTTGTTGAATATCACGACGTTTCGGCTAGTAGTTATCTCTAGCCGTTTTCAAGTGAAACTAAATAAATCCCTTAGCTACAAGACTATTTATACTAAAAGTAAATGCAGTAGTGTATGACTGAGATGGGTGCAGTCATGCCTGCTATGACAAAATCATATTTTTTTTATGCTGCATTTAGTTTTAGTTTACAATTACTAAGAAGTGATTTCCACACTTCTCTTATATTTAAAGATTGTTTACTAAAACAACTCGGATTCTGATGTATAACCGCGGCTTCTTTGAATTTTCGTTTTCTCTAATGTTGTTCTCGGTGTAGTATTTTAGCTTCAGACCATTTTATGTGGTGTCCATGAGTCCATGCATGGTTGGCGGCACCAGATCTTTCCGTTTCTCCACGAGATGTGCATTTTTGGTGTTCTTTAATCCTTACGTCAAGAAGTCTCTTTGTTTCGCCAATGTAGGAATTGCCACATTCACATGGTATCTGATATATACAGTTCTTCACGTCTCTTTGAGTTGTTGGTTTGACCCTAGTGAGGCGACTTCTCAGAGAGCTATTCGAATTGAAAACAACATTGATTTCATATCTTTTTCCTATCCTTCTAACTTTTTCTGAAATGCCTTTAACATAGGGGATGTTTAATACTGGTTTTCGTTCTTCATTCGTTGTCGATATTGTCCTATTTCTGCGTTGTTCAAGAAATTTATCCACTAGATATATTGGGTATCCGTTGGCTGTCAGATCATTTTTAATGTAATTTATCTCTTTCATCAAGTTCTCGTTGGAGTTGCAGAGAGTTAAGGCTCTATCTACGAGTTCCTTGTTTTTCTTATAATTCCTTGTTTGGTGTTGTTGGAGTGATTAGATGAATAATTAAGGTATTCTCCTGTGTGCGTGGCTTTTCTGTAAACCGAAGTTCGAATTTGTCTGCCATTTCTTTCAACCAAGACATCTAAGAATGGTAATTTATTTTCTACTTCTTTCTCCATGGTGAGTTTAATAGTTGAGCTGATATTGTTGAGATGAAAAAGGAAGTTTCGAAGTTCTTCTTCGTTTCCACTCCAAATAATAAAAGTATCGTCTACGTATCTGAGCCAGAACTTCGGTTTCTTAGTTGTGGATTCAATTGCAAACGTCTCGAACCATTCCATGAAAATATTTGCGACCATCGATGAGAGTGAAGATCCCATCGGTAGTCCATCATCCTGTTTCACTTGAAAATCGCTAGAGATAACTACTAGTCGTGATATTCAACAAAAATAAAGACAATGGAAGTCCAGCAGATATCTACTACTTCGCAATTGTCTTTTATATTTTACATTGAATTATTAAGATGGAATTTTTATAATTGTCACGAAACTATCAAGCAGGTGTGGTAAAAATGTAACAGATATTAACGAGCACCTTCTACAAAGGATGAACTCGTACTCATGCAAAGTAACGTGGACGATCTTCATCTTGATTTTTTCCGTGATAATGCAACATTGTGTTGTAGTAACAGAGAGACACTAGTGACTCGAATTTGGCCTTATTGTATGTACATATGTACAGAAATGTTCCAAAACATCTATCCAAAAACATTTCTCATATCAAAATGAAAATTTAAATAACTTTTTTTTTAGAAAAGATTCAGGTGATAATCAAAACTTTCCAATTATTAATACCACATAATATTGGTTAAATCATAAAATTCGTAAAAACAGTAATAAAAAATAATGTGAATCAGTTTAACTATATATATATATATATATATATATATATATATATATATATATATATATATATATATATATATATATATATATATATATATACAATATTTGCATGCTGAACTCTTTGCTATTCTTAGGGCTACGAATTTAATCCTTTCCCACAGTATTTCAAACTTGGTTATATCAACAGATTCTTTATAATCCTTTCAATCAATCCATTCCAGTTTCACTTGAAAACGGCTAGAGATAACTACTAGCCGAATCGTCGTGATACCACAAAATCCATAGGAATTGACGTGTCCTTAATTAATACAAATTAATCAATCAGTCTTTCTCTAATGTGTACGGAGGGCGACAATCAGCCATTTTTTTTTATTATTTTCTCTTAAATGTATAAGTGCTTGTTGTAATTATGCCTTCGATGATAGAGACATAATTACAAGTTAATAGAGTCTATTATCGAGCTGAAATTTGGTGAGCATATAAAAAGTGAATAGCGATGCAAAACCATGACCTTCAAATTGACCTTGAGCTTTTGTTTCAAAAATATTTCAAGGTCAGCTTAACTTTCAATCATCCGATCAAGCCGTAATTTGGTGAGCGTATATAGCTCAGATAGCAATGTAATATCGTGACCTTAAAATCGACCTTGAGCCTTTGTTTCAAAAATATTTCAAGGTCAATTTCACTTCCAATCATCCGATCGAGCTGAAATTTGGTGAATGTTTATAAACCCAATGGGGGCATAAAACCATGATCTTGAAAATGACCTTGAGCTTTTGCTTCAAAAATATTTCAAGGTCAACTTCAAAATAGCGACGTAAAACCATGGCCTTGAAATTGACCTTGAGATTTATTTCAGAAATATTTCAAGGTCAACTTCCCTTTCCATTATCCGATCGAGCTAAAATTTGGAGAACATATATAAACCGAATAGCGATATAAAAGCATGATTTTGAAATTGATCTTGAGCTTTTGCTTCAAAAATATTTCAAGGTCAACTTCACTTTCGATTATCCGATCGAGCTAAACTTTGGTGAACATATATATATATACCGAATAGCGATGTAAAATCATGACCTTTAGATTGACTTTGAGCCTTTGTTTCACAAATATTTCAAAGTCAACTTTACTTTCGATTATCCGATCGAGCAAAAATTTGGTGAACGTATATAACCCTAATGGCAATGTAATATTATGGCTTTGAAATCGACCTTGACCCTTTGTCTCAAAAATATTTCAAGGTCAACTTCACTTCCAATCATCCGATCGCGCTGAAATTTGGTGAATGTTTATAAACCCAACAGGGGCATAAAACCATGGCCGTAAAATTGACCTCGAGCTTTTGTTTCAAAAATATTTCAAGGCCAACTTCACTTTCGATTATCCGATCATACTAAAATTTGGTGAAAGTATATAACCCTAAAAGCAATGTAATATCATGACTTTGAAATCGACCTTGAGCCTTTGTTTCAAAAAGATTTCAAGGTCAACTTCACTTCCAATCATCCGATCGAGCTGAAATCTGATGAATGTATTTAAACCCAATAGTGGTATAAAACCATGACCATGAAATTGATCTTGAGTTTTTGTTTCAAAAATATTTCAAGGTCAACTTCTCTTTTAAACATCCGATCGAGCTTTAATTTGGTGATCGTATATAGCTCTGATAGCAATGTAATATCGTCACCTTGAGATCGACATTGAGCCTTTGTTTCAAAAATATTTCAAGGTCAACTTCACTTCCAATCATCCGATCGAGCTGAAATTTGGTGAATATTTATGAACCCAATAGGGGTATAAAACTATGACCCTGAAATTGACCTTGAGCTTTTGCTTCAAAAATATTTCAAGGTCAACTTCACTTTCGATTATCCGATCGAGCTAAAATTTGGTGAGCGTATATCACCCTAATAGCAATGTAATATCGTGACTTTGAAATCGACCTTGAGCTTTTGTTTCAAAAATATTTCAAAGTCAGCTTCACTTTCGATTATCCGATCGAGCTGAAATTTGGTAAACATATATAAAGCGAATAGCGATGTAAAACCGTGATCTTGAAATTGACCTTGAGCTTTTGTTTCAAAACATTTCAAGGTCAACTTTACTTCCAATAATCCTATCGAGCTAAAATTTGGTGAGCGTATATAGCTCTGATAGCAATGTAATATCATGACCTTGAAATCGATCTTGAGCCTTTGCTTCAAAAATATTTCAAGGTCAACTTCAGTTTCGATTATCCGATTGAGCTGAAATTTGGTGAACATATATGAAGCAAATAGCGACGTAAAAGCAAGACCTTGAAATTGACCTTGAGCTTTTGTTTCAAAAATATTTCAAGGTCAACTTCACTTTCGATTATCCGATCGAGCTAAAATTTGGTGAACGTATATAAACCTAATAGCAATGTAATATCATGGCTTTGAAATCGACCTTGAGCCTTTGTTTCAAAAAGATTTCAAGGTCAACTTCACTTCCAATCATCCGATCGAGCTAAAATTTGGTGAATATTTATAAACCTAATATGGGTATAAAACTATGACCTTGAAATTGACCTTGAGCTTTTGCTTCAAAAATATTTCAAGGTCAACTTCACTTTCGATTATCCGATCGAGCTGAAATCTGGTGAACATATATAAAGTGAATAGCGACGTATAATCATGACCTTGAAATTGACCTTGGGCTTTTGTTTCAAAAATATTTTAAGGTCAACTTTACTTCCAATCATCCGATCCAGCAGAAATTTGGCGAACATATATAAACCGAATAGCGATGTAAAACCATGACCTTGAAATTGACCTTGGGCTTTTGTTTCAAAGACATTTCAAGGTCAACTTTACTTTCCATTATCTGATGGAGCTGAAATTTAGTGAGCGTATTTAGCTTTTATAGCAATGTAATATCGTGACCTTGAAATTGACCTTGAGCCTTTGTTTCAAAAATATTTCAAAATCAACTTTACTTTCGATTATCCGATCGAGCTAAAATTTGATGAACGTATATTACCCTAATAGCAATGTAATATCATAACTTTGACATCGACCTTGAGTCTTTGTTTCAAAAATATTTCAAGGTCAACTTCCCTTTCCGTTATCCGACCGAGCTAAAATTTGGTGAACGTATATAACCCTAATAGCAATGTAATGTCATAACTTTGACACCGACCTTGAGCCTTTGTTTCAAAAATATTTCAAGGTCAACTTCCCTTTCCGTTATCCGATCGAGCTAAAATTTAGTGAACGTATATAACCCTAATAGCAATGTAATGTCATAACTTTGACATCGACCTTGAGCCTTTGTTTCAAAAATATTTCAAGGTCAACTTCCCTTTCCGTTATCCGATCGAGCCAAAATTTGGTGAGCGTATATAACCCTAATAGCAATGTAATATCGTGACTTTGAAATCGACCTTGAGCTTTTGTTTCAAAAATATTTCAAGGTCAACTTTACTTTCGATTATCCGATTGAGCTAAAATTTGGTGAACATATATAAAGCGAATAGCGACGTAAAACCACGACCTTGAAATTGACCTTGAGCTTTTGTTTCGAAAATATTTCAAGGTCAACTTCACTTTCGATTATCCGATCGAGCTAAAATTTTGGTGAATCTATATAACCCCAATAGCAATGTAATATCATGGCTTTGAAATCGACCTTGAGCTTTTGTTTCATAAATATTTCAAGGTCAACTTCACTTCCAATCATCCGATCGAGCTGAAATTTGGTGAATATATATAAACTCAATAGAGGTATAAAACCATGACCTTGAAATTCTCCTTGAGATTATTTTTCAAAAATATTTCAAGGTCAACTTCACTTTCGATTATCCGATCGAGCTACAATTTGGTGAGCGTATATAACCGTAATAGCAATGTAATATCATGGCTTTGAAATCGACCTTGAGCCTTTGTTTCAAAAATATTTCAAGGTCAACTTTACTTCCAATCATCCGATCCAGCAGAAATTTGGCGAACCTATATAAACCGAATAGCGATGTAAAACCATGACCTTGAAATTGACCTTGGGCTTTTGTTTCAAAAACATTTCAAGGTCAACTTTACTTTCCATTATCTGATCGAGCTGAAATTTAGTGAGCGTATTTAGCTTTTATAGCAATGTAATATGGTGACCTTGAAATTGACCTTGAGCTTTTGTTTCAAAAATATTTCAAGGTCAACTTCACTTTCAATTATCCGATCGAGCTGAAATTTGGTGAACATATATAAAGCGAATAGCGACGTAAAACCATGATCTTGAAATTGACCTTGAGCTTTTGTTTCGAAAATATTTCAAGATCAACTTCACTTTCGATTATCCGATCGAGCTAAAATTTGGTGAATGTATATAACCCCCAATAGCAATATAATATCATGGCTTTGAAATTGACCTTGAGCTTTTGCTTCAAAAATATTTCAAGGTCAACTTCACTTTCGATTATCCGGTCGAGCTGAAATTTGGTGAACATATATAAAGCGAATAGCGACGTAAAACTATGACCTTGAAATTGACCTTGAACATTTCTTTCGAAAATATTTCAAGGTCAACTTCACTTTAGATTATCCGATCGAGCTAAAATTTGGTGAACGTATATAACCCTAATAGCAATGTAATATCATGGCTTTGAAATCGACCTTGAGCCTTTGTTTCAAAAAGATTTCAAGGTCAACTTCACTTCCAATCATCCGATCGAGCTGAAATTTGGTGAATATATATAAACCTAATAGAGGTAAAAACCATAACCTTGAAATTGTCCTTGAGCTTTTGTTTCAAAAATATTTCAAGGTCAACTTTACTTTCGATTATCCGATCAAGCTAAAATTTGGTGAACATATATAAAGCGAATAGCGACGTAAAACCATGACCTTGAAATTGACCTTGAGCTTTTGTTTCAAAAATATTTCAAGGTCAACTTCTTTTTTCGTTATCCGATCGAGCTAAAATTTGGTGAACGTATATAACCCTAATAGCAATGTATTATCGTGACTTTGAAATCGACCTTGAGCTTTTGCTTCAAAAATATTTCATAGTCAATTTCATTTTCGATTATCCGATCGAGCTGAAATTTGGTGAACATATATAAAGCGAATAGCGACGTAAAACCATGACCTTGAAATTGACCTTGAGCTTTTGTTTCAAAAATATTTCAAGGTCAACTTTACTTTCGATTTTCCGATCGAGCTAAAATTTGGTGAACGTATATAACCCTAATAGCAATATAATATCGTGGCTTTGAAATCGACCTTGAGCTTTTGCTTCAAAAATATTTCAAGGTCAACTTCACTTTCGATTATTCGATCGAGCTGAAATTTGGTGAACGTATATAACCCCAATAGCAATGTAATATCGTGACTTTGAAATTGACCTTGAGCTTTTGCTTCAAAAATATTTCAAGATCCACTTCAGTTTCGATTATCCGATCGAGCTAAAATTTGGTGAACATATATAACCCTAATAGCAATGTAATATCATGACCTTGAAACCGACTTTGAGCCTTTGTTTCAAAAATATTTCAAGGTCAACTTTACTTCCAATCAACCGATTGAGCTGAAATTTGGTGAACATATATAAACTGAATAGCAATGTAAAACCATGATCTTGAAATGGACATTGAGCTTTTGTTTCAAAAATATTTCAAGGTCAACTTTACTTCTGATCATTCGATCGAGCTGAAATTTGGTGAATGTATATAAACCCAACAGTGATGTAAAACTAAGAGCTTGAAATTGACTTTGAGCTTTTGTTTCAAAAATATTTCAAGGTCAACTTCACTTTCGATTATTCGATCGAGCTGAAATTTAGTACACACATATAAACCCGATAGACATCTAATACCATACTCTTGAAATTTACCTTGAGTTTTTGTTTCAACAATAGTTCTGTCGGACTTGGGAATGCCTTTCATCGGTTCTGTGTATGATGGCAGGTGCCTCCACGTACCTGTGCGCAATTAATTCTATCGACGAGGTGTTCAAACTCCAATCAATATACGCCGTGGAATTGTTTAAGAAACGATGAAATTGAGTAGGCCCTGTAGCACGCATAGAATTTCGTAAATCAACAAGGCGTGTACATGAAAATTGATCTGGAATTGGGTTTTTTTCGCCGAGATCTACGAGGTTGTCCGCGACCACCGACGCGCCGCTGCTTCCGACTTCGGAAATCGTGTCATAGTACCAGAGGCAGTCCTTTAGGTCAAAGTCAATGATGTTGGTAGGACTTGCTTGCATTATTTGCCTATTCTCGAACATTTCATGTGCTTGGTGTTGCAAGGGGCAGACCGCATAGGGTGCCGGATAGGACCAACCGTAACCAGGTCGCTTCACCTTTCTTGCTGTTTCTTTTTGATTATTGGGGAAAGCTTAAGGCAAGCTCTTAAATTTGGAAGAGAAAAAAGAATTATTTGATTGCCAAAAATAAAAACAAGATTTAGTCGGTGAATTATGGAAAGGTGAGCTGAAGTGCTCCGAGGAACCAAGTGGAAATTTTATAAGTGTTGAGAATGGACTAATACAACTTTCCGGAAGGTGAAAGTTGTTTGAATTTTTTGTTAAGTCTGTCTCTAAATTTTCGCGTTTAATTTAAGCCCAAAATAAAAACCCGATTTTATTAAACGCGATTTGGAAATGATACGAAAATTTCGTTCTAATTGAATTATTTAGTGTATCTTCTGTCGGGGTTCGGTCCGCCTTCGACCGATTTCTCGGGCGTGGTTTGAATGTAAGTATTGAAATGTGAAGGAGTCATCGGTCGAAGTTTGACCAAGATTGGAATTTAAATGTCTCTTTGGTCGTGTATTATACGTTGGTGTCCTGTAGACTGGCGCCATGAAACCCAAGGTCGATTTTTGTTGGCGCGTGTTTGGGGGAAGTGAGTATCTTTATCAAAATCGATAAGGTTCTCAGCAATTTTTGAAGTAGCGCATCCTGATGTGTCCGATAAGATTTCATAGTCGTCGAAGAATGTCTGATTTTTATTGGAATGTTGTAATTGTTGAGTGAAGTGTGATGATGATGGTTGATTAATTTGTGATTGATTTAACATGAAATGTTCTGAGCGACGAAAGAAAGGGCTCCGTGCAGGCGGTGCCGGAGAGGACCCACCGTAACCTCCCGACCCAGAGAAAACCCAGGCTTCCTCACCTTTCTTGATGTTTGGGAATGTGTTGGGAATTTGGTGAGCCCTAGCTCTTAAATTTTGAAGAATAAAAAAAAATTATTTTTATATACCAAAACTTAAAAACGGGAAGCAGTTTTCAATGTACTCATCTGGAAGGCGAACTTAGAATGTTCGGCGTATCAATGAAGTTTTTGATTGAATGAGGATGGCAATTTCAGGGCTAAGAAATTGTGTGTGTGTTGCAACAATTTGTGAAATTCAAGGTTGTTTGTCTGAAGAAAGTTTTTTGTGAATTGTCAATCCAAAAAGATCTACGTTTGTCAGTAAAAATTAAAAATTTTCCGCAAATTCTTTGAACTTTTACTTATTTGGATCGGTTGTTATTGTTTTTTGGGCTTACTTAAAAGTCCCCTGAATGTTATTGAAGGAATGAGTGTAGGAAATTCAGATTTAGAATTGCTTCGCGATCTTTATGACGGCGATCCGAGATTGCAACACCAATTCGCTTATGAAATCCCGAATATCACCCGTCTTTCGAACTGTAGTGAAGGGGGCTCTGTTGTTAAAGAAACTTGCTAACTTCATAGTAAGTTAAACAGAGAAAATTCCCCATACACCGTATTTAACACCGATCTTCTTTCGCGGATGTTTTCGGATCTTCTAGCTGTTCGCTATTATTTAAAACCACTACTTAACGCCTAGGAGATCCCATCTTGAATTGTGAAGGTGAAGTTTTTGAAATTTTTAAAGGTCTAGGCTTGAACCTGAGACAGAAAAATGCGCAGAAAGTCTCTTTTTCTGATCCTGATCAAACTAGTTGGAATTTTTCGGGAAAACCGGGATTTGTTATAAGAATAACAGGGTTTTTTTCCGAAAAATCAGAGAATTTCGTCGATATTCATTATTTTCTATCTTCTTGCTTCACAATTGTTGGTTTCTTTCTTCAAAACTGTTGAATTTTCGTATTTTCGTGAATTTCTGTTGCATACACGTGCATACAGAGAGGCACCTGCTTACTGGCTGCTTAAGCACTGAAAACAAGCCTTTTTATAGTTTCTGGAAACTTTCTTGTTCAGGGTCAAACTTCGTTAAATAGACCAATCAGATTATTTCTGATTGACCCATGTGTTTTCCAATGCTACTATATAAGAAATTTCTTTTTGAAATTACAGAACTTCTACTTGACGGATCGCCAAGATTTTTTCTGTAATCGTTAGATCTTTGTTCTTAGTATCTTTTTAGGAACATTGGAAATATTTATTTAATTGGATATTTACTATATCCCCCCCCCCCAGCTAGAACGGGCTCAGTATCTAAATTTTCCATTCCTATCTAGATACCTGGTATGTAAATATGGCGTTGTTCATTCTTGTGAAGATTCTTGATTATGATCGAGGGTTTCTAACTCTTCCAGTAATCTGATGTGTTCTTTTGGAATTTGACCCAGGGTCTTGATGTGAGTTTGTTGTGGCGAAAAATGACCGCTTTCTTCTGTGTTAGTGTGAACTTCTGTTGAAGTTTGGATTAACGAGATACTTCCTTCGTCTTCTGAATCTGAATCGGTATCGTGACGATTTTCCTGAGGAAATTCGTATTCAGCGATGTCTGATTCGGAAGTAACCTCCTCATCATCGGGCTCTAGATCGATTGGATTTCCACGAGGAGCTGGTCGCTGATCATCAAGATGAAGGTTTACTTGTTTGCCGTCAACCACTACTTCTTAGGTGAAATCTCCGTTGATTTTCACTGTTTCGTGCGGGTCGGACCAATAAGGACACAAATGATGTGAAGCTCTTTGACGTACTTTGGTATTGACCAAGTCGCCGACTTGAAATGTAACTCGGGATTCCGACTCTTTGTGAATCTCTTTGAGCAGATACTCTTTCTGCCTACATTGTATATCGTGTTGTTTTCATTACGCTCTTGACGAGTTTGATTTCTGCTTTCGATAGGCTATTTTGTGAGAAATTCTCCTGGTGCAAGTAATTCATGACTTAGAACGATTGATGCAGGTGTCACGCGTGTGGCTCTGCATGATTGACTACGTAATACTTGCAGTGTCTTGGGTATTAGCTCCTAGCATGAGTTTGGTGATCTTTGTATCATTAGAATCTTGAGAATTTTCTTCAATTCTTGTGTCTTTCTTTCCACGGGATTAGCTTGCTGATGAGCAATACTAGCGAAGACGTGTTCTATGTGAAGTCTTTCACACATCTTATAGAATTTGTTTGACGTGAAAATCGTTCCAAGGTCAGAGATGATCTTTTCAGTGTATCCGTGCCGACTTAAGACCTCATCTTCTAAGAATGAGACTATTTCTTGTGATGTAGCTTTGTCTATAGCTTTTGCTTCGACTCATTTAGAAAATAGATCTTCGCAAATCACTCTGTATCTTTTGCCAGTGCCTCTTGCTGGTACGTCCAAAGGACCCAGTACGTCTATCGAAAGCATCTGGAAGGGAAATTTTGGGAAATGAACCCGTAAAGGAGCTCTTTCTTGTTGTGTTTTACACAAGCCACAAATGAAGCAATTCTTTACGTATTTTGCTATGTAATCCTTTTGTTTTCCTTAAAAGCAATAACGCGTGATTGCTCTGTAAGTTTCGTTAGTACCTGGATGTGCTGCATCATCTATGTCACGGTATACATAACATACTTTGTCGATGAATTTTCTTGGTACTACTAACTTATCTCTGGTTAGTTGAATGTATGGTGTGGTGCTATGAGCTGCCACTATTTGATCATGTAGAGTTGATGTTGTCAAATTTGTGATTTGGTTAATTTTTATCAGGTATGTTGGTAGATCTGATGTTGTGTCTGATTGACTTATGGTAAGTTCTGTTGTTATTGAACTATTCATCAGTGGTACTACCATGCGATTGATATCTGGCTTGTCATCATGAATTATTTCATCAGCGGGTTCTCTGCTCATGAAATCACATAATCCATTTTCCTTACCAGCTACGTGTTGTACCTCAAATGAATATTCTTGTAGTAACATTGACCAACGAGTAAGTTTGGCTTTAGATCCCTTGAACCTATGTAGCCAGATTAGAATCTTACTGTCAGTTCTTAGAATGAATATTATTTCCTTCGAGGTAACCGTTAAAGAGCTTGATAGCCCAAATAACGGCTAAACACTCTTGTTCATTGATGTGGTATCTTCTAGCAGCGCTAGAAAATTTCGCACTTGCGTGTGAGATTTTGTATTTTTGGTCTCCATCTTCTTGATACAATACAGCTGCCATGCCTATGCTACTAGCATCTGTGTCTAAGATGAAAGGCAGGTTGAAATTTGGTCTGTGAAGTGGTTTACATGTCGTTAAGGCGTTTCTTATTTTCGAATGCTTTCTGCTCTACTTCAGTCCATTTGAACTTATGATCTTGACGAATTAGATCTGTTAACGGAGCAGTCAAGAGAGTTAAGTTTGGAACGTACTCACGTAACCAGTTGCACAATCCACTGCAGAACTGTATTTCCCTTTTGTTCCGTGGTACTCTGAATTTTTCTATTTTAATTTGATGTAAATTTAAAGGATGAACTTCTCCTTTAATTCTGTGACCTAAATAGTCTATTTCTGTTTTGAACAGCTGGCATTTCTTTCCAGAGGCTTTTAGGTGATGTTGTGCTAGTCTTTTGAAAATTAGTCTTAGGTGTTTTATGTGATCATCTTTCGTTTAACTATAGATGATTATGTCGTCCAAATAGACAATAACAAACTTTTGAATGTACCCGATGAGTACTTCGGTTGTCATTAGCTTTTGGAAGGTGCTCGGAGCATTTTTCAGCTCTAATGGCATTTCATTGAACTGATTACGTGGCACCGCCTGGAGTATTGAAAGCTTTGTATTGTTTCGAATTTGCTTCCATGGGTATCTGCCAGTATCCTTTCTTGAGATCCAATACTGAGAAGTAATTTTCCATGGATATGTCTTTCAATGCGTCGGTTACTCTGGGTAAACTCGACGATTCGTCTGTGCTGATTTCGTTCACGAGACGATACATCAACGCAGAAGCGTGGTTCTTTATTTGGCCATTCAATGATAACCGGTGGTGATGCGAATGTTGACGTTGTAGGCACTATGATGCCTGTAGCCAACTTTTCATCAATTTGATTGTAGTAGATTTCCTTCTTTTTGGATTTAAGGGATAACATCTATTGTTAGTCGCCTTATTTTCTTTTAATGTGATTGTGTGTTGAGTTGTTCTAGTGATAGGTTGAACTAGACCAACTTGGATATCTCTTGATATTCTTCAACTAGCGTTTGTAACTCCTTTGGTGTATCCGTCATATCTCGTACTTCAACAATGCTGGTCAAGTCATTAAAAGCTCGGTTCCAGTACAAAGTCTGCCTGTTTTCTTGACCCACAGCGAGCGTAGTCCAAGACGACTAGTTCTTGTTCTAGAAATGGTGTTCCTATCGTATCAGCGTCGAGGCTTTCTATTATTAGAAAGTCAACCTCATACTCGTGTTGGCTTTATGTGATCTTCATTGTTATTTTACCGATGACTTCGGCTGTGTTGTTGCTACATGCTAGTAGCTGCACTAACGTCGCTGATGCAGTATTGATGTTATCAATTTGAATCTGATCTGAAACCAAGTTATACTCCGCTCCAGAAGAGAATAAGGCACACATTTGTTTATCATTATGTGTATCAGTCACTACAGGATTGTTTCCAGATCCTGAAGAATTCAATTTGATTTCACTGTGATCTGTTACTGGTGATTGTTGATCGATGTAGATATTTACAATACTTCTAACGTCTTACGTCAAGACAAATGCTAAAATGTGCTTCCGATATTCAGATTTAGAAAAATTAAACTTACGTGCGACGTTCGCCAAGTAGGGAACCTATACGTATATAGTTCCGAAATCAAGCCACAGATGGCGCCGAGATACAAAATCTTGGATCGTAACGCGCGCCTTTTATACGTAGTTCTGAAACCGGACCAGAGATGGCGCCGAGATACGAAATTTTGGATTGAAACTCCCGCCTTTACCTATATAGTTATAGAGATGGTACCGAGTTGCGAAATTTTGAGTTATACAACGGATTGAAATGCCAAAAGTAAAACTATGTTTGACGACCCGATTTTTAAACTATGAAAAAGGCTCTAAAGAGCCTAAAAAGTAAAATGATTCGTATGGGAAAAAGCTCTAACAGCCTGCATACCAAAATGTAATGGTATATAAACCTGGCTAAGATGGAAATAAAACGCGATATCTATGCCAGCGATCCGTTACTACAACACCAGTTCGTGTATGTAGTCTCGAATAACCCTGGCTTTTGAAATGTAGTGTAAGGGCTCTGCGGTTTAGAGACCTAGAATTATATAAAAATTAACTATAAAATTTTATAGTCTTCAGAATCGCCTACATTTCGCTATGAAAGATAGTTCGTCCAGCAATTCTCGGATTTATTTTAGATTTTTATATTTTAGCACTACACTTTTCAGCCACGTAGCCTTCAAAAAGATCGTCGAGGTTGTAACAATTTCTTGACTTCTAAAGTCTCCAGACAAAGGAAAGGAAAGCTTGTTTGAATCGTTGAATTCAGAATTCAGGCCTAAGTGCTTATAGGCTATAAAAATAACTGCAAAAAAAATTCACTGAATTGAATCGCTACTGTTCACAGCACTTCTTTCACT
Source organism: Diaprepes abbreviatus (assembly GCA_034092305.1). Classification (NCBI taxonomy): domain Eukaryota; kingdom Metazoa; phylum Arthropoda; class Insecta; order Coleoptera; family Curculionidae; genus Diaprepes; species Diaprepes abbreviatus. Next base: position 2,378,433 of record JASJET010000040.1, read on the forward strand.
TTTTCACTGGTACTTCGTCTTTCTTATGGATTTTTTCAAATAGTCAAAAATGAGTATGACAGTACTCAAGCTTTATTCTCCTCGTGTGCTATATTTTACGCATACTCTTGGGGGAAATGCAGAAAGCCCCTCTGAATAGACGCTGTGCTCCGTTACCGCGATGCTTTTCGATTTCGGCCAATCCTAAATCAGTTAGTGGCCGCGTGGTCACTACAGCGTCATCACGCTGAGAGTGAGTCCACACGATAAGAAAAATCTGGGCGTAAGCGTAGAGTAATAAGACATATGTCAAATTTCAAGCATTGTGATTTGTTAGATTTAAAAAAAGACAAAGACCGAAAATTTCCCGCCTAAATCCGCCTTTTCCAAGGTCATTACGCCAAATGATGTTGAACTTTTCAGCGGGCTGCTTTAAAAATGGTGGAAACTGATTATTTTCAATATTTTGTATGAAAACATAACCTATGTTTTTTTTTTTAACTTTGTTGTTCTATTTATATATTTTATTTAGCGCGTTTTGAAATAATGGATATTTATGAACTATGTTAAATTGTTTTCATTTATTAAAAATGCTTGTTACCGAAGATCATTACTGCTTGGTCCTCAAAAAAAAAAACGATTTTTGTTCATTTTTTTATTAATTTTATAACAATTGCAATAATACAGGTGTTCGTTATATAAATTGAAGCTTATGAAATAAAGGCCATTATATAATACAATTTCTATTCAACGACAATCTCTGATATCGAGACGCTAATCCACAGACATGTCCTTAGCTTTACCAGATCAAATAATGAGATTCCCTGACAATATCCCTAACGTTTCTGTAAATATCCGGACATTTTATCTGAATGTTATATGTTAAGGCAGTGAGATTTCCAAAATTTTTGCAATCAAAGCAGCAAATGCCAATATCGAGTGAGTCTTCTCATTAATGGGAGCGTAGTGGATTAAGGAGAGACATAGACTGTCTATATTGTTATAAGCTTTGCCTTTCGCTGCCACCAATGTTATAACTTTGCTAGTTCTGCTTTTAGTTTATCATTGGTTTCGATGAATTCAAATATCGAGTGAGTCTTCTCATTAATGGGAGCGTAGTGGATTAAGGAGAGACATAGACTGTCTATATTGTTATAAGCTTTGTCTTTCGCTGCCACCAATGTTATAACTTTGCTAGTTCTGCTTTTAGTTTATCATTGGTTTCGATGAATTCAAATAAATCTTCTAATATTACTTTTTTAATATTTTATTATAATGTTCACTAAATCATGAGGTAACAACAGTTTTTGTTCTTACTTACTAATTAATGTTCCTATTGTAGTTTTTTGATTTTAGTTCCTCTCGTCTCAATGTTCATGTCCTAGTTATATTCTATTCTGTATCTAAATTATATATTTTACAGTCATAGGCGTACTAACAAATATAACTTATAACTATTTATTTACAAGATTACTGAAATGAAAAAGTGTGTATTTATGGGACGATGACAACATGAACAAAACTAATGGTCTCTGTAAAAAGTAAAGTTTTAGAGTTTCGGACATTAAGGCATGTTTTTGTTTGAGCTTATTAGAACATAAATTTACTTAAGATATAACTGTTTCTTAAGGGAGTATTAAATATTAGACTGTAATTATCTATTAATCCATAAGAGTAACTTAAAAATATATATAGTAATTTAATAATTAATAATTTGTACTAATAGTTGGCTTACAACAATGTCTTCTGTTAAGGTTCTACTCTAGATACAATTTAACTTAAGGAACATATCATGTGAAGAAGGTCATGAAATGGTTATAAAAGTCCAGCAATTGCCAAAAGAAACATCAAGCAATAAAAGTATGAAACTAAATTTATTAATATACTAAATTAACAATTCACTCATTTTGTTAACGTTTAATCAATATATTTTTTCTCACTAGAATGATTAATAAATATGTTTTCATTACTTATATTTTCCTCTTTTAATTTCAAAAAAATACTGCCAATTGCGGTTTTTTCTTGTTTCTTCCTAACAAGGGGCTAAAATTTTAGACATGTCAGGAAAATTCCTGTCGTCTGGTAACCTTACCCGTAGCAAATTTTATATAAACCTATTATAAACAATTAAAAAGTAAAAATTAACATTGATGGAAATTTAATAACAGAAATCCAGTTAGTGTCATATGTAATGTATTCTCCTAAAAACTACAAACAATTGTAATTATTAAAACGATTGTTAAAATGACACTTTAAATTGAAACTCTCGTCTTTGAACTCCTTGGCAATTCTTTACCAGGTAGAAGTGGCAAACTCCGGAAATAAAACTTATTTTAAAGAGTCTCATATTATCGCACAAGTAACATGACTAATTTCAAAAACACTGTTTACCGACTCGGAATTCGCGCTGTTGCTTTCACATGCTGATTTCATCAACTAAATATCACAATGTTTTTTCAAACCTAGTAATAAAGGTATAGCTGTACACATTTCCATAGCGTGTTTCCTAATTATTTGCCCAACAACAGCTTTTCAAACTCACCAAGAGTAACAGGAAAATATTTTTAAAAAATCAGGATCATTTTCTCGCATTTCTTGAATTAAATCATTAGTATGCCCAGCCTTTCTCAAATGTTTTTCTCAAAAACAGACCGGACCTAGTAGCGACGACTTTTCCGTTTTTTTAATAAAGAATATATTAATAATGTCCTTATCTTTTGTAATTTTTTCTTTAGTTTTCTTTTTCTACGTAATAACATTGCTGCAATTATTTTTTTATTTTCTTTCATTTTAATTTATATATAAATAAATATTATCAAAAAATCAGAAAAAAGTTAGGTTACCACAAAAAAAAACCTACACAACACTTTACGACTGCACGACTGCACGATAAAAGTTGCCCGTGTGGACGAGACATTTTTAACATAAATGGGCGTAATACGCCTACGCCGAAATTTTTTTTATCGTATGGACTCACTCTGAGTGTCTATTAGACCAATATTAATAATATTCGTAGGCGTAAAAAGATTTTGATTTGTAAATATTTAATGTATATTTACAACAATGCTAGTCGAGCAGCATCATCTAATCTTTAATGCGCATTTCTACCCGTTTTTGTCGATTTGTAGGCTTGTTTATTAAGATATTTCTGCGCAGTAGGATACAGAACAGTAGACTCATCGAGGCGCATCATCTAATTTTTACTGCGCATCTTTACCGATTTTTGTCAATTTACAAGCTTATTTATAAAGATATTTCTGCACAATAAGATATGGAACAGTATGCTCTTCGAGCAGCATCATCTAATTTTTACTGCGCATCTCTACCGGTTTTTGTCGATTTATATGCCTATTTATTAAGATATTTCTGCGCAATAAGATATGGAACAGTATGCTCTTCGAGCAGCATCATATAATTTTTACTGCGCATCTTTACCGGTTTTTGTCGATTTACAAGCTTATTTATAAAGATATTTCTGCGCAGTAAGATAAAGAACAGTACACTCATCGAGCCGCATCATCTAATTTTTACTGCGCATCTTTTACGGTTTTTGTCATTTACAGGCTTATTTATAAAGATATTTCTGCGCAGTAAGATAGAGAACAGTACGCTCATCGAGCCGCATCATCTAATTTTTACTGCGCATCTTTACCGGTTTTTGTTATTTACGGCTTATTTATGAAGATATTTCTGCGCGGTAAGATAGAGAACAATACGCTCATCGAGCGGCATCATCTAATTTTTACTGCGCATCTTTACCGGTTTTTGTTGATTTACAGGCTTATTTATAAAGCTATTTCTGCGCAGTAAGATACAGAATAGTACGCTCATCGAGCCACATCATCTAATTTTTACTGTGCATCTTTTCCGGTTTTTGTCGATTTACAGGCTTATTTATGAAGATATTTCTGCGCAGTAAGATAAAGAACAGTACGTTCATCGAGCGGCATCATCTAATTTTTACTGCGCATCTTTACCGGTTTTTGTCGATTTACAGGCTTATTTATAAAGATATTTCTGCGCAGTAAGATAAAAAACAGTACGCTCATCGAGCCGCATCATCTAATTTTTACTGCGCATCTTTTCTGGTTTTTGTTGTTTTACAGGCTTATTTATAAAGATATTTCTGCGCAGTAAGATACAGGATAGTACGCTCATCGAGCCGCATCATCTGATTTTTACTGCACATCTTTACCGGTTTTTGTCGATTTACAGGCTTATTTATAAAGATATTTCTGCGCAGTAAGATAGAGAACAGTACGCTCATCGAGCCGCATCATCTAATTTTTACTGCGCATCTTTACCGGTTTTTGTCGATTTACATGCTTATTTATAAAGATATTTCTGCGCAGTAAGATAAAGAACAGTACGCTCATCGAGCCGCATCATCTAATTTTTACTGCGCATCTTTACCGGTTTTTGTCGATTTACAGGCTTATTTATAAAGATATTTCTGCGCAGTAAGATAAAGAACAGTACGCTCATCGAGCCGCATCATCTAATTTTTACTGCGCATCTTTTCCGGTTTTTGTTGATTTACAGGCTTATTTATAAAGATATTTCTGCGCAGTAAGATACAGGATAGTACGCTCATCGAGCCGCATCATCTGATTTTTACTGCGCATCTTTACCGGTTTTTGTCGATTTACATGCTTATTTATAAAGATATTTCTGCGCAGTAAGATACAGGATAGTACGCTCATCGAGCCGCATCATCTGATTTTTACTGCGCATCTTTACCGGTTTTTGTCGATTTACAGGCTTATTTATAAAGATATTTCTGCGCAGTAAGATACAGGATAGTACGCTCATCGAGCCGCATCATCTGATTTTTACTGCGCATCTTGACCGGTTTTTGTCGATTTACAGGCTTATTTATAAAGATATTTCTGCGCAGTAAGATAAAGAACAGTACGTTCATCGAGCGGCATCATCTAATTTTTACTGCGCATCTTTACCGGTTTTTGTCGATTTACAGGCTTATTTATAAAGATATTTCTGCGCAGTAAGATAAAAAACAGTACGCTCATCGAGCCGCATCATCTAATTTTTACTGCGCATCTTTTCTGGTTTTTGTTGTTTTACAGGCTTATTTATAAAGATATTTCTGCGCAGTAAGATACAGGATAGTACGCTCATCGAGCCGCATCATCTGATTTTTACTGCACATCTTTACCGGTTTTTGTCGATTTACAGGCTTATTTATAAAGATATTTCTGCGCAGTAAGATAAAGAACAGTACGTTCATCGAGCGGCATCATCTAATTTTTACTGCGCATCTTTACCGGTTTTTGTCGATTTACAGGCTTATTTATAAAGATATTTCTGCGCAGTAAGATAAAGAACAGTACGCTCATCGAGCCGCATCATCTAATTTTTACTGCGCATCTTTACCGGTTTTTGTCGATTTACAGGCTTATTTATAAAGATATTTCGGCGCAGTAAGATAAAGAACAGTACGTTCATCGAGCGGCATCATCTAATTTTTACTGCGCATCTTTACCGGTTTTTGTTGATTTACAGGCTTATTTATAAAGATATTTCTGCGCAGTAAGATAAAGAACAGTACGCTCATCGAGCCGCATCATCTAATTTTTACTGCGCATTTTTACCGGTTTTTATCGATTTACATGCTTATTTAGAAAGATATTTCTGCGCAGTAAGGTAAAGAACAGTACGCTCATCGAGCCGCATCATCTAATTTTTACTGCGCATCTTTACCGGTTTTTATCGATTTACAGGCTTATTTATTAAGATATTTCTGTGCAGTAAGATAAAGAACAGTACGTTCATCGAGCGGCATCATCTAATTTTTACTGCGCATCTTTACCGGTTTTTGTTGATTTACAGGCTTATTTATAAAGATATTTCTGCGCAGTAAGATAAAGAACAGTACGCTCATCGAGCCGCATCATCTAATTTTTACTGCGCATTTTTACCGGTTTTTATCGATTTACATGCTTATTTAGAAAGATATTTCTGCGCAGTAAGGTAAAGAACAGTACGCTCATCGAGCCGCATCATCTAATTTTTACTGCGCATCTTTACCGGTTTTTATCGATTTACAGGCTTATTTATAAAGATATTTCTGCGCAGTAAGATACAGGATAGTACGCTCATCGAGCCGCATCATCTGATTTTTACTGCGCATTTCTACCGATTTTTGTCGATTTACAGGCTTATTTATAAAGATATTTCTGCGCAGTAAGATACAGAATAGTATGCTCGTCTATTCGCATCATCTAATATTTACTGCGCATTTCTACCGATTTTTGTCGATTTACAGTCTTATTTATAAAGATATTTTTGCGCAGTAAGATACAGAATAGTACGCTCATCGAGCCGCATCATCTAATTTTTACTGCGCATCTTTACCGGTTTTTGTCGATTTACAGGCTTATTTATAAAGATCTTTATGCGCAGTAAGATACAGAACAGTAGACTCATCGAGCTGCATCATCTAATTCTAACTGCGCATCTTTACCGGTTTTTGTCGATTTACAGGCTTATTTATAAAGATATTTCTGCGCAGTAAGATAAAGAACAGTACGCTCATCGAGCCGCATCATCTAATTTTTACTGCGCATCTTTTCTGGTTTTTGTTGTTTTACAGGCTTATTTATAAAGATATTTCTGCGCAGTAAGATACAGGATAGTACGCTCATCGAGCCGCATCATCTGATTTTTACTGCACATCTTTACCGGTTTTTGTCGATTTACAGGCTTATTTATAAAGATATTTCTGCGCAGTAAGATAAAGAACAGTACGTTCATCGAGCGGCATCATCTAATTTTTACTGCGCATCTTTACCGGTTTTTGTCGATTTACAGGCTTATTTATAAAGATATTTCTGCGCAGTAAGATAAAGAACAGTACGCTCATCGAGCCGCATCATCTAATTTTTACTGCGCATCTTTACCGGTTTTTGTCGATTTACAGGCTTATTTATAAAGATATTTCTGCGCAGTAAGATAAAGAACAGTACGTTCATCGAGCGGCATCATCTAATTTTTACTGCGCATCTTTACCGGTTTTTGTTGATTTACAGGCTTATTTATAAAGATATTTCTGCGCAGTAAGATAAAGAACAGTACGCTCATCGAGCCGCATCATCTAATTTTTACTGCGCATTTTTACCGGTTTTTATCGATTTACATGCTTATTTAGAAAGATATTTCTGCGCAGTAAGGTAAAGAACAGTACGCTCATCGAGCCGCATCATCTAATTTTTACTGCGCATCTTTACCGGTTTTTATCGATTTACAGGCTTATTTATAAAGATATTTCTGCGCAGTAAGATACAGGATAGTACGCTCATCGAGCCGCATCATCTGATTTTTACTGCGCATTTCTACCGATTTTTGTCGATTTACAGGCTTATTTATAAAGATATTTCTGCGCAGTAAGATACAGAATAGTATGCTCGTCTATTCGCATCATCTAATATTTACTGCGCATTTCTACCGATTTTTGTCGATTTACAGTCTTATTTATAAAGATATTTTTGCGCAGTAAGATACAGAATAGTACGCTCATCGAGCCGCATCATCTAATTTTTACTGCGCATCTTTACCGGTTTTTGTCGATTTACAGGCTTATTTATAAAGATCTTTATGCGCAGTAAGATACAGAACAGTAGACTCATCGAGCTGCATCATCTAATTCTAACTGCGCATCTTTACCGGTTTTTGTCGATTTACAGGCTTATTTATAAAGATATTTCTGCGCAGTAAGATACAGAATAGTACGCTCATCGAGCCGCATCATCTATTTATTTATTGAATACAGCATCCACAGCAGTTAAGCTAGTTACAGATACTTTTCTTAAAGTTAAAAACATTAAACTAACATTGCTAGTTAATATTATTGTCAATATTACATCTGAGCCTGAGAATCCAGCAATTTATGGTCAAGAATATCCTTATATCTACGTAAAGTAATACTACTTAAATCTACATCACTAACGTATGTATTAAAATAATTACACATTTTGTATAGGGGCGAATTTTTATAAGTATTTGTTCTAGGAAATTCCAGATAAAATGTTGATCTTTGTCTTGTTCCACCCTTATTTACCACAAATGGAAGTTGCAGCAATAGGTCTGGACTATTTATTTTATTTTTTAAAATCTTGAATATATATATATATATATATATATATATATATATATATATATATATATATATATATATATCAAACATATTTTTATACGTCTGTTTTCCAATGAAAGTCTGTTAAATATATTCAATAAGTCCAGGTTATTATAAACCTGAATAGGATAGTATCCAAATTTTTTAAAAAACATATACTTTAAAAACTTTCGCTGGACACGTTCTATGATTCTACTCCACACTTCATATTCTGGTGACCATATTATACTACAGTATTCCAGTTTTGGCAGTACAAGACTGTCAAAAAGTGTCATGCAAACATCGACATCAAAATGTCTAGTAGATCTGATGATGAAACCCATTATCTTGTGAGCTTCATTAATTTTATTTATTATATGCTCATTGAAATTCAATGAACTATCAAACAATACTCCCAAATCCTTCTGACAAGAAGTCCGTTTTAACACTATATCATTAATAGAATAGGCTTGATTTAAAACATTCTTATTCAAAGCAAAGGACATTGACGAGCACTTGTTGTCATTAAGACCAAAACCGTTTACTCGACACCACTCAACAACATCATTCAGATCCTGCTGTAAACGGTCACAATCATCAGCAGTCAATACTTCCCTAAAAAGTTTAAAGTCGTCTGCAAACAGTAATGCTTTTGAGTGTTTGATCACGTTACATATATTATTAAAGGCAATTAAGAATAAAAGAGGTCCCAAATTAGTCCCCTGAGGAACACCAGAAGTACGTCTATATACATATGATTTGGCCCCTTTTATTTCAACGTACTGCTTTCTATCAGTCAGGTAAGAGACAATAATATTTATCAGATTCTCTGTAACATTCAGTTGCTTAAGAGATTGTATTATAAGGGTATGTTCCACTCTGTCAAATGCCTTTGCCATATCCGTGTAGATTACATCAATTTGTGCTTTTTTATTAAAAGAGTTATGAATGTATTGTGTAAAAGTAATTAAGTTAGTTAATGTTGACTTATTTGGTAAGAACCCATGTTGACACTCAGATATACTGTGCTTTACTTCATCATATATTCTGTTAAAAATCACTATTTGCATTTACTATGCTAATAGGCCTATAATTAGTTACTTCGTGCTTTATCCCTCCTTTGAAAGTAGGTATAACCTTTATAATATGCCATTCTGTAGGATATGTTGCTGTTTTAAGTGAAAAGTTAAATATATATAGTAAAGGTTCTAACAGAGATTCGCTACAGCCCTTTATAACATAGCCAGGCAACCCATCTGGTCCAATAGCTCTATTACCCTTTAACTTTTGAAGAGCACAGCGTACTTTAGTTTTATCTATGGGATAGTCACAAAAATGATTTTTAGATATACCCCCACTGCATTCCATCACCTCTGCAGCACTAAATACATTACCAAAATAAAGCGCAAATACATCTGCATTACCCCCTGCACCCGAATAGAAAATGTTATTATAAGAGATTTCTGCAGGAATATCACCCTCACCTCTCAGACTTTTAACATACGACCAAAAATACTTGGGACTATTTCTTAGACTCAACTGAACCCGTGCCAAATACTCCGAGTGTGCTGCCTTTACTTTATTTTTAATATTCTGTCTACTAGATTTGTATTTATTATACCAAAAAAGACTTTTGGATTTTTTGTACTTTCTAAAATATTTTTCTTTATCCTTAATTAATTTAATTATGTCATTATTATACCACACTGGAAAAGTTCTACCTATCTGTGTTGATATTGGAACACATTGTACAAAAATATTATAAAATACTCTGTAAAACTGAGTTATGACAGTATCAATATCACCACACTCATATATAATGTTCCAATTTTGATTTTTACTTAGCCTATACATAGTGCCAAAATCAGCTTTTTTAAAGTTAAATTTAGTACTGGGAATTTGCTCACATTCAGTCAATTCATAACAGAGATTTAATTCCAATAACAATGCCGGATGATGTCGATCCAGCGGTAACAATGGGTCATCATCATTTTCTACTTTGCAATCCTGCAAATGGCGGCTGACAAGTACCAAATCCAAGATAACATTATTTACATTACGAACATAATTCATTTGTAAAAGGTTTGTAAAGGATAAAAAACTTTTAGAATCACATACACGCTCACTGGGAAGATTCAAAACAAGGTCAGGCAAATTAAAATCACCCAAAATTATACAATCACAGTTTAAAAAATTAGACTCAATACAAGTATAAAATTTCCTATAAGTATTCAAATTACTATTAGGTACAAAATATACAACTACTATATAAATACATTTCTTTTGATTTACAGTTAGTTTCACACACAGTGCTTCTTGTTCATTGTCAAATATGTTATATTCCTTCACAGAAAATTTCCTATTGACTGCCAGTAAGACACCACCACCTTCCTTTTTTCCCGTCTCTATCTGATTTCTGTCTTTCCTAAATATATTCATACCACAATTAAACTCACTATTATAAACAGTACTATTCAGCCAAGTCTCAGTTAAGGCAATTATATCTGCGCTATTATTTAACATGTTAAGTCTTAATATTTCTAGTTTAGTTTTAACGCCCCTACAATTTTGATAATATATTCTCATTGAACCTAAGTGATTGGCAGTTGATTGATGTCCTTTAGAAAATTTGAACCATCAGTATCACTTGGCTCATCATTCAGGTTACTAACACTCGTAATATTATTATCTAGTCTAGATTCATCATTTGCTTGAATATAATTATTTTTCATACCATTATTATCAAGCATACTTTCAGACTCAGAGTTTATATTTAATGCTACTCGGTCACTATCAACATTAGATACAGCAATGTGTATTAAATTTTTTACTTTACATTTTATTGAGGCTGCTTCCAAAATGGTGTTATACAGTAACCGAGAAACATCAAAATTACTTAATTTATCATTAAAATCATCACATACATTAACATACCCTACACAATTTTCAGTAAACCTGTTTGCAAAAGTTAAAAAATTACAGAGTTTTTTATTATACATTTCAACTCGTTGGAGATATCTTTTATTTGCTGACTTCGTTGAGAGAAACAGAAGATTTGTATGCAAACAATCTTTAAGTATTTTATTTATATTACGCATTCGTGGATATTTGCCACGTGATAAATCATTGGTTCCACATCCAATTATCACAAAATCATATTTGGTGAAATATTTTGTTAGGTTTACTATGTCTTCCAAAACATTTTCCTGCCTAGCATAAGGTTTAACAATAGCTTGAATTTTAGTGTCCTCATCACCATACACACGTCGCAAATGTTTATCCAAGTTTTTGACTATTTGATCACCCAATACCAAAATATTCTTAGGGCCAATAATAGTTTTTACTGGAAGCCTAACTTTGCCTTTCTGTGAAATACCACAATACTCAACTTCCGTTTGAGTATCGACGTTTCTTTTCTCAGCGTTTTGTTTTGCCTTTATTTCAAACAAGTCATTATTTGCCTTTTTCGAGCTTGTTATATACATTTCATTTTCAGCGGATAAAACCTCAATACTTGTTAATAATTTAGTTTTAAGGTCATTCAGTTCGTCTAATTCCTTTAATAGCACATTAGATCTAGTGTGAAGCTCATTAATTTGTTTGAATAGCTTACTGTTTCTTTCTGTTAGCTGTATAATCTCTTTATTAGCCTCTGATATTTCAAGTTGTTGCTATTTGATTTTTTGTACATTCTGGTTATTGTGCGCAAAAGCCAAATTCTCATTAATACCAACATTCCTGTCTCTGACATCCTCACTTAATTGTTCAATTTCTGTATTTACTAAATCATATTTGTCCCTATATTGCCCTTGTAGCTGTTCTATGTATAGATTTTTTCTACCCAATTCTGCTTTAGTTTCTTCTAATTTTTCTATTAATAATATCTTCTCCTGTTTTAAATCCTTCAGGACTTTCCTACAACTTGGGCAATAAAAAATCAAAACACGTTGCGATAGTGCTACGGCATGTGCTTGTATTGTATTAATTTCTGAGCATTCTTTACAATAAAAAGCTTCACATGAATCACAACTAGCTCCAAAAAGTTCATCCTCTTTGGGTCTTGGTTTAAAAATGCATTGCCTTTTACATTTACTACATGTATTCATGGTTATTTTTCAATTAAAAAGAGTAAAATAAAATATTTATCAATTAAGATTATACTTCAATTTAAAGTCGGTCGTTTATTATTGCAACATTCAATGCAGTATTTTAGAAACCACATCAATTTATTTAAAGTTATTATAGTTATTCCGGACCTGCAATTTTATCGTATCACTGGATTTTAATCTACAAAAACGGTATTTCCAAAATTAAGTACTTTTTTATCACAAAGTTAAATGCAAATATCAGAACCAACAAAAAAAAAACAAATAAAAAACGAGAATCCCAATAGCAGACTCAAATATAGTCTTATTACTACACAAATATATCAATGGTTTTTTGTATCAATTGTTTATATTTTTAATCATTCAGGAGATCACTTATATATTATTAAAACTGTCGTTTTTTAACAAATCATTCTAGATTAGACACTCAAATATTAGTCACTGACTTAACGGTAAAAACGGAAAAACATTCAGAGAGCATACAACACGTGCTGCTGTCTGCCAGGTCGCACCAAGACAAGAAGCATCTAATTTTTATTGCGCATCTTTACCGGTTTTTGTCGATTTACAGGCTTATCTATAAAGATATTTCTGCGCAGTAAGATACAGAACAGTAGACTCATCGAGCCGCATCATCTAATTCTTACTGCGCATCTTTACCGGTTTTTGTCGATTTACAGGCTTATTTATAAAGATATTTCTGCGCAGTAAGATAGAGAATAGTACGCTCGTCCAGTCGCATCATCTAAATTTTACTGCGCATCTTTACCGGTTTTTCTCGATTTACAGGCTTATTTATTAAGATATTTCTGTGCAGTAAGATACAGAACAGTATGCTCGTCGCTTCGCATTTTCTAATATTTACTCCGCATTTCTACCGGTTTTTGTTGTTCTATAGGCTTATTCATTAAGATAGTTCTGCGCAGTTAGATACGGAACAGGATGCTCGTCGCTTCGCATTTTCTAATATTTACTCCGCATTTCTACCGGTTGTTGTCGATTTATAAGCTTATTTATTATGCTTATGTCGTTTTGAAGTAGATGGAGATGGCTCAACGTCATTTGAGTTAATATTATTTCTAATTTCCGTTAATTTTAATTCAAATAATGATATTTTTTTTTGCGATAACAGCGTTAATTTGTCTTGTTTGAAACTTACCAAATAACAAATCAACTTGAGGCATTATTTTGTAAAATAAGTTTAACCATGAAAAGAAACTCTTGCTTTTCAGAATTTTGACATACCCTGATGATTTTTTCCGTTGTCTCTAGAATGCTGTCTTTGTATTGGAATACGGTACAAACAACTCTTAAATTAAAATGCCATCTTTTTGGGGCCGAACGAGGTAACCGCTTGTTAACAATAGTAGGGTAAAAAGTGATTACTAAAACGTCCGCAGGCGATATATTAGATAATGTGGTTGGTAATGCAAGTAATGGTACTTATTATTCAAGTTGTGTGTGTAATTAGCGTGTTAATTGTCAGTTTGATTTATTGCGGCACTCTAAGTGTGTGTTAGGCGTGTAATAAGTAGTTGTTATACAGGGTGATACAAAAAAGTAAGTACATAAAATTAACTACAGTTCAGGAACTCCGCGTCTGGGGTGGCAGCTGGGGCGGGCGGTCTGTTGTTGAGTGCAGGGTTTTTTGTATGTTGTTGGTACTGTGTTGTGTATATTTGTAGAGAGAGATGTGAAATAATTGTGTATTTGTTTGTATTTTGATATTTATTTCTATGTGTATGAAAAGAGCCCGGACTATATAGAAATGCCCACGGACTATTGCAGAATTACGTGTGCGGTTGGTATTCCGCTCGAAGGCATTTATGCGAGTATGTATTTAATTTATGGCGATATTATCTGGTTAGCGAAGAAATAACTATAAAAATGTAAATGTTATTGGGTTAGCGTTAATAGTAGGTAATTGATATCTAGAATGAGGGAAGCAATTCTAATCTGGTTGGTTTATAATTTTAAGGATTGGATATATTTTTAAATAAAAGAAACTAAACAAAAATTAATTGAAATTTATTAATGTAGTAAACTTATTTACCAAGGGATCTGAAGTCTTTTTATATCTAATTATTTACCCTAAGGTTTTTATGTTACAAATAAAAAGATGTAAATCCAGAGTGAGCGGGTCAGTGTCGAAAAGAGTGCTTTTTCCATTGGGGAGGATGGGACAATTTTCGAAGTCATATAGGTCGAGCTCTGCACTATATGAGGTTGCTCCTAGTTAGCAGGTGTTTCTTTCTAAAATTTATGGGTAGTCATCTGTAAAATTTTAGAGAAATGTTTTTTTTGTTAAATAAATTTTTGTGCAAAAAGTTTAAGTATAATTTAGAAAAAATTAAAGCTATTGGTACTTTATGAAACGCTTACATTTTTCATATACCGTTTTTAGTGATGATCCTGTTAAGGTTCAAAACGTCAATATGAGTTAATTTCATTAAAAAGAGGGAGGTAAATTTGTTATATCTTGGATTTAAATTATTTGAATAGCAAGAAATTCCAAACTTGGTGGATTAATATATTTTATTGAAGACATGTATTAAAAATAATAAAAAGTTAAATTTATATTATTAAAAAAATTCTTACCTTTATAAGTCATCATCGGAGCTTTCTATATCGAGACAATCAGAATTGGAGCTACCAATTTCCACCGAGTTATTTTCAAAAGATACACACGACAAAGGAAAAAATGTCAAATTTGAGAAAAAAAATGAACCGGTTTTACAAATTTGGCAATAATTACCTTTAAAGTTATTAATTATTAATGTACATTTATGGTATTTTTTAAAATAATGAATGTATTTATATACAACAAATTTTTGGTTGTTTTTTTTTAAATAACTATAGCAATTTTTACAAATTTCATATACTTTATTATTTACACTAATTATATATTTATATTTTTTGATAGAAAAATTACCTAAACTAGAATTATCGATATTGTTTAAAAATATTTGGCAACATGGCTCAATTAATCCGCTATTTAAATTAATGTGGTGAATACAGTCAAATATATCACATTTAAAAGTTTCAAAATAGATTTTCCAAAGACTATGTCGATTTTTGAAAAGTTGTTTTTGAACTGAAAAAGGTAATTGGAGATTGCCTGTTAATAGTTTTACAAAACCATTAGGAATACTAAATACTGGTTTGAAACAATTTCCTAAAGAAATAATAAATAAACTTTTAGGATTATATATCTTTTCTTTTTCATTATAATTTTGAATAAAACTATTTTTATATGACGAAAACATTTTACTTACACTTTTACTTTGTCTTGTATCTAATGTAAATGATTTCAGTTTGCAAACATTAGGTAATAAATGCAGTATTTATATGCAATTGCGCACCTAGTTTGTGATTTTTTATTTCCATCAAGGCGAATAAGGTGAATGTGCAACGTATATAAATAGAAGAATTTAAACGGAAAATTATTGTAATAATCAAGTAGTTTCCATCGTCAGAAAGAAAGAAAAGAAACGTAAGTAGATTTTCCATTTTATTTTTTATAATGTCTGATTTTAATGACGTTGAAGATTTTGATTTTAGTGAGTGTGAAAATATAATAAAAAATAAGAAAGTACCTTCTCTAAAATCCTTTGCATCAAAAGCTATTTTGAGAAAATTAACAAGTGGATTAGGTATTATAACATTACCTATACCATCACAATTAAAAAGCCAGCTTTTAAATCAATTTAAAAATGTGTATTTAGAACAGGAAAAAAATAATAATTTTTTAATTAATTCTATACTTCAGTTTGAAGAGGGTGTTTCAGAATATTATTTAAGATTATATAAAAAATGGGGTGGTTTTCACAATGGGGAAATTAATTCAGTTAGTTTTTTGGATTTTATCGATGATTATATAAGACATGAAATAATTTGGGGGTGCTATAGTATATGCTGGTATGGGTGTGTTATAATATGTTGCCCCGAATGTTTTAAGAGGGTTTATTGGTCTATTTGGTCCAGATGTAATTTAACTTATGCAAAATTTAAAAAAATAAAACATAAAGAAGATATTTCTAGAGAATCTCTTTTACAAGAAATTGGGGTAATATCAGCTGGTGTCAAATTTGTTGTTCTGTATTATGTTTTAAATTAATTTCAATTTCAGCTCAAAATATTATAGGTTTTTCTAAAGAAAATATATACGAAACATTTGGGGTATTCACTAACACTTTATAAAATTAATCTATTTTCCTCGCTTATTTTATTTTCACACTCAAAAAGTAAGAAATTAATCTTCAAACACAACTCACCCTTCATTTTTATTTGCAGAACATGAATACACTTGAAACTCTTAATTTTCTAGGAAAATTAGACTACGAGGTGATTAAATTTGCGGATGTGCCTATAAATGTAAAAAAACCTATTTTACAATTCAGAGCGGTCGACACGGTATACGGCCGAAGAATTCTGATAGTTTTCGAAGAGGGGAAGGCTCTATGGTTACCCGAACGCTTTAAGGATTTGTCAGATGAATACCTAGAATCAATAAATAAGGGTAAAAAAGTCCTATTTATTTATAGGGGAAAAAGGAAGATATTAACAGGTCGCGAAATTAATGACATTGAGTTCGAATTTTTGAGGGAGTGAGAATGTCGGGGGTTACAAAGCTAGAACCAGTAATCGTGGAGTCAGCTTTTAAATGTAGATTACTTACTATAGAAATTAGAAATACTTTAGGTTTTTTAGATCCTATCAAATTTTTACAGGAAATCGAAATAATATTCCCCGACTTGGTTAAAAGAGTCAATCATTTTCCGTGTAAAATTAATGTAACTATGTTGGGAAAATTTATTATTCCTAAAGGGGGTGAAAATGATTCAGATGCGGGGGAAGATATAAATCAAAGAGATATATTTATAAGTACTAAAAACGAAATTTTATATAATATTAATTTAGCAAAAAAATTTTATAAAGAGAATATTTTTGATGTAATTTTAAGAAAATTATCAGAATTCAGTGATCAGGGATCGGGGTATACTCTTAAAGAAATAATTAAATTAGATATCAAAAGTAATAGATGCACAATTTTTTCGGTCGGGGCTTGTTACAGAGATTTACCTGATGAAATTAAACGTAAAAAATGCTGTGTAAATATTCAAACAAATGATGGTGCATGTTTTGCTTGGGCTGTAACTTCAGCATTGGAGCCGGCTAAAAATAATGTTCATAGAGTTAATTCATATAGACATTATTCTGAAGTTTTAAGTCTAGAAGGAATAACTCAACCATTTACTCTTAATCAGTTATCAAAATTTGAAAAACAAAATAACTTAACTGTAAATATATATATACCATTAAAGAAAAAAATAAATCAAATAAATTTTATGTCGGGAAAACAATTACGTTGATTAGTGAAAGTGAGAGCGAAAATGAGAGCAACGATGAAGTTACACCCGAAACACAAAAAGATAAATATGAAATAGTACCTATAATTGTTTCAGATGTTATTAAACCAAAGCATATTAATTTGTTATTAATACAAACTAAGGAGGGAAATGATAGGATAAATGAAAATGAAACGCGTTATCATTTTTGTTGGATCAAACATTTTAGTAGACTACTCGGAAATCAATACAAAACACGCGGAACAAAAAAATTTATTTGTTACAGATGCCTATCATTTTTCTCAACTGAACAAAAGTTAAACAGTCACAGTACTTACTGTTCAGAATTTAAAAGTGTAAAAAGCGTAATGCCCAACGAAAAAAATAAGTTTGTATATTTTAAAAATTTTTCTCATAAGGAAAGGGTCCCCTTTGCACTGTATTGTGATTTAGAAACTTTACCAATTTCAATTGCAAATTCTATGCCTTCATCTGAATGTTCTTATATAACAGCCACAGAAAAACATATTGCGTATAATATAGGTTACTTTCTGCACTGTTCTTATGACAAATCACTATGGAAATTTGAATCTTATTCGGGTCGAGACTGTATTGATTGGTTTATAAGTGAATTGTATAAAGTCGCTGAATTTGTTTGTAAAACATTTGATAATATTATCCCCATGAGAAAACTAAACCCTCAGGAATTAGTTAATTTTGAAGAATCCTCTGTATGCCATATTTGTGAGCAAGCTTTCTCTGAATCTGATTTTAAGGTTAAAGATCATTGTCACCTAACTGGGAAATTCAGAGGTGCAGCGCATTATACTTGTAATTTGAATTATAAGCTTCCAAATTTCATTCCAGTGGTATTCCACAATCTATCTAATTTTGACAGTAAATTTTTTATTCAAAAGCTTTGTTCTGATTTGGAGGGTCCTATTACAGTGTTACCTTATAATAAGGAAAAATATAAATGTTTTACAAAGAAACTTAAATTGAAAATCTCAAAAGATAACCGTGAGTACTATAAAATTATACACTTAAAGTTTATAGATAGCATACATTTTTTATTATTTAGTTTGGAACGCCTTTCATCATTTTTAACGAGCTACGAAATTAGTGAATATATGCTCCATAATTGGCCTATAGAACATATTAGACTTTTGTTTAAGAAAGGCGTCTTCCCTTATAGCTACGTAAATTCTTTTGAAATCTTATATGAATCTCAATTACCGCCAAAAGATAAATTTTTTGATAAAATAAAAAATAAACATATTTCTGATATAGACTATAAACATGCTCAAAATGTTTGGTCAGCCTTCAAATGTAAAAATATCTTAGACTATTCGAATATATATATGAAAACAGACATTCTTCTTTTAGCAGATGTTTTTGAGTCGTTTAGGAATCTTACTATAAAAACTTATAAAATTGACCCTATTTTTTATATTGGAACCCCGAGCTTATCCTGGTCTTTAATGTTATACACCACAAGAGTAAAAATTGAGCTTCTTACAGATATTGACATGTTACATTTTATAGAACGGGGTATCAGAGGTGGTTTGTCAACATGTATTCATAGACACGCTAGGGCTAATAACAAATATATGGAGAATTATGATAAAAACTTGGAGGATGTATTTTTAATGTATTTCGATATAAACAATCAATATGGATTTGCGATGTCCCAAACTCTTCCCTTGTGTGAATTTCGATGGTTAAAACCCAATGAAATTAAAAATTTAGAAATAAAAAATGTCCCATCTGATGCATCAGTAGGTTTTATTTTAGAGGTTGATTTAGAATACCCCACTGAATTACACGATTTACACTCAGATTTACCGTTTTGCCCACAACGTTTAGCACCTGAGGGGGGTAAACAAAAGAAACTTTTAGCTACTCTTTACGACAAAAAAAATTATGTAATACATTACATTGCGCTTCAACAATGTCTTAAACATGGTCTTAAATTAAAGAACATTCATAGAGTTTTAAGTTTTCAGCAATCTGCCTGGATGGAACCTTATATATCGTTAAACACTCGCTTAAGAGCGCAGGCTGTAAATGAGTTTGAAGTGCATTATTATAAATTAAATAATAATGCTTGTTTTGGAAAATCGATGCAAAATGTAAGAAAATTTAGAGATGTCAAATTGATATCAAAATATGAGGGTTCGTACGGGGTAAATTATTATATTTCTAAACCAAATTTTAAAGACAGAGTAATTTTCGATGAAGGGTGTGTTGCTGTTGAATTAAATAGATGTAAAGTATATTTTAATCAGCCCATATTTATCGGTTTTACAGTTTTAGATTTAGCAAAGGTTCGGTTATACAAATTTCATTATGAATATATGTTGAACAAATATCCTCTTGACCGTTTAAAATTATGTTATTCTGACACTGATTCGGGTATCTATTTAATTAAGACTAGCGATGTATATGAAGATATTAGGGGTGATTTAACTAAGTGGTTTGATACTTCAGATTATCCATCTAACAACCCATATGGTATTCCACAAGTGAATAAAAAAGTAATGGGTGTAATGAAAGATGAGTTGAGTGGTAAAATATTAGAAGAATTTGTTGGTCTTAGACCTAAAATGTATTCATTTAAGGTTCACAAAACAAGCGAAAGTAAGTGTGTTGCAAAGGGGACTCCTTCACAAACAATAAGGACATTAAATTTAGAATACTATAAAAAATGTTTACAGAGTGGTGAACGCTTGAGAAAAGAACAATATTTAATTAGATCGGTGGGTCAGAATGTATATACTTTTGAACAAAATAAAATTGTATTAGATAGGTCAGATGATAAGCGGAAAATATGTGAATGTAACATTAAAACTTTACCATATGGGCATTATTCTTTGCGAGATGATTTGTAAAGCATCGTTTGTCTTGAATATTAGTATTTTTCTCTTTTAAATGATATATTGTACTTTAAATTTCCTAGTTATTATATTAAAACAAAAATTTATATAAATTTATTTTAATCACTGTAGGGTGTATATAATAACCATGTCATCGTTACCGACAAAGAAACAAAGAACCACCAAACTAAGACGTTACGAAATAAGACAAACATGTGTTGTGTGTGGGTATACTCACACTAAAATTAAAACTTTACATTTTGGGAATAAATTCCCAGAAGTACAATTTCAACGATGCCCGCGTTGTTTTCACGATGTTCCACATACCCAAGAAGTTAAGGAATATGTCCAGTGGGTATACACTGAATCGGGGGAGCATGTCGGTTGGGGGCAGTGTATACGTCCTACAATCAAAAAAGAATTGGTACACCGGGTGAAGTCTGAAAAATTTCCAACAGGCGTTTGGCTTTCGAAACCCCGAAAAGAAGAAGAAAAAGAATAAAGAATAAACCCAGTTCCGAATTGTGTGTTTCTAATGAAAAATAAAAACCTATTGTTCTCAGTGTCTGTGTTTTTATTTATATTCCTTTTTCCTCTCCTTTAAAACAAAGAAATAGGGTAACAACTAATAAAGTGCAATTTATTAAGTTATTGAATAAAAAAAGGAAAAAATCTACAAAATTTCATCAATTCGATCTTACCTCGTAATTAGATCTTTTACTGCTTATCAGAGACCCTGTATCAGCGTATAGATGCTGGTGCGGGGGCGGGAGCGGGCGCTACATATTTTGGTCCAGACATCTGTTAAACACCACCATCACCACTATTTTTCTCTATATATACTAAATTAAAATCTCGAAAAAATAAGTAGACATTCATTTGTATAAGGTTAAAGGGAATGAAAACATTAGTAAAAACGAGTCTCGACAAGTTTAAAGCATTTTTTCTACGGCTGGTGGGTGTGGTAGGTTAGTTCTAACAAAAACGTATATTTAAAGTAGCGAACAAAGGATAATTATTAGTTGTTATATCCGAATGTGCTTGGAAAGTTTAGATTCAGATAAAGTTAGGAAGAGTTTTGAAGAAAGACTCTTGACATTTAAAAATTGGAGGGGTGCCGTCAACCCAATTAACTTAGCAAAGGCAGGATTTTATTTTACACAATACCTAGATATTTGCCAGTGTGCTTATTGTTCAGTTGAAATTTTTAAGTGGAAAAAGGAAGATTGCCCGATAGAGGAACACTATAAGATTGCATCACATTGTAGTCTTGCGCACATCTTATGGTTGGGTAAAACGTTTAATAATAATCAAAGGGAAGCACTAACATCGAAAAAGAATTATTGGACAGTTGTTTTTTTTATACTTATATTACTACTGCTATTAGTGGATCCAACAGTGTTTTGTAAAAAAAAAAGTTAAAAACAAACAAAATGAAATTTATTTTACTCTATTGGTTGACAGCTAGTAATATATTATATATTCACTATCAACCGAAAGTTGCCGAGTCTCAAATATGTTTTAATAAAAGTAACAATACCGAAATAGACTGTTGTTCTTGTAAAGCAATGAAGATTACCAGAATTAATGAAGATTTGCCGGTTTTTTCGTATACTATGGATAGCTTCGAGTTGGAAAAAAGTGATTTCAGGTATTTCAAAATAATTTACACATATTCAAACAGGAGTAAATTTAATTCTGAGTGGGTACCTTTCAATGAGAATTCTTGCCACGACATCTCCTGTAATTACTTTCTATGCTACAGTTTGTGTTGTGCAATATTGATAGCCTCGAGCATTGTAATTTTTATATTTTATAAAAAGTTAAGATAGAGTCCCCACTTTTTTAATTTTTCAACTCCTCGACAACTGACATATAAAAGATAACCGCAGTGTGAAAATCTAGTGTGTGCGCGTATGTACGTCAAATAGAAAATGATGAATACGTTTGCTTCGAGCAGTACTAATACAGGATCGATACCAAATTATATAGTCCAGTACGAAAGTTGTGGCCTTTTAAATGGCAAACTTTATTATTTAAACAATTCGAATACGAAATATGTGAACATAGGATTAAACCTTCGAGATGAATTTTTACCATGCATAGAACTTGCTGCCAGTAAAGCATTTGATGGGTCCGTATTACTGAACGAGGACGATTGGAAGTGTTTACTACAACATCAAGGGACAATTACAAGTTATTTCTATTGTACTGGTTATTTTGATGTTCCTATTAGATTTAACAACTTTACCATTTATTTTGACCAAATTGATGATTATAATGTGGTGAAGATAAAACACGACAATCAACGTTATATTTATTTTGGTTGTGAAAGCATCAACAAACTATGGGATTTAATACCTGTAATTGAATATCGACTAAACATGATAAAAAACCAACAATTTGAAAAATGCTTTAATACGGTGAAAAACGATGCAAACAGGCAACAAGGTGATTTGCTCACAAATGTTTATAATATTCTGTCGCCGAAACAAAACCCCAACAATGAAAATATTAGCACTATGTTGGAATTACTTACAAAACACCCTGATTTACTCGAGTATAAGTTGAAATATCAAATAAAGAAGCCCACCTACTATTATGAAGAAATCAGTAACATTTAACGAATCGAAAAATCAAGTGTACTTTATGGTAGTGTGGAACTTTGCGTACAGAAAGGCCAGAGAATGGGACTTTGAAGCCTTCTCAAATAGGATCCATTTTCAAAGAAGAATAAAAAATCTCGAATCTATTTTAGATAGTATATTAAATGTAAATTATAGATTATTTATTTATAATCAAAGGTTTAATAAAACAAATATTTTTGTTCAATTATTGTAGTTTTATTTTATACATTTTAAAAAATAATATATTTAACAATATAATTAAACTTGTCGAACCATTTTTGTAAGAGGAGTGTAGCTAAATACTTTATCATGAAGAATAAGACAATAGGCTGAAGTACCCTTTTCTGTTTCTTTACTAGTTTCAAATTCAATACGCATAACAACAGAACCACTTTGCATATTTATCTTTTGGTGCTAACAATCTATATATGCAATTGGGCATATGCTTTTAAATTCTTCAGGGGTAAAAATTGGTTCTGTTGTTTTTTCGTAATACGATGTTCTGAAATTTGCAAACATTTCATAAAGAGTTGCAAATTTATTTTCTTCAAAGTTTAGATACAAGTCGTGGTACGGATATCTTTCAGAATTTAAAAAGACTCGAACATTAGTTAGGAAGCAATGATCAAATTTGCTCATATCCTCGTTTATTTTGCCCCTTTTATCCTTCGATAAAGATAATATACAATGGGCAGGGCTTTCAAGAGTGTTGGCGGTCTTAACTGGCCAAGTATGTCGTGTAGTTGAAGGTAACGCTGAATACTCCACCAGCTCCCAACTTCTAAAACCCATAACAATTTCGATATTTTTCTCTAATATTTTAGTAAGAGCTAACTGTTGTGGTATATCAACTGTAATATGTGGCACTTTCCAGCACAATTTTTCAAATTCTACTTTTGGCTTTTCACTTTCGTCTTCGCATATTACTGCATCTAAATCGTTGCTAGCACGAATTAAAACCAATTCTTGTTTCATCCCCATTATAATCTTCTGATAATCTTCAAAGAATCCCATCAGCATTTTTAAAGGTATACAGACATTGAATGCCCCCTTATCGGTAACGGTCATACTAGAATCAGATTTCGGAAACCACCCAGCATTTTGCATTTTGATACTTTCATTGGTATTATAGGATAGATACCCTTTAATTGTAGATGTTAAACCAACATTTCGAATAGAATCAATCGTTACACCGTTTAATTCATAACGAATTTCTCTAAATAGAAAAGTCACCCCGTTATTAATAAACTTAAGTTTGGTAGCCCTAGTTCCATCATCCTTGGTTAATTTTCCTTCAATATATAAAAGACTCTCACAAGGTAATGTGTAAGTATCAAGTTCTTGAATAGGAATCCTAATTTCATCGTTATACTCAAATTTTGATGTAACAAAGGGTTGATACGTGTGTAATTCCGAGCTTAAAATAGAATTGTCAACAAGAAGCTTTTCGGTAATGTTTAAAAGGTCCATTATTATTTTGGAAACACTTTAAATCCTAAGGTACGTAAAAATTGACGATTTTTTGCTGTCAATCGTTTCAGGTTTGATTTCGAACTAACAATGTTTTTTTGAGTTGTTTTTTTATAAACAGTTTCAGGCTTTGTAAGTTTTACTTCTTTCAATTTATTATTATATCTAATAACCATTGTTCTTTATTGTTCTCGTTAGATGGAGTCTCACAGTAATAGTTTCACCTCTAAAATTAATTAAATTATAATCTTGATCAACCACTTTTATAGTTATATTGTTAATTGTTTTAACAGGAAAATACAAAATGGGTAGTGGGGATTCTACTATCTTATGACCAGGGGGCACAGATGGAAAAAATTGATGAATTATGTGAACAGGATTGCCATTGTGGAAAGAACCTGTCACTATATTACAATCAATGCAAATGGCGTTTACTTTTAAAATTGCTATAACATTATCGGATTCCATTCTCCTTTTACCAGGAATAATCCTTTTTTCAAAACCAAGCAATTTTCCAATGGAATCTTCGTGAGTAAAGTCAATCGGATGAGAACACTTGATTATCGTCTTTAGAGTGTTCGTATTACCCCTGATATATAAATCGAATTTTTCCATAGGAAATTTCTCGTACATTTCCCTTTTAATAGTTCTTTCTAAATCGTTAATTTCATAAGAACCTTCTGGAATTGTTATAACTTTGGTACCCACATAGAATTTATTAGAACCCCTTTCTATATTTGGTATTGTGAAAAATGTTTCAAAATCTGCCAAACCAATAAAGTAATCTTTGTCATCTTCTAAATATATTGGTGGATTAAAATTTGCACTCAAAACCGATTCATTTCCGGAAATTGTGAAAGTAGTGGACATTTTGTCTCTCGAACGGGTTATATTTAAATGTTAAAATTTTGTTATTTACAATTATTATATAAAAACATAATACAGTGTTGTCCGCATTTAGAAGAACCATAAGTTTGTAAACTATCATAATTATATTTTATTCTATTATACCCTGAACTATTAAAATAATAAATCAGTTCAAGGGGCGGCCTTAGGTTTCCAAAAGGATCGAAATAAATAATTTCTTTTTGTTTCTTAATATAAGCAGTCCAGTGAGATCCCTCGCCATCTTTATCGTCTAGATTAACGATACCACATTCAAAATTTCTAATCTTCCTAGGCAAATTATTTCTCATAAAGACACCTCTAAAATGAGGTATTTCTAATGTCTTAATAATTTTATTCAAATCGATATTAGATAACGCATGCCGAGGAAGACTTATTGGAAGTTTTTTTTATAAGGTGCCAAAAACATTCCTCGTCCTTTCTTACTCGATTTAATTTTTAACCCTTTGCCCTTTGCTAGTGTTTCCATTGCTTTATTGTGTCTTTGGGACTCTTCAAGTTGTTTTTTTGCAGCCTTAGAATCATTGACAGCTTTTGCTATTGTTGCTGCACCTCCCCCTAATGCCCCCAACGCACCCAAAAGTGGAAAGAGTAATGGTAAAATACCACCTATCTTTTTTGGGGTTTTAATTATACGTTTCCTCTTAGCTCTACCCTTCAATCCCTTCCCACGTTTAACCCGCTTTTTGTTCACTATTCTTGAAGCCTGTTCATTTTTTTTCAAACCCATTCCTAGCTTTCGTTTAATTCGCATTGCACCTGTAACACCTAAAGCTGATAGTCGTTCTGGTATAGAAGAGTCCTTGGCAATAACACGCTCCCAAGATTTTTCCGCCAAGAGTTTATCAGCTTTATGTCTGGCTTCTAAATCCTTATACTGTGAGTAAGCAATATCGTGCTCCTTACAAGCACTATCTAATGGATTTATTCCTTTTTGATTAATTCGCTTGTCTAGTTTGGTTCCAGGACCACAAAATCTGCAAATTAAAAACACTTTCTTAACATAACTTAAATAAACGGTGCTATTTTTTTATGTATACTCACCTATATCCTGGAATATGCGCTTCAAAAGGTAGATTACTGATAATTTTATCAAATAAACCCGATCCTTTCTTCACACGACCTCGGCTGTGAATAAAAGTAGGATCTTGATGAACTATCATTTTATAGCACCTCTTAAAAACTACTAAGCCAATTTCCATTATTACTAACCTATAAATATGCTTTTAAAATATTTACAAGTTAGTTTTTAGAATAACATAGTGATATGAAGATTCGAAAATCTAAAATTACGCTCCCCATTTCTAACATTGATGTTAAAACTGAAATAAAAAAATATCAAAAACATGGTGGTTTATTTGGAGGGCAATCAAAAAGATGTTTATTAGTTGGTGCCTCGGGATCAGGAAAAACTAATGTTATGATATCCTTAATTGAACACCCAAACGGTTTAAGATTTGAAAATATATATCTTTTCTCGAAATCTCTTCATCAACCTAAATATGAGTATCTAAGACAGCTTATAAAACCAATAAAAGAAATAGGTTATAATGAATATGAAGAGGGTGGTGACATTATACCACCAGCCGAAGTTAGTCCAAATTCGATAATAATATTTGACGACATTGCTTCTTGTAATCAAGATATAATTAGAGACTACTTTTCTTTTGGACGTCACAAAGATGTAGATTGTTTTTATTTATGTCAAACGTATTCATCAATTCCTAAACAACTGATTCGTGATAATGCAAACTTAATAATAATGTTTAGACAAGACAATACAAATTTAAAACACGTTTTCGATGATCATGTTAGTGTTGACATGTCATATCAACAGTTCAAAGAATTATGCCAAAATTGTTGGAAAGATAAATATGGGTTTATAGTTGTTGATAAAGATTGTGAAATGACGAAAGGAAGGTATCGTAAGGGTTTTGATAGATTTATTTCACTATAAATTAAAAGTAATTATTAGAAACACCATCAGTCGCTAAAAAATTAACATGGATAAACACACATCCCAACAACTTGTTAAAACGCGAAAAGCCGTTAAAGAAAAGTATCAAAAACTAAAATCTGACACGGCAGTGACAGAATTTAAATTAGAAAAATCTTATAAGCCAATAATTCAACCTCTAAAACAACTCATAACAAAAATCGATCACACAGAATCAATTATACCAAAACAAGAAATTAAAGAAGAAGATTATGATCGTTATGTTTTTCCATATGTTTCTACACCCAAAAAAAAAACCAAATTGAAAATGCCTGAAGCCCCACAAGTTCCTACAGAGATGCCATCGTTTTTTAATGAAAATAGATATGGTAATTTGTTAAATAAAACTGCTCGTGAAGTACCATTTCAAGAAACTAGTGTAATTGCAACAACCGATGACGCAGAGCAGGAAATACAAGACCTAACACCCACAGCAACTCTAGAGGATATAATTAATCAAACTAGACAAAGCATACAACAGTATGTAGGTCAACCTGGTTATGATGAGTATCTAGACTATTTTGATGAATTACCTAGATCATACATTGATGCGAATATACGTGACACAGAAAACGAGTTTGACCATAAATTTGGAATTATTCACGATTTTCAAGAAAATAAATTTACCTTAGGTTTAACACAAGCACCTATAGACTTTATTGGAAAAGATATAAAGGTTAAAACAATCAAGTACCCTGGCACCGTTGGATTATACGAACTTTTATTTAAAAAGGAACCTAAATTGTATACATCAAAAGATTTAGAGAACTACATGGATATATTAGAACGAACAAATGCATATAAAGATGAAACAGGAAATATAATTACAAGTTCAAATCGATATGCAAAATTTAGACGAATTATTTTACCTTATTTGCATAAAAAAGGATTAACAAAAAAGGGATCGAAAATCTTAAGTGACATTGCTCGTGATATATCTGTGTCATCACAATTTGTCAAACCTCCTCCACCTACCAGAACTATGCGACCAAAAACTGGCAAATTAGGGAAGGGAATAACATTAAAAACCAACAAACAAAATGTTGATTATGTGTATTGGGATAATCGGAATGAATTAGTGGATAGACTTCGATTATTGATGTCTTCTTCAGCTGCAGGACACACCTCCCATACAAACGAAATCATTTCTATAATCGAAGAGTTAAGAGAGGCTAAATTAATTCAATAAAAGTAAACGTTTCAAACAATTTACAATAGTTTAATCATGTCAATTGATAAATTCGGAAGTCACATTTCCAGCAAAAATTTTGATAAAAATGTGTATTATCAATGTTTTATTCCATTACTAGCTAGTGACTTAGAAAACAAATTCACGTTAGGAACTTCAACTACTGTCTTTTCCTATAAAATTAATAAAAAAAAAGCTATAATTGGGTTTATCCTTTACCTTCTGGAACCATTGAAACTTGTAGAAAATTTCCCCGAGAAATTAAGTTTATATTAAACCACAAACTTATTGACACCCTTGAAGGGGAAACTTTATCGGAAGGAGATAAGATTTTGATAATAAGGTCTTTGGATTCCCCAAAAACAGGAGACGGAATAATAGAGTTAGTCATAAAGGTGGCTGTTTCCAACGATGAGTACGACTAATATCAAACAAATAATTGTAAATGAATTGCATAAACCCGCTCGTAAAAATTATGCTCGAAGAAAGACAATTATTAAGGGGCTTAAAGATCTTCTTCAAATAGATTTAATTTCACTTATCCCTTATGCCAAATTTAATCGAGGTTTCAAATACGTTTTGGTAGCCATTGACGCATTCTCAAAATATGTTTGGGTTGAACCAATTAAAGATAAAACAGGTAAAACTGTTACAAATGCCATGAAAAAAATACTTAAAATGAAAAATGCCGTTCCTCGAAATCTTCAATCTGATAGGTAATATAGAACTCAGTTTATTATTATTTATTCATTGTCTACTAATATACCACTTTTTTTTTATTTTAGGGGTGGAGATTTCTACAATCCACATTTTAAAAAATTAATGGATGAATATAATATAAACCATTATAGCACATTTTCTAACCTTAAAGCTAGTATAGTCGAAAGGGTAATTCGAACTTTGAAAACCAAATTATGGAAGCAGTTTAGTTTACAAGGAAATTATAAATGGTTAAATAATTTAGATAAAATTGTATATAATTACAATAATACAAAACACTCTGTTACCGGACTTAAACCGAGGGATGTGAAATGAAAAAGAAATTTTATCAAAAACATATAGCCCTATAAAAATCATTGATTCAAATCCTACTAAATTTAAAGTGGGGGACTTTGTAAGAATAAGTAAATATCGCCAAGTATTTGAAAAAGGATATACACCCAATTGGTCAAATGAAATTTTCAAAATTAGCAAGATACGTGAAACTAATCCTCGAGTTTATCTTCTGACGGATAACAATAGCGATGAGATTCAAGGCACGTTCTATACCAGCGAACTTCAAAAAGTGAAATATACTGAAATGTATCTTGTTGAACGCATCTTAAAAAGAAAGGGTGATAAAGTTTATGTAAAATGGCTAGGATTTGATAATAGACATAATTCGTGGATTAACAAAAGTGAATTAGTCTGATACGCATGCCTATAAAAAGCTATTTATATTACTTCAAACCACATAGACCCTTCAGTACAAAAATAACATGAATTTAGTAATAGACATTCAGGGGTTCAAAACTAAAAATAACCAATTTGTACCAAAGGAACTGGCCGCCTATGATGGATCACAAGTATGTCATTATGTTTTTAAAAAACCCTTTCACATTAAATTATTAACCAATGAACTGCACCGACAAGCTCTATGGTTAATGAAAAATCATCATTGTATCGATTGGTCGGAAGGATTTACTCCATTGCACCAGCTCCCGAATATTATTAGAGAATTAACAGCCAAAGCGAATCACGTATTTGTCAAAGGAAAAGAAAAAGCAAACTACATTCGAAAATACTCTTCTAAACCTGTTACAGAACTTCCAGAACAACCATGTTTAAAACCATCTGAACCTCTATGTTTTTACCATTTAAATCAAAAATGCATCTGCGCACTAAGTAATGTTTATTATTTATACAATTATTTAGCATTCTTAAAAGGTTGATAATTCTATAAATTACTCATTATTAATATTACCAGCGTTGTGTGCACATTATAACCATAATGGATTGTTCTAAAATATGGGATGATATTTCAACATTTCCAGGCCTCCAAAATAATTTCATTATCTTTTTTCAAGATAAATTGAACTGGAATATACTATCAAAAAAACAAAAACTAAGTGAAGATTTTATTCGTACATATCTTACAAAAGTTAACTGGGACTACATATCTCAGTATCAAGTATTAAGTGAAAAATTTATTACTGAATTTCAAACATCGGTGAATTGGGACTATATTTCTACATATCAAAACTTATCTGAAGAATTTATTAGAAGGCACAAACAACAAGTTACCTGGGAATATATAACCAAATTTCAAAGAGTTACTCCAGAATTTCTGACTGAAATGAAACCATACATCGAACGAAGACAAAATATTTTTGAATATGAATAATTTTTAAATATACCTCGTATATGTATATAGTTATTTAAATAAATAATTGTCAATATATAAAATAATTATTTACTATTTACCATTTACCAAAAACAGACCTAAACCGCACACACCCGTATTTTCTATAACATCCTCTAGAATTGCTTTACACATTATAGATATCAATTACCTATTCTTACTACAAATCCATTAACACCTACATTTTTATAGTTATTTCTTCAGTAAACCAGATAAACCCCCCATAAATTATAAACCAGCCAGATCACATTATGTAAATTAATTACATACTCGCATAAATGCCTTCGAGCGGAATACCAACCGCACACGTAATTCTACAATAGTCCGTGGGCATTTCTATATAGTCCGGGCTCTTTTCATACACATAGAAATAAATATCAAAATACAAACAAATACACAGTACCAACAACATACAAAAAACCCTGCACTTAACAACAGACCGCCCGCCCCAGCTGCCACCCCAGACGCGGAGTTCCTGAACTGTAATTAATTTTATGTACTTACTTTTTTGTATCACCCTGTATAACAACTACTTATTACACGCCTAACACACACTTAGAATGCCGCAATAAATCAAACTGACAATTAACACGCTAATTACACACACAACTTGAATAATAAGTACCATTACTTGCATTACCAACCACATTATCTAATATATCGCCTGCGGACGTTTTAGTAATCACTTTTTACCCTACTAACAATTTGATTTAGTACTGCGGTTATTTTGGGACTATTTGAAAAAAAAAGAACAAATTCTTTGCAAACTGGATTTAAAATTTGCGGACAGTTTTATTGCGGATGCAGCATTTAACATTACCAAATTTAATTGAAGTGCATAACAATGCACGTAAGCAGCATGTTCATAGGTTTTTTTATAATTGCTTACACCTCATTCGACGAGCGGCTCATGACTGATGCACCATCGTATGTTTGCGAAATGAGTTTCAAGTTCTTTAAGTATAACACAAGACAAAGTTTTAGCGTCAGATTCTAAAAGTACAAAAAATCCCAAAATAGCTCAACCAGCTTGCCCTGTACAATGTATCTAAAGACAAAAATATTTGATGATTTTTTTCTTCACTTTCGTCTCTACTTAGGTTATTTTCAAATGTCGTATCCTTTTAACTTAGAAATTGCAGCTGGTAATTGTGTTGTTAAATGCCAAAAATATATCATCATTGTCATATACAGACCCCCTTCAGGGGATTTCGATCTCTTTTTAGGGATGATTGAGGAGTATCTCCTTAAAGTAAGTGCTGAAAATGCACTACCCATTCTGGCTGGTGATTATAACGTTGATCTATTAACAAAAACCAAGGAGTCACTGTCATTTTTGTATCTTTTAAAGTCGTTTGACATTGAACCTTGTATAACTAAAAACACCACCTGGTTCTTCATAGGAATTGATCATTCTCTTGAGAGAATAGGGACAATCTCATCCTACGGTTGTTCTCTCGATCGTGTATTACCGTATTCTCGTACGATGTGATGGGAGATCGGAAACAAAATCTAGTTAGCAATGTTGCCAAACGTCTATAGTGTAAATACAAATTTAGTTTTTCTACCAGGTTAAAAAAACAAAAATTTTCCTTATTTTTGTAAAAATGTATATCTACAAATATCAGGGAATGAATATAAAAAGTAAGTAGACAAAATGAAATCCGTAAAAATTTATTTCATCAATAAAATACATTTTGCATACTTGATATAGGTACATAATATTAGGCTAGTAGTAAAATTATTAATTTTCCTTAAAGTACTTACTGATAATGTGTTATTGGATCTTTCTTGCTTCTTGTAGATCAGGGTGTATCTCTTGTTCTTGATGAACATTTCCGATAATAAAAAGTTATTATCCATCTATCTTTTGGAAAATATTTAAATCTATTCTACTAGACCTCACAACATCTTTCAACGGTACTCCGCAATAAACAGATATCTACTAAATCTTTCCTCTGGTGTTCCCAGTTGTGAAACGTCTCCCAAAGGCCATGGCCTTAAAAGGCACCCTGAAAAAATTAAACTTGGTTCACTTTCCTGTATATATTTAAACATATTCTAAATTATTAACAAATTATCAGTTTATTGTTCAATTAATTTACCTAAATCTCCAACGAGGAAGAATAAATATTTTGGGTTTCTTCTATAGATCATTTCCATTATATTGGAAATGTTAGATTCACGCCAAATATTGTAATCATGGGTACTACAAGGAAATGTAGCATTCTTTTTCAAAAAAAAAAAATTGCATATCATTTTTAAGTTTGTAGAATACATATTACTGCTAGCTGTTTATAATTTAGGATTTAACAGAATATTACCCAGATGGACAAGCTCATAATTCATTTAACATTTGTAGCAGTTAGATCCACTCTGAAATAGCATCTTCTCTATTTAAAGCATCTGGGTTTTTCTTCCTGACACTTACTCCAACTGACACTTCCTGAGTGACTAGTTCCAGAAATACATTCAGCCCAGTAATTTCGTGGTAGCTGTCAGTCGCAAAAAATCTACTAACCTGCAAATATTAATATTTTAATAAAATTATATTAATATGGGTACCTAAATGTAAAAAGGAAAATTAATATTAGCTTAACAACCTACAAATTTTTTAACAGTAACTCAAGCAGGTAATATATTACAAATATGTATAATCCAACCAAGTAAAAAATCATTAATGACTTACTGATCTTGTATATGCTAACTTTATAGTTACAAAATAATACCATGACTTCTGGCAAAGATGATGTTGCCTTCTTTCAAGCCATGAAACTTCTAGAAATTGGGTTATTTTTAGTACAAGATATCTTCGCAGATCTTTACCAAGCTGGTAAAATAAATTAAACGAAGTCGAGTCTGCCAAATTTCACAAATATTTATATAATAAGTGCTTACCTAAACAGCTTTGTGAATTCCGAATCTTTTAAATCTCCAAATCGACGCAACCGTGGTACAAATCGACAATTATAATTTGCCACTTGTTTTTTCGCTAATCTGACATCCTTTGGTCCATCATGGTTCAAAATTACTTCCTCAATACCCATTTTGTAAATGTATATTTGTAAACAAAAATATTTTATAAAAATTACAATATTTTATTTTCAAAACGATGTTGAATTTTCTTGAACTTTTATAACCTAAAAATAACGCATAATGACGGGAATGACAGTATCGTTTTCTCAAAATCTCGCAGTTCTCTTGGTTCGGGTTAGTAGAATAAGTTCTCTCAAGTTTTGATAGATGTGACCATCGCTTAAAATTACCAGAACACGATTTCTTACTTTTTCGTGAGAACCACGTCTACTTTCCATCACGATGATCGTTCTCTCGTGAACGAGAATAGCTACCCTGGAGGAACTCCAAATAAAATTCTCCATTGGTAATAAAAATGGTCCATTTAAAAAATTGCCAATGATTCCTGCCCAGACATTAATTGGTTGGAACTGATGTTGATGATGCAAAACAATAGTTGCATGAGGATTTTCATCAGCACATACATGTGAGTTGTGTAAATTTATGATTCCATTTTTGGTAAACCCTGTTTCATCAGTGAAGAGAATAGTGTTAATGAAGTTTAGATTATTTCGTTGCTGATCCAATAGCCAATTTGCAAACTGCATTCTACGGGAAAATCTTCCGAAATCAATTCATGCACTTTTTTCAAATGGTATGAATATAACAGCTTTTGTTGAATAACTTCATGGACTATTGTTTTCGACGTATTAAACTGCGCTGATAATTTTTAAGTCCTTGTTGAAAGAGTGCCATCTACAGCATTTAAAATATTTTCCTCTAATTGTGGCGTACGTATTGTACTTCCCCGACCAGAATTAATACTTCTTTTTCCAGAATTTCCTAAAGTTATGAAAAAATTTTGTAATATTACCTTATTAAATGTAATCGCTTTCCATTCTCCCTTAGACGTTGGCCAACTCGTTGAAATGTTTTCCGATCTGGAAAAGTATGATTAGGATATTTGTCATGATATAATCTCCTGTCTTCCAAAGCATTACAAGATTATACATCAGATGCATATCTGCATACTCAATAAACTATGATTTTTCATCGCCGTATCAAAAAATATTTGTATTTCTTGACTGCCGCCTTTTATTGCATTCAATATGGAACATATAGTGTCCTTTTTTAAGTAATGAGGCTCTCAGCAACTCTGCTTTTCTATACATTAAACTATGAGTTTTCATCGCCGCATTAACAATTTTTTTTTCTTGATTTTGGATCGGCTTTCTGAATTTATTTGTGTTGGCTTTTATTATTTTATAACCAAAATAGCTTAAGAAACATAGTTTCTCTCCTTTTGAATAATAAAACTCCCAGCAACGTTACGTTTCTTTACATGGAACTATGATTTTTTATCGCCACATCAAAAATTATTTGTATTTCTTGACTGCCGCCTTTTATCGCATTACATCAAAATAGCTTTTGGAACATATAGTGTCCTTTTTTAATTAATGAGGCCCTCACCACCTCTGCTTTTCTATACAATAAACTATGACTTTTCATCGCCGCACTAATCAATTTTTTATATTTCTTGGATTTGGAACGGCTTTCTGAATTTATTTGTGTCGGCCTTTATTATTTTATAACCAAAATAGCTTAAGAAACATAGTTTCTCTCCTTTTGAATAATAAAACTCCCAGCAACGTTACGTTTCTTTACATGGAACTATGATTTTTCATCGCCGCATCAAAAATTATTTGTATTTCTTGACTGCCGCCTTTTATTGCGTTACATCAAAATAGCTTTTGGAACATATAGTGTCCTTTCTTAATTAATGAGGCCCCTACCAACTCTGCTTTTCTATACAATAAACTATGACTTTTCTTCCCGCACTAATTATTTTTTGTATTTCTTGGATTTGGAACGGCTTTCTGAATTTATTTGTGTCGGCCTTTATTATTTTATAACCAAAATAGCTTAAGAAACATAGTTTCTCTTCTTTTGAATAATAAAACTCCCAGCAACGTTACGTTTCTTTACATGGAACTATGATTTTTCATCGCCGCATCAAAAATTATTTGTATTTCTTGACTGCCGCCTTTTATTGCGTTACATCAAAATAGCTTTTGGAACATATAGTGTCCTTTCTTAATTAATGAGGCACCTACCAACTCTGCTTTTCTATACAATAAACTATGACTTTTCTTCCCGCACTAATTATTTTTTGTATTTCTTGGATTTGGAACGGCTTTCTGAATTTATTTGTGTCGGCCTTTATTATTTTATAACCAAAATAGCTTAAGAAACATAGTTTCTCTCCTTTTAAATAATAAAACTTCCAGCAACGTTATGTTTCTTTACATAGAACTATGATTTTTTATCGCCACATCAAAAATT
Organism: Diaprepes abbreviatus; assembly: GCA_034092305.1. Taxonomy (NCBI): domain Eukaryota; kingdom Metazoa; phylum Arthropoda; class Insecta; order Coleoptera; family Curculionidae; genus Diaprepes; species Diaprepes abbreviatus. The sequence continues at coordinate 2,414,820 of JASJET010000040.1, forward strand.
ATTTGTATATCTTGACTGCCGCCTTTTATTGCATTACATCAAAATAGCTATTGGAACATATAGTGTCCTTTCTTAATTAATGAGGCCCCCACCAAGTCTGCTTTTCTAAACAATAAACTATGACTTTTCATCGCCGCACTAATTAATTTTTTGTATTTCTTGGATTTGGATCGGCTTTCTGAATTTATTTGTGTCGGCCTTTATTATTTTATAACCAAAATAGCTTGAGAAACATAGTTTCTCTCCTTTTGAATAATAAAACTCCCAGCAACGTTACGTTTCTTTACATGGAACTATGATTTTTCATCGCCGCATCAAAAATTATTTGTATTTCTTGACTGCCGCCTTTTATTGCGTTACATCAAAATAGCTTTTGGAACATATAGTGTCCTTTCTTAATTAATGAGGCTTCTACCAACTCTGCTTTTCTATACAATAAACTATGACTTTTCTTCCCGCACTAATTATTTTTTGTATTTCTTGGATTTGGAACAGCTTTCTGAATTTATTTGTGTCGGCCTTTATTATTTTATAACCAAAATAGCTTAAGAAACATAGTTTCTCTCCTTTTAAATAATAAAACTCCCAGCAACGTTACGTTTCTTTACATAGAACTATGATTTTTTATCGCCACATCAAAAATTATTTGTATATCTTGACTGCCGCCTTTTATTGCATTACATCAAAATAGCTATTGGAACATATAGTGTCCTTTCTTAATTAATGAGGCCCCCACCAAGTCTGCTTTTCTATATAATAAACTATGACTTTTCATCGCCGCACTAATCAATTTTTTGTATTTCTTGGATTTGGATCGGCTTTCTGAATTTATTTGTGTCGGCCTTTATTATTTTATAACCAAAATAGCTTAAGAAACATAGTTTCTCTCCTTTTGAATAATAAAACTCCCAGTAACGCTACGTTTTTTTACATGAAACTATGAGTTTTCATCGCTGCATCAAAAATTATTTGTATTTCTTGATTGCCGCCTTTTATTGCATTTAATATGGAACATATAGTGTCCTTTCTTAATTAATGAGGCCCTCACCAACTCTGCTTTTCTATACAATAAACTATGACTTTTCATCGCCGCACTAATAAATTTTTTGTATTTCTTGGATTTAGATCGGTTTTCTGAATTTATTTGTGTCGGCCCGTATTATTTTATAACCAAAATAGCTTAAGAAACATAGTTTCTCTCCTTTTAAATAATAAAACTCCCAGCAACGCTACGTTTCTTTACATGAAACTATGATTTTTCACCACCGCATCAAAAAGTATTTGTATTTCTTGACCAGGGATCAGTTTCTGATTTTATTTCTGTTACAAAGTACCGTTTCCGACAGAAAAACGAACATGTGAAGTATCACGATATTGTATTGTTAACGGGACTACAAACACCATAAAAATATCAGCTCTCAGGAAAATTTATCGATTGATTGTGTAATAATTAATTTTTATTTTTATTAATACATTAATACTGATTTTTTTAATACTGGAAAATCTACAAAGGAGAACTTATACAAGGTGATACTCCGGGAACTTTATCGATCGATTGTGGGAAAACTATAATTAAGAAGAACTTGAAAATTTGACAGTGTACTAACGTGCATGTAGGCCAGCCGGCTAAAATATTTTCAAGATGGCGACACTTCCGGTTATACCGGAAGTAGATGTCAACTAGCTTATTTTAAATGGAATACCCTATATATTATTGCGTTTTTTATTTCTAGGTAAAATCCTAGAGATTATTTAATTTTATTTATTATTTATGGAGAATGTGATATAGTTATTTCAAGAACATGCGATACATTCGCGATCCGATATCCGCAGAAACAGAAACCAACACCACCAACTGTTAAATGGATTATACCAAACTTCAAGAACTTTGGATTCATAAAAGAAAAAAGAAATAGAAATAAACCAGTTGTTAATAATGAAAATATTGAAACTGTAATTTTAGAATATTTCGCCGCATATGTGACAGTATCTACAAGGCAAATAGCATTAGAATCTGAATTATCTTAAACATCAGTTTTAAGGATTTTATGGAAACACAATTTTCATCCCTATGTATATTTCATAGTACAACATTTAAAAGGCACTGATTTTCCACGAAGAGTAGAGTTCTGTCAATTTATTTTGCTTCAGTCACAAGAAAATGCTGGTTTTTTGGATATTATTTGGTCGAACGAAGTTAAATTCACAAAAAATATATTGTTTAATCTACGCAATTCCCACCGTTGGAGCCACTCAAATGTACATCCATTTGGAGAATTATATTTTCAAGAGTCTTGGCAATTTGAGATGTATTGTGTTATAAGGAATGACGGCGTCGTCGCCCTAGAATTCTACCAAGATAATCTGAATGGTAAGCTAGCCATTTTTGAAGACTTAGATACAAAAAACGTTTTTTAACGTTACTTCAACATCTTGAGAAATATGGAAGCGAACTATTTAGATAACTTGCCGCTAGCTGATAATAGAAATCTATTTTATCAACATGATGGGGCGCCTCTACGTAATAGTCATTTAGTTAACAATCATCTGCAAAACTTGTTTTATGATCAATGGATAGCCAAGAATATACCATATCTTTGGCCACCTCACTCCCCCGACCTAACAGTACTTGATTTTTTTTATTTGGGGGACAATCAAAAATAAAGTATACAACACCGCATTAACCACTATTAACCAGCGCGTCAGAATAGCATTTGAAGAACTAAATCCTCAGTCAATAAGAAGAGTCACCCATGAAAAGTTCCTGCTTAGGTGCGAAAAATGTTTCGTTCAAGGGCGTCAATTTGAACATTTACTCAAATAATTTTTGTAACTTTATTTTATTAACAACTGGTTTATTTCTGTTTCTTTTAGCTTTTATAGATTCAAAGTTCTTGAAGTTTTTTAGAATCTTTTTAACATTTGGTAGCGTTGGTTTCAGTTTCTTCGGATATCCGATCGCGAATATATCGCATGTTCTAGAAATAACTCATATCTCTATAAATAATAAATAAGTTTAAATAATCTTCCTGCGTATAATTTAATCGCCCCAGCATGATTATTATTAATGAATGTCAAATGACAAGAAATAGGGGCGATTCTGTAAGGTTTGATTGTTTTATTTTCGCCACGCCTGGCCGTCATAGCCAACTAATAACAAAACTTAAAAGCCGTATAGCATTTTTACAATAGAAAAATGTTGAATTGCCAATATTTTGAAAACTAGAAATTTTTGGAATAGACAACCCTATACAAAGTTACCCTTATTATTAATGCTTAATATGATAAAATTATAAAAACAGGTTGACTTTTGACGATTTTTTAAATATAATTTTTAATCTTCTTATTTGACCACTCTGTACTCATAATTTTTAAAATATCATATAAAGATTACTAAAGTCAATCTTCGTCTACAAGAAAACTAATCCAAATTAAATAATAAAGACTTCTTTATAGGAAAAATTTGTGGTTAAGTTTTGTTCCGCAAACGTCATTTTTAACCGACTTCTAAAAGAAGGAGGTTCTCAATTCGTCGACTAAGTATGTTTTTTTTTTAAATATGTACACCGACTACTGCGAAACTGCGGCACCGATTTGAATGAAATTTTTTACGTTATGTAAAGGAAGTCGCTGCGGTGGTCCCATATTTTTTTTGGACGAAATTGGTACAGTAAAATCCAAGATGGCGCTGACAATATGGCGGCTAAAAAAATTAATTTTGTTCGATCTTCTCCAAAATTGGTAGAGGGGAGTTTTCGGGATCGCACATAACGAATCCAAAATATTTTTAAAAAATTCAATATGGCGGATCCAATATGGCGGACAAAATATAAGTTTTGTCTGATTTTCTCCAAAATTGGTACGGGGAAGTTTTCGGGGTTGTATATAACGAATCTGAAATTATTTTTAAAAAATTCAATATGGCGGATCCAATATAGCGGACGAAAAAATTAATTTTGTCCGATATTTTTCAAAATTGATATGGGGGAATTTTGGGATCGTACATTACGAATCTGAAATTATTTTAAAAAAAATAAATATGGCGGATTCAAGATGGCGGATTAAAGATTCTACATTTCTCGATTTTGTCTAAAATCAATATTGGGGGATTTTTGTTAGTGATAATTGCGAATTTAAAATATTTTTTGAAAAACTCAATCTGGCGGATTCAATATGGTTTTTTCGATTTTCTCCAAAACTGATATAGGGGGTCTTGAGGGTGTAAATTATGATTTTAAAAGTATTTTTTCAAGATTCAATATGGCGAATCTAATATAGGGGTCTAAAAATTTTGCATTTTTCGATTTTGTTCAAAGGTGGGACTGAAACGTTTTTAAGAATGTAAATAGCGAATATAAAATTATTTTAGGAATATCTAATATGTCAGATAGAATATGACGGTTTAGAAATTTTAAATTTCCGGATTTCATCCAAAATTGGTACTAAAGGGCTTTAAAGGGTTTAGATTTAGATTAGATTAAGACTTAAAATAATTTTTTTTTGAAATTCAATATAGCGGATGCAATATGGTGGGTTGAAAATTTTATCTTATTCGCATTTTTTCAGATTTGGTATTAGAGAATTTTCGGCGTCGTGTATTACGAATATGAAGTTAATTTTTTTCAACTATTTGGTTGATAAGATACAATATGAGGGACAGAAAATTTTACGTATTCCGATTTTGTCTAAAATTGATATTGTGGGGTTCTTGAGAAGTATACAAACTCAATATGCAGTATAAAATATATCGGGCTAAGAAATTTACATTTTAGGTTCTTTAAACATCGATATTGAAAGGTCTTGGGACCTATAATACCAATCTAAAATTAATTTGAAATTTAAGATAGTGGATTTACTATGACAGACTAAATATTTGTTTGACACAATTTTACTGGTATTTGGAAAACTCTAAGAATCAAAGAATTTTGAGTGGTTCGTTTTAGGGTGATTTACAACTTTGGATAAAATGGGTACTTTTTTGCCACCTTGAAGTCATTGCGAGGTACACTAATCTTGATTAGGACTTAGTTCAAATAATTTATGGATATCATAATGAATTCTAAAACTAAAAATCGAAAAATAAAATTTTTATAAAAAAATTGAACCGACTTCTAAAAGCGCGCTAAAAAGTGAAAAATAACTATAAATTTTTATATGAAATTGAACTTTTTGAAGTCGGCACCAAACTAATACCTGACATAATGTGATTTGCATAAACAGATTAAAAATACTTTATTTGTAATTGCTTTCTTACCACAATTTATATATATTAGTAGTTATTTATTTCATTTACAAATAATTTGGCGCCGACTTCAAAAAGTTCAATTTCATATAAAAATTTATGGTTATTTTTCACTTTTTAGTGCACTTTTAGAAGTCGGTTCAATTTTTTTATAAAAATTTTAATTTATTAATACATTCAGTTTCCGTACCTTTAATTATCTACCAATGGTGGAAATTGAAAGCGTTGCCAAAGGCCGTTGCTAATGTCTTCGGTGGACTCTGTCAACTTTTGGAAAGGAGCCTGTTCCTTTAAAATGGAAGATAAGTCCGAAATACTCTCCAGTTTAGTAAAACTTTTACTAATTCTACCACGTAGCAGTGGATGTGTTGAGCGCGTTTTTAGTGCAATAAATTTAAATAAAACTAAACTTAGAAATAAACTTGGAGATGTTACATTAAGTGGCATATTACATACTAAAAGACTTATAGCATCGAAAAGTTGTTATGACTCTAATATTACAAAATAAATAATATCAAAACAACAAATGTATAAATAATGTATCTGAGGTCCCCATTTAAAACTTATTATAATTTATATGAACTTAGAACTAAAATGATTACCAAAAATGTTACAAACCATAAACTAAAAGACGTGTGAAACTAAAAAGTTACTGTGCTCATGTTTTCACAAAAGAAAATATTGGCGTAACTAAAAGCTCGGGGGCCCTCCTGCGAAATATCAATGGGGCCCCTTTCAAATTTAGCAATATAATTTAGTTCAAACGCTAAATAAACTGTACTATAGGTTGTTTTTGACATTCTTTAATTTTTTGAATTAAAGTTGCTTCCTGCACGCTGTGAGTATAGATACTAATACAAACCGTCACAGAAGCCTTGCGTTAAATGAGTTTAATTAGTGAGTCAAAGAGATTTCTTAATATACGTACATATAATATAAATCTAAACGTACTACGTTGCATACGTGTCCATTTATAATAAATAATTACTAACACCTTGCATTAAATGGATTGTAAAGTAGCAAATTTATTGGAGATTGATTAAATTGAATTATAAAGATTGTTTTGGAGTGAGCGGGGCCCCTCCTTCAAGCTAGGGGTCTCCCTCGCGCTGCTGTCCCTGCGAAGCCTTCGCTACGCCACTGATAGGAATCGAAGTTATAATACTTTGTATTGCCAAAATATATGTTACAGCACTTGAAACTTGTTATAAAGGTGGTTTTATAAATTTAAAAATATGTGTTGATTGGGCTTTATTTTAAGTAACTTATGTATGTTTATTTATCAAAATGTAAACCACATGTATGCAATGTTTTGAACAAAATAAAATTATAAAAGTGAAGCTTCACCATCTTGTCAAGAAATGTAAACTTTCGGGAAAAATTCATTAATCACCGAATTACCTTGTAATTATCATTATTAACAAGTTTAATTGTACAACACCTTAATTCTTTCATTTTTTGAGATTATTTCAAGTTTATAACAAATTTTTAAAAATCTGGTGACTTGCGTTTCAAATTTGGTGATTTTTTCAAATCTTGTGAATTTTTTTATGGAGTTCAGGAGATTTTTTTATTTTTATCTGGCAACTCTAGTGATTTTTGGTAAAAATACGTATATTTCTAAGATCGACTTTTTTTTTTATAAAAATACACCGTTCTGGATGTATCGATGCAGAATCGAAATATTAAATTAAAATTATTATGGAAAGTTGCTCATTCGTAATACTAACCTATTTTAAGGGTTGGCAAACGTAACAATAATAGTCTCTGCTCTGCCTTTGCTTCCTTTGGACATATTAAGCCGCGTCCACATTACTTAAAATTTTTGTTGTGTGTGGCATACGGCAAAAATGTGTCCGTTCATATACAATTGAAACGTGCCATAACTAATCTGGACGCGGCTTTAGACATTTGTTTCAATATCGGAAATCCCGAAGCACTCTTATGTAAAACCTCTTGAGGTGCATTCCACTAGGCGCTCACAACGCTCAAAATATTCCTTCAGTCGTTCCACATAACGACTACGGTCGTCGCGGTCGCGGCGAAAACGTCATTAATGACGTCATTCTTCTCGCTCACGCCAAGCTCACAACGACCCATCTGAAAAGGTGGGTCAAAGTGGACGTTCAGAATTTTGGCGAGGTTTTTTACATTTAAAGACAATTGAATGTAAGAGTTTCAAAATTACAGTGTAACATATGAGAAAAACATAAGTATAATTTAGTTTAGATTCAAAATACACTGAATTAGATGATGTAGTCCAATCCACAAAAGGTGTTACTGAAAAAATACATTTAAAAAATGTAGTATTTATTATATACAAGCACATTTATAGAATGTAGTAATTATATAAAATTTACCCTAAAATGACTTGAATTCTTTATCTGAATAACGATTAATAACATTCTCATAATCAACAATACGCGGCCTCAGCTTTCGCTTTTCCCGATTTTGTAAAACTGCATTCCATTCTTCATCTGAACTAGATAAAGTACTTTCTGAAGTATTATTACGATCCACCAAGAAATATCCAACTGTCGCCACAAAAGATATTTTGATTATTTTTCAACGTAAATTACTTAAAGATTCCATTAAAATAAAATATAAGAAACTAAATAGTATTTTTCTTTAATATAAAGCAAGTTAACCAATAATTATAACAAATTATTAATATTAAAGCTTAAAAATTATAACATAACCTTTTCAAGCTACTGATTTATTTTCAAATCCGCCATTTGTAATATTTAACTCAACGCTTAAGACGTCCACAATCCCATTCCACTTGGGTTTATGATTAGAATGCTCACAAGCTAGTGGAACGGGAAAAACTGCTATCATGAGCGTGATCGTTGTGGGCGCTTAGTGGAACGCACCCTTGGTAAATCCTCGAAACTAGGGCCGGGCGATATTTCTAAATGTATCGATATTAAGTATCGATACGTATAGAATAAGAAAATATTGATACGCCGATATATTGATATAAAAGTATCGATATTTTAAATGTCGAAACATTCAGTATCGTTCATATTTCTATTCTGGTTTTATTTTGGAACTATGCCTTATCAAATGTCACAACAAATTGATTGTTGTACCACCGAAAATTTATTCTAACAATATTTTTCATAGGAGGCATGATTAAAATAATACGCAACAACAAACCAAAGACACTAAAAACCCACAAACGTAGATAAGTGATGCCCCGCAAATAGACTTTTGTAAATTATAGAATTTTAAAAAGTTAACTGGTTGATACTGCAAATGCGTGCGTACATAAACATTTTCGAGTGTATCCCGGTCGTCTACTTTGTTACACAATTAAAACCTGATAAAATATCTGTATATCTGCTTCGCCGTAGTGAAATGCACTACAATAAATATTTGGATGAATTCGATGTTCGAAAAAGCAGTTACGGACCGTTTTATCAACATAATTAACAGTCGTAGTGAGCACGAATCTGATTACAAAGGAACAATATTTGTTTAAGTCAATCGATATCAATGTACTGCAATGTCGATAGAAAATATCAAATATCGATGCTGTGTGTATCGATACTTTGAAGTATCGATATATCTCGCCCGGGCCTACTCGAAACATATTTGTGTGAAACTTCGATGTGAATTTATAAAAACAACCAGGTTATATTTTACGATTTAGGGCATGAGAATTAATTAAATGATGTATAAAAAAAATCTTTGTGTCATTATAATATCAGAAAAAACTTTGGCTACAGTGGAGACTATAGGTATATTCTTTTGAGTAATTATCACTTTCAGTTCTGTCACTTGAAGTAATCATGATCACTTCGACCCAATGGGAAGTAAATGCATATTCAAAAGAACATGAAGTTATCAGTTTCACTTTTTTCACTGTGATCAGAAATAATTTATTCAAAAGAACACAGCCTATACCACTTTTAACTTTATGGAAATGTACCGAATTCGTTACATCTAAAGATGGCAACACTGAGGACGCTCCTCGTTGAAAAGGCGCGAAAAGTTTACTTTGTCGGCGTCGATGACGGTACGTGTGAAGCGATGCGCTGAACATTTATAAACGTGTATGGCGTCGTTTTGGAAAATGGTAAATATAATTTGAAAATTATAATTTTATTGAGAGTTTTGATATTTGTTTAGTTATTGTTAAATAATGCTTGGAAAATTGTAATTATTTTTATCCATAATAATTTAAACATTAAAACTATTCTTGTGGAATATATTTCATAAAAAGTATTTTATAGCACATTTTGTTGGCTTCGTTTTATAAGACTGTTGCATAATTTTCAAACTTTACAAATGGAAAATAACCTAAATAAAGAATTTTCCTACATAATTATAACACTTGCTTTTATTAAACGTTTTTAGGGAATCTGTTTTGAAAAAAGATTATAGGGTTAATAAAAACAATTGGCGGTTTTCATATTGTTTAACAAATTTAGAGTAAATCAGAAAAAAAATTAATAGATTATTTGTCTGTCTGTAGCGTTATAAATGTTTTCTCTAAGAAATGTTCCTAATATGAAATACACAATATTTTTATCACAGTTCGACCACATGTTAAGTAAACTTTTTTACTGAGTACGTGATTTAATATAAAAATAATATTTTTTTTTGTTTTGTATAATTTTTTTACGAAAGCGATTATGTTCTTCTAATTCCATGTTCTGATATTTTATCTCTCCCTGAACTACGTCAAAATTGAAATGATCTCATTTTCAAATAACTACAAGTTCTCCTTTTTGTAAAGTTTGATTATTTATTACGTCCATTATAACTTCATTGGGTTTTTGTATTTTGTTTTTCCTTCTCATTGTAGAATTTGTCATGTCCAGGATAATTTTATATTTATTTGTTACATCTTAAACTGCTTCAAAAATGAAATAATGTACTTAATAGAAAAATCATAATTTTGGTTTTTAGAGAATTTCCTTAATTTTTTTTTGAAAGGTATAATGTCTTTTATAATTTAATATGGTGTTTTAAAATTTCACTTGCTTCTTTTATGCCGTCAACCCGTAATAAACTGCTTCAAAATTGATATGGTCTTATTTCAGCATTATAATTTTTCATTCTTTTACGATTTTTTTTGTGGAAAATGTTTTAATATCCTTTATAAGTTATCGTGGTCCTTATATTTGGCTAACGCATAATAAACTACTTCTAAAATGTGAAATAATCTTATTTCAAAATCATAATATTCCCCTTTTTGCAATTCGACAGAATCCTTATATTTGGTCAGCGTGTAACAAACTGTTTCAAAAATGAAGTAGTCTTATTTAAAAATGCAGAATTTCTTAATTTTTATTTATGAAAAGTGTCTTGATATCCTTTATAACTTCTCGTAGCTCTTATATTTGGTCAACAAGTAATAAACTGTTTCTAAAAAGAAATGGTTTAATTAAAAAAATCATGTTTTAATATCCTTTAAAATTTCACGTGGTCGTTATATTTGATCAACGCGTATTAAACTGCTCTTAAAATGAAATGATCTTATTATAAAACCATAATTTATTTCACTTTGCATAATTTCTTAATTTTTCTTTAAGAAAAGAGTTTTAATATATTTTAGAATAGCTGGTAGTACCTATATTTAGTCAGTATGTAATAAACTGCGTAAAAATTAAATGGTCTTATTTTGAGAGCATAATTTTTCCCTCTTTGCAAAATTTATTAATTTTACTTTGTGAAAAGTGTTTTAATATCCTTTGTAATTTGGTCAACGTGTAATAAACTGTTTATAAAATGAAACGGTCTTATTTCGAAATCATGATATTCTGCTTTTTGCAAAATTTCTTAATTTTTCTTTATGAAAAGTATTTTAATATCCTTTATAAGTTCTCATGGTCTTTATATTTGTTCTACTTTTAACAAAGTGCTTTTAAAATGAACAGGTCTTATTTCAAAATCAAAATTTTCCCTTTTTTGCAAAATTTTCTAATTTCTTTTTTTTTAATGTATAATGCCCTTTATAATATAGTGTGGTCCTTTAAAATTTCACTTGCTTTTTTATTTCGTCAACCCGAAAAAAACTGCTTCAAAATTGAAATGGTCTTACGTCAGAATTATTATTTTTCACTCTTGCGATTTTCTTATTTTTTCTTGTGAAAAGTGTTTTAATCTTTTTTATAATTCCTCGTGGTAATTATATTTCGTCCACACGTAATAAACTGCTCCTAAAATGAAATAGTCTTATTTTAAAATAGTAGTTTCCATCTTTTCGTGGAATTTCTTAATTTTTATTTGATGAATAGTGTTTTAATAGCATTTCTATTTTCTCGTGGTTGGCCAACGCGTAATAAACTGCTTCAGAAATGAGTAGTCATGTTAAAAAATAATAATTTCTCTCTCTTCGCAGATTTTCTTAATTTTTATTTAACGGTACGGTAAGATTTTGTGTATTTTTTTTGTGATCCCTATATTTAGTCAACGTATAATAAACTATTTCTAAAATGAAATCGTCTTATTTGGAAATCATAATATTCCTCTTTGCACATAATTAATTTATTTTTATTTAACGGCACGGGTTTTAAAATATTTTGTATTTTCTTATGATCTCTATATTTGGTCAACGCGTAATGAACTGTCTTTAATGAAATGGTCTTATTGCGAAATCATAAAATTCCCCATTTCGCAGAATTTCGTAATTTTCATTTAATGAAAAGTGTTTTAATAGCATTCGTAATTTCTCGCGGTCTTCATATTTGGTCAATGCCTGTATAAACTGCTTCAAAAATGGAGTAGTCATATTAAAAAATCATAACTTCTCTCTCTTTGCAGAATTTCATAATTATTCTTTATGAGAAGTTTTTAAATGTCTTTAAAATTTCTGTGGTCCTTTTATTTGATTAACGTGTATTAAACTGCTTCAAAAATGAAATCGTCTGATTCAAAAATTATAATTTTATCTCGTTGCAGAATTTCATAATTTTTCTTCCCGAAAAGTGTTTTAATGTCCTTTAAAATTTCTTGTGGTCCTTATTATTTGGTTAACGTGTATTGAATTGTTTCAAAAACTAAATAGTCTTATTCAAAAATTATAATTTTATCTCTTTGTAGGATTTCTGAATTTTTCTTCACGAAAAGGTTTAAAGTTCTTTAAAATTTAACGTGGTTTTTACATTTGGTCAACGCGTATTAAGCTGCTTCAAAAGTGAAATGGTGTTATTTCAAAATAATAATTTTTCTTTTTTTGCAGAATTATTAAATTTTTCTTTACGAAAAGTGCTTTAATATCCCTTAAAATTTCACATGGTCCTTACATTTGGTCAACGCGTATTAAACTGCTGCAAAAGTGAAAAATTTAATTTCAAAATCATGATTCTTGTCTAGATGCAGAATTTCCTAAATCTTTTATAAAAATTATTTTAAGGTCTTTTAAAATTTCATGTGGTCCTTGCTTGCTTTTGGTAAAAAGTATGCTTCAAATAACTTCTAGAATTTAAAGTGATCGCCATAATTTGTTTTCCTGCAATCTAGTTTAGAACAAAAAGGAATCAATTAAGTTTAAAAAAATGATCCATGTACGATTTAAAATTTCTGTGAACTAAATAATTATATGTTTCACCATTTCATTTCTAAATCAGTTTAGTTGCTGATTAGCAACGACACATGAAATTATAAAGGAATTAATATAAGATATTAACAAATTGTTAGGTTTGTGACTTATCGTAGAGACATAATAATAATCATTTATTTCCAAAACAGTTTATGTATCGAACTGAAATCGGTTTATGTGTGAAATTTTCAAAATTTTAGGAGTGACAAAAACGTGTTACATTTCTGCTTCGATCGAAATAAAAATTAACCAAAAAAATATTAGTCACGTGATTAGCATTATCTGTCAAATTTTAATTTTTTTCCATCAAAAATTCAAAAGTGGGGAGAGAAGAGAGAGAATTTTGTTTTAGGCGCGTCGGTATCTATGACCATTTGGGGTTATATTTCAAAATATCGAAAAAAGTTATTAGAAAAAGTTTTTCTAAATGCAAGGGCTATTAAAATTTGGTCACATGTAATGAAAAGTTTATTGTTTTTGACCCTATATATATATATATATATATATATATATATATATATATATATATATATATATATATATATATATATATTATATATATATATATATATTTATATATATATATATATATATATATATATATATATTTATATATATATATATATATATATATATAATATATATATATATATATATATATATATATATATATATATATATATATATATATATATATATATAACGATCAGCTACGATTTCAAACAAGTAAGTTTTGAGTACTACAAATTATTATCTAAATCTCTGTTGGGACTGTTTTGTCGACATTTTACTTTGAATTAAAGTTGCTTCCTGCACGCCGTGAGTATAGATACTAATACAAACCGTCACAGAGGCCTTGCGTTCAATGAGTTTAATTAGTGAGTCAAAGAGATTTATTAATATATGCACATTTAATATAAATCTAAACGCCCTGCGTTGCATACATGTTCATTTGTAATAATTAATTACTGACACATCGTAAAGTAGCAAATTTATTGGAGATTGATTAAATTGAATTCTAAAGATTTTTTTGCGGTGAGCGGGGCCCCCCCCCCTCCAAGTCCACGGCCTTGCTGTAACGAACCGAGAGCAGCTGAAATCGTTTATTTTTAATATATATATATATATATATATATATATATATATATATATATATATATATATATATATATATATATAAATAAATATATCGGACATTTGACGTTAAAGGGCATAGTGGTCTGCTTAGAACTAAAATACCTCAATATTATTGTTCGGCATCTTAAAACGTTCGTATTTCAAAACTCTATCGAAAGCTGTTTGGTGACTCCAAAAAAACATCATGGCTATTCCAATATGTCATTAGCAGTCATGGAAAATTCCATTTAATGAGCATTATTGACATATTACAAATATGAAGTCAGTATTTTATGAAATAAATCACTGTATCTGTATCTTTTCGAGGTCGCTGAATTCTAGCCCAATGTTAATTAAACCCCATCAAGTAAATATTTGTCTTTATCCTAAAAAAATACTACAAATCGTTGAATTAATATTATTCTGCGATGAATAATATAGTCTAGCCATCTTATCTTCATTTCTTCGGGGTTTCTAAAACCAATTCTGATATAACTACAGCCATTCAAAATTCATCCCTTACGTCAAAATAATATTCTGAATTGCTAAAACTATATGTCTCTATGTTTGGGAATGAAGATAACGATTTATTCTTCTGTTTTTGCGGTCGTTGATTCGAATTCCAACATCCCTTTGCATCTAATTAGTCACTAGTCGTAATTAGTCTCGAAAATTTTCCTAATTTACTAAAATGATAATACTTTTGGTTGAGGTATGAAGTTTGACCATCATATTACCAATTTTTATTAAGGGAAAGGAAATTAAAATTGATCATTATATCTGATCAATATGCTATGTGTAAAAATACTCTCGAAACCACTTTTCTATCTAACCCCCTCAAGATAGTTACAATATGGATCCTGGAATGCACAAAAAACACAAAATATTGAATAATATCATTTCTTAAGCGCTAATATCTTTTAACATGTCTCTAGTGCACTGGTAGATCATTAAAATAGTGCTCAGACTGAACAACCCGATTGGTTATATTTTAAATAATTTCTTACGATTAATACAAATCGAGCTGCAAAATTAATTTATCACATCAGTTTTTCTATGGGAAAATTAAAACAAAACGACAGCTTTGGTCCTTTTGAAACATTTATGAAATCTAATAAAAATTAATCAGAAATATCGATACTCGGTTTTCAAACATAAGAATAAATGTTCATCTTTATTTCTAAACGTAGAGACGTCTAGCCTTAGCAGTTCAGGGTATATTTTTGAGGTTAGGAACGAATTCTGAGTAGCTGAAATTATACTGTTACCAGCATTAGTTTCAGCGACCCTGAAAACAGGAACATAAGATGGTTAAACTCGATTACTCATCGCAGAATAGTGTTAATTAAGGATTTGAAGTTTTTTTTGAGGTTAGGGATAAATACTGACAAGACAAGGTTTAATAAACATTGAATTTGAATACAGCGACCTTGAAAATATATAGATCCGGTGATTTAGTTCATAAAGTACTGACTTTACGTGAAACGTTCTATATATATATATATATATATATATATATATATATATATATTTATATATATATTTATATATATATATATATATTTATATATTTATGCGGTTTTGACGGATTCCTCCGTATGAGATGCAATAGCAGTGGATATATCAACATTATGCCGTTGTAATGCTGAAATCACATTCAGCAAACGTACAATTATATACCGAAGACAGGTTAGCAACGGCCTTTGGCAACGCTGTCGATTTCCACCATTGGTGCATAATTAAATGTACGAAAACTAAATGTCTTAATTAAATAAATAAATTTATTTGTTTTTTGGAAGATAAATATGGGAAGCATTTATATAAAATCACTTGCGCGTCTGTCTGTATGTTTTTATTCAAAATTTGTTAACACACATTTCACACATATCCACAAGTGTGATTGAGCTCAAATTTTGCAGGTATGTATAGTCCCGATGATAATACAATAATATAAGTGCGTCTGTCCGTCTGTCTGTCTGTATGTAATAAGATTTTGTTATATATTTTAAAGAATATTTCACTCGTCCGATTGGGCTGAAGAATGCTACGACATTTCAGTGTGTCTGTAAAATACATTTCACTCACTCACATGTGGAATCTGTATATAATACACAAGTACGATAGAGCTGATCATTTCATGGTATTCGTAGTCCCGTTAACAATGCAATATTTTGATACTCCACATGTTCATTTTTGTGACGAAATCAAAACTTTGAATCAAAAATAAATTAAGGAGATGATTGGAAGTCAAGAAATATAAATAATTTTTGGAGCAGCGAAGAAAAATCATAATTTCATTTAAAGAAGAGTATCGTTGCTGGGATTTTTATTAGTTACTATGACTTTTTGGCTATTCTTGTTGTAAAATATCAAAGGCTGACATAAACAAATTTAGAAAAAGATCTAAATTTAAGAAATACAAAAAATATGCTGGAGCGACGAAGGAAAAATCATTGTATAATGTAAAAGCAGAGCGTTCCTGGGAGTTTTAATACTTCAAAAAGGAGATAATATGTGCCTCAAGATTTCCATGTTATAATATAGCAAAAGCCGGCATAAACAATTTAAGGACGGGGATCCAAATTTAAGAAATACAAAAAATATATAGAAGCGACGATGAAAAAATCATTGTATAATGTAAAAAGTGAGCGTTGCTGGGAGTTTTATTACTTAAAAGGGGAGATACCATGTTCTTTAAGCTATTTTAGTCATAAAGAAAAAAAGGCCGACATAAAGAAGTTCAGAAAGGGGATTCTAATTTAAGAAATACAAGAAATATGTTGGCGCGACGATGAAAAAATCATCGTATAATGTAAAAGGACAGCGTTGCTGGGAGTTTTATTACTCCAAAAAGAAGATAATATGTGCCTCAACATATCCATGTTATTATATAGCAAAAGACGGCTTAAACAATTTAAGGACGGGGATCCAAATTTAAGAAATACAAAAAATATATAGAAGCGACGATGAAAAAATCATTGTATAATGTAAAAAGTGAGCATTGCTGGGAGTTTTAATACTTAAAAGGGGAGATACCATGTTCTTTAAGCTATTTTAGTCATAGAGAAAAAAAGGCCGACATAAAGAAGTTCAGAAAGGGGATTCTAATTTAAGAAATACAAGAAATATGTTGGCGCGACGATGAAAAAATCATCGTATAATGTAAAAGGACAGCGTTGCTGGGAGTTTTATTAATTCAAATGGAAGGTACTATGTATCCTAAGATATTTAAGTTATAAAATAGCAAAAGCCGGCTTAAACAATTTAAGGACGGGGATCCAAATTTAAGAAATACAAAAAATATACAGAAGCGACGATGAAAAAATCATTGTATAATATAAAAAGTGAGCGTTGCTGGGAGTTTTATTACTTAAAAGTGGAGATACTATATTCTTTAAGCTAATTTAGTCATCAAGTAAAAAAAGCCGACATAAAGACGTTAAGAAAGGGGATTCTAATTTAAGAAATACAAGAAATATGTTGGCGCGACGATGAAAAAATCATCGTATAATGTAAAAGGACAGCGTTGCTGGGAGTTTTATTACTTCAAAAAGAAGATACTATGTGTCTCAAGATATCCACGTTATAAAATAGCAAAAGCCGACATAAAAAAATTCAGAAAGAAGATCCAAATTTAAGAAATACAAAAATTATGTAGAAGCGACGATGGAAAAATAATTGTATAATCAAAATACGGAGCGTTGCTGGGAGTTTTATTACTTCAAAAAGAAGACAATATGTGCCTCAACATATCCATGTTATTATATAGCAAAAGCCGGCATAAACAATTTAAGGACGGGGATCCAAATTTTAGAAATACAAAAAATATATAGAAGCGACGATGAAAAAATCATTGTGTAATGTAAAAAATGAGCGTTGCTGGGAGTTTTATTACTTAAAAGGAGAGATATCATGTTCTTTAAGCTATTTTGGTCATAAAGAAAAAAAGGCCGACATAAAGAAGTTCAGAAAGGGGATTCTAATTTAAGAAATAGAAGAAATATGTTAGCGCGACGATGAAAAAATCATCGTATAATGTAAAAGGACAGCGTTGCTGGTAGTTTTATTACTTCAGAAAGAAGATACTATGTGTCTCAAGATATCCACGTTATAAAATAGCAAAAGCCGACATAAAGAAATTTAGAAAGAAGATCCAAATTTAGGAAATACAAAAAATATGTAGAAGCGACGATGGAAAAATAATTGTATAATCAAAATACGGAGCGTTGCTGGGAGTTTTATTTCTTAAAATGGGAGATACTATGTCCGTTAAGCTACTTATGTTATAAAATGCAAAAAGCCGACATAAATAAATTCGGACAGAAGGTCTAAATTTAAGAAGCATAAAAAATATTCTGAAGCGAAGATGAAAAAATCATCGTATAATGTAAAAGGACAGCGTTGCTGGGAGTTTTATTACTTCAAAAAGAAGACACTATGTGCCTCAAGATATTCATGTCATTATATATCAAAAGCCGGCATGAACAATTTAAGGACGGTGATCCAAATTTTAGAAATACAAAAAATATATAGAAGCGACGATGAAAAAATCATTGTATAATGTAAAAGGACAGCGTTGCTGGGAGTTTTATTACTTAAAAGGGGAGATATCATGTTCTTTAAGCTATCTTAGTCATAGAGAAAAAAAGGCCGACATAAAGACGTTCAGAAAGGGGATTCTAATTTAAGAAATACAAGAAATATGTTAGCGCGACGATGAAAAAATCATCGTATAATGTAAAAGGACAGCGTTGCTGAGAGTTTTATTACTTCAAAAAGAAGATACTATGTGTCTCAAGATATCTACGTTATAAAATAGCAAAAGCCGACATAAAAAAATTCAGAAAGAAGATCCAAATTTAAGAAATACAAAAAATATATAGAAGCGACGATGAAAAATCATTGAATAATGTAAAAAGTGAGCGTTGCTGGGAGTTTTATTACTTAAAAGGGGAGATACCATGTTCTTTAAGCTATTTTAGTCATAGAGAAAAAAAGGCCGACATAAAGAAGTTCAGAAAGGGGATTCAAATTTAAGAAATACGAGAAATATGTTAGCGCGACGATGAAAAAATCATCGTATAATGTAAAAGAACAGCGTTGCTGGGAGTTTTATTACTTCAAAAAGAAGATACCATGTGTCTCAAGATATCTACGTTATAAAATAGCAAAAGCCGACATAAAAAAATTCAGAAAGAAGATCCAAATTTAAGAAATACAAAAAATATATAGAAGCGACGATGAAAAATCATTGAATAATGTAAAAAGTGAGCGTTGCTGGGAGTTTTATTACTTAAAAGGGGAGATACCATGTTTTTTAAGCTATCTTAGTCATAGAGAAAAAAAGGCCGACATAAAGAAGTTCAGAAAGGGGATTCTAATTTAAGAAATATAAGAAATATGTTGGCGCCACGATGAAAAAATCATCGTATAACGTAAAAGGACAGCGTTGCTAGGAGTTTTATTAATTCAAAGGGAAGGCACTATGTGTCCTAAGATATTTAAGTTATAAAATAGCAAAAGCCGGAATAAACAATTTAAGGACGGGGATACAAATTTAAGAAATACAAAAAATATATAGAAGCGACGATGAAAAAATCATTGTATAATGTAAAAAGTGAGCGTTGCTGGGAGTTTTATTACTTAAAAGGGGAGATACCATGTTTTTTAAGCTATCTTAGTCATAGAGAAAAAAAGGCCGACATAAAGAAGTTCAGAAAGGGGATTCTAATTTAAGAAATACAAGAAATATGTTAGCGCGACGATGAAAAAATCATCGTATAATGTAAAAGGACAGCGTCGCTGGGAGTTTTATTAATTCAAAGGGAAGGTACTATGTGTCCTAAGATACTTAAGTTATAAAATAGCAAAAGCCGGCATAAACAATTTAAGGACGGGGATCCAAATTTAAGAAATACAAAAAATATATAGAAGCGACGATGAAAAATCATTGTATAATATAAAAAGTGAGCTTTGCTGGGAATTTTATTACTTAAAAGTGGAGATACTATGTTCTTTAAACTAATTTAGTCATCAAGTAAAAAAGCCGACATAAAGACGTTCAGAAAGGGGATTCTAATTTAAGGAATACAAGAAATATGTTGGCGCGACGATGAAAAAATCATCGTATAATGTAAAAGGACAGCGTTGCTGGTAGTTTTATTACTTCAGAAAGAAGATACTATTTGTCTCAAGATATCTACGTTATAAAATAGCAAAAGCCGACATAAAGAAATTCAGAAAGAAGATCCAAATTTAAGAAATACAAAAAATATGTAGAAGCGACGATGGAAAAATAATTGTATAATCAAAATACGGAGCGTTGCTGGGAGTTTTATTACTTAAAAAGGGAGATACTATGTCCGTTAAGCTACGTATGTTATAAAATGCAAAAAGCCGACATAAATAAATTCGGACAGAAGGTCTAAATTTAAGAAGCATAAAAAATATTCTGAAGCGAAGATGAAAAAATCATCGTATAATGTAAAAGGACAACGTTGCTGGGAGTTTTATTACTTCAAAAAGAAGATACTATGTGCCTCAAGATATTCATGTTATTATATAGCAAAAGCCGGCATGAATAATTTAAGGACGGGGATCCAAATTTTAGAAATACAAAAAATATATAGAAGCGACGATGAAAAAATCATTGTGTAATGTAAAAAGTGAGCGTTGCTGGGAGTTTTATTACTTAAAAGGGGAGTAACTATGTTCCTAAAACTAATTTAGTCATGAAGTAAAAAAAGCCGACATAAAGAAGTTCAGAAAGGGGATTCTAATTTAAGAAATACAAGAAATATGTTGGCGCGACGATGAAAAAATCATCGTATAATGTAAAATGACTGCGTTGCTGGGAGTTTAATTACTCCAAAAAGAAGATAATATGTGCCTCAATATATCCATGTTATCATATAGCAAAAGCCGGCATAAACAATTTAAGGACGGAGATCCAAATTTAAGAAATACAAAAAATATATATAAGCGACGATGAAAAAATCATTGTATAATGTAAAAAGTGAGCGTTGCTGGGAGTTTTAATACTTAAAAGGGGAGATACCATGTTCTTTAAGCTATTTTAGTCATAGAGAAAAAAAGGCCGACATAAAGAAGTTCAGAAAGGGGATTCTAATTTAAGAAATACAAGAAATATGTTAGCGCGATGATGAAAAAATCATCTTATAACGGAAAAGGACAGCGTTGCTGGGAGTTTTATTACTCCAAAAAGAAGATAATATGTGCCTCAACATATCCATGTTATTATATAGCAAAAGCCGGCATAAACAATTTAAGGACGGGGATCCAAATTTAAGAAATACAAAAAATATATAGAAGCGACGATGAAAAAATCATTTTATAATGTAAAAAGTGAGCGTTGCTGGGAGTTTTATTACTTAAAAGTGGAGATACTATGTTCTTTAAACTAATTTAGTCATCAAGTAAAAAAAAGCCGACATAAAGACGGGGATCCAAATTTAAGAAATACAAAAAATATATAGAAGCGACGATGAAAAAATCATTTTATAATGTAAAAAGTGAGCGTTGCTGGGAGTTTTATTACTTAAAAGGGGAGATACAATATTGCTTAAACTAATTTAGTCATCAAGTAAAAAAAGCCGACATAAAGACGTTCAGAAAGGGGATTCAAATTTAAGAAATACAAGAAATATATTGGCGCGACGATGAAAAAATCATCTTATAACGTAAAAGGACAGCGTTGCTGAAAGTTTTATTACTTCAAAAAGAAGATAATATATGCCTGAATATATCCATGTTATTATATAGCAAAAGCCGGCATAAACAATTTAAGGACGGGGATCCAAATTTAAGAATTGCAAAAAATATTTAGAAGCGACGATGAAAAAATCATTGTATAATATAAAAAGTGAGCGTTGCTGGGAGTTTTATTACTTAAAAGTGGAGATACTATGTTCTTTAAACTAATTTAGTCATCAAGTAAAAAAAGCCGACATAAAGACGTTCAGAAAGGGGATTCTAATTTAAGAAATACAGGAAATAAGTTGGCACGACGATGAAAAAATCATCGTATAATGTAAAAGGACAACGTTGCTGGGAGTTTTATTACTTCAAAAAGAAGATACTATGTGTCTCAAGATATCCACGTTATAAAATAGCAAAAGCCGACATAAAGAAATTCAGAAAGAAGATCCAAATTTAAGAAATACAAAAAATATGTAGAAGCGACGATGGAAAAATAATTGTATAATCAAAATACGGAGCGTTGCTGGGAGTTTTATTACTTAAAAAGGGAGATACTATGTCCGTTAAGCTACTTATGTTATAAAATGCAAAAAGCCGACATAAATAAATTCGGACAGAAGGTCTAAATTTAAGAAGCATAAAAAATATTCTGAAGCGAAGATGAAAAAATCATCATATAATGTAAAAGGACAGCGTTGCTGGGAGTTTTATTACTTCAAAAAGAAGATACTATGTGCCTCAAGATATTCATGTCATTATATATCAAAAGCCGGCACGAACAATTTAAGGACGGTGATCCAAATTTTAGAAATACAAAAAATATATAGAAGCGACGATGAAAAAATCATTGTATAATGGAAAAGGACAGCGTTGCTGGAAGTTTTATTAATTCAAAGGGAAGGTACTATGTGTCCTAAGATATCTAACTTATAAAGTAGCAAAAGCCGGCATAAACAATTTATGGAAGGCGATCCAAATTTAAGAAATACAAAAAATATATAGAAGCGACGATGAAAAAATCATTGTATAATGTAAAAAGTGAGCGTTGCTGGGAGTTTTATTACTTAAAAGGGGAGATACCGTGTTTTTTAAGCTATCTTAGTCATAGAGAAAAAAAGGCCGACATAAAGAAGTTCAGAAAGGGGATTCTAATTTAAGAAATATAAGAAATATGTTGGCGCCACGATGAAAAAATCATCGTATAACGTAAAAGGACAGCGTTGCTAGGAGTTTTGTTAATTCAAAGGGAAGGCACTATGTGTCCTAAGATATTTAAGTTATAAACTAGCAAAAACCGGCATAAACAATTTAAGAAAGGGGATCCAAATTTAAGAAATACAGAAAATATATAGAAGCGACGATGAAAAAATCATTGTATAATGTAAAAAGTGAGCGTTGCTGGGAGTTTTATTACTTAAAAAAGGAGATACTATTTTCCTTAAACTAATTTAGTAATCAAGTAAAAAAAGCCGACATAAAGACGTTCAGAAAGGGGATTCTAATTTAAGAAATACAAGAAATATGTTGGCGCGACGATGAAAAAATCATCGTATAATGTAAAAGGACTGCGTTGCTGGGAGTTTAATTACTCAAAAAAGAAGATAATATGTGCCTCAATATATCCATGTTATCATATAGCAAAAGCCGGCATAAACAATTTAAGGAAGGGGATCCAAATTTAAGAAATACAAAAAATATATAGAAGCGACGATGAAAAAATCATTGTATAATGTAGAAAGTGAGCGTTGCTGGGAGTTTTATTACTTAAAAGGGGAGATACTATGTTGTTTAAGCTATTTTAGTCATAAAGAAAAAAAGGCCGACATAAAGAAGTTCAGAAAGGGGATTCAAATTTAAGAAATACAAGAAATATGTTGGCGCAACGATGAAAAAATCATCGTATAATGTAAAAGGACAGCGTTGCTGGGAGTTTTATTTCTCCAAAAAGAAGATAATATGTGCCTCAACATATGCATGTTATTATATAGCAAAAGCCGGCATAAACAATTTAAGGACGGGGATCCAAATTTAAGAAATACAAAAAATATATAGAAGCGACGATGAAAAAATCATTGTATAATGTAAAAAGTGAGCGTTGCTGGGAGTTTTGTTACTTAAAAAAGGAGATACTATTTTCCTTAAACTAATTTAGTTATCAAGTAAAAAAAGCCGACATAAAGACGTTCAGAAAGGGGATTCTAATTTAAGAAATACAAGAAATATGTTGGCGCGACGATGAAAAAATCATTGTATAATGTAAAAAGTGAGCGTTGCTGGGAGTTTTATTACTTAAAAGGGGAGATACCATGTTCTTTAAGCTATTTTAGTCATAGAGAAAGAAAGGCCGATATAAAGAAGTTCAGAATGGGGATTCTAATTTAAGAAATACAAGAAATATATTAGCGCGACGATGAAAAAATCATCGTAAAATGTAAAAGGACAGCGTTGCTGGGAGTTTTATTACTTCAAAAAGAAGATACTATGTGTCTCAAGATATCCACGTTATAAAATAGCAAAAGCCGACATAAAGAAATTCAGAAAGAAGATCCAAATTTAAGAAATACAAAAAATATGTAGAAGCGACGATGGAAAAATAATTGTATAATCAAAATACGGAGCGTTGCTGGGAGTTTTATTACTTAAAAAGGGAGATACTATGTCCGTTAAGCTACTTATGTTATAAAATGCAAAAAGCCGACATAAATAAATTGGGCCAGAAGGTCTAAATTTAAGAAGCATAAAAAATATTCTGAAGCGAAGATGAAAAAATCATCGTATAATGTAAAAGGACAGCGTTGCTGGGAATTTTATGACTTCAAAAAGAAGATACTATGTGCCTCAAGATATTCATGTTATTATATAGCAAAAGCCGGCATGAACAATTTAAGGACGGTGATCCAAATTTTAGAAATAAAAAAAATATATAGAAGCGACTATGAAAAAATCATTGTATAATGTAAAAAGTGAGCGTTGCTGGGAGTTTTATTACTTAAAAAGGGAGATACCATGTTCTTTAAGCTATTTTAGTCATAAAGAAAAAAAGGCCGACATAAAGAAGTTCAGAAACGGGATTCAAATTTAAGAAATACAAGAAATATTTTTGCGCGACGATGAAAAAATCATCGTATAATGTAAAAGGACAACGTTGCTGGGAGTTTTATTAATTCAAAGGGAAGGTACTATGTGTCCTAAGATATCTTACTTATAAAGTTGCAAAAGCCGGCATAAACAATTTATGGAAGGTGATCCAAATTTAAGAATTACAAAAAATATATAGAAGCGACGATGAAAAAATCATTGTATAATGTAAAAAGTTAGCGTTGCTGGGAGTTTTATTACTTAAAAGGGGAGATACCATGTTCTTTAAGCTATTTTAGTCATAGAGAGAAAAAGGCCGACATAAAGAAGTTCAGAAAGGGGATTCTAATTTAAGAAATATAAGAAATATGTTGGCGCGACAATGAAAAAATCATTGTATAATGTAAAAAGTGAGCGTTGCTGGGAGTTTTATTACTTAAAAGGGGAGAGGACCATATTCTTTAAGCTATTTTAGTCATAAAGAAAAAAAAGCCGACGTAAAGAAGTTCAGAAACGGGATTCTAATTTAAGAAATACAAGAAATATTTTTGCGCGACGATGAAAAAATCATCGTATAATGTAAAAGGACAGCGTTGCTTGGAGTTTTATTACTTCATAAAGAAAATACTATGCATCTCAAGATATCTACGTTATAAAATAGCAAAAGCCGACATAAAAAAATTCAGAAAGAAGATCCAAATTTAAGAAATACAAAAAATATGTAGAAGCGACGATAGAAAAATAATTGTATAATCAAAAAACGGAGCGTTGCTGGGAGTTTTATTACTTAAAAAGGGAGATACTATGTCCGTTAAGCTACTTATGTTATAAAATGCAAAAAGCCGACATAAATAAATTCCGACAGAAGGTCTAAATTTAAGAAAAATAAAAAATATTCTGAAGCGAAGATGAAAAAATCATCGTAAAATGTAAAAGGACAGCGTTGCTGGGAGTTTTACTACTTCAAAAAGAAGATACTATGTGCCTCAAGATATTCATGTTATTATATAGCAAAAGCCGGCATGAACAATTTAAGGACGGGGATCCAAATTTAAGAAATACAAAAAATATATAGAAGCGACGATGAAAAATCATTGAATAATGTAAAAAGTGAGCGTTGCTGGGAGTTTTATTAGTTAAAAGTGAGATACTATGTTTCTTAAACTAATTTAGTCATAAAGTAAAAAAGGCAGACATAAAGACTTTGAGAAAGGGGATTCTAATTTAAGTAATACATAAAATATGTTTGCGCGACGATGAAAAATCATCGAATAATGTAAAAGGACAGCGTTGCTGGGAGTTTTATTACTTCAAAAAGAAGAAACTATGTGCCTCAAGATATCCATGTTATAATATAGCAAAGGCCGGCACAAGGAAATTCAGAAAGAAGATCCAAATTTAAGAAATACACAAAATATGTAGAAGCGATGAAGAATAAATCATTGTATAATGTAAAAGAAGAGCGTTGCTGAAAGTTTTATTGTTTCAAAGAGAAGAGGCCATGTGTTTTAAGATATTTATGTTATAAAATTGCAAAAGCCGGCATAAACAAATTCAGAAAGAAAATATAAATTGAAAAAATACAAATAATATGCTGGAGCGACGAATAAAAAATCATTGTATTACATTGAACGATTTTTTTGAATAAATTTACTGCTGAAAATGGGGGAAAATCCATATAATAAAAGAATAAAAGAAAATGTGGAAACGCGATATCATGGTCGGTGAGATAGAGGAACCAATTATAATTAATTTAAGCGAAGAGAGCTTCACTTAGTAATAAAATAAACCTCCTTCCGACGAATATGACAAGGATTATAATCCTTTTTAACTCTTCCCACATCCAAATATCTACTGTTATCCAACCAAAATAGTCTATTATTATAGACCGTTATTGTTGATTATAAAATTTCTAACCCACTCCTATGAAAAATATATGTGTCTAGCAGATTTTGCCAGAGACACCGGACTTAAGAACACAGGTAGTTTGCGAAGAAAAAAAGGTTAAAAAATGATTTATAACTCTGTCTAGTTCTTGAATAAACTGTAGTATAAGAGGCAAAATCGGGTCTATTTTCCTGAACTCAAAGCTCTTGGGGGCAGGGGCGATCGCCCCCAAAACCTGACAAAGGCCGACATAAACAAATTCATAATGAAGACCCAAATTAAAAATATATTTAAAAAAAAATCGGTGCCATGATGCAAAATCATTGTTCCATGTAAAAGAAAGTAGCGTTGCTGACAGTTTTATTATTTAAAGAAGCAAATTATGATTATAATTTAATAAAGGCCGGCATAAATAAGTTGAGGAACAAGATCGAAATTAAAGATATAAAAGAAAATTTAAATCGACGATTGAAAGTGGTCGTTTCCTTGGCAAAAAGGAAAGTGTTGTTAAAGGTTTTAGATTTTGAAGATAAAGGCCATATATTTCCAAACATATTTTGGTTTTCATCCAACAAAAGCCGATATGAACAAATGGAGAAACCAGATCCAAACTCAAAAATACATTTTTTTCCCATGATATAAAATCATTTTTCTATGTAAAGAAAAATACCGGAGCTGGGAGTTTTATAAATTTGGAGTAAGATACTATGCCTCTTACCCTATTTTTATTATTATGCCTTAAGGTACCTCTGTGAAGTTAGCAACGTTTCTCAGAAACGTTTCTGCCAGCAACGAATATTTGGAAAGGGACATGTTAATTGCACCCACCATTTGAACAATAAATTTGAAAATAAGATTTGAAAGATCAAGTGCTTAATTCCTTGATATTCTAGTATATTTCACGATTATCTTGTACAGGGTGGTATAGTTAAAAAACCAAAAAGGATGAGCTGTAGACAACTAGCTCCAATCGACACACAATGAATGCACATACATTTTGTGCAAGGAAAACCTGTAAATTTACAAGTTGAAAGTGCTTTTATATTGAAGAAAAAAAATGCCTTATGTTAATTTTTAATCACCTGCAGGATATCAGACCCAAAATGAAAAGAGTCTGCAATGCACAGTTGGTTATTAAAGAAATATGCAATTTTTACAAGGAAAGCTTCGAGTCTACACCTCGGAAATATTTTTCAAAAACTACTACTATATTATATAGATAACCCATCCTATAAGATCCCCAAACAACCGGTATGAGTTAAAATAGAGAGTGAAATGTGCTTGCAACATACAGTAGGTCAATATAGAAATTAGCAATTTCCACGAGGAAAGCGACGAGTGTACAATTTGGAAATATTTTTCTAAAAGCACTACCATTTGAAAGAAAATAACTCACCCTCTAAGAACGCTGAACAACCCGTACCAGTTAAGATAGAGAGTAAAATGTGCCAGCAACGAACACTGGGTTAATATAGAAATATACAATTTTTACAAGGAAAGCTGCGAGTCTACATCTTGGAAATGTTTTTGAAAAACCACTATCAAATTGAAGGAAATAACTCACCCAATAAGAATTGTCAACAACCCGTACGAGTTAAGATAGAGAGCAAAATGTGCTTGCAATGGACAGTAGGTCAATATAGAAATTAGCAATTTTCACAAGGAAAGCGACGAGTTTACAATTTGGAAATATTTTTCTAAAACCACTACCATTTCAAAGAAAATAACTCACCCCATAAGAATGCTGAACAACACGTACGAGTTAAGATAGAGAGTAAAATGTGCCAGCAACGAACACTGGGTTAATATAGAAATATACAATTTTTACAAGGAAAGCTGCGAGTCTACATCTTGGAAATGTTTTTGAAAAACCACTATCAAATTGAAGGAAATAACTCACCCAATAAGAATTGTCAACAACCCGTACGAGTTAAGATAGAGAGCAAAATGTGCTTGCAATGGACAGTAGGTCAATATAGAAATTAGCAATTTTCACAAGGAAAGCGACGAGTTTACAATTTGGAAATATTTTTCTAAAACCACTACCATTTCAAAGAAAATAACTCACCCCATAAGAATGCTGAACAACACGTACGAGTTAAGATAGAACGTAAAATGTGCCAGCAACGAACACTGCGTTAATATATGAAATATACAATTTTTACAAGGAAAGCTGCGAGTCTACATCTTGAAAATGGTTTTCGAAAACCACTACCAAATTGAAGAAAATAACTCACCCAATAAGAATTCTCAACAACCCGTACGAGTTAAGATAAAGAGTAAAATATGTTAGCAACGATAATGGGTTAATCTAGAAATATGCAATTTCCACTCGCTGCTGGCACCTTTTACTCTCTATCTTAACTCGTATGGGTTGTTAAGAATTCTTATTGGGTGTGTTATTTTCTTCAATTTGGTAGAAATTTTGAAAAATATTTCCAAGATGTAGACTCACAACTTTCCTTGAGGTCTGTAGAGTGAAGCGAAAATATACGCTTCAGTGGACACAGTCCCTATTTAAGCTCGTAGCCTTAAGACAAAACATTCGGTTTATACTTGATAACGATTAGAGATACAACTTAATCGAAATGTCGTAAAAACACACAAAAATAAAGACAATGCAAGTTCGACAACCACACTTTAGTCAACAAATTTTTTATTTTTCTTAAAATTGGATCGACTTTTTGAAATTGCTTAAGTTAGCCTTTGCTGTTTTATAACAAAAATAGCTTAAGAGACATAGTGCCACTAATCTAGGTAATAGAAAACCCAGAAACGCAATTTTTTTTGCAAAAGACTAAGATAATTCATCTTCGCACTAACAAATTCATGGTAATTCTTGAGTTTAAGTAGAAGTCTTGAATTTTTTTATGTCGGCCTCTTTATTTTATAAATAAAATGGATTAAGGAACATAGTATCTCCTTTTTAAGTAACATAATTCCCAGCAACGCTCACTTTTTACATTATAAAATGATTTTTTCATCGTCGCTTCTATATATTTTTTGTATTTCTTAAATTTGGATCCCCGTCCTTAAATTGTTCATGCCGGCTTTTGCTATATAATAACATGAATATCTTGAGGCACATAGTATCTTCTTTTTGAAGTAGTAAAACTCCCAGCAACGCTGTCCTTTTACATTTTACGATGATTTTTTCATCTTCGCTTCAGAATATTTTTTATTTTTCTTAAATTTAGACCTTCTGTCCGAATTTATTTATGTCGGCTTTTTGCATTTTATAACATAAGTAGCTTAACGGACATAGTATCTCCCTTTTTAAGTAATAAAACTCCCAGCAACGCTCCGTTTTTTGATTATACAATTATTTTTTCTATCGTCGCTTCTACATATTTTTTGTATTTCTTAAATTTGGATCTTCTTTCTGAATTTTTTTTATGTCGGCTTTTGCTATTTTATAACGTAGATATCTTGAGATGCATAGTATTTTCTTTATGAAGTAATAAAACTCCCAGCAACGCTGTCCTTCTACATTATACGATGATTTTTTTCATCGTCGCGCAAAAATATTTCTTGTATTTCTTAAATTAGAATCCCGTTTCTGAACTTCTTTACGTGGGCCTTTTTTTCTTTATGACTAAAATAGCTTAAAGAACATGGTCTCTCCCCTTTTAAGTAATGAAACTCCCAGCAACGCTCACTTTTTACATTATACAATGATTTTTTCATTGTCGCGCCAACATATTTCTTATATTTCTTAAATTAGAATCCCCTTTCTGAACTTCTTTATGTCGGCCTTTTTTTCTCTATAACTAAAATAGCTTAAAGAACATGGTATCTCCCCTTTTAAGTAATAAAACTCCCAACAACGCTAACTTTTTACATTATACAATGATTTTTTCATAGTCGCTTCTATATATTTTTTGTATTTCTTAAATTTGGATCACCTTCCATAAATTGTTTATGCCGGCTTTTGCTACTTTATAAGTTAGATATCTTAGGACACATAGTACCTTCCCTTTGAATTAATAAAACTCCCAGCAACGCTGTCCTTTTACATTATACGATGATTTTTTCATCGTCGCGGTAACATATTTCTTGTATTTCTTAAATTTGAATCCCCTTTCTGAACTTCTTTATGTCGGCCTTTTTTTCTCTATGACTAAAATAGCTTAAAGAACATGGTATCTCCCCTTTTAAGTATTAAAACTCCCAGCAACGCTCACTTTTTACATTATACAATGATTTTTTCATCGTCGCTTATATATATTTTTTGTATTTCTTAAATTTGGATCCCCGTCCTTAAATTGTTTATGCCGGCTTTTGCTATATAATAACATGGATAGGTTGAGGCACATATTGTCTTCTTTTTGAAGTAATAAAACTCCCAGCAACGCTCCGTATTTTGATTATACAATTATTTTTCCATCGTCGCTTCTACATAATTTTTGTATTTCTTAAATTTGGATCTTCTTTCTGACTTTTTTTATGTCGGCTTTTGCTATTTTATATCGTGGATATCTTGAGACACATAGTATCTTCTTTTTGAAGTAATAAAACTCCCAGCAACGCTGTCCTTTTACATTATACGATGATTTTTTCATCGTCGCGCCAACATATTTCTTGTATTTCTTAAATTTGAATCCCCTTTCTTAACGTCTTTATGTCGGCTTTTTTTACTTGATGACTAAATTAGTTTAAAGAACATAGTATCTCCACTTTTAAGTAATAAAACTCCCAGCAACGCTCACTTTTTATATTATACAATGATTTTTCATCGTCGCTTCTGTATATTTTTTGTATTTCTTAAATTTGGATCCCCGTCCTTAAATTGTTTATGCCGGCTTTTGCTATTTTATAACTTAAATATCTTAGGACACATAGTACCTTCCATTTGAATTAATAAAACTCCCAGCAACGCTGTCCTTTTACATTATACGATGATTTTTTCATCGTCGCGCTAACATATTTCTTGCATTTCTTAAATTAGAATCCCCTTTCTGAACTTCTTTATGTCGGCCTTTTTTTCTCTATGACTAAAATAGCTTAAAGAGCATGGTATCTCCCCTTTTAAGTAACAAAACTCCCAGCAACGCTCACTTTTTACATTATTCAATGATTTTTCATCGTCGCTTCTGTATATTTTTTGTATTTCTTAAATTTGGATCCCCGTCCTTAAATTGTTTATGCCGGCTTTTGCTATTTTATAACTTAAATATCTTAGGACACATAGTACCTTCCATTTGAATTAATAAAACTCCCAGCAACGCTGTCCTTTTACATTATACGATGATTTTTTCATCGTCGCGCTAACATATTTCTTGTATTTCTTAAATTAGAATCCCCTTTCTGAACTTCTTTATGTCGGCCTTTTTTTCTCTATGACTAAAATAGCTTAAAGAGCATGGTATCTCCCCTTTTAAGTAATAAAACTCCCAGCAACGCTCACTTTTTACATTATTCAATGATTTTTCATCGTCGCTTCTATATATTTTTTGTATTTCTTAAATTTGGATCTTCTTTCTGAATTTTTTTATGTCGGCTTTTGCTATTTTATAACGTAGATATCTTGAGACATATAGTATCTTCTTTTTGAAGTAATAAAACTCCCAGCAACGCTGTCCTTTTACATTATACGATGATTTTTTCATCGTCGCGCTAATATATTTCTTGTATTTCTTAAATTAGAATCCCCATTCTGAACTTCTTTATGTCGGCCTTTTTTTCTCTATGACTAAAATAGCTTAAAGAACATGGTATCTCCCCTTTTAAGTAATAAAACTCCCAGCAACGCTCACTTTTTACATTATACAATGATTTTTTCATCGTCGCGCCAACATATTTCTTGTATTTCTTAAATTAGAATCCCCTTTCTGAACGTCTTTATGTCGGCTTTTTTTACTTGATAACTAAATTAGTTTAAGGAAAATAGTATCTCCTTTTTTAAGTAATAAAACTCCCAGCAACGCTCACTTTTTACATTATACAATGATTTTTTCATCGTCGCTTCTATATATTTTCTGTATTTCTTAAATTTGGATCCCCTTTCTTAAATTGTTTATGCCGGCTTTTGCTAGTTTATAACTTAGATATCTTAGGACACATAGTGCCTTCCCTTTGAATTAATAAAACTCCTAGCAACGCTGTCCTTTTACGTTATACGATGATTTTTTCATCGTGGCGCCAACATATTTCTTATATTTCTTAAATTAGAATCCCCTTTCTGAACTTCTTTATGTCGGCCTTTTTTTCTCTATGACTAAGATAGCTTAAAAAACATGGTATCTCCCCTTTTAAGTAATAAAACTCCCAGCAACGCTCACTTTTTACATTATACAATGATTTTTTCATCGTCGCTTCTATATATTTTTTGTATTTCTTAAATTTGGATCGCTTTCCATAAATTGTTTATGCGGCTTTTGCTACTTTATAAGTTAGATATCTTAGGACACATAGTACCTTCCCTTTGAATTAATAAAACTTCCAGCAACGCTGTCCTTTTACATTATACAATGATTTATTCATCGTCGCTTAAATTGTTCATGCCGGCTTTTGATATATAATGACATGAATATCTTGAGGCACATAGTATCTTCTTTTTGAAGTAATAAAACTCCCAGCAACGCTGTCCTTTTACATTATACGATGATTTTTTCATCTTCGCTTCAGGATATTTTTTATGCTTCTTAAATTTAGACCTTCTGTCCGAATTTATTTATGTCGGCTTTTTGCATTTTATAACATAAGTAGCTTAACGGACATAGTATCTCCCTTTTTAAGTAATAATACTCCCAGCAACGCTCCGTATTTTGATTATACAATTATTTTTCCATCGTCGCTTCTACATATTTTTTGTATTTCTTAAATTTGGATCCCCGTCCTTAAATTGTTTTTGCCGGCTTTTGCTATTTTATAACTTAAATATCTTAGGACACATAGTACCTTCCCTTTGAATTAATAAAACTCCCAGCAACGCTGTCCTTTTACATTATACGATGATTTTTTCATCGTCGCGCTAACATATTTCTTGTATTTCTTAAATTTGAATCCCCTTTCTGAACTTCTTTATGTCGGCCTTTTTTTCTCTATGACTAAAATAGCTTAAAAAACATGGTATCTCCCCTTTTAAGTATTAAAACTCCCAGCAACGCTCACTTTTTACATTATACAATGATTTTTTCATCGTCGCTTATATATATTTTTTGTATTTCTTAAATTTGGATCCCCGTCCTTAAATTGTTTATGCCGGCTTTTGCTATATAATAACATGGATATATTGAGGCACATATTATCTTCTTTTTGGAGTAATAAAACTCCCAGCAACGCTGTCCTTTTCCGTTATAAGATGATTTTTTCATCGTCGCGCTAACATATTTCTTGTATTTCTTAAATTAGAATCCCCTTTCTGAACTTCTTTATGTCGGCCTTTTTTTCTCTATGACTAAAATAGCTTAAAGAACATGGTATCTCCCCTTTTAAGTAATTAAACTCCCAGCAACGCTCACTTTTTACATTATACAATGATTTTTTCATCGTCGCGCCAACATATTTCTTGTATTTCTTAAATTAGAATCCCCTTTCTGAACTTCTTTATGTCGGCTTTTTTTACTTCATGACTAAATTAGTTTTAGGAACATAGTTACTCCCCTTTTAAGGAAAAAAACTTCCAGCAACGCTCACTTTTTACATTACACAATGATTTTTTCATCGTCGCTTCTATATATTTTTTGTATTTCTAAAATTTGGATCCCCGTCCTTAAATTATTCATGCCGGCTTTTGCTATATAATAACATGAATATCTTGAGGCACATAGTATCTTCTTTTTGAAGTAATAAAACTCCCAGCAACGTTGTCCTTTTACATTATACGATGATTTTTTCATCTTCGCTTCAGAATATTTTTTATGCTTCTTAAATTTAGACCTTCTGTCCGAATTTATTTATGTCGGCTTTTTACATTTTATAACATAAGTAGCTTAACGGACATAGTATCTCCCTTTTTAAGTAATAAAACTCCCAGCAACGCTCCGTATTTTGATTATACAATTATTTTTCCATCGTCGCTTCTACATATTTTTTGTATTTCTTAAATTTGGATCTTCTTTCTGAATTTTTTTATGTCGGCTTTTGCTATTTTATAACGTGGATATCTTGAGACACATAGTATCTTCTTTTTGAAGTAATAATACTCCCAGCAACGCTGTCCCTTTACATTATACGATGATTTTTTCATCGTCGCGCCAACATATTTCTTGTATTCCTTAAATTAGAATCCCCTTTCTGAACGTCTTTATGTCGGCTTTTTTTACTTGATGACTAAATTAGTTTAAAGAACATAGTATCTCCACTTTTAAGTAATAAAACTCCCAGCAACGCTCACTTTTTATATTATACAATGATTTTTTCATCATCGCTTCTATATATTTTTTGTATTTCTTAAATTTGGATCCCCGTCCTTAAATTGTTTATGCCGGCTTTTGCTATTTTATAACTTAAATATCTTAGGACACATAGTACCTTCCCTTTGAATTAATAAAACTCCCAGCAACGCTGTCCTTTTACATTATACGATGATTTTTTCATCGTCGCGCTAACATATTTCTTGTATTTCTTAAATTAGAATCCCCTTTCTGAACTTCTTTATGTCGGCCTTTTTTTCTCTATGACTAAAATAGCTTAAAGAACATGGTATCTCCCCTTTTAAGTAATAAAACTCCCAGCAACGCTCACTTTTTACATTATACAATGATTTTTTCATCGTCGCTTCTATATATTTTTTGTATTTCTTAAATTTGAATCGCTTTCCATAAATTGTTTATGCCGGCTTTTGCTACTTTATAAGTTAGATATCTTAGGACACATAGTACCTTCCCTTTGAATTAATAAAACTTCCAGCAACGCTGTCCTTTTACATTATACAATGATTTTTTCATCGTCGCTTCTATATATTTTTTGTATTTCTAAAATTTGGATCACCGTCCTTAAATTGCTCATGCCGGCTTTTGATATATAATGACATGAATATCTTGAGGCACATAGTATCTTCTTTTTGAAGTAATAAAACTCCCAGCAACGCTGTCCTTTTACATTATACGATGATTT
This sequence comes from Diaprepes abbreviatus, assembly GCA_034092305.1. Taxonomy (NCBI): domain Eukaryota; kingdom Metazoa; phylum Arthropoda; class Insecta; order Coleoptera; family Curculionidae; genus Diaprepes; species Diaprepes abbreviatus. The sequence goes on from JASJET010000040.1 coordinate 2,450,474, forward strand.
TTTCATTTTCGCTTCAGGATATTTTTTAGGCTTCTTAAATTTAGACCTTCTGGCCCAATTTATTTATGTCGGCTTTTTGCATTTTATAACATAAGTAGCTTAACGGAAATAGTATCTCCCTTTTTAAGTAATAAAACTCCCAGCAACGCTCCGTATTTTGATTATACAATTATTTTTCCATCGTCGCTTCTACATATTTTTTGTATTTCTTAAATTTGGATCTTCTTTCTGAATTTCCTTTATGTCGGCTTTTGCTATTTTATAACGTGGATATCTTGAGACACATAGTATCTTCTTTTTGAAGTAATAAAACTCCCAGCAACGCTATCCTTTTACATTATACGATGATTTTTTCATCGTCGCGCCAACATATTTCCTGTATTTCTTAAATTAGAATCCCCTTTCTGAACGTCTTTATGTCGGCTTTTTTTACTTGATGACTAAATTAGTTTAAAGAACATAGTATCTCCACTTTTAAGTAATAAAACTCCCAGCAACGCTTACTTTTTATATTATACAATGATTTTTTCTTCGTCGCTTCTATATATTTTTTGCATTTCTTACATTTGGATCCCCGTCCTTAAATTGTTTATACCGGCTTTTGCTATATAATAACATGGATATATTCAGGCATATATTATCTTCTTTTTGAAGTAATAAAACTTTCAGCAACGCTGTCCTTTTACGTTATAAGATGATTTTTTCATCGTCGCGCCAATATATTTCTTGTATTTCTTAAATTTGAATCCCCTTTCTGAACGTCTTTATGTCGGCTTTTTTTACTTGATGACTAAATTAGTTTAAGAAATATTGTATCTCCCCTTTTAAGTAATAAAACTCCCAGCAACGCTCACTTTTTACATTATAAAATGATTTTTTCATCGTCGCTTCTATATATTTTTTGTATTTCTTAAATTTGGATCCCCGTCTTTATGTCGGCTTTTTTTACTTGATGACTAAATTAGTTTAAAGAACATAGTATCTCCACTTTTAAGTAATAAAACTCCCAGCAACGCTCACTTTTTACATTATAAAATGATTTTTTCATCGTCGCTTCTACATATTTTTTGTATTTCTTAAATTTGGATCCCCGTCCTTAAATTGTTTTTGCAGGCTTTTGCTATTTTATAACTTAAATATCTTAGGACACATAGTACCTTCCCTTTGAATTAATAAAACTCCCAGCAACGCTGTCCTTTTACATTATACGATGATTTTTTCATCGTCGCGCTAACATATTTCTTGTATTTCTTAAATTTGAATCCCCTTTCTGAACTTCTTTATGTCGGCCTTTTTTTCTCTATGACTAAAATAGCTTAAAAAACATGGTATCTCCCCTTTTAAGTATTAAAACTCCCAGCAACGCTCACTTTTTACATTATACAATGATTTTTTCATCGTCGCTTATATATATTTTTTGTATTTCTTAAATTTGGATCCCCGTCCTTAAATTGTTTATGCCGGCTTTTGCTATATAATAACATGGATATATTGAGGCACATATTATCTTCTTTTTGGAGTAATAAAACTCCCAGCAACGCTGTCCTTTTCCGTTATAAGATGATTTTTTCATCGTCGCGCTAACATATTTCTTGTATTTCTTAAATTAGAATCCCCTTTCTGAACTTCTTTATGTCGGCCTTTTTTTCTCTATGACTAAAATAGCTTAAAGAACATGGTATCTCCTTTTTTAAGTATTAAAACTCCCAGCAACGCTCACTTTTTACATTATACAATGATTTTTTCATCGTCGCTTCTATATATTTTTTGTATTTCTTAAATTTGGATCCCCGTCCTTAAATTGTTTATGCCGGCTTTTGCTATATGATAACATGGATATATTGAGGCACATATTATCTTCTTTTTGGAGTAATTAAACTCCCAGCAACGCTCACTTTTTACATTATACAATGATTTTTTCATCGTCGCGCCAACATATTTCTTGTATTTCTTAAATTAGAATCCCCTTTCTGAACTTCTTTATGTCGGCTTTTTTTACTTCATGACTAAATTAGTTTTAGGAACATAGTTACTCCCCTTTTAAGGAATAAAACTTCCAGCAACGCTCACTTTTTACATTACACAATGATTTTTTCATCGTCGCTTCTATATATTTTTTGTATTTCTAAAATTTGGATCCCCGTCCTTAAATTATTCATGCCGGCTTTTGCTATATAATAACATGAATATCTTGAGGCACATAGTATCTTCTTTTTGAAGTAATAAAACTCCCAGCAACGTTGTCCTTTTACATTATACGATGATTTTTTCATCTTCGCTTCAGAATATTTTTTATGCTTCTTAAATTTAGACCTTCTATCCGAATTTATTTATGTCGGCTTTTTGCATTTTATAACATAAGTAGCTTAACGGACATAGTATCTCCCTTTTTAAGTAATAAAACTCCCAGCAACGCTCCGTATTTTGATTATACAATTATTTTTCCATCGTCGCTTCTACATATTTTTTGTATTTCTTAAATTTGGATCTTCTTTCTGAATTTTTTTATGTCGGCTCTTGCTATTTTATAACGTGGATATCTTGAGATACATAGTATCTTCTTTTTGAAGTAATAAAACTCCCAGCAACGCTGTCCCTTTACATTATACGATGATTTTTTCATCGTCGCGCCAACATATTTCTTGTATTCCTTAAATTAGAATCCCCTTTCTGAACGTCTTTATGTCGGCTTTTTTTACTTGATGACTAAATTAGTTTAAAGAACATAGTATCTCCACTTTTAAGTAATAAAACTCCCAGCAACGCTCACTTTTTATATTATACAATGATTTTTTCATCGTCGCTTCTATATATTTTTTGTATTTCTTAAATTTGGATCCCCGTCCTTAAATTGTTTATGCCGGCTTTTGCTATTTTATAACTTAAATATCTTAGGACACATAGTACCTTCCCTTTGAATTAATAAAACTCCCAGCAACGCTGTCCTTTTACATTATACGATGATTTTTTCATCGTCGCGCTAACATATTTCTTGTATTTCTTAAATTAGAATCCCCTTTCTGAACTTCTTTATGTCGGCCTTTTTTTCTCTATGACTAAAATAGCTTAAAGAACATGGTATCTCCCCTTTTAAGTATTAAAACTCCCAGCAACGCTCACTTTTGACATTATACAATGATTTTTTCATCGTCGCGCCAACATATTTCTTGTATTTCTTAAATTAGAATCCCCTTTCTGAACGTCTTTATGTCGGCTTTTTTTACTTGATAACTAAATTAGTTTAAGGAAAATAGTATCTCTTTTTTTAAGTAATAAAACTCCCAGCAACGCTCACTTTTTACATTATACAATGATTTTTTCATCGTCGCTTCTATATATTTTCTGTATTTCTTAAATTTGAATCCCCTTTCTTAAATTGTTTATGCCGGCTTTTGCTAGTTTATAACTTAGATATCTTAGGACACATAGTGCCTTCCCTTTGAATTAATAAAACTCCTAGCAACGCTGTCCTTTTACGTTATACGATGATTTTTTCATCGTGGCGCCAACATATTTCTTATATTTCTTAAATTAGAATCCCCTTTCTGAACTTCTTTATGTCGGCCTTTTTTTTCTCTATGACTAAGATAGCTTAAAAAACATGGTATCTCCCCTTTTAAGTAATAAAACTCCCAGCAAACGCTCACTTTTTACATTATACAATGATTTTTTCATCGTCGCTTCTATATATTTTTTGCATTTCTTAAATTTGAATCGCTTTCCATAAATTGTTTATGCCGGCTTTTGCTACTTTATAAGTTAGATATCTTAGGACACATAGTACCTTCCCTTTGAATTAATAAAACTTCCAGCAACGCTGTCCTTTTACATTATACAATGATTTTTTCATCGTCGCTTCTATATATTTTTTGTATTTCTAAAATTTGGATCACCGTCCTTAAATTGCTCATGCCGGCTTTTGATATATAATGACATGAATATCTTGAGGCACATAGTATCTTCTTTTTGAAGTAATAAAACTCCCAGCAACGCTGTCCTTTTACATTATACGATGATTTTTTCATCTTCGCTTCAGGATATTTTTTATGCTTCTTAAATTTAGACCTTCTGTCCGAATTTATTTATGTCGGCTTTTTGCATTTTATAACATAAGTAGCTTAACGGACATAGTATCTCCCTTTTTAAGTAATAAAACTCCCAGCAACGCTCCGTATTTTGATTATACAATTATTTTTCCATCGTCGCTTCTACATATTTTTTGTATTTCTTAAATTTGGATCTTCTTTCTGAATTTCTTTATGTCGGCTTTTGCTATTTTATAAAGTGGATATCTTGAGACACATAGTATCTTCTTTTTGAAGTAATAAAACTCCCAGCAACGCTGTCCTTTTACATTATACGATGATTTTTTCATCGTCGCGCCAACATATTTCCTGTATTTCTTAAATTAGAATCCCCTTTCTGAACGTCTTTATGTCGGCTTTTTTTACTTGATGACTAAATTAGTTTAAAGAACATAGTATCTCCACTTTTAAGTAATAAAACTTTCAGCGACGCTCACTTTTTATATTATACAATGATTTTTTCATCGTCGCTTCTATATATTTTTTGCATTTCTTAAATTTGGATCCCCGTCCTTAAATTGTTTATACCGGCTTTTGCTATATAATAACATGGATATATTCAGGCATATATTATCTTCTTTTTGAAGTAATAAAACTTTCAGCAACGCTATCCTTTTACGTTATAAGATGATTTTTTCATCGTCGCGCCAATATATTTCTTATATTTCTTAAATTTGAATCCCCTTTCTGAAGGTCTTTATGTCGGCCTTTTTTACTTGATGACTAAATTAGTTTAAGAAATATTGTATCTCCCCTTTTAAGTAATAAAACTCCCAGCAACGCTCACTTTTTACATTATAAAATGATTTTTTCATCGTCGCTTCTATATATTTTTTGTATTTCTTAAATTTGGATCCCCGTCCTTAAATTGTTTATGCCGGCTTTTGCTATTTTATAACTTAAATATCTTAGGACACATAGTACCTTCCCTTTGAATTAATAAAACTCCCAGCAACGCTGTCCTTTTACATTATACGATGATTTTTTCATCGTTGCGCCAACATATTTCTTGTATTTCTTAAATTTGAATTCCCTTTCTGAACTTCTTTATGTCGGCCTTTTTTTCTTTATGACTAAAATAGCTTAAACAACATGGTATCTCCTTTTTTAAGTAATAAAACTCCCAGCAACGCTCACTTTCTACATTATACAATGATTTTTTTCATCGTCGCTTCTATATATTTTTTGTATTTCTTAAATTTGGATCCCCTTCCTTAAATTATTTATGCCGGCTTTTGCTATATGATAACATGGATATATTAAGGCACATATTATCTTCTTTTTGGAGTAATTAAACTCCCAGAAACGCTGTCCTTTTACATTATACGATGATTTTTTCATCGTCGCGCCAACATATTTCTTGTATTTCTTAAATTAGAATCCCCTTTCTGAACTTCTTTATGTCGGCTTTTTTTACTTCATGACTAAATTAGTTTTAGGAACATAGTTACTCCCCTTTTAAGTAATAAAACTCCCAGCAACGCTCACTTTTTACATTACACAATGATTTTTTCATCGTCGCTTCTATATATTTTTTGTATTTCTAAAATTTGGATCACCGTCCTTAAATTGTTCATGCCGGCTTTTGCTATATAATAACATGAATATCTTGAGGCACATAGTATCTTCTTTTTGAAGTAATAAAACTCCCAGCAACGTTGTCCTTTTACATTATACGATGATTTTTTCATCTTCGCTTCAGAATATTTTTTATGCTTCTTAAATTTAGACCTTCTGTCCGAATTTATTTATGTCGGCTTTTTGCATTTTATAACATACGTAGCTTAACGGACATAGTATCTCCCTTTTTAAGTAATAAAACTCCCAGCAACGCTCCGTATTTTGATTATACAATTATTTTTCCATCGTCGCTTCTACATATTTTTTGTATTTCTTAAATTTGGATCTTCTTTCTGAATTTTTTTATGTCGGCTTTTGCTATTTTATAACGTGGATATCTTGAGACACATAGTATCTTCTTTTTGAAGTAATAAAACTCCAAGCAACGCTGTCCTTTTACATTATACGATGATTTTTTCATCGTCGCGCCAACATATTTCTTGTATTCCTTAAATTAGAATCCCCTTTCTGAACGTCTTTATGTCGGCTTTTTTTACTTGATGACTAAATTAGTTTAAAGAACATAGTATCTCCACTTTTAAGTAATAAAACTCCCAGCAACGCTCACTTTTTACATTATACAATGATTTTTTCATCGTCGCTTCTATATATTTTTTGTATTTCTTAAATTTGGATCCCCGTCCTTAAATTGTTTATACCGGCTTTTGCTATATAATAACATGAATATGTTGAGGCACATATTATCTTCTTTTTGGAGTAATAAAACTCCCAGAAACGCTGTCCTTTTACATTATACGATGATTTTTTCATCGTCGCGCCAACATATTTCTTGTATTTCTTAAATTTGAATCCCCTTTCTGAACTTCTTTATGTCGGCCTTTTTTTCTTTATGACTAAAATAGCTTAAAGAACATGGTATCTCCCCTTTTAAGTAATAAAACTCCCAGCAACGCTCACTTTTTACATTATACAATGATTTTTTCATCGTCGCTTCTATATATTTTTTGTATTTCTTAAATTTGGATCCCCGTCCTTAAATTGTTTATGCCGGCTTTTGCTATATTATAACATGGAAATCTTGAGGCACATATTATCTCCTTTTTGAAATATTAAAACTCCCAGGAACGCTCTGCTTTTACATTATACAATGATTTTTCCTTCGTCGCTCCAGCATATTTTTTGTATTTCTTAAATTTAGATCTTTTTCTAAATTTGTTTATGTCAGCCTTTGCTATTTTATAACAAAAATAGCTAAAAAGTCATAGTAACTAATAAAAATCCCAGCAACGATTCTCTTCTTTAAATGAAATTATGATTTTTCTTCGTTGCTCCAAAAATTATTTATATTTCTTGACTTCCAATCATCTCCTTAATTTATTTTTGATTCAAAGTTTTGTTTTCATCACAAAAATGAACATGTGGAGTATCAAAATATTGCATTGTTAACGGGACTACGAATACCATGAAATGATCAGCTCTATCGTACTTGTGTATTATATACAGATTCCGCATGGGAGTGAGTGAAATGTATTTTACAGACACACTGAAATGTCGTAGCATTCTTCAGCCCAATCGGACGAGTGAAATATTCTTTGAAATATATAACAAAATCTTATTACATACAGACAGACAGACGGACAGACGCACTTATATTATTGTATTATCATCGGGACTATACATACCTGCAAAATTTGAGCTCAATCACACTTGTGGATATGTGTGAAATGTGTGTTAACAAATTTTGAATAAAAACATACAGACAGACGCGCAAGTGATTTTATATAAATGCTTCCCATATTTATCTTCCAAAATGCAAATAAATTTATTTATTTAATTAAGACATTTAGTTTTCGTACATTTAATTATGCACCAATGGTGGAAATCGACAGCGTTGCCAAAGGCCGTTGCTAACCTGTCTTCGGTCAATTATATGCAACTCCGAGTATGAATGAAGTAAAATGCGAACAGTAAATGCAAACTTCGTTCCATCATATCCTTTCCGTTTTAGAGGTTGCACAGTTTGAATAAATTGCTACAGAGCACAATTCATCCTGTTACACCACCATCGAGATGATGGCCTACCTGTACCACCATACCGAGAAGAAAGTCAAAACTTACCCTCCCCGCCACAGCGGAACGAAGTTTGCATTTACTGTCCGCACTTTACTTCATTCATACTCGGAGTTGCATATAGTTGTACGTTTGCTGAATGTGATTTCAGCACTACAACGGCATAATGTGGATATATCCACTGCTATTGCATCTCACACGGAGGAATCCGTGAAAGCCGCATAAACATATATGTGCCATTCGCCGAGAGGTCGGCGAAGCCGCGTTCAGTGTTGCAGACTTCCTTCCGATCTCTCCCTTGCGTAGACAGGTGGATGTCGGTACCCTGATGAGTCTAGTAGAGACGAAACATGTACCTCTGCTGTATCGCTGTAGCGGGAAGGATAAGTTTTGACTTTTTTCTCGGTATGGTGGTATAGGTAGGCCATCATCTTGATGGTGGTGGAATAGGATGAATTGTGCTCTGTAGCAATTTATTCAAACTGGGCAACCTCTAACACGAAAAGGATATGATGGAACGAAGTTTGCATTTACTGTTCGCATTTTACTTCATATATATATATATATATATATATATATATATATATATATATATATATATATATATAAATATATATATATATATATATATATATATATACATATACACATATGTAAAATTTTGAAAGCGAATCATTATTTTAGTAGTTCAAAGAAAACAAACAGTGCGTATTTGCTGTTAAGCTGCCTACCGTTAGGACATTTACCTTATCTATATCAAAAACAATCCGAAGCTCTTCCTAGAACATTCAATTTATTAAATAAAATTCCTTGTAGACATTGATTTGTCGGTAATTTTTAGCACGATCCGTCCCATGGTCATTTTAGAAACGTTCAGACAGGTTTTTGTATCTGAAAAACACCTTACCTTGCATTGGTTCCTTTCGGCACCGAACCGCCATGACTACATTACCTGCAGTTGAGATAAAAGCAGATTAGGGGCGACCTTGAAGGGCGTGAACTATTTTGGGTGGTAAATTCTTAATTTTCTTTAGGACTTCATAAATAAGATTTATGATTAAAATGTTAACTGAATATTTGTTTTTAGGATTGCCTACTAAATAAAATCTTAATAAAAAAATTGAACCGACTTCTAAAAGTGCACTAAAAAGGTAAAAATAACTAGAAATTTTTATATGAAATTGAAATTTTTGAAGTCGGTGCTAAACTAATACCTGACAAAATGTGATTCGCATAAACAGATTAAAAACACTATATTTGTTAATTGCTTTTTTACCATAATTTGTATATATGAGTAGTTATTTATTTCATTTAGAAATAATTTGGCGCCGACTTAAAAAATTTTAATTTCATACAAAAATTTCTAGTTATTTTTACCTTTTTAGTGCACTTTTAGAAGTGGGTTCAATTTTTTTATAAAAATTTAATTTTTCGATTTTTAGTTTTGAATTCATTATGATATTCATAAATTATTTGAACCAAGTGCTAATCGAGATTAATGTAACTCGCAATGACTCCAAGGTGACAAAAAAGTACCCATTTTGTCTAGAATTGTAAATCACCCTAAAATGATCCACTAAAAATTCTTTGATTCTTAAAGGTCTCCAAATACCATTGAAATTGTCTCAAACAAATATTTAGTCTGTCATAGTAAATCCAATATCTTAAATTTCAAATTAATTTTAGATTGGTAATATAGGTCCCAAAACCTTCCAGTATCGATAGTTAAAGAATTTGAGACGTAAATTTCTTAGCCCGATATATTTTATATTGCATATTGAGTTTGTACACGCCCCGAGAACATCGCAATATCAATTTTAGTTAAAACCGGAAAATGTAAAATTTTTAGTCCTTCATATTGTATCTTATCAACCTAATAGTTGTAAAAAATTAACTTCATATTCATAATACACCACCCCCCTACACCCTAATACCAAATCTTAAAAAATGGGAATAAGGTAAAATTTTCAACCCACCATATTGTATCCGCCATATTGAATTTCAAAAAAATTATTTTGTCTTAATCTAATCTAAGTCTAAAACCTTCAAAGCCCCCTAGTACCAATTTTAGATGAAATCCAGAAATTTAAAATTTCCAAACGGTCATATTGCATCTGACGTATTAGATTTTCTTAAATTAATTTTATATTCGCTATTCACATCCTTAAAAATGATTCAGTTCCACATTTGAACAAAATCGAAAAATGTAAAATTTTTAGTCAGCTATATTGCATTCCATATTAAATCCTGAAAAAATACTTTTAAATTCATAATTTCCACCCTCAAGAACCCTCTATATCAGTTTTGAAAAAAGTCGAGAAATGTAAAATTTTTAGAACACCATTTTGAATCCGCCAGATTGAGTTTTTCAAAAAATATTTTAATTTCGTAATTAACACTGAAAAAAAAATCCCTCAATACTACTGACTTTAGAAAAAATCGAGAGATGTAGAATATTTAATCCGCCATCTTAGATTTGCCATATTTAATTTTTTTTAAAATAATATCAGATTCGTAATGTGCTATACCAAAAACTCCCTCATATCAATTTTGAAAAAAATTGAAAAAAAATTAATATTTATCCACCATATTCGATACGCCATATTGAATTTTTCAAAAATAATTTTAGATTCGTCATGTGCGACCCCGAAAACCCCCCGTACCAATTTTGGAGAAAATCGGACAAAATCGATTTTTTTTTGTCCGCCATATTGGATCCGTCATATTGAATTTTTTAAAAATATTTTGAATTCGTAATGTGCGACCTCGAAAACTCCCCCATACCAATTTTGGAGAAAATCGGTAAAAATTAAATTTTTTGTCCGCCATATTGGATCCGCCATTTTGAATTTTTAAAAAATAATTTCAGATTTGTTGGGTAAACCCCGAAAATTCCTCTATACCAATTTTTGAGAAAATCGGACAAAATTAATTTTTTTGGCCGCTATATTGTAACTGCCATCTTGGATTTTACTTCACCAATTTCATCTAAAAAAATATGGGACCACCGCAGCAACTTCTTGAATATAACGCAAAAAATTTCATTCAAATCGGTGCAACCGTTCCGGAGTAATCGGTGTACATACATAAAAAAATACATAGTCGATGAATTTGTGTACCTGCTTTTAGAAGTCGGTTAAAAATTGATAAAAATTAAGACTTTTGTACCTTGAAATTTATGACAATTTTACTCAGATTTTGTTCGAAAAAACTCTAAAATATTTACTGTTGTTTTGATATTATTATCCTATTATTTAGCATGATTTTCTTAACATATTGGTACCAAAATTGCTTAAAATAAACTTGAATCTACCTTATAAACTAATTAAATCTATCTTACATTTTAGTTTTACATGAATCATGGTTTTAATTTCTACATAATTTCTTTATTAATTCTTAAAACTAAAACATTCTTCTTTTATTTCGTACATTAATGTTTGTTTATCATTATTCACGGTGATTTTGTCTTAATTTTGAACTAATTTTTCCACTACATGCACTTTTTTGTCTAATGAGTGATTGTTTTATTGGGATCAACGACGATGTGTAACACTTTATTATTAGTTTTTTAAAAGCATCCACACTCTTTTTGTTCATTCAAATATATATTTTTCTGTATTAACACTTCCTCTAACCACTTCAATACTCTTAACATAATTTTTTAATGAACTTTAGTTTTTATTGAGAAAAATATGTCATATTTTTGAAGAATATACCAATTCTAAATTATTTACTTAGTCAAGATTTTTGGAATTTATTGTCTGTTTCTTAAGCCTAAATCTGTTTCTATATACTACAAATTAAACAAAACATCTTATCCTATCCTTAAATCTAATTTTATCTTATTTTAAACCAAATTTACTGGCATATTAACCATTAAAAAACATTATTTAACCTTTCTGTGTCTGATTTCTTCTCTATATATCTATATATCTCAAATAAAATTGAGTCTGAGCACTTATTTATACAATATATATATATATATATATATATATATATATATATATATATATATATATATATATATATATATATATATATATATAAATTGTAGTCGAAAATCATTATTTTACTAGTTTAAAGAAAACAAACAGCGCGCTTTTGCTACTAAGCTGCCTACTGTTGGGACATTTACCTTATTTATATCAAAAACAAGTCGAAGCTGCTCCTATAACATTCAATTTATGAAAGAAAATTCCTTGCAGACATTGCTTTGTAAGTAATTTTTAGCACGATGCGTCCCATGGCCGTTTTAGAAACGTTCAGACAGGTTTTTGTACCTGAAAAACACATTACCTTGCATTGGTTCCTTTCAGCACCGAACCGCCATGACTACATTACCTGCGGTTGAGATAAAAGCAGATTAGGGGAGACCTTGAAGGGCGTGAAGTATTTTAAGTCGTAAATTATTCTCAATTTTCTTTAGGACTTCATAAATAAGATTTATCAAATTAAATCAAAAGTTTGCAATTTTTATAATGCCCTTTAACGTTCTTATGTGATAGATATTACAAATTTTTAAACGACTAATTTTTATAATCCTTTAAGTTTTGGTTATTTCAAATGGATCACCCAATATAATTTTAGATGAGAAGGTTGATTCTTTAAATATATTTATAACAATATACCACACTCTATGTCAAAATGAAACAGCAAACTGGACTTTTTTCATTAAAAATGGTAGTAAGTCATGAATAAAAAACAAAAGAAGGTGTTATAATACAGATATTTAAACATAACAGTTGAACAACAAAAATCATGGCCACTTATTCTTGACATTTTTTGATTTTTAACGGAAATAATTGTTGAGTGCCAATATTACTTTTTATTTTTATTAATACTATTAATACCAATTTTTTTAATACTGGAAAATCTACAAAGGAGAACTATACAGGGTGATTCTCTGGGAAATTTATCGATCGATTGTGGGAACACTATAATTAGAAAGAATCTGAAAATTTGACAGTGTACTAACGTGTAAGGGGGACAGCTGGCTAAAATATTTTCAAGATGGCACTTCCAGTTATACCGGAAGTAGATGTCAGCTTGTGTATTTTAAATGGAATACCCTATATGTTATTACATTTTTGATTTCTACGTAAAATTCTAGACATATTTTCTATGTAATGTTCTGTACTTAAGTTTTACCGTTTCGGACATATTTAAATTTTTATGTCAATAAAATTTAAAAAAAAATTGAACCGACTTCTAAAAGTGCGCTAAAAAGTGAAAAATAACAATAAATTTTTATATGAAATTGGAATTTTTGAAGTCGGCGCCAAACTAATACGTGACAAAATGTGATTTGCATAAACAGATTAAAAATACTTTATTTGTAATTTATTTCTTACCATATTTTGTATATATATATTAGTAGTTATTTATTTCATTTACAAATAATTTGGCGCCGACTTCAAAAAGTTCAATTTCATATAAAAATTTATAGTTATTTTTCACTTTTTAGCGCACTTTTTCAAGTCGGTTCAATTTTATAAAAATTTTATCTATCCATTTTTGGTTTTAGAATTCATTATGATATCCATAAATTATTTGAACTAAGTACTAATCGAGATTAGTGTACTTCGCAATGACTCCAAGGTGGCAAAAAAATACCCATTTTATCCAAAGTTGTAAATCACCCTAAAAAGAAACCATTAAAAATTCTTTGGTTCTTAGAGTTCTCCAAATACCAATGAAATTGTGTCAAACGAATATTTAGTCTATCATAGTAAATCCACTATGTTAAATTTCAAATTAATTTTAAATTGATAATATAGGCCCTAAAACCTTCCAATATCGATGTTTAAAGAACCTGGGATGTAAATTTCTTAGCTCGATATGTCTTATACTGCATATTAAGTTTGTATACACCCCACAATATCAATTTTAGATAAAATCGGAATATGTAAAATTTTCTGTCCTTCATATTGTATCTTATCAACCTAATAGTTGTAAAAAATGAACTTTATATTCGTAATACACGACCCCGAAAATCCTCTAATACCAAATCTGAAAAAATGCGAATTAGATAAAATTTTCAACCCGCTATATTGAATTTCAAAAAAAAATATTTTAAGTCTTAATCTAATCTAAATGTAAACCCTTCAAAGCTCCCTGGTACCAATTTTGTATGAAATCCGGAAATTTAAAATTTCTAGACTTATATTAGCTATTTACATCCTCAAAAACGATTCAGTCCCACCTTTGAACAAATTCGAAAAATGTAAAATTTTTAGTCCACTATCTTGGATTTGCCGTATTGAAACCTGAAAAAATACTTTTAAATTCATAATTTACACCCTCAAGAATCCCCTATATCAGTTTGGGAGAAAATCGAAAAATATAAAATTTTTGGGACACCATATTGAATCTGCCAGATTGAGTTTTTCAAAAAATATTTTAAATTAATAATTAACACTAATAAAAATACTCCAATACTGATTTTAGACGAAATCGGGAGATGTAGAATCTTTAATCCGCCATATTGGATCCGCCATATTGAATTTTTTTAAAATAATTTTAGATTAGTTATGTAGGACTCTAAAAACTTCCTCGTACCAATTTTGGAAAAAATCGAACAAAATTGATTTTTTTGTCCGCCATTTTGGATCTGCCATATTGATTTTTTTTTAAATATTTTGGATCTATTATTTGCGACCACGAAAACTCCCCCACACCAATTTTGGAGAAAATCAGAAAAAAATTAAATTTTTTGTCCACCATATTGAATTCGCCATATTGAATTTTTTAAAAATAATTTCATATTCGTTGTGTACGACCCCAAAAATTCCTCCATACCAATTTTGGAGAAAATCAAACAACATTAATTTTTTTGGCCGCCATATTGTCAGCTCCATCTTGAATATTACTGCACCAATTTTGTCCAAAAAAATATGGGACTACCGCAGCAACTTCCTGAACAAAACGTAAAAAATTTCATTCAAATCGGTGCCGCCGTTCCGGAGTAATCGGTGTACATACATAAAAAAATAACGTTTGCGGACCAAAACTTAACTATAAATTTTTCCTATAAGAAAGTCTTTATTATTTAACATGGGTTAATTTTCTTGTAGACGAAGATCGACTTTAGTACTCTTATTATGATATTTTGAAAATTATTAGTACAGAGTAGCCAAAAAAGAAGAATAAAAATCATATTTAAAAAAATGGTCAAAAATCAATTTTTTCAAATAGAAAGCACCTATTTTTATAATTTTATCATATTAAGCATTAAAAATAAGGATAACTTTGTGTAAAGTTCTTTATTCCAAAAATTTATAGTTTTCAAAATATTGGCAATTCAACATTTTAACATTTTTCCATTGTAAAAATGCTATACGGCTTTTAAGTTTTGTTATTAGTTGGCCATGATGGCGACGCGTGGCACAAATAAAACCATCGAACCCTACAGAATTGTCACTATTTCTTGCCATTTGACATTCATTAATAATAATCATGCCGGGGCGATTAAATTACACGCACGAAAATTATTTAAACTTATTTGTTATTTATGAAGAATGTGATAGAGTTATTTGAAGAAATTCGCGATCCGCTATCTGCAGAAACAGAAACCAACACTACCAACTGTTTAAAGGATTATAGAAAACTTCAAAAACTTTGGATCCATAAAAGGAAAAAGAAATAGAAGTAAACCAGTTGTTAATAATGAAAATATTGAAACTACAATTTCTTCAACGCAAATCACATTAGAGTCTGGATTATCTCAAACATCAGTTTTAAGGATTTTATGGAAACACAATTTGCATCCCTATGTATATTTTATAGTAGAACATTTAAAAGGCACTGATTTTCCACGAAGAGTAGAGTTCTGTCAATTTATGTTACTTCGGCTACAAGAAAATGTTGGTTTTTTGGATAATATTATTTGGTCGGACGAAGCCAAATTCACACAAAATGGATTGTTTAATCGACCCAATTCCTACTATTGGGGCGACTCAAACATACCTTCATTTAGAGAATTAAATTTTCATGAGTCTTGACAGTTTAACATGTATTGTGTTATAAGAAATGACGGCGTCGTCGCCCTAGAATTCTACCAAGATAATCTGAATGGTATTTTTGAAGACTTCTAGATACAAAATACGTTTTTTAACTTATAGGTGAGTGCTACTTCAACAGCTTGAAAAATCTGAAAGTTAACTATTTAGATAACTTGCCGCTAGCTGATCATAGAAATTTATTTTATCAACATGATGGGGCGCCTCCACATAATAGTCATTTAGTTAACAATCATCTGCAAAACTTGTTTTGTGATCAATGGATAGCCAAGAATGGGCCACATCTTTGGCCACCTGGCTCCCCCTACCTAACAGTACTTGATTTTTTTATTTTGGGGGCCATCAAAAATAAAGTATACAACACCGCATTAACCACCCATGAAGAGTTCCTGCTTAGGTGCGAAAAATATTTGAAAGTTTAAGGGCGTCAATTTGAACATTTACTCAAATAATTTCGGCAACTTTATTTTATTAACAACTGGTTTATTTCTATTTCTTTTAGCTTTTATAGATCCAAAGTTCTTAAAGTTTTTTATAATCTTTTTTACAGTTGCTAGTATTGGTTTCTGTTTCTGCGGATATCGGATCGCGAATGTATCGCATGTTCTTCAAATAACTCTGTCACATTTTCCAGAAATGATAAATAAGTTTGAATAATCTTCGTGCGTGTAATTTAATCCCCCCGGCATGGTTATTATTAATGAATGTCAAATGGCAAGAAATAGTGACAATTCTGCAGTGTTCGATTGTTTTATTTTTGCCACGCCTCGCCCTCATCGCCAATTAATAAAATATTTTGAAAACCACAAATTTTTGGAATACACAACCTTATACAAAGTTGCCCTTATTTTTAATGGTTAAAACGATAAAATTATAAAAATAAGTGCTTTCTGTTTGAAAAAATTGACTTTTGACGATTTTTTAAATATAATTATTATTCTTTTTTTTGGCCACTCTGTACAAATAATTTTCAAAATATCATAAAAAGAGTACTAAAGTCGATCTTCTTCTACAAAAAACCTAACCTAAATTAAATAATACAGACTTCCTTGTAGGAAAAATTTATAGTTAAATTTTGGTCCGAAAACGTCATTTTTGACATAAAAATTTAAATATGTCCAAAATGGTGGGACTTAAGTATAGAACATTATACATAAAATATGTCTAGAATTATAAGTAGAAATCAAAAATGCAAAAATATATAAGATGTTCTATTTAAAATAAGCAAGTTGACATCTACTTCCGGTATAATCTGAAGCGCCGCCATCTTGAAAATATTTTAGCCGGCTGTCCCTCATATACGTTAGTACAGTTTTTCCACAATCGATAGATAAATTTCCCGGAGAATCGCCTTATAGAGAGTGGCAGAGCATCTATTGAGTTTATACTTCATATGAAAAACCACAATTGCTTGGTGTTCTTGTAAAAATAGTGTCCAAAGTAAAAATCGGTCATTTTTTGTTTAGTAGCAATTTTTTAGCAAATATATTAGTATCAGATTGAAGATAAAAACTTTATAGATACATGATACTAGATACAGGCGTAAAACTGAATTGAAAATATCGATATTTAAATAATATTTGTGGACATCCTGTATAGGAAAAACTAAATATGGGATTACTGTTAGATAAAATGATCCTTGCTAAAACTGCTTACAAATTAAAAAAAAACCATAATGAGTCGTGATGTGGTTATTAAAATGAACGCGAAATATTGATTTCGTTTAACAAAATTATCAATTTGGCAACATCGAATTTCAAAACCAAAAAATTTTAGGATTGAATGGAGGGCTCAATAATCCAGTGATAGGAAAATGAGCGAATTGGGAGCAAATGAACTTATAGTAAATGAAACGAGAATGAATTGAGGATAAATGGTCATATAGTAACGGAAATGCGAATTAATAGGAAATAAATGAACTATTGGAGATATGGAGGCTCGAGACATGCAACAGAAATTTTATTTGAAATTGTACGGATTTGTAACTGCAAAATTGACCTTTCCTTTCCTCGTCAGAAACATGTTAGCAGCAGTGAGAAGCGAGATACCTGAATTTATACAAAAAGCACGGAGGGGATCATCGTAAGATCTATGGTGAGTAATTATTAATTTTTTAAACTTTTGTCGCTCTAATTCATTAAAATGGTAAAACTTTTAAACAGGCCTAACTTGACAGTAGAGGGTTTAAACTGACAATTTTAACAATCAATGCAATTAAATTTAAAACCTTAAAGACACAAGGTTAAAAATATCGTAATATTTTATTTTTAAACCAGCAAAAATGTAAAATTTTGTTTAGTTTCGGGAATCGGCTATTCCTTGTACCGATTTCAAGACTTCATCTCTAATAAAAAATCATGTTTCTTGGGTTTAGACCGTGTCAAATTGAAATTATTATCCGACGGTTTAGACCGTGTCAAATTGAAATTATTATCCGACGTTTCGCCTATGATTGCACGAAACATCTACAGGAATTTTTACTCGCCGAGATTAGAACACTGAAAGACCATTGAGGAGCAACAGCCTGGTATTTATATCCAACTCGTACTCCTCGAACCGTGATCAAGCGTTATAATCGATTTACACTTGTGATGTAGACTGAAACCTGCGTCTCTATTAATGTTATTTGGATATTTACAAATTTCGATTGATTCTCTAATTTTACCAGACACTGAAGCTACCACCTTAGTTTCTTTAACATTATAAGTGTGACTTGAGCAAAACTGGTGTTCAACTACTACAGATTGTACAATTTGTTTCTTTTTTATATATCTCCCATGTTCCTTAAGCCTAGTGAATATAGAACGTCTTGGTTCACCTACATACACTTTACCACAAGAGCAAGATATTTTATAACCGCCGTCTGTTTGTAATTGTATTGCGTACTTTGGTGACTTCAAATATTGTCCAATTTTCTTACAAGCGTTGAAAATTGTCAGAATGTTTGATTTTCAGAGCAATTTGGCAATTGTGTCGGTAGTTTCCTATATGTAAGTCAAGGCAACACTGACTATAGGTAGTACATTTATCACATTTTGTTGAGTGGTTGGATTTTTATGTTTATTAATGGAACTTTTTATATCTTCACCGTAATGTCCGTTGCCTCTCAGAGAATTAGTCAGTTTTTCTGTTCCAGATTCCAGTGATTGTTCGTCACATGTTGAAAGAGTTCTATAAACCAAAGAGTTAATGACGGATTGATTTTAAAAAGGATGATGGCGTGATATTGCATTGAGATATCGATTTGTTTATGTTGGTTTTCTGTACAGAGAATGTCCTAATTTGCCATAATCTTTCCTGTGTACTAGTACGTCGAGAAATGGAAGCGTACTCCTTGATTCAATATCTATAGTGAATTTTATGCGGGGGGAGGGGTTGTTGGTTTAGATGATTCAGGAAATTATGGAAGTAATCTGCCCCATGCGGCCAAACTACGAACGCATCATCTACATATCTGTACCAAAATTTAGGTTTTAGAGGAGCAGAGGACAAGGCGTTTTCTTCGAAATCTTCCGGGAAGCTGTTCGCTATCATGGGTGACAGCGAAGATTCCATGGCCGCTGAAGTTTTCTCGTAGAAATTTCCTTAAAAAGTAAACTAGGTAGAAATCAGGCATGCTTTAATTAATCCAAATAGGTCGGAGTTCATGTTCTTATTTCCTTTTATGTTCGATATAATGGAAACTAAATCATTTATAGGAACATTTGTGTACAGGGATTCTATACCAAAACTAACCAATATGTCTCCTGGCTTTAACTGGAAGATTTTTAATCTCTGCACAAAGTATTCATAGTTTTAACAAAGGATTCAGTTTTTCCTGTAAACGGATGTTAAAGTTTGACCCTATATTTACCTATTTTGTAGGTTGGTGAGTCTATTGGGCTACCGATTGGATGTAGAGGTACATTTTCTCTATGTATTTTCGGCAGTCCGTTGAGACGTGGAATCTTGGAACTGTTTGGTTTAACAGCTTTCTTTTCTTCTGGAGTGAGGCTGGAGGCGTTGTTTAGAGATGTGAGATTCCTCTCGATTTCGTTTGTTGAATCCATCCTATGTCAGTATTGTCATCCAAGAGCAGGTGTATTTTTGCAGCATATTTATCCTTTGTCAGCTGGAAGAACTAAGATGACGTAGTTCTCGTTCAGTTTTTTAATAGCCTTCCTTTTCGCTGATGTAACATTTGATTTAGATGGCTTTAAGTGTTTTATAATTTTTGCTGTTTCATATCGAATTGTGTCTGATAGCTCTGAAAGTAATTTTCTAATGAAAGCTTCTACACTAGAAACTATTTCTTCCACTGGTATGCGCCTTGGAGTGATGGCGAAGTTCTGCCCTTTTGGATAAAATTGTTTTCTCTGCTTCGACAAGTTGTATACTTGACAAATTAATGACTGTGTTCATTGGTGTGCTTGCTGGATTATTGTTGCTCAAAAGTTTTTCGAATTTCCTTTTTTGCTTCATAGTGACTAGTTGACGGATTCTTTATGCTTGGGCGTAGGTGATTCTATACAGTGTTGCAAATTTGTCCTATTCCACTATAGATGATAGTCTTAGATGTAGAGACTACGGGTATTTGTGTCCGAATCACGACAAATTACCTTAATCCTTTCTCTGACTAAGGCCGTGCTTGCTTGTTTGCAGATATTCTTGGCATTTCTGGAGGTTATATGGTGTCAATTTTGGTATTACATTTTCATCACGACATCTTAAAAGAAAGGTTAACTGGCATATTAGTCCCCAGTACAGCGACATGACATTTTGCTAACTCATATAAATGTCAAACTTCGTGAACGCCTTCCCTATGACGAGTACAACAAACTTTTCTTCTGGCAAAATTTTCGGCGACTGGGCGACGTGCATATTTTACTCCATTTGACTTCGACATGACCTTGAACGTGACGTAATAGAGGTTAGCGGACCTCAGATTTGGATTCAAGGCGTCTAATTACATAAGAATAAAATGGTCTGGTCAAATAGGCATTCATTTTTTTTAAACCTGTGTTATTAATTAAAAATTACATTAATGTTAATTCATCCATAATTTTTCATGGAAATGACATATTTTGATGAAACTTTCAGGGTAGTCTAAGAGCCACAACTTTTTATTATGAGAAATTTGTTTTTATTTTGGTCATATCAATGAGATTTCTAAAAGAGGTACTAAAAAAGTACCAAAAAGGTACTAAAAAGTAATAAAAAAGGTACTAAAAAGGTATTAAAAAAGGTACTTAAAAAGGTAATAAAAAAGGCACCAAAAAGTGCAAAAAAAGGTACTAAAAAAATATTAAAAAGGTACTAAAAAATGTACTAAAAAAGGTACTAAAAAGATACTAAAAAAAGGTACTAAAAAAAGGTATTATAGAAACTAGAATATTTAGCATTTTTTTAAACAAAATGTTTCAAAACATTTTAGTCGAATCTGATGGGCCATGTTAATTTTAAAAACTCGTTTTCTTTTGATTTCACCAGTGGTGTCCAACTCTCTCTCTTACTGGTTTTGTTTTATATACAGCATGTCAAAAAAAGTATCGCAAAAATTGAAAATTTTTCAGTAATTTGCATTTCGTAATTTTTTTTTGGTAGCTGGTTTTTAAACCCTTTTTTGCCAAAAATGTGACAAACGGCAACTTTAAATTAAAATGAATATTTGTTAAACATTTTTCTTGCACAAGATGTTTTTTTTTGGCATTGAATAAATAATAATGTATGATTTTTCTTGTAGTGTCAATTATTCTGTCAAATAAGGCTTTTTCAAAATTTGACAGAGAAGTGAATTTTTTTTACATTATAAATGTGGTTTACTGAGCCTTATTTCTGTGCCAAATTTCAGCTCGATATCTTTATTCAATCGACTTCTATTAAAAAAGCTCCTGGAGACATTCGATTGTAACATTCGGACGAGTGATAATAATTGATTTTTTCCAGTTTATGGTACGGAACCCATAAATATATAGCCAGTAAAACTTTTTAAGAAAATTAAAATAATTTTTCAAAATATTCGAAAATAACGAAGTTAAAATAACGATTGACGACCGTCACATCGAGTTTTTACGGTGCTCTGAATGTAGTTTTTAGAATTCTTTTCGTTAATACGAATCTTTTGGTACATAAAATATTAAAATGCGTTTTTCCGTTTTGGTTCTATAAAAAAAAAATACCATCATACGTTTTGTGATAGGTGCAAATTCTGACCAGCGTGGTGTCGATATTTGACGCTCAGTTTTACCACTTATATCAAATTTTCGGCAAATTTACCTATTTTATCTTCAATAACCCGATCTACCAAAATACCTTTGAGTAATACCGAATTTTGAGCTCAAATAGCTCAAAAAATAAGATTGTAAGATCTCTAAAGCCGCGTCCACATTAATAACAATTTACATGGTGTGTTGCATGCAGCAAAAGTTTGTGGTTTTTTAAATTGTATATAAATGCACACATTTTTGCCGCATGCCGCAACGTAAATTTTTACCGATGTGGACGCGGCTTAACAAGAAAATACCGATTCTGGACGTATCGATCCAGAATGAAAATATAAAATGAAAATTAATATAGAAAATTGCTCACTCGCAATATAGAACTGTTTTAAAGGTTGGCTTACGTAACTAAAATCGTGTCAGTTCCTTGTGGACATATTAGAGATATTTATTTCAATAGGGGGGAATCTCCGAAGCGCTATTATGTAAAATCGCCTTATGAATCCACGAAAATATCCATGTGAAACTCCGACGTGAACTTATAAAAAGAACGTTCTTACATTATACGATTTAGGACGTGAGAACTAATATGACTGTATTCTTTTGAGTAATTATTAAGTGATCAAAGTAAAAAAAGTGAAACTGATAACTTCATGTTCTTTTGAATATGCATTTACTTGTCATTGGCTTGAAGTGATCGTGATTACTTCAAGTGATAGAAGTGAAAGTGATAATGACTCAAAAGAATAGCCTTTATATGTATTAGAAAAAAAGTTGGCTGCAGTGAATATTATACTATTTTCACGGATTTCCTAAAATAAAATGGATGGCCGATTGTAATGGAGCTGTCAAACGAAAAATGTCCAGGGTATGCTCGGCGCCATATTGAGAGAAGTGACGTTTGGCATGTCAAATTAACCGTCAAAAGTCAAAAAATAGTGTCATTGTTGTTGCTATTGTGAAGTTATTGATTGCCATTAAAACCTTTGTTTTTTCCCTGCATTAAATTTATTTTATATTACTTAACAACCAGATATGTACAAAGCCATCAGTTAAATATTTAGATGTAAATATAGATCACAAAATTTTCTTAAATTGGCACTTTAAAACTATCAAACAAAAATATATACTTTGAATTGGACTGGCTTTTTCTTTATGAAAATCCATTATAAATAATGTAAAACATAAACCCAGTTTTTGTTTAATTTCCACTATATTTTGTACTTTAGAAACCAAATAACGCGTTTTGGCTACGATGTAGCTTTTTCAGATGTTTGATGTACTGTGAATAGTTACCATTTAGGATACAATTTTGTTTACATATTCTGGGTACTAAAATTAAAATTAAAAGGGCAGATTACCTCCGATGTTACAACAAATCAGATCAACCTTATACATAATGCATTGTCAAAAAAATTATTTGGGTTTTTCCTAAATATTACTGGTTTTGTCTACCTACTGCTATAAATCAGAAATTGCATGTTTTTGTTTTGTATTACTTGGAAATTCTCTCTGAACTCTTATTATGAAAAAAGATTTAATAGAGGTGATTGATTAAGTTCGATTTGGTCATTTAATAATATTTTTGAATTTTTTAAACGGTTCATCTCGAGGCTCTCATATAGATTTAGTTTTTGTCCTTTCTTTTCTAAGTGTAAAATTTTAAATTCGTCATTAAAATGATGGTTTTCATGAATGAGGTGGTTTGCATATGTTGAGTTATTTTTGTTAAGGAGGAAACCCCTTTTGTGTTCTGCTATTCTTATTTTTAATGATCTGCCTGTTTGCACTACATATGTTTTGGGGTACAAAACAAAAACAAAATGTTATAAAAAGGATCTTGCATCTTCGGTGCCTTTGCGGTAATGCATAAGTCTGTCACTATCTTGAATAGATAAGGAAAAGAAATGTAAAAAAATATGCCACAGGGCCTTTGTAAACTAATCGATAAATATATGAACGGCCATAAGGCCATTTATTGTTAATTTCATTACAAATAAACCCTTATTTGAAGTTTAAAAAATTTGTAGAAATCTTCCATTTCAGGAGATTAAACTACTGTTAAAAGTTTTTTTTTGCGTATAATCGTGTAGCCGTAAGTTTGAACATATTGTGTATTTGATATTGTTTTTTATATTATTTGTGTGTTAAAATTTTCAAACATCAACGAGTTATCTGAAAACGATAATAAGGTCATTAAATAAAATTTTTATAAAAAAATTGAACCGACTTCTAAAAGTGCTCTAAAAAGTGAAAAATAACTATAAATTTTTACTAGAAATTGAAATTTTTGAAGTCGGTGCCAAACTAATACCTGACAAAATGTGATTTGCATTAACAGATTAAAAAACCTTATTTGCAATTGCTTTCTTACTATAATTTGTATATATTAGTAGTTGTTATTTCATTTACAAATAATTTGGCACCGACTTCAAAATTTCAATGTCATATAAAAATGTATAGTTATTTTTCACTTTTTGGCGCACTTTTAGAAGTCGGTTCAATTTTTTTTATAAAAATTTTATTTTTCGATTTTTAGTTTCGAATTCATTATGCTATCTATACATTATTGGAACTAAGTACTAACGAGATTAGTGTACCTCGCAATGACTTCAAGGTGGCAAAAAAGTACTCATTTTATCCAAAGTTCTAAATCACCTTAAAATGAACCACTAAAAATTCTTTGATTCTTAGAGTTCTCCAAATACCAGTGAAATTGTGTCAAACAAATATTTAGTCTGTCATAGTAAATCCGCTATCTTAAATTTCAAATTAATTTTAGATTGGTAATATAGGCTCCAAACCTTCCAATATGGATGTTTAAAGAACCTGAGACGTAAATTTCTTAGCCTGATATATTTTATACTGCATATTGAGTTTGTATACGCCCCAAGAGCTCCACAATATGAATTTTAGACAAAATCGGAAAATGTAAAATTTTCAGTCCCTCATATTGCATCTTATCAATCATTCAACCCATCATATTCGATCCGCCATAATGAATTTCAAAAAAGTAATTTCAACGTCTTAATCTAATCTAAATTTAAACTCTTCAAAGCCCCCTAGTACCAATTTTGGACGAAATCTGGAAATTTAAAATTTCTAGACCGTCATATGGCATCAGACATATTAGATTTTCTTAAAATAACTTTATATCCGCTATATATATATATATATATATATATATATATATATATATATATATATATATATATATCCTCAAAGACGATTTAGTTCCGTCTTTGAACAAAATCGAAAAATGTAAAATTTTTAGTCCGCTCTATTGGATTAGCCATATGGAATTCTCGACAAATACTTTTAAATTCATAACTTACATCCTTAAGAGCCCCCTATATCAGTTTTGGAGAAAATCGAAAAATGTAAAATTTTTAGGACGCCATATTGAATCCCACGGATTGAGTTTATCAAAAAATATTTTAAGTTCGCAATTAACACTAACAAAAATCCCCCAATACTGATTTTAGACAAAATCGTGCGATGTAAAATCTTTAATTCGCCATTTTGGATCCGCCATATTTAATTTTTTTTTAAATAACTTCAGATTCATAATGTGCGATCCCAAAAACTTCCCATATCAATTTTGAGAGAAATCGGACAAAATTATTTATTATCCGCCATATTGGATAGGTTATAATGAATTTTTTTAAAATAATTTCAGATTCGTTATGTGTGACGCCGAAAACTCCACCATACCAGTTTTGGAGAAAATCAGACAAAATTGATTATTTTGTCCACCATATTGGATCCCCCGTATTGAATTTTTTTAAAATAATTTCAGATTCGTTGTGTACGACCCCGGAAATTACCACATACCAATTTTGGAGAAAATCGAACAAAATTAATTTGTTTGGCCGCCATATTGTAAGCTCCATCTTGGATTTTACTGCACCAATTTCGTCCAAAAAAATATGGGACTACCGCAGCAACTTCCGGAACATAACGTAAAAATTTCATTCAAATCGGTGCCGCCGTTCCGGAGTAATCGGTGTACATACATAAAAAAAAATACATACGCGACGAATTGAGAACCTCCTTTTTTTAGAAATCGGTTAATAAGGTTTTTATTCTGAAGGGTCTCGTTCATTGGCCTGTAGGGTTCAAATTTATATGTTCTAATAAATTATAATCATAATAATATTTATTTAATTGTAGTGTAGTGTAGTGTTTAACACAACGTAAGGAAGTAAAATGTTGCATTTAACATTATTTGAATATAAAATTTAAAGTTACTTAATTAAATAAAAGTTTCAAATATTTTACAAATTTTTTTTTAATGACCGACCAATAGTATCGCAGACATCCAGAGATTATAATCTATTGACATGAATTGGGCCATTCGGGTGAGTTTAAAACATAATACTATCATTTTATCTCTTTCTACTATCCGTTTCGTTCAACTACATATGTGGATACAAATTCGGGAAGCTATGTGAATTGCTTCTGTCTTTGTCAGTTAGAGATAACCGATTATATTTACCTCGCATAATTTTCCTACCGCGACAGCGTGTTCACTGTTAAGTAATAAGTAAACTTTCCCCAATATGGCGAATAGCATGGTCCGGACATTTTCGGTTTATTACACGATCAGTACATTTATTTTACACGTGCGTGACTATTTTAAAACTTTACCGAAAATTATCGGAATCTTCCGAATTGCTACTAAACATCTACCGAACCGATTTGAAAGTGGCAACACTGAGGACGCTCCTCGTCGAATAGACGCGAAAAGTTAGCTTGTCGGCCTCGATGGCGGTACGTTTGAAGTGATGCGCTGAACATTTATAATTGTATATGGCGTCGTTTTGGAAAATGGTAAATATAATTTGAAATTTATAACTTTATTGATAGTTTTGTTGGTTAATAATGGTAGGAAAATTAGAATTATTTTTATCGATACAACTTGAGCATTAAACTATTTTTGTTTTGGCTCGATTTTATGGGCTATTGTAAAATTTTCAAACTTTGGAAATACAAAAAAAAAAACTAAACTAGGGAATTTTCCCACATAATTATAATACTCTATTTTATAAAATGTTTTTATGGAATTTGTTTAAAAAAATAGGAAATAGAAATTGGTGGTTTTCATATTGTTTAACAAATTTAGAATAAATCCGATAAAAAATGAATAGATTGTTTAGATTGTCTGTCTATTATAATTTTTTTTGCTAATAAATATTCCTTGTGCGAAATACACCATAGATTTTTTTTAAAGAATAATTGCTATATTTTGTAAACTCCACATACTTTTTGGGTGGATAAATCATTCTAGAACATATAAAATGTTTTTATCACTCCTCGATAATATGTTACATAAAATTTTTTACTGAGAACATGATCTAATATAAAATTAATGTTTTTTATCAGTTTGTATATATTTTTAAGGAATGTGTGATGTTCTTCCTAATTTAAAAAATTTTTATCTTCTTTTAAACTACGTTAAAAATGAAATGAACTAATTTTTTCTCAATTTTTCCTGTCTTTGTAGAATTTGTTTATTTATCATGATCATTATAATTTCATCGAGTTTTTGTAATTTGTTTCCTTTTACACTGTTTCAAAAATGAAATGGTGTAATATAAAAATCATTATCTTGGTCTCTTCGCAGAATTTCTTATTTTTATGTCCTTTACAACTTCATGCGGTCCTTATATTTAATCAATCTCTAAACTGCTTTTAAAAATTAAATCTAATACTAATATAACTACGATTTTTCCTCTAATTGCATAGTTTGATTATATTTTGTCATATTTATGATAATTTATGTTAATTTGTTACCTTTTAAACTGCTTAAAAAATGAAATAATATAATACAAAATTTATAATTTTGAATTTATAGAAAATTTCCTTTTATTTTTTTTTAAAGGTATTATAACGTTTTACATAATTTAATGTGTTCCTTTAAAAGTTCACGTGGCCCCCCTTTTATTTCTCCAAATCGTAATAAACTGCCTCAAAATTGAAATGGTCTCATTTCAGAATTATAATTTTTCATTCTTCGATGGATCTCTTAATTTTTTTTGTGAAAAGTGTTTCAGTTTATTTTACAATTTCTCGTGGTAATTATATTAGGTTAATGCCTAATAAACTACTTCTAAAATAGAATAATCTTATTTCAAAATCATGATATTCCTATTTTTGCAGAACTTCTTTAATTTTTATTTAAGGTGAAGTGTTAAAATTCTTATATCCTCGTGATCCTTGCTTTTGGACAACTCGTAATAAACTGTTTCAAAATTGAATTAGTCCTGTTTTAAAATAATAATTTCTGCCTCTTTGTAGAATTTATTTTTTTTTATAAAAAGTGTTTTAGTATCCCTTATATTTGGTCAAAGCGTAATATACTGTTTTTAAAATGAAATGATTTTATTTCAAATTACTCTCTGCAGAATTTCTTAATCTTTATAATATAAAAAGGATTTTAAAATTCTTTATATTTACTTGTGATTGTTATATTTACTTAACGCTTAATAAACTGCTTCTAAAATGACTTGGTTTTATTAAAAAATCAAAAAGAGATAAACTTTTTCCATAATTTTCTAATTATTCTTTATGAAACGTGTTTTAAAGTCTTTTAAAATGTCGCGTAGTGCTTATATTTGGTCAACAAGTAATAAACTGCTTAAAAAATAAAATGGTCTTATTTTAAAACCATAATTTTTTCTCTTTGTAGAATTTCTTCCTTTTCTCCATAAAAAATGTTTTAATGTCTTTTAAAACTTCACGTGATCATTATATTTGATCAAAGCATAATAAATTGTTTCAACAATGAAATCATAAATTTTCATTCTTTGCTGATTCTTTAAATTGTTTTAAAATGATGATTTAATATCTTCTCTAATATCTCGCGGTCCTCATACTTGGTCAACGCGTAATAAACTGCCTTCATACCTAAAATGTTCGTCTTTCAAAATCATAAAATTCCCCTTTCACAGAATTTCTTGGTTTCTATTTAACGAATACTTAAAATTCTTTTAAATTACTTGTGGTCCTTATATTTGTTCTGCGCTTAAAAAAGAGCTTCCAAAATGAAACGGTCTTATTCCAAAATCAGTATACCTTTTTTTGTAGAATTTTTTAATTTTTATTTAATTAAAAATGTTTTCAAATTCTTTATAATTTCTCATGGTCAACGCGTGATAAACTGCTTCCAAAATAAAATGGTTCTATTTCAAAATCATAATTCTTATTTCATTGCAGAACTTCTTAATTTCGCTGTATGAAAAATATTTTAATATCCTTTATATGTTCTCGTGGTCCTTATATTTGTTCTATGCGTAATAAACTGCTTCTAAAATGAACAGGTCTTATTTCAAAATCATAATTTTTCTTTCATTGCAGAATTTCTTAATTTCTCTGTATGAAAAGTATTTTAATATCCTTTATAAGTTCTCGTGGTCCTTATATTTGTTCTATGCGTAATAAACTGCTTCTAAAATGAACAGGTCTTATTTCAAAATCATAATTTTTCTTTCATTGCAGAATTTCTTAATTTTTCTGTATGAAAAGTATTTTAATAGCCTTTGTAAGTTCTCGTGGTCCTTATATTTGTTCTATGCGCAATAAACTGCTTCTAAAATGAACAGGTCTTATTTCAAAATCATAATTTTTCTTTCATTGCAGAATTTCTTAATTTTTCTGCATTAAAAGTATTTTAATATCCTTTGTAAGTTCTCGTGGTCCTTATATTTGTTCTATGCGCAATAAACTGCTTCTAAAATGAACAGGTCTTATTTCAAAATCATAATTTTTCTTTCATTGCAGAATTTCTTAATTTTTCTGTATGAAAAGTATTTTAATAGCCTTTGTAAGTTCTCGTGGTCCTTATATTTGTTCTATGCGTAACAAACTGCTTCTAAAATGAACAGGTCTTATTTCAAAATCATAATTTTTCTTTCATTGCAGAATTTCTTAATTTTTCTGTATAAAAAGTATTTTAATATCCTTTGTAAGTTCTCGTGGTCCTTATATTTGTTCTATGCGTAATAAACTGCTTCTAAAATGAACAGATCTTATTTCAAAAACATAATTTTCCTTTCATTGCAGAATTTCTTAATTTTTTTGTATGAAAAGTATTTTAATATCCTTTGTAATTTCTCGTGGTCCTTATATTTGTTCTATGCGTAATAAACTGCTTCTAAAATGAACAGATCTTATTTCAAAAACATAATTTTCTTTTCATTGCAGAATTTCTTAATTTTTTTGTATGAAAAGTATTTTAATATCCTTTGTAAGTTCTCGTGGTCCTTATATTTGTTCTATGCGTAATAAACTGCTTCTAAAATGAACAGATCTTATTTCAAAAACATAATTTTCCTTTCATTGCAGAATTTCTTAATTTTTTTGTATGATAAGTATTTTAATATCCTTTGTAATTTCTCGTGGTCCTTATATTTGTCCTATGCGTAATAAACTGCTTCTAAAATGAACAGATCTTATTTCAAAAACATAATTTTCTTTTCATTGCAGAATTTCTTAATTTTTTTGTATGAAAAGTATTTTAATATCCTTTGTAAGTTCTCGTGGTCCTTATATTTGTTCTATGCGTAATAAACTGCTTCTAAAATGAACAGATCTTATTTCAAAAACATAATTTTCCTTTCATTGCAGAATTTCTTAATTTTTTTGTATGAAAAGTATTTTAATATCCTTTGTAATTTCTCGTGGTCCTTATATTTGTTCTATGCGTAATAAACTGCTTCTAAAATGAACAGATCTTATTTCAAAAACATAATTTTCTTTTCATTGCAGAATTTCTTAATTTTTTTGTATGAAAAGTATTTTAATATCCTTTGTAAGTTCTCGTGGTCCTTATATTTGTTCTATGCGTAATAAACTGCTTCTAAAATGAACAGGTCTTATTTCAAAATCATAATTTTTCTTTCATTGCAAAATTTTTTAATTTTTCTGTATGAAAAGTATTTTAATATCCTTTATAAGTTCTCGTGGTCCTTATATTTGTTCTATGCGCAATAAACTGCTTCTAAAATGAACAGATCTTATTTCAAAAACATAATTTTCCTTTCATTGCAGAATTTCTTAATTTTTTTGTATGAAAAGTATTTTAATATCCTTTGTAAGTTCTCGTGGTCCTTATATTTGTTCTATGCGTAATAAACTGCTTCTAAAATGAACAGGTCTTATTTCAAAATCATAATTTTTCTTTCATTGCAGAATTTCTTAATTTTTCTGTATGAAAAGTAGTTTAATATCCTTTATAATTTATCGTGTTGCTTATATTTGATCTACACGTAATAAACTGCTCCTAAAATGAAATGCTCTGATTTCAAATTTTCTTCTCGGCAGAATTTTTTAATTTCTACACAATAAAGGTATTTTAAAAAACTCCATAATTTTTCTTCGATATTATATTTGGTCGACACTTAATAAACTGCTTCAAAATGAATTAGACTTATTAAAAAAATCATAATTTTTCTTCTTTTGCAGAATTTCCTACTATTTCTTCATAAAAAGTACTTCAATTTTCTTTATAAGTTCTTGGAGTCCTTATATTTGTTCTAAGGGCAATAAACTGCTTCAAAAATGAATACGTCTCATTTCCAAATCAAAATTTGTCCTTTGCAGAATTTCTTTATTTTTATACTACAAAAAATATTTTGAAATTCTCCACAATTTGTCGTGAACTCTATATTTAGTCAACACTTAATAAATTTCTTCAAAAATGAAATGGTCTTTTTTCAAAATCAAAATTTTTCTTTTTTTGCAGAATTTTTTAATTTTTCTTTATGAAAAGTGTTTTAATATCCTTTCTAATTTCTCGTAGTTTTTATTTTAGGTCAATGTGTAATAAACTGCTTCCAAAAAGAAATGGTTTTATTAATTATTTTATTCTCTTTATAGAATTATCCCTTATGAAAAGTGTTTTAATGTCCTTTAACATTTCACTAGGTCCTTCCAATTGGTCAACCTTTAATAAACTGCTTCAAAAATGAACTAGTCTTATTGAAAAATCATAATTTCTCTCTCCTCTACGCTTAATAAATTGCTTCCAGAATGAAATGGCCCTATTTCAAAATAATAATTTTTTCTTCTTTGCAAAATTTCTTAATTTTTCTTTATGAAAAGTGTTTTAATATCCTTTGTAATTTCTCGTCATCCTTGTATTTGGTCACCGCATAATAGGCTGTTTCAAAAATGATGTAATCTTATTTAAAAGCCATAATTTCGTGCGATACTGCTTTCAAAACGAAATTCTTATTATTAAAAATTTATAATTTTACTCTTTGCGGAATGTCTTTATAAAAAGTATTTTAATGTCCTTTAAAATTTCATTTGGACATTTATTTGGTCAGCGCGCAATAAACTGCTTCTAAAATAAAGCGGTCAAAATCATAATTTCTCTCTCTAAGAATTTCTAAGTTTTTCCATTTTAAAAATGTTTTAATATTCTTTATAACTTCTCGTGGTGTTTATATTTGATGTATGCATAATAAACTGCTTCAAAAATGTAATAGTTATTAAGAAATCGTAACTTTTCTCTATTATTAATTAAAAATGTTTATTCACCAATAATTTTGGATGGGAATGATACATTTTGATGAAGCTTTCAGAGTATTCTAAGCTGATGAAAAGAAACTGGAATATTTAGTATTTTTTTAAATACGCTGTAGTTTTAAAAAGTCTTATTGTTATTCGATTGTGATATGATTTTGCTAATTTTAAACACTTGTTCCCTTTTCATTTCTCCGTAGGTGTTCAACTCTGACTTATTGGTTTTGTTTTATTATACAGTGTGTCAAAAAAGTATAGCAAAAATTAAAAATTTTTAAGTTATTTGCATTTCATGAATTTTTTTTAGTAGCCGATTTTTTAAACCTTTTTTACCAAAAATATGACAGACAGCAACTTTTAAGTCCTTTTAAATAATTGAATTGAATATTTAAAATTTTTCTTTTGCAGAAAGTGTTTTTAACATTGAAATATTGTAACATTGTAAGGTTTTTTCCTGTGATATACATGCTGTCCGCGAAATTTTAAACAAGCATAACCAAAATTGAAGTGTAAAATTAAAATACCTGCCGATATGCGTTTTTTTTTATCAAAAAATTGCATATTTTCTACTACAAGTGTACGAAAATAATGTTCAATTTCTGGATTTCTTTGACCAACAATTTATTGTGAAAATTCACTTCTGTATAAATACTTGTAGAATTAATACCAAGATTATTTAAAAAATATTAGAAAAGGAAATTTGAGAAAAAGAAACTAGGGACAGACTTGGAGGGCTAAACATTACATAAAGATATTTGGGAGGGAGAGAAAGGGGTCTAGGGTTCCTAGAATTCTAAAATATTCTAAAGAATAATAATTACTATTTTTCAATATATTTCTTGTTAGTTTACAATAGGCACGATACCAGGTAGGCGAACTGTTTATGTTCTAAATAATCTTTTTTCTAAAAAGTTTAACCAGAGCAATTATTAGGTTGGTCTTGGGTTTTTCCCTTAATTCTTTCATTTATACCCAACAAAAGAAGTATATTTTTGGGTACGAGAGTTGATCTCGGAATCGTTTTATCTCGGAATAATCTAAAATTTAATTTTTCTTTTATAGCGTATTCACAATTGGTATATAAATATCGATATTTGTATCAACTAAAAAGATAATTTTGCTGCGAAACGGTAGTTTCCACAACAGAAACCCTAAGAAATATAATATTTTTCTTAATTTTTAAGGAATTTTATTTTTATTTAACAATCAGAATGTAATTAAATCTTCGAGTCACGTGACAATGAACACCAGTCAAAGTGAATAATGGCACTCCATACTAACGTCATCGCTGGCACTCCGTCCAGATACGGTTATTCTTTTGAGTCATTATTACTCTCAGTCCTATCACTTGAAGTAATCATGATCACTTCGACTTAATGACAAGTAAATGCATATTCAAAAGAACATGAAGTTATCTGATCATTTTTTTCACTTTGATCATTTGATAATTACTCTAAGGAATACAGCCAACGTCATCGCTGTCATGAATTGACATATAAATTCTTTAGTTTTTTGCCACATTCGTGATCGCTGTCGAGGGCTACGTTGCCTAGTTAATATTTTATAGTCATTTTCATGTAATTTTTTTAAATCGATTTTAGGAACTTTTCTCATGATGGAAAGTAGATTTATAAAGGCAAATAATTTGAATTTGTCGAGAATTGATTGTTTTATGGTGGCTAATTTCTTCGCAACAAACAATAACTTCTACCCTGCTGAATTTAGAAATGTGAAGACTTCCATGTAAGTAATATACCAAGGATTGTTATTTCCGCAACCGATAATGAATACATAATAGTAATCTTAGATATTTATAAGCTTAATACTAAAATAAAACAAGTAGTGCTGAATCCTCGCGGACTAGCTGAAAGCACATTTTCCTATTATTTTCCGAACGTGGATAAATGACTTTTCAGGTGTTTTAATTGTGGTACTTGTACACTTAAAATAACTTAGAACTCGTCTTTTACTACAAAAATTACGAAAAACTATATATCCTTGTCAGTTTACCAGTGTTTAATATACTGGTGACGTTACAGAGATAAAGTGACAATAAAATTTACGATTTTTAAAGTATTAGTTGTATTAAAAAAATAATATTAAATATTTTGGGCTACATTGGGTACTTATGCATGGTTTTAAACACTTTCCCAAAGTCCCAATTATACTTTTTATTTTTATTAATACTACTTGAAAAATACACAAAGAACTGTATAGTGTGGCAGGGCATCTATTGAGATTCTACTTCATATAAAAAACCATAATTGCTTTGTATTGTAAAAGTAACAATGCAAATTAAAAATGGTAATTTTTTGTTTAGCAGCAATTTTTTAGAAAACTATTAGGGATAAAGGTTGTATCGGATTGAAGGTAAATGAATACTTTATGGACACATGAGACTTGATACAGGCGTAAAATATTTAAATAATAATTTTGCACATCCTGTAGCAGACGCAGATCCAAGGGGGGCTGATACCCTCCCCCCCCCCCCAAGAACTTCGAATTTAGAAAAACATACTTGTCTGCTTACTGTAGGGCTATTCTTTTGAGTCATATCACTTTCACTTTGATCACTTGAAGTAATCATGATCACTTCAGCCAATGACAAGTAAATGCATATTGAAAAGAACATGAAGTTATCAGTTTGACTTTGTTGACTTTGAACAATTGATAATTACTCAAAAGAATATAGCCTCTATTAGAAACGTGAATATCGCTACCCCTCCTCCTGTCAATAACGCTTTCGCGTGTCGTACTGTAGTGTCTTGTATGCAAATGGAGTAAGGGTTATTTAAATCTTTTTTTGCTCTTGTCATATTGTCGCCTCTCCCACCAAGAGAGAGGTTGGACTAGCCCCTGTCCTGTATAAAACAAACTAAATACGGGATTACTATCAGATAAAATGATCTCTGCTTACAAATTAAAAAATAATAATAATAATAAAGAGCCATGGTGTGGATATTATAATGTAAGTGAAAATTAGATTTCGATCAAAAAATGTATTAATTTGGCAACGTGGAATTTTAGGGTTGAAAAAATGGTTCAATAATCCAGTGACTGAAAAATGAGGGAAGTGGGAGTGAATGGACATATAGTAAATGCAACGTGAACGAATTGCAAAATTGACCTTTTCTTTCATCATCCGAGGCATGATGGCAACAGTGAGAAACGAAATAACCGAATTTCCAGGGAAAGCATAGAGGGGATCATCGTAAGATGTATGGTGAGTAATTATTAAATTTAAAGTTTTATCGCTCTAATTTACTAACATGGTACTAAGTTGACTGAAAGGAGTAAAAATTGATCATTGCAACAATAAGTCACGCAACTTTAAAACCTCAAGGATACAAGATTTAAAAAATAGAATTTTAAACAGAAAAATATAAAATTTTGTTAATTATTCCTTATACCGATTTCAAGACTTCAGCTTTAGATTTTAATCGTTAATTTTTTTATATATAGGTTTATTTCTTGACATATTTAATACAAATTTAAAAAAAAATCTTCTGGCAACAAGATCGAATTTAAAAGTTTAACCTTTTCAGTAAATAATGGCTGTAGCTGTTTCCGTTTTGCAGTTGACAAGATAAAAAATAATTCATTAAGTAGGATGCTTTTTTTGAAATATATCATATATCAAAATCCTGTAATTCCATTGATATATTCAGATATTTGTTAACATACTTTCAAATATTTATATATATATATATATATATATATATATATATATATATATATATATATATATTATATATATATATATATTATATATATATATATATATATATATATATATATATATATATATATATATATATATATATATATATCAGGTATTTCTTATTTATTTTTTAGACCTTTAATAAAACATTTTTTATTTGTTCGTTTTTCTTGGGATTATGGTGCGTTAAAAATGAAATCAAAATGTAATGGTAGTGTTGTACTTTCTATATTTTACATTTTTTAAAACAGTAATATTTCGGTAATTTTTTTATCTTGGTCAGAATATACAGTGTGTAGCTAAAAACAATGTATTTTGTTGCTTAACTATCAAATTGTGTATTTACCTTGAACAATGATTCAGGAACAACACTGCACTCACGTGTATAAATTAATTTAAAATTATTTTGAATTGAGAATATAACTTTCGTAAATTGTTAGCTTTTTTGTATTGCTATCATTTTAAGAATTTCCCGTTTTTGTGCTTTACCTAAAATTAAAAACAACAAATCCCAAAAAACGTTCTTAAAAAAAATAAACCAAACAAAATCCTTTTTAAAAACAAATAACAATTTAAAAATTCTAATGCCCCCCCCCCCCAACAAACCTGTTATGTATTTTGCTGTGTATGATCAAAAAATCAATGCCTTACTGCAAGATAACACCACCTACATGGAACTAAAAAACGACCCAAACACTATTTGTCCTACCATCATGTATATATGAACTCTCAAATTTACACAAAGAAGTTATCCCCTTAAGACCTATGGTAGCTTGTATTCAATCTCCCTTAGAGAACCTCTCAAAATTTCTCAAAACATTCTAT